>CM061139.1:114149419-114749419 GCA_030789695.1 Scilla litardierei | reverse complement strand
CGTGAGTTAAGTTGGGTATCAAAAAAATATTCAATTTTTTTGATACCAATTATGCAAAACTGCATATTCAATTGGTGCATATATCATATACAATTGGTGCATATGCACCAATTCAATTGGTATATGATATGCATCAATTGGTATCAAAAAAATTAAATATCAGTTTGAATATTCAATTAGTGCATATTCAATTGGTATATCAAATCTCAATAAAAAAATCAGTTTTGCACACCCAATCTAAACACACCCAATCAGTTCTGCACAATTTGAACCATAAACACACCCATTCACTCATATAGGATGTATTCAGCTATTAAAATGCAGTTACCAAGTAATTTGCATATCAAATCAGTTTGAGATTGCATATCAAATTTAGACCACCATCAATTTGAGATTGCATTTTCCATCTAGCATATATTTTCCCATCCATCATATATTGCCAATTTTCCATCCAATTTATAATTTCCCATTCAGATATTAGTTTGACTCATTATTAAGTATACACAATTCAAATTACATTAGAATTTCAGTTGAAATGTCATTGTTAGGAATTGCATTTGAGCTTAGTAGGAATTTCAGAATTTATTAATACTCAATCAACAAATATCAACATATCAACTCAAATTCATACTCATTATTGAGTATACACAATTCAAATTGCATTAATTCAAAAGATTACATAAATAAATTCTGTTTACATTTGATTTTATTTTGACTCATTATTGAGTATACACAATTCAAATTACATTATCTTGAAGTGAAAGTTTATCAAGTTGACATTATTTTGAATTGAAATCACAAGTGACAGGATCATTATCTTGACTGTGATCCTATCAAATTACATTATCTTTAATTGAAATTATTTTGAATCATTATTGAGTATACACAATTAAAATAACAAATTGAGTATCAATTCAAATTACATCATTTTGAATCATATGAACATTTGTTACTGGCACATATGAAAATGTTTGACTATTTTGTTCAAAAAAAATAGAAACCAAAACACTTTATTCAACATGCATATTCATTTGAATAAAGTATGCATGTTTTGAATAAAGTATGCCTGGCATATTCAATTTAATAGCAAATTAAATATCAACTTCCAAGCAGGATAATGTTGGAGGGAAGTTGATACAATAGCAAACACATCCTATGGATATGCATTCATATAGACTAAAAAATTAAAGTGATGATATTGTTGGAGGGAAGTTTCAAAATTAAAGTGCTCAGGGATATGAGGTTTTTTTGAAAAGTTTGGAAGTACCCAGATTTGGGCTCATTATCTACACTTTTTATCTACATTTTTTAGATTCTAGATTTTTATGTAGACAATCTGGAATCCTAACTTCCAAACATTGGTGATCATAACTTCATTATCTGGGCCCAGCTTTGTAACTTCATGTATTTATTTTGATGATGATCCAGCAATATACCTCAAAGCAGCTTCATCTTCAATCTCTCCCTCATCTGCCCACCTTTGTAAGTTCATGTATTAAAATACAGTCCAGATTGTCTATATACCTCCTATCCCAGCTCATTAGATTCCAGATTTTTGAAATGAGCCGATATTTTTGAAATGAGCCCAGCTTTGTAACAATTCAATTTTTTTAGTCTAAAGCACTTCCAAACATTGATGATCCATAGGATGGTTTTGACAGGATCTTGATTTGTTTTAGTCTATAGCAAGATCCTGCTATGCTATTTGGCATGTTAGACTAAAAAAATTGATGCTATGCATAGGGTTAACTGTTATTCCATCCTGTCATATGCATATTTAGAAATTGGCAGGGTAGACTAAAAAAATTAAACTGGTGATGCTATTGCAATAAACTAAAAAAATTAAATATCAAATTCCAAACAGGATATTTAACTAATTTCTCATGTCGTATGACAGGATGTGTTTGACAAATATTCCATTCAACAAAATTTCTTTTCAAAATTTCATTCAAATTCCATTCCATTTAACTAATTTCTAACTATCAACATTTCTGCATTTTTTGCACCATTTTTTGCCTGATATTAATGCTAAATTTACACTTCATTCAAATTCCATCAATATTTGTTAACTATCAACACATCCTGTCATATTCCATTTAACTAATTTCTAAATAACCAAATATGCATACGAAATTTTGTATCAGGATACTGCCAAATAGCAAAATTTCTAACTAAACTACATTATAACCATCAGGACAATTTCAATATGAGCCATTTGAACTGGATTCAGGTCAATTTCAATATTCCATTTAAAAAATTGAGTATCAATTCAAATTACATCATTTTGAATCATATGAACATTTGTTACTGGCACATATGAAAATGTTTGACTATTTTGTTCAAAAAAATAGAAACCAAAACACTTTATTCAACAGGCATAATAAAGTATGCCTCACATATCCAATTTAATACCAAATTGTGCAAAACTGGCATATTCATTGGGTATCAAAAAAATTGGGTATCAAGAATTGGCAAGCTGCCAACCTCTAATAAACCTTCAATTGAATATCAAATTGTGCAAAACTGGCATATTCATTTGAATAAAGTATCAATTCAAACCACTAATAAACCTCCCCTATATTTGTTCAAAAAAATAAGCTCATCTAAACTTGGTTCAACTGGAATATTCAACAGGCATATTCAACTGAATTCAACAGGCATATTCAACATGCATTAACACTTTATTCAACTAAACTTTATTCAACTAAACTTGATTTGAAAAAAAATTTGAACCAAATCACTTTACTTTTAGCTTTGAACCAAAACACTTTGCTTTGAACCAAAAGTTCAAATGTAGAATTATAATCAAATTAAGAACCACAATTCAAAACATTCAATGACTAACTACAATTCAACAATTCAATGATTACAAAAAAATGAAGAACACAAAAAACAGAGAAAAAAATAAATAAAAGCATCATCTTGTATTCAAAGCATAAAAATTCAATGAAACAAAGTGTCAACCACATATGCCTCACACTATAAAACTCAATTTATGTTCAATTGGAATAAAGTTCAAAACATTAATTGAACGTTCAATTTTTTCATTTTTCTCATCTAAACATTTTCTCTTCACATGCACATATTTGATTATTCCCAATTAAGAAATGAAGAACACAAAAAAATTCTCTTCACATGCACCAGGTATGCACATTTTCTCATCTAATCTAAACATATGTGTTCAATTAAGAACTGTTTTTAATAATCCCAGGATATTCCCAAAAGTTCAAATGTAGAACTACAATCCAATTAAGAACTACAATTCAAAACATTCAATGAATAACTACAAATCAACAATTCAATGATTACAAAAAAATGAAGAACACAAAAAAACAGGGACAAAAATATACCTATACCTATACCTCAAACATATGTCTTCTGATTTCTCTTCTAAATTATACATATACCTCAAACATATACATCTAGATGTAAATCCTCAAAATACTGTCAAAATTGAATTGAGGATCAGGATATTAAAATAGATGTATATGTATCCTCAAAAAGAATTGAGGCTCAGGATATCTGTCAAACTTTAATTCTGAATACACATACAATATATATTCAAAAAAATCCATGTCAACATTCAATGAGGATATTCATTCAGGATATGTGTATTCAATGAGGATATTCAATCAGGATATTCATTCAATGAGGTATGAACTTAGTGTATGTGTATTCAAAAAAATTAGTCCATGTCAACGGGATATTCATTCAAATTTTGTCAGGATCAGGATTTAAATTGAGGATCATAAATTGAGGATCCATGTCAACATTCATTGAGAATTTCAAGTTAACAAAGTGTGCTTCTCAGTTTTTTGAACTTAGTGTATGTTTTTTGCTCATTTTTCTATATTCTCAGTTAACAAACTTCTATCTTCACCAATATAAGAATTTAAAGTTAACTAATTTTTCTATCTTCTCAGTTAACAAACTTCTATCTCCAAGACATCTACATATACCTCATTGTATAATTTATACATATACCTCCAAATACTGTCACAATTATTCATATACCTTATTGTACTTGAAGATGCTTTTTATCATAGGACATAACAGAAAATATTGATTTTTTTGCTTGCTTGCTGTTCCTATGGAAAGCTATTATTGATGGTTCTATGATTGAGGCACTTCTTGTTTTAAGGTTTGCCAAGGATCCATAGTTTGACAGGCTACAATGCACACAAAAGAACTTAAGCTAATGAGTGCATTGTTGATAGGGACATCCAGGTAATGTAAGATGGAGGCTTATGTGAATGCTACATGTATGAATCATGTTAGTCATAAATATGGTATTCTACATGTTGAAGTTGGAATAAACATTTGGATCAGCAAGCTCATATCAAGCTCTTCACAGGACACTTTCAGGAAAAAATGAAGTGCTTATCAAAATGAAAATTTGTGAATATTGCATAGAGAATTGGGTGTATTGAAGCTTTCATCCAATATTCTTTCAATTGCTGAATATGAAAAAAACAATACTCATTTCAAGCTCTCATCCAATACTCATTTCTCAATATTCTTTCAATATTCATCCAATATTCTTTCATATCAAGCTCTCATCCAATTTCTGAATATGAAAAAAACAATACTCAAGCTTTCATTTTCAAACCCATTTCTCAACATTTTTTCAATATTGACTGTCACTCAAAACCAACATTCAAAAATTAAGTTTTTAAAATTCAGTTTATAAAATTCAGTTTATAAAATTCAGTTATTCTTAAAATATTCTTTCAATTGCAAACTCAAGCTATGTCCTGTCACTCAAACCCAACATTCAAAAATTAATATATGTCCTGTCTTTCAAGATTAACTAAACCCAACAGTCAAAAATTATATATGAAGAGCTCATATATCCCATTAAACAATACTCAAGCTTTCATTTTCAGGAATGAGGTCACATAAATGAAAATATCCTCACTGATATGAGTTCACATATATCATTGCTATAATATCCTCTCAACCTGAATGTGATAAAATTGTGATAAAGAGAGCTTATTGACAAAAATTGAAATAGGAAATTTGATCACAGGAAACAGGATATAAATGTTTATATGATTGTATTAGTTTTTTCCTATTTGGGGGGGAAAAGTCACAAATAAACATGAAGTCACAGCTTGAGAATAGGAAACATGAAAAAATTGTAATATCATGGCAAAAAATTGTAATAAAAAAACAAATAGGAAAAATTTTTCAGGGCTATAAGATTGCAAAAATTTGTTGTTTCCTATAATGCACATAACCAAACAGCTGAAAGGCAAAGTTCACAAAGCTCACCAATTCACAAAGGATGTGATGAAGCCCTCAAACCCACAAAGCTCACCAAGAGGGTGCTTGAGCTCTCCCGTGATCTTAAAAGAAGAAAATGAGAAAATGTGAGGGTAAATTAAAAGAATAAAATGAGAAAATGCAAATTAAAAGAAGAAAATAAAAAGATGAGTTCTTGATGCTTGCTTGATGGTCTTCCTTATCTGCTTCCTCGCTTGAGTGCGCTGGAGGAGGTAGAAGATGATGGCGATGCTGGAGGAGGTAGGAGGAGGTACAAAAGGGCTAGCAAAAATTATTTTGGAATTCTGAAAATATCAAAGTATCATTTCAAAAATGATATAAGGAATAGCACTCAAAATAATTTTTTCTCATAAGAAGTATAATTTTTTCATTCCTTATATCATTCCTTATATCATTTCAGTAATTTTTCCTTATGAGAAAAAATGGCAAGCAATAATCCACATTCCTTATATCATTTCAAAAATGGCTAGCAAAAATGATATAAGGAATAGAACTCAAAATAATATAAGGACTTCTGAAAATGATATAAGGAATATCACTCAAAATGAATTTTCACAGTTAAATGCTTTATTCAACCCATATATTCAGTTAAATGCTTTATTCAACCCAGATTTTCAAATGACATTTTCAATTAACCAACACTTTAATTCAAACACAAATTAACCAACACTTTAGTCAACCCATATCTCAACACTTTATTCAAGCATTTATGTGAATCTTTTCAAACCCATAATATAGGATATGCTCAAATTTTCAAGAATATAAACTGAACTTAAAAGATTCAATTCAATTCAATTATTCAATTCAATTAATATAAAATGGAATATCTCAAGAATTAAGGATTGAATATTAAGGATTGAGTATAAACTGAAAATAAATACTCATTTTGAATTCATCTCTTGATTCTCATGTCAGCAGCATTGTGAGGTTGAAGAACACAAAAAACATTGGCATTAAGCTGAGGGTTCAAAATTTCAAGATCTCACCTATTAATCATGTCCAAATTAAGCTGAGGGTTATAACCAAATTCATATGGCAAATGGCAAACAGGACATAGAGAATTTTGGTTATGAATGGCAAACAGGACATTGCTAACCACTATTAAATAGAGCACCCAAACATATCAAGTCACTCAAACTGATAATCCCAGTCAATCAAACAAAATTTCCCAGTTTATTGAGGGAATATCCCAGTCACTCAAAGTTCTCAAGCTCTTATGTTATAAACAAAGTTCCCTCAATAAGGATTTTTGGTTGAGTGAATTGATATGCTTGAGTGACTTCCTGCAACCTATGCTCTGAGTGACTTCCTGCAACCTATGCTCAAGCACCCTATGCTTGAGTGACTTCCTGCAATCAAGTGACTTCCTGAGTGACTCAATAAGCATATCATTTTTGAGCAAGCATAGGTTGCAGGAAGTCACTCATTTTTGAGCAATCAAGTGATATCCTTCAATAAGCATAGGTTGCAGGAAGTCACTCAAGCAGAGGTTGAGCAAGTATATCAAAAATGTTATAAACAAAGTTTATTGGGTATAACCAAAAATGAAGTCACTCAAGCATAGGTTGCAGGAAGATTCCCTCAATAAGCATATCAAGTCACTCAAGCAAGTATGCAAAATTTTGTTTATAACATTATCAGTTTTGCTATAAATTCCATGTTTCCATGTTTTGCTATAAACTCACCAACTGTGAACTCACCAACTCAAACTCAGAATTCACATGATTAACATTAAAACAGTAAATTAGCAAATTTTGAGAATGAAATGCAATACAATATCATCAAATACCTGTCAAGTTGATTATGAAGAGCAAGCAACTCTCACAAAGCACTCCTGTCAAGCACTCCTGTCAAGTTGATTATGAAGAGCTAATCAGTGATACCTCACAAAGCTATACTATTGGAATGTGAGGATAAATTAAAAAAGCTAACCAAGGGGACATGTGATAATGTTATCAAACTGTTTTAAACTTTGTGAATTCATACTGTTTTTATGTTAACATCCCAAACTCAGAATTCATAACCAATGGAATTTATAGCAAAACTGAGAATTTATAACTAATGGAATTCATAGAAAAACTCAGTTCACAGTTTTGAACTCACCAACTCAGAATTTATAACCAATGGAATTCATACTGTTTTGAACTCACCAGCTCAAACTCAGAATTCATAACTCAGAATTCACTCAAGCAAGTATGGACTGAAATGTTTTGTTTGAAATCCTGGCAATGCATTGTCTTGTTAAACACCCTGGAATGTTTAAGATTACTCAAGCATACACTAATACTCAACTATTCATATTGTTAAACATAATCAAGCACCAAGTTGAGTATACTAAAAACAGGATTCTCAACTACTCAAATGCTGAATAGTTGAGTATGTTAAACATACTCAAGCACAAATACTGAACTATTCATATGCATACTCAACTACTCAATTTTCAAACTGGAATTTATTTTAGCATCTCTCAATTTCAGTATATTCAATTTATTTTAGCATCTCTCCTATATTTATGTTAGTATTTTTAGTTTTTACCAGGTTTTAGCCATTGGTTTGCAATACATATGAAGAGAATAGAATATTGACATTCCTTATTTATGAATATGAAAAAAAATATTGCATAGAAATTTCCCACCTATATAAATTAAAATCACAACAAAAGTCATCATGTAATATGAAGAGAAAATCCTGTTGGTTAGCCATTGGTTTGCAATGAAAAAAATATAAACAATTTATAAATCCTGTTGGTTAGCCATTGGTTTGCAATGAAAAAAAATATAAACATCACACCAATTTTGCATAGAGAAGTGATAATGTTATAAACATGGAAACATAGAGAAGTGATAATGTTATAAACATCACACCAATTTATAACAGAAGTGATAATGTTATAAACATCACACCAATTTTGCATAGGGTAGTGATATCCTTCAAATTTTGTTTATAACAATATAAGCATAGAGAAGTGATAAACAATTTTTAAGAATATACAAACAATTTGCATATGAAGCTGATGTTAGCATATGAAGCTTGTCCTGTTACAATGCTATTAGTGATATATCTCAAGTTATCAAAATGAATTTAAAATTATCCTGTTCAGAATGCTAACTTGATATTCAGTACTCCTGAATAAGTACTCCTAAAATACTAAATTGTCCTGTGAATAAGTACTCCTAAAATTCTAACAGGACAATGCTAAATTTAAATTCTCACAGGATAATGCTAACTTTAAAATTTTAAACTTGATAATTCTCACATGATAATTCACAGGACAATTTAAACTTGAATTTTAAACTTAGCATGAGAATTACTCCTGAATTCAAGTTTAAAATTCAAGTTTACATTGTTAACATGAGGACTAAAAATTTTTAAAATTCACAGGAGTAATTCAAGTTTAAAATTATGAATTCACAGGACAATGTTTAAAATTTCAGGTTGAATAATTCACAGGACAATGAGGTTGAATAATTCACAGGACAATGAGGTTGCTGAAAGTTTAAAATTATGAAGTTTAAAATTCACAGGACAATGTTAACTTTAAACTTTTTAGGAGTACTTATTCAAGAGGACTAAATTTTTAGGAGTACTCCTGAATTACTCCTGAATTTCAGTGAATTCTCAACTTGAATAAACTGCAACTCAAAATTCTCAACATTCTCAACTTGAATTCAGAATTCTCAACATTCTCAACATTCTCAAAATTCTCAACATTGAATAAAATTCTCAACTTGAATAAAATTCTCAACATTGAATAAAATTCTCAACATTGAATAAAATTCTCAACTTGAATAAAATTCTCAACATTCTCAAAATTTTCAGTGAATTCTCAACTTGAATAAAATGCAACTCAAAATTCTCAACATTCTCAACTTGAATTCAGAATTCTCAACATTCTCAACTTTCTCAACATTCTCAAAATTCTCAACATTGAATAAAATTCTCAACATGAATAAAATTCTCAACATTGAATAAAATTCTCAACTTGAATAAAATTCTCAACATTCTCAAAATTTTCAGTGAATTCTCAACTTGAATAAAATGCAACTCAAAATTCTCAACATTCTCAACTTGAATTCAGAATTCTCAACATTCTCAACATTCTCAGAATTCTCAACATTCTCAACTCATTCTCAAAATTCTCAACATTCTCAACATTCTCCTATTCAAAATGCAACTCAAAATTCAGTAAATGTTCATACAACTGCCAAATGTCAAGCTCAAACTCAAACTCAAAATTATGAAGCTCTCAAGCTCAAACTCAAAACACACCAACTGCCAAATGTCCATACAGTAAATGTTCATGCCAAATGTCCATACAAATTTTTATGCCAACTGCCAAATGTCCAAGTGTCAAACTCTAAAAAAACAGAAGTCTAATATTCAAATACATACTCATACTCTTAAATCAAATTTCTTCTAGCTATAAAATTCAGAAGTGCACATCTCATAAGCATGGACCAAAACAAAATTGGAGTAAGAGGTTGGAAAAGGAAAAAAATGATTTTCAATGGACTGAAAAATGATAAATGATTCTTACGCAATGAAGCCACAAAGAGGGTGATTGAGGGTGCTTGAGGTGGCTTGAGCTCTCCCGTGATGAAGCTCAAACAGCTGCAAGGTGAGGGTAAATTAAAAGAAGAAAATGTGAGTGCGAAATAAAAGATGAGTTCTTGATGTGCTTGCCGTGATGTTCTTCCTTGATCTCCTTGCTCAAACAACTGTGCTTGCTTGAAGTTCTCCGTTGATCTGAGGTAGAAGAGGGTGCTGGAGGTAGAAGAGGGTGTTGGAGGAGGTAGAAGATGATGGGGATGATGGCGAGAAGGGAGCTGGAGGTAGAAGAGGGTGCTGGAGGAGGGAGCTCTCAAAGTTGATGGGATGATGGCGAGAAGGGAGATCTCAGTTGAGCTGCTTGCTCTTGGCGCGCAAAAGTAAGAAGGAGAAAAATCAAATAGGGATTAACTTTGATGTGATCAAATTTTTTCCCCAACACAGTTGATGGGATCAAATTTTTTCCCCCTCTCAAATTTTTTCCCCCACAAATTTTTTTCCCCCTCAAATTTAAACTGATTTCATTTTCTCTTATCTCAATTTCTCATATACACAAATACATATAAACAACACACCCAATTATACATAACCAATATCTCTTAACCAATATCTCTTATCCATTATCTCTTAACCAAAATATCTTATACATACAACAATACACATATCCACATACAACATTACACCTAACCAATTTCTCTTATCCAATTTCTCTTATCCAAAAACCCATGATAACATCCCTGTTTTATAATATAGATATATATATATATATATGAACCATGGGTACATCAAAAGTATATATATATGAACCATAAAAGCAATCCTCAGATCGAAGCACAAAATACATCACTATATCACAGCAGATATCGGAGTATCACATTCATACAAAAATATCAAAAACTCCATCCAAAACGACATCAAAATACATCATAACATCCATAACCACCATCTATCCTACCCAACTCTCTCACACTACATATATCATCCAATGTGCACTAGGAGAGTCCTCAAAGAAGCTCAGGAGGCAGCGGGAGGATCTGCAGTAGCAGCAGGCTCTGCAGAAGGAGTGGTGGTCACTGGGTCAAGCAGGAGTGTCCACGGTCGCAACAGGAGTGGCCTCGGGAGCACCAGACGAAGTATCCACCGTAGGTATGGTGGCACCAGGTGTGCTCTCGGGGTCACCGGTAAAAGTAGCAGCAGCACTAGAAGTACCCTCAGGGGCACGAGCAGCATCAGAACGAACAAGCTCCTCGAGCTCAGCATCATCCATCTCCTCCTCGTCAGAAACTGACGGAGGGATCTCAATGCCAAAGTGAGATGCGATGCGAGCGAGAATCTCCTCAGAGCGAGCACAACAAGACTCTACATGTTTCAACGAACGTGCAAGCTCAGCAAGAGTAGGAGAGGGAGCAGCTGAAGTAGAGGCAGAAGCTGAAGGGGTCGTCCTCTAAACATGACGAAGCACCGTAAGGGACTTCTTGACGGCCGTCGCATTCAAAGGGGGACCGAGGGGACGCTCATCATTGGGAGGAAGAGGGACATGGAAGTGACGGAATATGAGAGTCAATAGGCACGGGTAAGGAATGTGGGCTGACTTGGTGGACTTTTGAATATATTCGAAGGTGTCCATCTTGTCAAGAATGATCCTAGCCCAATTGATCTCGCTCCCCATGAAAAGAGCGTATATGAGTTTGAGGAATGGCTGGGAGGGTAAGCTAGATGAGCCGTACTTCGGAAGGAGGCACGACTTCAGGATAAGGTTAAGCACCCAAGCATTCGGCTTGAAGGACTTCGAAGGGACGCCAATCATGGCAGGAGGGATCTCATGGAAAATCTCAGCGAGCATCACCTGATCAAGCTCAGAAATATCGTCGACAGAGATATCGGATGGAAGAAGGCCAGACGAGGAGACACCTAACAAATCCCCTAAGATTTCTGCCGTGAGGACTATCGGTGTCTCCAAGCCAGTAGTCTCAATGGAATAGGTCTCGTCGTACTGACCGCGAACACGTTTCGCGTAGAAAAGCTTGACTAGACGGGGGTAAGGGTGTGGATTCGCCTTAGGGTCATATCGAAGATAATCAATAAGACCACTAGACGAAAGAAGATCGGCAAGGTGAGGGAAGTCAGAGAACTGAACGAAGTGCTCCAACAGCAGAGGACAGTGTTCTATACGGTTGTAAGCCGCGAGACACAACGGGTCGTCATGACACAACGATATATCGACACCGCCAACTGGCATGGGAGCCTTCCCCTTAGGCTGACGAGTGCTAGATTGGGGTGGAGGAGTAGGATCCAGAGCGGTCTCCTGAATGTATTCCGTGTCGAAATCAGAGGGAGGAGTGGGAGCATGGAATGAAGCTGGAGACACGGGCTGTTTCCTAGGCTTAGGTTGTGATCGAGGCTTAGCGGTCGCCGTCCTCTTCTTCTTAAGAGGAGGCGAAGACGACGATGGATGGGTGGTCTTGGAACGGCGTTTGGGTTGCGGGGGGGGGTCCGTAGATGGAGAATCGACGGTCATAGGTGACGGACGCGTGGGATCGGTCGGGATGCGTGTCTTTGCCATAAGCGAGACAAGACACGCGCAATCGACACGAGAACGACACAAACGAAAGCTAAACCCGAGAACAAACCCTAGGCCGAACCCTAGAAATGCTGAAATCGATGAAAAACACAGAAACCCTAACCCTAGAAGCTGAGAGCGGGGATAGATTGAAACCCTAGGTCGGCAGGAGGAGAGGGAGAGCTCAGCGACGGAGGAGATGGCCGGAATCGACGGAGAGAATAAGGGAAGACGAAGGGGTTTCAGGGGATTTTGGCTGGAGAAGAGATTTTGGACCGACTAGAAAGGGAAATATTCGGTTAGGGGCTAAATAAAACGATTGGAAGTCGAAAAGACCAAAGCAGCCCCTGAGCACTTAGTCGGTCAGAGTTCAAGCGCTGACCGACTAGATGACCATCTAGTCGGTCGGGCAATGAGCTTGAACCGACTAAGTGCAAACAGTAACTGAAGCCAAAAATTAGGGCTTGAGTTAGTCGGTCTGAGTTCATTCACTGACCGACTAGATGATGATCTAGTCGGTCGGTCAAGGAACATGAACCGACTAACAGAGTTCAAAAATTTGAAATTTCGAAATTTTGAGTTCTCTCCTAATCGCACTTGGACGAAACATCGAAATACTCTCATTAATCATTATACTACCCCATTAAACATCGAAAATCTTAAATTTGACGTTCATGAATAAATCGAGCATAAATTCCGAAAATTCAACCAAAAATCCAGAAAATTCCAATAAATCTAGCATGTGCAAATATAAACGAAATTGATAGCATGCAAGATTATTGAATAAAATGAATCCTAAATCTCGGATTCACCCATAATCCCCAATTCTCGACGCAACCGCCCAAAGGAGTCTTCCTTTAGGGGTTTCGTGAAAATATCGGCGATTTGCTTCTGGGTTTCAACGTACACTAATATGATGTCCTTTTTAGCAACATGATCATCTATGTGTTTAGAACGGGAATGGTGTACCGGATTCTTAAAGAGACAAATAGCACTTTGGTTGTCCACCATGATAGGGCAAATATCACAGTTTATACCAAAGTCTTTAAGAGTGTGTCTCATCCAAAGAACCTGAGCACACACGGCACCGGCGGCAATATATTCCGCCTCGGTGGTTGAAAGTGATACGGAATTCTGCTTCTTGGAAAACCAAGAGACAAGAGAATTTCCTATAAAATGGCTAGTGCCACTAGTAATTTTCCTGTCGGATTTGCATCCCGCATAATCTGCGTCACTATATGAGATTAACTCATAGGTGCTAGACTTTGGATAAAGTAATCCAAAGTCAAGTGTGTAACTTAAATAACGGAAAATACGTTTTACCGCTACTAAGTGTGATTCCTTAGGTTGAGACTGATAACGAGCACATACACATACGTCAAACATAATATCGGGCCTACTTGCGATAAGATATAGTAAACTACCTATCATACCTCGATATAGACGAATGTCTACATCTTTGCCACCCGTATCTTTATCAAGATGTGTAGTCGTGCTTATTGGAGTCTTCTTCCCAGAGGCATTCTCCATTCCAAATCGCTTTAGCAACTCCACCGTGTACTTGGTTTGGTGGATGAAGATTGCATCGTTCATTTGGCGAATTTGGAGACCTAAGAAATAATTGAGCTCACCTATGTGGATCATCTCAAATTGATCCTTCATAACATTAGAAAACTCTTCGCAAAGAGTGAAGTTAGTAGCACCGAAAATGATATCATCAACATAAATTTGAACTAAAATTATATCATTATTCGAATACTTAACAAATAATGTAGAATCAACTTCTCCCATTTTAAAACCCAAATCCAAAAGAAAGTTCTTTAGACGGTCATACCAAGCTTGAGGAGCTTGTCTCAAACCGTAAAGTGCTTTCTTAAGTTTGAAAACATGATTTGGAAATTTTTCATTTATAAAACCCGGAGGTTGAGAAACATAAACTTCCTTAACAACATCTCCGTTTAAAAACGCACTTTTTACATCCATTTGAAAGAGTTTAAAATCTTTATGGTATGCAAAAGATAACAATAATCTAATAGATTCTAATCTAGCTACCAGAGCAAAGGATTCTTCGAAATCGATACCTTTCTCTTGTCGGTAGCCTTGAGCTACTAACCGAGCTTTGTTCCAGACGACGATTTGGTTCTCGTCGGTCTTGTTCTTGAAAATCCACTTCATTCCTATAACGGTGTGGTTCTTCGAAGGCAATGGAACAAGCTCCCAAACCTCATTCCTCTCGAATTGAATGAGTTCCTCCTCCATGGCTAAGATCCAAGCACCATCTTCGTATGCTTCATTAATATTCTTTGGCTCTATCGAGGAGGCAAAGGCACAATGAGCGAAGTAGTTGACTTGAGATCTCGTCTTGACACTATCAAGGATATTGCCAATGACTTGCTCATGAGGATGGTCACGAACGGTATGAAGCTGTTTGGGAATTCTCTGATCACTAGGAACATTCTCAAAAGATTCATTAGTCAGGTTAGTATCAATAGGATCAATAGAATTAGAATTACCAATAGAATCACATAAGACATCTATGGAGTCATCATCATTAGTAATTCTAGTAGGGACAAAGCCATCATTAAATGAAACATGAAGTGATTCCTCGATCGTTGAGGTTCGTTTGTTGTATATCCGGTAGGCTTTGCTACGTGAGGAATATCCAACAAATATCCCCTCATCGGATCTTGGATCGAATTTGTCTAAACTACCATACGTGTTTTTAATAAAACATTTTGCGCCGAAAACTCGAAAATGTTTAACTTGAGGCAATCTACCAAACAACAATTCATAACAAGTTTGTTTAGTGCCGGGCCTCAAAAGTATTCTATTAAACACATACCAAGCGGTATGTACCGCTTCCGCCCAAAATTGATGGCCAAGTTGGCTATCATCAAGCATAGTGTGAGCACACTCCACTAGCGTCTTATTCTTCCTCTCAACTACACCATTTTGAGGAGGTGCACGAGGGAAAGAGAAGGTGTGAGTAATACCAACTTCATCACAAAAAGTTGAGAAAGACTCATTCTCAAATTCTCCTCCATGATCACTACGAATAGTGACAATGGTGGTTCCAATGAGATTTTGTACTTTCTTAACAAATATTGTGAAGTTTTCAAAAGCATCATTTTTATTACCTAAGGAAAATACCCAAGTAAATATAGAAAAGTCATCAACGATGACAAGTCCATATCGTGCATTTCCTAATGAAGCAACTCTAGTTGGCCCAAAAAGATCTAGATGTAAAAGCTCTAGAGGCCGCTTAGAAGAAATGCTTTTCTTAGGTTTAAAAGACGATTTAGGAAGCTTGCCTCGTTGACACGAGTCACAAAAGCTTTTCTTTTGAAAGACAAGCTTAGGGAAGCCTCTAATAGAATTTAACTTGGAAAGCTTAAATAGTGTTCCAAAGTTCACATGACCAAAACGTCGATGCCATAAGTGTTGTTCACTTGTGTTGGCAATGAGACATTGTTCATGTGATCTTGGAAGATCTAGGATATATATATATATCCTTATGGCGTGTGCCGAAAAATAATAAATCATTATTATCTTTTCTTAAAATATGGCACATTCCTTTCGCAAAGCTAACTTTGTAACCTTTGTCACAAAGTTGGCTTATTGAAATGAGATTGTGGTTTAATCCTTTAACAAGGTAAACATCACTTATTAATGGTTTAGAAGGATTACCTACTTTACCAACACCTATGATGATTCCGCTCTCGTTGCCTCCAAAGACTACCTGGTTCCCATTAGCAATGGGCACCACTCCGGAGAGCAATTGAGCGTCACCCGTCATGTGTTTTGAACACCCGCTATCGAGTATCCAATTATTCTTGGAGCTAAATTTGGATATGTTGCTCCGTTTCTTTTTCTTGAGTACCTAAAGATAGAAAATATCGTATCATGATATCCAAGGTCATTGGGTCCAAAAGATTAGACCTTTGGAAGCCAAGTCAAATTGGACTTAGACTTTCCCACATAATTATCACTATGCACGACATTCATGAAATAAGAATTCATGTAAACTTGTTTTTCATCCATATTTGTGTCCTTCGGGCTCCAAATAGTGAAGATTTTGGGAGCCCTAATCCTATTGGTAGCATGCATGCGTTGTTGATTTCTACGTGATGCATGTCGTGGATAGGCAAATGGAACATGATGAAATGGTACATTATGAGAATGGTTCATATGATTGTGTGGATGAACATATGCATGTGTGGGAACACGTACGTGAGGATGTCTCACTTGGTGTGCACGTGCCCGTAGATGTGGTGCATAAAAATCATCATATGTGTGAGCATGTGGAGTAGGATGTGTGTTCCTACGTGGCATGGTATTTATGTACATGTAAGCATGACCCTTCTTTGGAGGTCCACCCAAAGTGGGTTTCTTTCCAAAGGAGGGTGTGTACGAGGTGGAAGCACCATTGGTAGATGAACTACCAATAGAGTGTTTGCTACCACTCGTTGAGGCATCGGAAGTTGGCCTAACAAAGGTAGTGGCCGCTTTGGATGAATTTCCCATCGTATACCCCAAGCCAATGTGGTGATTGGCCGGAAGTAAGTCATTAAGGATTTTATCCAAATGGTCCTTACCCTTATTGAATTTGTTAATTCAGCCTAATGTGCACTCATATTTCTCGGTGAGAGAACGCATAGAAGCATCCAAAGTGGATACTTGCGATGTGAGCACATAAACACGAGATTTGTGATTCTCATTCTCAATACTCAAAGTCGAGTTTTGAGAAGTCAAATCCGCTATCTTGTGTTCCTCCGGATCCTCAATGTGAACATGTTCAAGGTGACACTTAAGATTTACAATCTCATTTCTCAACTCTTCAACAACGGTGTCGTTGTTGGTGATGATAGGTTCAGGCGAGGTTTGGATGCTAGCTAAATCATCTTTTACTTTAGTATATCTATTTTAGTGTATTTAGACCATATTTGCTCATTAGCATGTCTAAGGTCATCCATGGTTACCTCATCGCCTTCATTATCGCTATCATCGGAGGAAGATCCTTGATCATGCTCCTCTCTAGCCATGAAGTACATGTGTGCTTGCTTCACTTGCTCATCGTCCGATTCTCCACTTGACGAGTCCTCGTCGGAGTCGGTGAATGTCCCGACAAGACCCTTCTTGTACCCTTTCTTGTACTTCTTTGACTAGTCGAACTTCAGTGCCTTCCACTTCTCCTTTTGCTTATTTTGAGGACAATCCGCTTTCATGTGTCCTGGCTTATTGCATTTAAAGCACAAAGGAGAAGAGGTGTTAGAAGAACTAACTTTAGATTTGTTCTTGTAATTACCTTTCCGAAAGAACCGGTTGAACTTCTTTGCCATGAGGGCCATGGATTCCAAGTCCAACTCGTCTTCCGAGTCTTCATCATCGGTCAATGTAGATGTTGATGGAGCGGCCTTGAAAGCAATAGCCTTTTTCTTTGGCTCGTTTTGCTTCAAGTAGGACTTCATCTTGTCCTGCAACTTTAGTTTGCTATCCTTGCGTACCTCATAAGACATTAAGGTACCCATTAGTTGAATAACCGTATACTTACTCATGTCATTACCTTCCTCGATGGCGAAGGTACGTTTCTCCCAACAAGAAGGAAGTCCATCAATGATCTTGGAGACTTTCTCATTTTGGGTGTAGGTTTTCCCAAGAGCTTCCAACTTGTTTGTGATGTCGACGAAGCGAGCATAATACTCCTTCATCTTCTCACCCTGTTGCATATGAAATAGTTCGAAATCTTTATTTACAACTACGAGTTTAGAGTCTCTTACCCTACTCGTCCCTTCATGCAAGATGAGGAGGGAGTTCCATATTTGATATGCACTCTTACATGTGCATATCTTGTTGAAGTCCTCGGGCTCCAAAGCGCATTGCAAGGCGTTCATTGCCTTGGCATTACTTACCTCCGCGGTGACCTCCGCGGTAGTCCACTTCGCGAAATCTTCTTCGGCGGGCTCGACATACTCCGACATTGTGGCTCTCCATAGTGAAGCACTCCGGAGGAAAGTTTCCATCCGGCATTTCCAGTACCCGTAATTGGTGCCGTTGAAGAAGGGAGGCCTCGTCGAGGAGTGTCCTTCCATCACCGAAGAAGCTCCTTCACGGTTCCTGAAGGTGCTGTAGTCTGAAGGTGGACGAATGGTTTTGTTGTCGTTGGAAGACATAGCTAGGTACTTGGCTCTGATACCAAATGTAATGCCTTACGAAGCTACTGCACAAGTACTAGAGGGGGTGTGAATAGTACTTTAAAATAATTAAGAAGATAATTCCTAATTATCTTGCAAACTCAACCAACAATGCGGAAATGTAAATATTGACAACAAAGAAACAATCGCAAACAAACGATATTAACGGGTTCGGATCCACCCAAGTCTCCCTGACTTGTTTCCGGTGATCCTACGTCCCAAACACCCGGATCCCCTCCGGATACTTGAGTTAGAATCCTCTAACTCAAATTTGCACTATGAAATACTTGTAGAAACCTCTACAAGGTCAAATCATACACAAATGAAATTGTGACTCCCACAACCAGGGATCACAAACAAACTCTCACTACCGAGAGTAAAACACTTACAATATGAAAGTAAATGAAATACGAAATTCTTACAGACAAAATCCTATGCCTTGAGTATACTTACGAATTAGGGCAAAACGGATTTTGGGGAAGATGAAGGCACCAAACCCTAGCTCCAATATGTAGATCAGCAATGGAGGGCTAGGAAGATGTTGGTGGCCTTGGATCAAGCTCTTGGCTTGAATGGCTCACAATCAATGTGAATCTCTCTTTGGAAGTAAGAGTGGAAGAGAGATTCTTTGGAAATGAATGAGCTTTGAATGAGAATGAATGCTTCTCTTTGATTCTCTAAACTTCAATAAATATCAGCCTTGAATGCTATGAAAGCAGCACTCCAAGTATATATAGGATAGAGGAAAGAGAGAGCAAAATTCGTGGCATTTAATGCTTCAACGGCTCTATTCTGAACTAGACTAGTCGGTCAAAGAAGGATCACTGATCGACTAGTTCATCAACTAGTCAGTCGGTGATACAACATAGACCGACTAACGGTTGAACAGCCAAAAGGTGAAGTACAGGAGATAGACAACTAGTCGGTCTAAGAAGACTTGCCGACCGACTAGTTTCACAACTAGTCGGTCGGTGAGTGTTCATTGACCGACTAATAGTCGAAATATAAGGCTGACTTCAAGTAGAATTAGTCGGTCTAAGAACAAATGTTGACCGACTAGTTCATTAACTAGTCGGTCGACAAACGTTCTTTGACCGACTAACGATAAACATTAACTATGGCTGTACAGGGAAAGCTCAACTAGTCGGTCTAAGAAGGATCACTGATCGACTAGTTCATCAACTAGTCGGTCGGTGATTCAACGTGGACCGACTAACTGTAAACAGTAAAGAGCTTAGAATTGAGAAGGCATTCTAGTTGGTTCAAGAAGCTTTGCCGACCGTCTAGATTGCCATCTAGTCGGTTGGTTCTTCTTCTTGAACCAACTAACATGCACAAGAAGCCGCGAATCGAAGCCCGATGCTTCGGGAAAGTTTGTATGGGCTTCTAATAAGAGCCTAGCTCTAAGATAGGAGCGTTATGAAGATTAAAACGTAAGACCTACTCAAGGCTTAACATTCTACGAAACGAAGCTAGAAGACTATAAATAAAACATGACGAACCATCTTCAAATGCTTCGATTCGAATCTCTAGACTTCAATAATGGTCCTTGAGCTTCAACGAAGCTTTAGGCACACGATCATGCACTTTGAGAAGTCTTGAGACGTCGCTTTGGATGTTCATATAAATTTGGCGACGATCTCCATAACTGCGCTCACAAAGAGTTAGTTCACGATATATTTATGTTTGTTCATCATCCCAAACCAAATCCGAGGAATCAATACTCAACACCATCTTCAAGAGACTTTAGACGGGAACTGAGCTTGAACCGACGAGCATGTCCATCCAACTCGTCGATCATTCCATCACGTACCCGGTGGGAATAGCAAGGGACGTCATCCTCCAAATACCCCCAGGACTATGTGTTCCAGTCGACTTCATCTTCATGGATATGCCTGAGGGAGGGAGCTCCCAACTCATACTCGGCCGCCCCTTCATGGCGACGACCGGAGTTCTGATAGACGTCCGAGAAGGGACCCTCTCTCTGAACGTGGGGGATATTGAAGTTGAGTTCTGGCTACAAAAGCTGATGAGGGAGCATGCCCATGTAGAAGGGGCCAGTTATCTAGAGCTTCTTGAAGAGGAAGCCATTGAAGATTTTACTTCCAATGGGGTCATGAAGGACCCAATGAAGAAACGCATCGACGATGACGGCGACCCAACCTACAACAAAGCGGTCGTCGCGTACATCCAAGTATTGGATGAGGAATTTCTACGTCGTTCATCAAATCATCAAGGACCGGAGACTATATGCTACATGGAGGAGAATCTTGAAGTAGGCGGAGATCAAATGCCGCCGGGTTGCACCATCACGAATATTGACGCGCGACCACCGCGTGCACCAACTGAGAATTGATATATTTGAGGGAGTCGAGCTCACGACTAAAAATGAGCGCTTATTGGGAGGCAACACAATTTATTTTGGATTTTCATTTTCTTATTTTTATTTTTATTTCGTTTTTTTAGACAAATAAAAATTATAAAAATTATAAAAATTTGATAAGTTCGTCTTTTGTGTAGGTTGGACAAGTGGGGCATGCATATCGACATTATAAACGGAAGGAAGCCGGAGGAGAACATCAGATTCGAAGATTTGGGGAGAAACCCAAAGAAAATCAAGAAGATGGAGAGACACATGAGACTCGACCGAGCAGCTTCCCTGCTCAGTCGAGCAGTGCAGACATGGAATAAGGAAGGATATATGGCCATCTCTGCGCAGCCTGAGCAGCGTCCTGCTCGGTCCGAGTAGAAATCGACGCGGTCCGAGCAACGTATTACTCGGTCGAGTGGTACAGGCTTTGAAGTTTGGGGAGAAAACGTCACTCTGCCAACCCGGACAGAATATTATTGGTTCGGCCCGAGTAGGAATCGACTAGCACCGATCATCATACTGGTCGGTCGAGCAGACAAAGGAGTATTTCGCATCAAAATTTTGCATTGACGCGATCGAGCAGCCTTAATGCTCGGACCGAGTCGGGTCGAGTTTCAAATCCAAACCCGACGATAAGTAAATGCAGTTAAAAAAATTTTTACCCTAAAATTTTTTATCTCTCGTCCCCCGAGCTCCCTAACCCCCCTACTCGTTCAATGCCCCACCCTCCGACGTCTCCACCCGAACCACCGTCAGTGCCGCCTTCAGCACCGCCCTACTCCGGTCAACTTCTTCCCCCCGATCTCTCCCTTTCTCTCTCTATCTCTCCGCCCCCCCCCCCCTCACCTCTCTTCCCCCTTCGCCCCACACAGTCGAACCCAACGTTGACGGCGCAACCGCCACCGACGGTGCCTCCTTTCCCCTCCCCAACACCCCGCCTCCCCCTATAAAACTTCCCCCCACTTCCCACCCCCCTCTCCCTACCGGCGATTGCCCACAACCCCCCCCCCCCCCAATTTCCTCTCGACTATGCCCTAGGGCACAGACCGAGCAACTCGTTTGCTCGGTCAAAACCTCCCTCCGAGTAGCACAACTCAGACCGAGCAGTATCACTGCTCGGTCCGAGTCACATCATATCTGCGTATCACCCATTTTTACTCGATTATCTAAAGTTTTGATCGTTTCGAATTGCAGGTACTTTCTGCTTACGTCAGTAGTAGCTGTGAGGACTAGCTTGGGGGATCTTTTGAACACTCGTATCGTTCGCATCTCTAGCAAATACGGTACACTCGTTTCCTTATATATTTTCATAGCGTATCATCATACTGCATGCGACACGATGGTTCGCACACGCAGAGCCACCACACCCCCCATTTGCAAGAAGAGGCCGTCGTCTGGCGCCTCCTCTTCTCGCCCCAAGTGTCGTGCCCGCCTTACACCACATCCGCCACTACCACTACTACACCCTCTACCACAGCTCCCACTATCACCACTACCATCCCCACCACTATCACACCTGTCACGTCAGCCGTGATCCCCTCCGCCACAGACCCTATCCCTTCCACCACTGCCTCCACCGTCTCTAACTCATCACCCCCACACCCCACACACACCAGGGATGACATACACGCACGTCTCCTGACATATGGTATCACGTTTTGAGACCCCGCACACCGGAAGCACTTTTTCAGGCTCTCTCAGCGCTGTCTCATTCCTACGGTTTTCATAGACGTGCCCGCCCTCAGATCCCTAGGACTCCTACAGGGAGTTCACCACATGTACCGAGCGATTGGTTTCGACTGTTTCCTTGGTGTACATGCTCCCACATACACCCACATAGCACTCGCGGGTCTTAGCTCCCTTGCCCTCACCCCGACAGGTGACAGCATCACCTTCCGCCTCCTAGATCACGACTGCACTGTCACTTTTGCCATGATCCAGTAGTATTTTCACTTCCCTGCTGTCCCAGAGCCAAGATTAGCCTTCTCCCCGCTCTTTAACGCTGACACTTTTGACGCTCGTGCCTTCTGGGAGCGTATTTCTGGACTTCCATAATATCGCCTTAGCCGGGCGAAGGCATCATGCATTGTGCACCCATGCCTTCGCTACGCTCAGCAGCACCTAGCTTCCACCCTTTTTTGCAAACCAGAGGTCGGGACCATGTCCCTCCCTAAGCTTACCCATCTTATGGGTATGACCCGGCTTCTTCGATTCCACCCCGACGGCTCTCTGCGACCCTTCATGCTCTCTGACGCAGCCCACTAGCTGTGTCACCGCTTCTACCAGACAGCCACTACCAACCACTCCACAGACATTTGATACGGTGGCTTCTTCAATATTTTTGCTAGGATGCTTGAGATTCCCATTCCAGCTGACCTTCACTGCCCTCTTGACCCGACACGCCTGACCATTGGCGTGCTCGAGCATATGCACATCATCCGACCGTATGGTGACTGTCACTGGTTATATCTCGTAGGCACCCACCATATGCCCCATATGGTACTCCCCATCCCTCACCTCACGCATATTCCAGCCATCCAGATTGACTGGATTCTTCCTAGAGTCGAGCCACTCCCTGCCATAGACGTGCTCGAGCCTCCCGGTGCACCGGTCGCGACAGCAGCCGATGACCGGGACCCACACTCCCCAGTTTTTGAGCTACATTAGTTGTCGGCCTCCCTATCCCACCTGCGCACCCATCAGTTTCTGGAGCTGCTTCTTCCACCACCACCGTATCGACCACCCCCACCACAGTCGAGTCCTCGGGGACTGTCTTCACCTCTTGCCCCGAGACTCAAATTTCCTCGACCTCTGTATCGGTACTGGAGGGCACCGATATATCTTTTGTTGACACACCCATAGATCTTGACTCTCCCATCCACGATCCTGCCCCCACCCTCCCACCTCTTTCGGACCTGATAGCCTCACTCCCTCTATCCTTAGGTCACAAGACTCCAATTTCAGCCACCCTTTCCCCCACATCTGTTTCCATTTTTACCGAGAGTGTGTCGACGTCTGTCTACTCTTCTGTGTCAACTACATCTCTTTCTTTCACCGTTGCCGAGTTGCCTTCGAGCTCACCCTCTCCTACCTTCCATGCCAGGCACCGTGCCTCAGCAGCACAGGGCCGATTTACGAGAGTGGTGACTCACAGACACTTCCCTCGCCCTTCATCCGACTCTCTCACTTCCGACGCTGGCTTGACCGTGTTAGAGGACTTGACTTCCCGCTTACGGTGGGATTTCGATGACTTTGTACACACGATGGCGACACACAGATCTAGAGTCGAGTCAGATCTTACCTCTATCATAGATCTGCTTCGTCACCGTGGCCCACCTACTTCACCTCCCAGGCCGGACAATATGACCCACTCTGCACCACTCAGTGCTTCACTTTCTTAAGCTTCTGCAGAGCCTGTTTCTACCACTTTTGAGTCGTCTGTCACAGTTGATCCACTTTCTGCCCGGGTTTTACATTCTGATGAGCCCTCCACTGCCACTGTTGATCTCACTACCAGCCCTCCTCACGAGTCCCAGCCTCATCTTCCACCCACCACCCCTGGTCCACAGCAGAGGGACCCATCGCCACCCCCAGAGGGTGGTGCCTCTGCTTGATGTAGTCCTCACCCGCTTTTGCCTCCCCTATTTTATTGTGTGCCCATCTGTCTGTTTAGGGCCCTACTTTGACATAGCTTGGGGGAGGCGCCACCCATGCATCATATCTCATTTTGCATTGCATCATTCCATGTTTTTATTTGTTTTTCTTTTTGCACAGTTTTAATTTTATTCCCCCACCCACCCCACCCCTTTAGCATCATCTCCCGCTCACGAGCGTTTCCTTAGTAGTGAGAACACTGCTAGGTTTAGCTTGGGGGATGAGTGCTACCGCTTTATTTTTATTTTTATTTTTATTTTTATTTTTTCTTTTGCACTTTTCTTTCCCTACTTCAGTCTTTATTTCAATTTTCCACCGTTTTTTTTCACGTCGTTTTCTTTTTCTCATTTTGTATCATATTTTCTATTTTCATCACGCATGCATCTCTTTTTCTTTATTTTCCTCTTTCCTCCGTCGTTCTTTCTTTATTTGCTAAGGATGATCCGCATGATGATATCTCTCATGGCCTTATTAGTCTTTCATGATGCTCATTTTCGATGACATGCTATTAGGGTGAATTTCAGTTTTACTATCTATATGCGTGCATTTTCTTTTGCTGATCTATCTGATGTAATGCCTAAAATAAATTGAAAATCGAATGCATGAATTAGTATCTAGTATGATCTATGTTGGGAAACACACCTATGTTCACGCATCACTAAAACACCTGGAGTATCTGTTTTTATCTCAGTCACTTCTATTTGCATGCCTGCTGATATTGTGATTATTACTGCATGCCTTTTTCAGTATTCATTTAGAGAAGTGACGATATCCATGCTATCTATGAGTTTAGTTAGGGTTTTATTTTATCAAACCGTTGTGCACCCTCTTATGAGTGAACCGACAGTCCTACTATTTTCTCTTCTCCACATATCTATTTATATCCCTACATATCAGTTGGTTACACCCCCATAGTTATATTTACTGCATCTCACTTCACAAACCCAAAAAGAAAAAGTATAGCTTCTAAAAGAAAAAAAAGGAAAAAATGTGTATATATTCATTTGTGAAAAAGAAAAGAAAAAGAAAGAAGATGAATAAATTTTATATCACTTCAGTAGAAGCTATCATTTACGCTGGGAAGAAAAATAAAAATTTCATATCGTATTTTTAGATGCGACGCCTCAAGCTAAGCTTGTGAGGGTAAACCAACTGATCACATGAGTGAGCATGACATTAGAGTGGAGACGGTGCATAACGGGGAGATTTAGTAACACCCAAACTTTACGAATTGCTTTAGTTTTTGGAGATTTTTCATGTATCGAAATGAATATCTTAAGGGCATGCTTTTTTCTATTCTCTATTGCATGTTGCGTGATTTCTTTATACTCCTCATGTATCTGTGATTGAAAAGGGCGTTGCCAACTTCTTTATACTAGACTCTAGGGATTGCATGAGATTGATATGATTTGATGGCGTTATTTCAGTAGATCCCTATTATTTGCCTGCACTGCATGCTAGTCATATGATTCGTAAAGCTAGAAATTGCCAATAGCATGTATGTTTACCATTTCAGAGCATCATGATATACTATTTAGGCCTGAGATCTGATCGATCATTCGTAGCGCTCTCCTCTCACTTCTCTTTTGGCTTTTCCTCTCTTTCTATTTTCATTTTTCTTATTCCTTTTTGTTTTCCTCCCGGCATACTAATTATTCGTCTTCCTCGAGGACGAGTAAGAGGTAAGCTTGGGGGATTTTGATGTGTCCATATTTTCTACTATTTTCATATCATTATTCCATTGCATCTCATGCCATTTTCGCATCCAAATCCCTCATTTTACTACGATATTGCATTTCTGACGATATCTTCCAGTTTCTTAGTGTTTTGTCAGTTTTCAGTGATTTTGTAGTGATTTTGGACCCCACTTGGGTATGGACACATCCAACGTGCTCGTGAGCTTATTGGCGAGGCTCTGGAGGAGTTCGCCACACTTCTGGAGCCATTGGAGGAGAAGAGAGGGAGCAGTGGAGAGAGAGACAGCCCCAGCAGCATGCAGACAGTTTCCCAGGAAATTCTCGATCCGAGCAGTTCAGCTGCTCGACCGAGTAGCTTCAATTTGTGATGAAGAGCAGATACGGGCTGGCTTGGACCGAGCAGTTCAGCTGCTCGGTCGAGCAGCCTCAATTTTCACAGCTGAAGCAATCCAACGACGCGGCCCGAGCAGCTGACCGAGTGAACCACTACTCGGACCGAGCAGAGCTTACTCGGTCCGGGTAGGCAGAGCGGAAATTTTGAATCCTCCCATTTCCTTAGTGCTCGGTCGAGTAGCTCATCTGCTCGGTCCGAGCCACCGAACGAGCAGCCTATTGCTCGACCGAGTCACCTACTCAGTCGGCAATTCCTGGGTCATTTTTGGAATGTTCTCAGAGGACGTCGATTGCGCGATCTGGGAGCGACTGAAGCTGGGAGCTGTCCGTGCGACTGAGAGGTGACTTTCATTAGGCGTTTTTGAACAGTTTAAGAGAGGGAGCTCAGGCGATTTTTGTAGGGATCTGGATATTGATTTCTGTAAGGAATTTTTAGATTGAAAACTTGGAGATTGTTATTTGCGTTCTTGATTTCTCTTGCTTATTGGAATCTGGATTTTTCTGGATCTATTGTTCATTTACTCTCTTTGTAAGTTTTTATCCTCATTCTATTAATCTGCGATGATGTGTTCGTATTTAAAAATAGCGGTTTTATCTGCTATCGCCATGTGTTAGTAGATCTTTCTAGGGTTGATGGGTTAGCCCTAGGATTCTAGGGGGAAATGTAGATCTGGATACCTACATTGAATTGGAGACTTAGGGTAGTATTTTGGTAGATCATACCGAATCCATAGATAACCCGTTCTGAGATCATGCCCACGGTCTGTGGAATTGATGTGCTTAAGGGGTATCTAGGGATTCGAATAGGGAAATCGGTGGATCCAATCAAGGCTCGTGACCATGCCTGGCTCGTGCCTTGAGGGGATCCATCAACGAACTATATTGCTACGTTGACGGCTACCGCCATTGCGTCAACGAGATCCAATGAAATACCCTGCAATTCTAACCCACGAGAGTGGTACGAATTGGGAGATTAATTCCCTAACCCTAATGCAATGCAATGATCCTATCCCAACGTCGACCCCCAACGATCCTAGCATCGATCCCTAAATCCCTAGTCCCTTTTATCAGTATTACAACAACAACACCCAAACCAAATCCTTTACCCCGATAGCTTATCTTACTTCAAGGCTTAGAAATAAACTGAGAACACATTGACATTATCACCGTCCCTGTGGGATTCGATATCTTATATACTATAACTCGACACCGTCCGCTTGCGGATTGAGCCCGGAGTTGAACCCTAGGGGCCATACCATGCCTGGCGATCGTGATACTGCCAGGTGGAACCTGGGTGTAGGTTTCGGGTGCGTCAAGTTTTTGGCCCCGTTGCCAGGGATTTATCTCCGTGTAATTCGTGTCATTACTAGGTCGCTCTAGGGTTACATTCGGGATGGATCAGTCTGCCACATGGCGGGTGAGTACCCTAGAAGGGGATTAGGGGAAAATTGAGTACAAGTAGAGTATGTGGACTGGAAAATATTGTGGCAGTGTTGTGTGCCTTGCTCAGTTTCGAGTACAGTACCTTGCTCAGTTTCGAGTACTTTGGGACAGTGTGGTGTTGTTGTGGAGTTTTTCCTTACTCGCACTCCAACTCATGGGAGTGGGCAGACTGAGAGGTCACGTTAGGGAAACAGTGCACGTGTACCACCGACGGGTGGTCCTTACGGTCCCACATTGGGTGGAGTCCAGTTCCTCATATTCAACGATGTACCCAGGTTTCCAAAGTAATACATAACTATCAATTTGCGTAATTTGTTTGTGATGCTTACTCCTTATTGTGGCGGTGGATGTAGCTTCCGCTTTTGTTCCACTATAACGGATGCTCCTTTTCCATGTTTCTCTTTCCATTGTAGCATGTGTTGACATTTATGAACCTTATTTCTCCTTGTACCAAGGTTTACTTTGTTTTTGTCTACTCTCTTTGTGTGATAAAATAACCTAAGAATATTCTTTCAAGTTGGGTTTCCTACTGGGCCACGATGTGACGTGTTCCCTCCCGTGGTTTCAAGTGTAGTGGTAATATCAGGTAGAAGATCCATGGAGTCTTGGTGCCTTTGGAGTTTTGGTGGTGGGTAGTCTGGAGAGTGATTGTACTTTTTGGTTTTTGATTTGTAGGTTTGGGGTTAATTCTTGAGATTGTACTTTTGGTTTAGTGAGAGTTGTGTTGGAGTCTATAATTTTAAATTGGACATTAGTGGATATGTATCTAAGTTGTTTTTGCTTAGTCACTGTGTTTGTCTCTTGAGTTGTTATTAGTGGTAGGAGCATTACAGGTACTATCGCAGCATGCACGTAGTGGCCTGAGAGAAATTTTCTGACTCACCTTTTTCCTCCCTCTCGTTTCTCTTTCTCCATCACCATCGCCTTCCAGGGTATCCTGGGGAGTGGGATGTTATATCAATGCTCTCCTTGCCATCAATGTCAATGCATCAGGGGCTAAAAATTCCTCCTCGAGATCATCCTCTAATGGTGGCATGTCACCATGGTCAGAATCATTATTGTCGGTCATAATTTCACCATTGTCTTGTAACACCATGACCTGCTTGTTTGGGCATTGACTTGCCATGTGTCCCCTTCCATGGCATTTAAAACATTTAATGTCACGATTTCTAGAGGTCGAAGGGTCTGATTTACCTTGAGGAATGCGACGGATATCCTCAGACTTAGGCTCATGTTTGGGCATTTGTGGCTTGTCCATCTTTTTGGTATAACTCGGTTTCCAAGATGTAGAAAAGATTTATGGGATGTACTTGAACCACCCCACCTCTTGAGTTGTTTCTCCACCTTGATGGCTATGTGCACCATGTCTTCCAACTCCACATAATGTTGCATCTCTACCTTATCATGGATTTTCTGATTTAATCCATGTAAGAACCTAGCCATTGTAGCCTCTCTATCATCATCTACATTATCCCCGACCATAACAATCTCCATCTCCTTGTAGTAATCCTCTACGCTCTGGCTTCCTTGCATAAGACCTTGATGCTTATTGTATATCTCTTGATAGTAGTAACTAGGAACAAACCGCTTTCTCATTACTGTTTTCATCTCCTCACATGTCTCTATTGGTCGTTCTCTATTTCGTCTCCTGTTTGTAACAAGCTGATCGCACCAAGTTATCTTACCTTCTTTGCTTCGGAATAATTATGGCAGTCAAATATGAACTCCATCTTCTTCTCCCATTCAAGGTATACTTCAGGATCTGTTTTACCTTTAAATGACAGAATCTTCATCTTAATACCACCTAAGTTGTTATCTTCCCGATTCCTAGCTTCTCTAGACCGCCCTCCACGTCTCCTATTACTAACAACTAAATATCGATCTTCATCTTCATCAACACCAGTCCCATAAAACTCTTCTTCTTCAATTGAACTTGCTTGAGCTTTAACTTCGTCACATGCTTCATCTCACTCATTATGGCCTCCACTAGCAATATCTGATCAAGCAATTCTGTGGTACCTTCAGTATTTCTCTTAGCACTAGTGCGAGACAGTTTGATGCAAGAAAGTAAGTTAGAAAAAAAGACCTCATAATTCTCTACCTTACGTGTTTACACTCAAGAATGTGAATCACTCTACACTCGTGTTTTCACTTAAAATTGTGGCCTTTAACCTTATATGTTCTCACCCTATTGCTTCACTCACTCTGTTACTTCTTGTTCAGTTCTTTTGGAACTAAAACAAACAATACATAGAATTTCCAGTAACAATTCACCAAGAATGCAAATGAATTTTGGGTCTAAAAGGAAGATTACAAGAAACACGGCTAACTAAACTTTTGAAAGCCTGAAAAATCAAAATTTCCACGGAAAAGATTGGACTTTGAGGGTGAGACTTTTCACACATACACAGAAAGATTGAATGATACCAAACAATTTTTTGTGCTGATTAGAACCAAAATTAATGATAACAAACAATTTTTTTGAGTCCTAAGTTATTTACTTTTGTTTGGTTTGGTTTTTTTTCTTTCTTATTGTTTTTTGGACTCCTTTCAATTTTCTTCTTCTTTTCTTTTTTTGGATAATCAACAACTGTATTTTGATAGCAAAGAATTTCAAAACAAATACGAATGAAAATGGGGGTAAAAAGAAATTCGGCTAAACCTGGGTATGTAAACCGAATTTGGAGACTAAAAGAATACGATATATAGGAAAGAAAGGTTTTTTTTTTGAAAAGATAGGCAACCCTGATCAAGACTCAATGCTCTGATAACCTCGACCCGTTGTTACAACAAAAGCAAGAACCTTGGTATATATGACATCAACCGATTGTTTATTGCATAACAAGAACCTCGATCTAAGGAAGACGCCACAAACAGTGGTGTAGATCCATTTGATTAGTCGATTGTGAATGCCACTGGAAATTCTCGATAAGTTTGAATAGTTTTTCAAAGAACCAAAGAGAATTTCTCTCTGAAATTTTTACCGAAAAATCAACTGTCTTTTTCCATTATTTAGATGGGTGCCTTTTAATATGCTCAAAATTACAAGGAAAGTCACTGAATTTTAGGATAAAATATGGCTAAAAATCAGCCCATTAATTTGCTGATCACATGCCAAAGAATAGAAATGTAAAGTAATTATCTAGGCATGCAAGACTTCCAAAAATAAAAAAGGGAAGTAATTATCTAGGCATGCAAGCCTTCCAAAAATAGAAAAGTGGAGTAATTATCTAGGCATGCAAGCATTCCAAAAATAGAAAAGAAAAGTAATTATCTAGGCATGCAAGCCTTTCAAAAAGAGTATCTTGGCTTGCAAACCTTCCAAAAAGATTAATCCTAAACATGCCAATTTACTTGCTGAATTTTAGCTTGCCGTAGTTGGATTCGTCTAGAACTTGAATAATGTTTAGCCATATTTGTTGAAAGCATGGCTCATACTCAATTTGCCTCCATGAATTTGATTGGGTGTTGTGCCATATTTGTTGAACACTTGGCTCATGCTCAATTGGCCTATATGAATTTGATTGGGCTCAAATCTCTTGAATCAACCCGTTGAGTACATTTTTGAACTTCTTTGCTCGAGCACGTAATTGGTCCAATTGAAACTTGAACTGGATCCGTTGAAGTTGTGCTATGATTTGCATCAATGGAAATATCATAGGCCGATAATTTGATGCTAATTGAAAGCATGGTGAGCAATACTTATTAAAGATAATAACCAACAACGTGCATGCTTATATGCATGCCTTATCACACCCATACTTAATCAAACAACAGTTTTTCTTTGGGCCAACATGTTGCCTTCATGAAAAATAAGTTTTTCTTTAGGCCAACATATTGGCCGCCTGAAAAATAATGCATACAAAAATGCATTAATAATCCACAAAGAAAAAGTTTTCATAACTGCCAAAAAATCGTTTGAGTTTTTTATGTTAGTCATAACTGCCAAAAAATCAATACAAATAAATAAATTACGTAAAATTAAGTAATTGAAAACTCAACGCAGTGGTAAAGCTTTTCCCTTACGCCCAACAGGTCACATGATTGACGCCCATAATGTGCCATTTATAAGTCCTTTTTTAAATGTCTAAGCAGCACCAAAATGGCTAAGCAGCACCTAGCCCATAGGTGCCCAGGTGGGCCAGGAAGAGAAGTGACATGGCCCAAACACCGCGGGCCCATGTGGCACAGACCGTGCGGGCCGCAAGCCCAGAACACAAGCCGTAGGTGCTTCACCATGTTGTGAGCAAACACTCATAATCTTTTCATGAATTCAAGCATGCTTATTTCAAAAATCATCATAGATTCATCAATCAGAACATTAAATTCATGAAAAAGCCTTGCCTAAAGATTGTTTGAGAAGAATTAAGTACGGAAGATTTCTAGAATCCATGAGAATTACTAGATCTTCTAGGAAAACCCTTTCTTCTCTGGTTTTCTACACACTTGCAAATAATGAAGTCCATTATTACAATAGGAACACCATCTTTCCTTGAGACAGTCTTATAAAGAGAAGTATGTTGGATCCTGTAGCGGGTCAGATCTGCACACAATGAGATTCGTATTGCTGTGGGGAACCAAGGGCACGATGGTTACAAGTTTGGGGGGAGTTTGGGGGGAGAAGATGAGGCTAATCACGACCCGAGAACGATTGGGAGATGATGATCTCATGGTCGTATGTCAGTTAGAGTAGGTGGCCCTCTAGTTGGTAAAGGTTGCTCGCTAGTTGACAAAGGTCGCCACAGGTCGCATGTCCATTGGCAGCTGGGGCGAGCTTCCTGCAAGGTGAACAACTCATCAAAAAGGCAGGGCGGACTATCCGCCTATTGTCCCTCCGATGCCTAAGTCAGTATGTGACTTATGTGGAGAACATCGGACATGCAGGGCGATCTTAGAGGCAGATCGGCGCTGGTGCGGCAGACTAGAGTGGAAGGCGCGAATATATGGAGGATATTCGGCCTTGAATATAAGCAGTTGTGTTAGAGGTTTTAACTCACCAACCAATCAGCCTCCTCCTCGTTGGAGGAGTGGGGATATTTATAGGGCTAAGAGGCAATTGCTTGCCATCCTGTCGGCTGTCGAATCAACCCAGCTGGCACTCGAGTGGTGAGGCGACAGGTGGCGAGCGGTGTCAGAGATGTTTTTTGCATTGATGGTGCTAGACAGTGTCAGGTGCACTTTGGTCAGGCTGTCAGATGCGTAAACGTCAGGTGGCGCTTTTGTCGGGCTGTCAGAGCCGTAAACGTCAGGCATGCTTTCGGTGGGCTGTCAGGTGGCGAAGCAGCTCGGTGCACTTTTGTCAGATCTTGTCTGTAGTGAGACTGTCAGTGACATTTGTTGTGGGTCGCCTCCCTCCTTAGGCAGACTGCTACGGGGTGAAGAGGCAGGTGATCTACCTCCAGGGTGAGCTACTCTTAAGTGAGCTAGCATGTGTGGTCAACCAAAGGGCTCTTCTCTTCGACTCGGATAACGAGCCTGCCACTCTGCTTGGGCGAGCTTGGCAGTCCGCAAGGTCGCACTGCTTTGAGTCTCGGCGAGCCATCCTTATCTCTAGTGAACTGGCCCTCGTTGATGAGGATTGTTGATGGGCTTTTTGAGTGTACCTTTATCAACTAGGCCGGCCTTTAGGACGTAACAATTGCCCCCAACATTTGGTGTGGACAATCTTCGGCCAGAGGAGACACTGAATGTTGAATAGACATATTAGCAAATTTTTAGAGTCTCTTCGTACCTTCTGTTTGGTAGCGATCTTCGTAAGCCCGGGCGACCTATCGGTGGCTCTGCTTGTAAGCCGGCCCCAGAATTTGAGGAGGTGGAATGGGTGAATCATAGCTCCACCTTAGCCCTTCAGAGCCTACCAAGGGCACAGCTCGTAAGCTTGCCCCGGAGTTTGAGCGTGGCGAGGTAGCCCATCCCTAGTGATCATGCCGATCTTGATCTAGGGTTTCTCATATCACAAAAACACAACAAGTGCGTAAGTTGAAACATATTGACATATATCGGAGATTGAGTGAAGACCTGTCTGGGTAGGGGCGTAGTCTGGAAACTTGCCCCGGACCCATGGACGACCTGTCGGTAGCAACACGGAATCCTGCCGCTGACCTACTTAGGATAGGGGACGCCTCAAAGGCAATCTCCAAATGCTCAGGGCTCTTGGGACCTATCAGGGGCACAGCTCAAAAGCCTGCCCCAGACTTCCTTCGGGTGGGGGATGCTCTAAAGGCGATCCCCAGACCCTTAGGGCTCTTATGGCGACCTATCGAGGGTGCAGTTTCGATGCCTGCCCTGGGTCTCTAAGAGGGAAGGATCGAGTTACGTAGCCTGACCTAAGCCCTTGGCGATCTTTTGGGGGCACAACTCGGAAGCCTGCCCCGGATCTTCGTTGGAGGTAGCTCGCTCTCTTCTTTGGTTTGGGTAGTGAGGTCCGACCTGCTACGGATAGCGAGGCTGCGACCTACCCCAGAGGTCTTCGAGAGGGTGTGTGGGGGTCGTGGACCTTCCAGCACCCCTGGGGGGTCCTATGCCCCTGGCGCATTTCGGGGGCACAGCACAGGGCATGCCCCTGATCTTTGGTAAGGAAGGGTCGAGGTGTGTAGTTCGTCTCCAGCCCTTGGAGACCCTTTGGGCGTGCGGCTCAGAAACCTGCCCCGGAGGTGTGGTTTGTGGCAAGTCAGCTTGCCTCCAAGGATCGGACGATCTCGACCTGGGGCACATAGTCGACCTGATCACGACCTGTAGTTTCTTGTACACAAGAGAAAACTCGAAGAGTGTGTAAGTCGAAACATATTGACATAGGTCGGAGATAGAATAAAACCTGGGGCGTGTAGTCGACCCAATCTCGACCTGTAGTTTCTCGCATACAAGAGAAAACTCGAAGAGTGTGTAAGTCGAAACATATCGATATAGGTCGGAGATAGAATAAAAACCGAGGTGCGTAGTCGACCCGATCTCGACCTGTAGTTCCCGCACACAAGAGAATACTCGAAGAGTGTGTAAGTCGAAACATATCGACATAGGTAGGAGATAGAATAAAACATGTGGCACGTAGTCGACCCGATCTCGACCTGTAGTTTCTTGTACACAAGAGAAACCTCGAAGAGTGTGTAAGTCAAAACATATAGACATAAGTCGGAGATAGAATAAAACCTGCTTGGGGGGCACATTTCGAAAACCTACACCAAACCCATGGGCGACCTGTCGGGGGAGGATGACATTTGCCGAGAACAACCTTCTCCTGAGGGTGCCCTTTCGAGGGCATGGTTCCGACGCCTGCCCTGAGTGTCTGAGATGGAAGGATCGAGTTACACAGCCTGACCCAAGCCCTTGGCGACCTTTTGGGGGCGCAGCTCGGAAGCCTGCCCCGGATCTTTGTTGCGAGGTAGCTCGTCTGTTTTTTCGGTAAGGGTAGCGAGGTCCAACCTGCTACGAGTAGCGAGGCCACGACCTGCCCCGAAGAACTTCGAGAGGGTGTGTGTGGGTCGTAGACCTTCCAGGATCCCTGGGGGGTCCTATGCCCCTGGCGCCTTTCGGGGGCGCAGCACGTGGCCTGCCCTAGATCTTTGGTAGGAAAGGGTCCAGGTGCGTAGTTCATCTCCAGCCCTTGGAGACCCTTCGGGCGTGCAGCTCAGAAACCTGCACCGGATCATTGTTTACCGCAAGGCAGCTCGCTCTTTGTAATTAGGTCGAACCTGACCTGGGGCTTCTTCTCACAAGAAAAGTTTAAAGAGGAAGTGATTCGAAACTTAACGATATATGAAAGAGAAGAAAAACCTGTTTGGGCGGGGGCGTAGTCCGGAAGCCTGTCCCGGACCCATGGGCGACCCGTCGGGGGTGCGGCCCGTAGACTGGCCCCTGATCTCTATTTGTCTCTGCTTCGGGTAGCCTGGGTTTTAGCGTCACACGTCGGCTTGCGAGGGCTTGAGCCCTAGGGCGCATAGTCGGCCTACTCGGATGAGCTTTGATTTCGAGTTGGAGCTTTATGGAAGTACTTATCGAACAACAGCTTCTTCTTCGAGTCCCCTATGTCGAGCAGCCTTGATGTCTGCATCGAGACGTCTTTGTTGAGCCGCCCTCTCTTCGATGAGCTCCTTTTGCTGGGCGGTCGCCTCTTCTTTACTCTGGGGATGAAGGCTACGCCTCATGTTATGGGGTTGAGGGGGACGGTGGATGTCTCAGCCCCAGCCGCACTCCAGTCATTCATCCTCTTTGTAAAGGCTTCAGAGCCTTGGCGGTGTAGAACTGGCCGAGGCGTGAATAGCCTCCACCGTCCCCTCAGAAGGCACATCCGTCGGGGGAGTCCCTCCGAGAGGGCATGGCTCATCATTGATGGGATGTTTGCAACGGTTTGGACCAGGATTAAACCATGTAGGGTTAGACATGGGTGTGACCCTTTGTTCCCACAGATGACGCCAACTGTTGCGGGTCAGATCCACACACAGTGAGATTTGTATTGATTTGGGGAACCAAGGGCACGATGGTTACAAGTTTGGGGGGAAGACGAGGCTAATCACGACCTGAGGATGATTGGGAGATGAGGATCTCAAGGTCGCCCATCAGTTGGAGTAGGTCACCCTCTAGTTGGTGAAGGTTACTCGCCAGTTGACAAAGGTTGTCGTAGGTCGCACATCCGTTGGCAGCTGGGGCGAACTTCCTTTAAGGTGAGCAACACGTCAGAAAGGCAGGGCGGGCTGTCCACCTATTGCCCCTCAGATGCCTAAGTCAGTATGTGACTTATGTGGAGAACGTCAGACATGCATGGCGATCTTAGAGGTAGATCGTGCTGGCACGACAAACTAGAGTGGAAGACACAAATATGAGGAGGATATTCGGCCTTGAATATAAGTAGATTGACCGGTGCCCTGTTTACGGTTTGGGCACGGTGTCATTTTACCGCAAGTGCACGGTTAGTGTAGGGTGCGTGTTTATCGAACTCAGGGAGGTGGATGGCTTGAATGGCTACTAGCCTCGCCTAGGTTGTGTGCTAGCTACGTGGACAATGTGGGTGGAAGTGTGGAAATAAAAGAAAGAAATAAAAAGACATGAAATGAATCCCCGCTAACACGGGCTAGAGCATTCATGACACTTGGCATTTGACTTGACCCAGGGTGAGACATTGTCCCAAAAGGTGGTACCTAGCGTCCATGGCCCGATATTCCGGTCGGTGCCTAGTACGCTAGGCCTATCCGGTTCCAGACGGTGGGCATTCCCATGTCCATTAACACCTTCCGCAGCCGGGAGCATTAAGGCCACAATGATAACTCCCAAAATTTCATCCAAGCCGTTCCCACGCGCGAGGACTCGATGTCTACACTAGGGGCGTGAGCTATGGCTAGGGGGTCAACCGCCAAGTTTATTCCCCCTTGGCCCGACGGTCAGAGGCGGTCTTTCTCCCGCCAATGACAATGAAACACCCCCACGTAACCCTAATGGCCAAATAGGTCGAATGTGATTTCTAGCAATACATCGAAGCGGATCTTGACTGGACAAGACACCGGACCCCAATCCCCAACACAACTAGTGTGTTACCATACGAATTGGACTCAGATTACTAGAAATCCTCATTGACACAATTCATCGAACACATGTCATGCAACCAAGCCAAATGAAACAACCCAAGCATCAATCCTACTCTAACCCGTATTAGGGTTCATCAAGAGCTACTCAATGATGAAGAACATAAAAGAAAGCAATAAAAATGACAAACACACGTTCACCATTGAGCAAAATGAAAACAATACAAAACAATGGAAAATAAGAGAAAGAAATACTTATCTTGAGTTTGAATCTTCAATCCATTACAAGACTTATTGATAAAAAGACCTAATCTAAACTAATCTATGTCTCATAAGAGAAAGGGGCAAAAAGCCCTAAAAAACTGAAGAAGATCCCCTTTCAGTCGGCTAACACCGTGTATTTATAGTCCCCCTTGAAACCCTAATGGTTCGGGTCCAAACCGGCAGAAAAATTGCCACCCGATCGTTTGATGAGTCAACCGATCGGGTGAGAGCTTTGAAGATTTTCACCCGGACGCTGAGGCGAGTAGGTGGCATGACCGGGTCGTCGTTCGAGGAATTGCAGCTACAGCTGAACCGATCGGGTGTTATTTCACCCGATCGGTTGGAATTCAGTGCACTTAGACAGAGAGTTCTGTCGATTCACCCGATCGCTGAACCGATTGGGCGAGCTGTTGCTCTTCTTTAGTTGCTGTCTGGGTAGGATACACGAGCATCAACTGATCGGGTGGCTGTGTCCTGCCGATCGGTTGAGGGTTGAAATATAGCAGTCTTCAACATTTGACCCTCTGGACCACGCGTGACTCCTCACGTTGCTCCGGGGGCTCATGATATCTTCTTTAAACGTCCCCAACGCTGGCAATCTCCTGCATTCGCACAAAAACATGAAGAAAGTGAAAAGATACAAAAAACATGAAAGAACGGGTAAGAAACGATGGAAATCAACGGAAAATCACAAAGAAGACGTGCGTGAATATATAGAATATAAACACTCATCAAAATCCCCCAAGCTGAACCCTTCCTCATCCTCGAGGAAGACGAGTGAGAGTAGGAGCTCGGAGGGAAAAATAGAGAGAAAGAGACGGAAAGAGAAAACTCCTAGATCGCCTATCAGAGCCAACAAAATCAAACACGCCACACTAAGCAAGCATATGTAGGGTTTTCTGGGACCATTAGGACACAAAAACTCCATGCCCGTCCTAAGTCGGACGGAACATAGACAGAAAAGTAGCGGAAAAATAAACATGTTAATCTAATTAACATTTAACCCTAAGGTCCAAGACCCTAATCCAAGATCTATGCAGACTTAGGATGGGTCTGACCATTCCAAGAAGGATCTATCCTACTGCGATTAAATTAAACTAATACTTAAACACATACCTGGAATATCAACCCTGGAGCAGGCGAGATGTTTCGCACCGTCTTCCGAGCTGCTCCCGTCCCACGCCGAGCCGCTCCTCGAACCGCTCCCTGAATTGCTCCTCGAACCGCTCCGCATCCCGAGGCGATCAATCGTGTCGTCGAGCCAACCACACGCCGAAGAAAGTTTCACGTGAGTGAAACCTCAGCCTAGATTTCGGATCTGAATCCGAACTCCTTTGCGGATTTGCTAGAGCCCTCAAGAGTAAGGCAGAAATATTAGGGAGATAGAGAAATATTTATTTTAAGCCTTGATCCGAGCGTGCTCCAACATTTACGAGAGCCGCTCAGATCTAGAGCTTGGGACGAGTTTTGAGGAGGAGAGCAGACCCCTATTTATATAGGCGGTGGACTCTCCCCTTTTCTCAAAATCCGATGTGGGACTATTAATTTGAGTTAATTAAAATCAAGTTAGTTTGCACTTCACAAAGTGCAAACTTCCGTGAATTTTAACTCACTCACCGTTGAGCTTCATGATTGATACAACCTATCAATACGAAGGGTGTTCAACGGTGAACGCATAGGAAAAAACCGTTCGTCAATCGGAGGTCGTTTGACCCTCCAATTGACCGTCCAAAGATCAGCCCAAGGCTAGTTTTTCACAAAAACTGAGCCGTCAAATAATTCTGCATAATAAGGGTTCAAAACCCTAGAACTGGGGCCCACAGGTGGGCCCCACGCGTACTGCACACGCAGAAAACTGCCTGAGCAAAGCCCAGGCCACGCCTGGGCTTGCCCAGGCCGCCTGGGCTTTTGCCCAGGCACTGGGCAAGCCCAGGCCAGTGCCTGGGCTTGCCCAGGCCTTGGCTTTATTTGGGCCTGACCAGGTCAGGTGCCCAGGCCAGACCGTGGTCTGTGTAATGCCCTACAAGCTACTGCACAAGTACTAGAGGGGGGGTGAATAGTACTTTAAAAATAACAAGGAGTATAATTCCTAATTATAATGCAAACAACTACCAAATCAATTTGCGGAAGCTTAAATTGAATGACAACACAAAATTAACAATGCTAACAAGAGATGTTACTGGGTTCGGATCCACCCAAGTCTCCCCGACTTGTTCCCGGTGATCCTACGTCCCAACCACCCGGATCCCCTCCGGATACTTGAGTTAGAAACCCTAACTCAAGATTTCCACTATGAAATACTTGTGAAAATCCTCCACAAGTCAAATCATACAAAATGTAATTTGTGACTCCCACAACCCGGGATCACAACCACACTCTCACAACCGAGAGTGAAACTTACAAATCAAATATGAAATGAAATAAGAAAAACTTCTTACCGAACAAAATACATATGCCTTGAGTATTGCTTACGAATTAGGGCAAGGATGATTTTGGGGAAGAAGTGGCACCAAACCCTAGCTCCAAGATGTAGATCAGCGATGGAGAGCTTTTGGGATGTTGGTGACCTAGAATCAAGCACTTGGCTTGGAAGGCTTCACACTCAATGAATCTCTCTTTGGAAGTAAGAATGAGGAGAGATTATTGAATGGAATGAATGAGCTTTGAATGAGCTTGGAATGATTTCTCTTGATCTGTAAACTTGCAATAATATCAGCCTTGGCAGCAATGAATGCAGCCCATCAAGTATATACAGGATAGAGGAGAGAGAGAGAGAGAGAGAGAGAGAGAAACGTTTCAATTAAAGCTCCAACGGCTCTTTTCTGAACCCAACTAGTCGGTCAAAGAACAACCACCGACCGACTAGTTCATCAACTAGTCGGTCGGTCAATTAACGTAAACCGACTAATGAGTAAACTGAGAAAAGATTAAAGTACAGACTAAGGAACTAGTCGGTCTAACAAGAGTAGCTGACCGACTAGTTTCACAACTAGTCGGTCGGTTACTCAACGTGGACCGACTAACAGATAAAACTGAAGTCTGAGAAGAATTAGACTTAGTCGGTCCAAGAACAAATGTTGACCGACTAATTCACCAACTAGTCGGTCACCAAATGAACATAGACCGACTAACAATAAACAGTAAGTATGGTGAAAAATTTGGCATGTACAGTAAACTAAACTAGTCGGTCTAAGAAGGAAAGTTGACCGACTAGTTCATCAACTAGTCGGTCGATCAATGAGCACTGACCGACTAATGATAAACAGTAGCTCAAGCTCAAATGTGCATGTTCAGGGAAAGCTCAACTAGTCGGTCACAGAAGCATCACTGACCGACTAATTCACAAACTAGTCGGTCGGTGAGTCAACTTAGACCGACTATCTGTAAACAATAAAGAGCTAAGAATTAACTGACTGAAACTAGTCGGTCCAAGAAGCTTGGCTGACCGACTAGATCACCATCTAGTCGGTCAGTTATTCTTCTTGAACCAACTAACATGCACAAGAAGTCCCGAATCGAAGCGCGAAGCTTCGGGAAGAATTGTATGGACTTCTACAAAGATCCTAGAGCTAAGATATGAGCGTTATGAAGAATTAAAATGTAAGACCTACTCAAGGCTTAACATTCTACGAAAGAAGCTTAAAGACTATAAATTAAACTTCACGATACCGTCTTCAATAGCTTCAATCGAATCTTCATGACTTCTAAATAGGTCCATAAGCTTCAACGAAGCTTTAGGCATACGATCACGTGCTTTGAGAAGTCTTGAGACGTCGTAATTGATATTCATGTGAATTTGGCGACGATCTCCATAACTGCGCTCACAAAGTGTTAGTTCATATTATATTTATGTTTGTTCATCATCCAAAACCAAATCCGGGGAGTCCAATATCCAACATTCTCCCCCTTTTTGGTGATGACAAACCAACATAAATAATAATCAAAAATAATAATTCAAATGAAATTTACTTACTCCCCCTGCATTGATGACATGTTAATTCCAATGTAAACAAAAATAATACGCATCAAGCAGACGAGTGAAGTATATTAAATGATAATCGATTATTGAATTATTGAAATACCAAACGTAGGTCATTGAAATATCGGATTTGAAAATCCATTTATATATCTTAACTCCCCCTGAATCTAACACATCAAGTTAGATTCTTGGAGAAATGCTTTAAATTTTCATTTGGCACATCGTTATCATAGTTATTATTATATCTCTCCCCCTTTGGCATAAGCAAAAAGAGTGGGAGGATGACAACGACAATAACAATGGCCCCAAATTAAAAAAGCACGGGAGTCGTAGAATACGACGAAGGTTCAAGTGACACCAAAGAGAAAAATACGAATAGAATCAAGGCGTGTCAATGAAACCAAAGTCGAAAAATCGTAAAACGAAATCATCAAAACTCAAATCAATTTAACGGATTGAGGTAAGGAATATACTCTCCAATATCAACATTTCTTGGTTAATTTAGTGCATGGAAAACAATTCTATGTTTCCGTAGAAGAAATTTCTATTAAACCAAGTGAATATCGTCGAGCGACGAAATCAAACATCAGAGACATAAAAATTATACATTGCACAATATAATGAAATGTCAACTGCGATGTATTTATACATATATAATATGAAGCAGAGTACATCACCGACATACAAAACATCGATCGACTGATCGGTGCACAAAAATACATCATCATCAAACATATCAAAAAGACATCAAAAAGATCCAAAATACATAGCCACCCACAATATCCTACCCAACATCTCTCACAACTAGATATATCATCCAATGAGTATCAGGAGAGGCCTCGGAGAAACTCAAGAGGCAGCGGGAGGACCAGAAGCAACTGCAGGCTCAGCAGGAGCAGAAGAGGTGACTGGATCAGCAGGAACGTCCGGAAGATCAGCAGGAGCGACAGCTGAAGAGGCAACCTCTGAAGCAGCAACCGTAGTGGCCACGGGAGCACCAGCCAGAGTATCCACCACAGGAGTGGCGGCAACAAGTGTGCTCTCGGGGGCACCAGCAGAAGAAGCAGCAACAGCATCACCGGAAGTGGTAGCACCAGCAGCAGTAGTACCAGCAGAAGTGCCCTCGGGGGCACGAGTCGAAGCACGACAAAGCTCCTCAACCTCCTCCTCGGCCATCTCATCTAACTCCTCATCCTCAGAAACGGAAGGAGGAAGATCAACACCCATCAGACGAGCCATGCGGCAGACTACCTCCTCGGTACGAGCCAAGCGAGACTCGTGACGACGAAGTAACCGTACGACATCATCCAGGGTGGCAGAGGGAGCAACAGAGGCACTGGCAGAGGCAGGGGCAGACGCTGAAGGTGTCGTCCTCTGAACGTGACGAAGCACCGCAAGAGATTTCTTGACGGCCGTCGCGTTCAGGGGAGGACCAAGGGGACGCTCATCGTCACGAGGCAACGTGACACGAAAATGACGAAATACGAGGGTCAATAAGCAAGGAAATGGGATATGAGCCGATTTATTGGACTTGCGAATACACTCGAAAGAGTCAATCTTATCGAGTATAATTCGAGCCCAATTAATCGAGCTCCCCATGAAGATAGCATAGATAAGCTTCAGAAAGGGCTGGGATGGGAGAGATGAGGAGCCGTACTTGCGAAGCAAGCACGACTTCAGAATCAGATTTAGGACCCATGCATTTGGCTTGAACGATTTAGATGGCACGCCAATCATGGCAGGAGGGATCTGATGGAAAATCTCTGAAAGGATGGTCTGATCAAGAGAAGAAATATCGTCAACTGAGATATCAGAGGGAAGGAGGCCAGACGAAGAGATACCCAAAATCTCTCCTAAGATTTCCGCTGTGAGGACTATAGGAGTCCCCAAAACGGTCGTCTCAACAGAGTGGGTCTGATCGTACTGACCCCGGATCCTATTCGCATAGAAAAGCTTTACTAATCTAGGGTAGGGGTGAGGATTCGCCTTCGGGTCAAATCGAAGGTAATCGAGGAGACCCGACGACGAGAGAAGATCAGCTAACCCTATGAAGTCGCTAAACTGGACGAAATGCTCCAGAAGCAGAGGGCAATGTTCGATACGGTTGTACGCCGCGAGACACATAGGGTCATCGCGACATAACGAAATATCGACACCGCCCACCGGCATCGGACCCTTTCCCTTAGGCTTACGGGTAGACGTACGAGGGTGTGTGCTAGACTCGGGATGGGTAGGAGGAGTGGGTTCCCTATGAGTCTCGGTCTCGGGGTTATACTCCGTATCGGAATCGGTAGGAGTATGGAACGAAGAGGGAGAGGCAAGAACTTTGGCCTTGGGCTTGGGCTTGGGCTTGGGTTGACCTCTAGGCTTGGCGGTCGTCGTCCTCTTCTTCTTGAGAGGAGGCGAAGACGACGAAGGATGTGTGGACTTGGCACGGCGTTTCAGAGGGGTTGGATGCTCGGGGTCCGAAGGGTGTTGTTCTACGGTCATCGGCGAGGGGCTAGACGGAGTGATCGGGATACGTATTCTTGCCATAATCGATGCAAGACACGACGCACAAGAGATCAAAAACGAAGAACCCTAGCCGAAATAGAGAAACCCTATTTGAAACCCTAGAAACCCTAGAAGCCCTAGAAACCGAGCTAACCCTAGAACTAGGAATGGAAATCTAGCCCTAGAAAAAGAGAAGATCACCTAGAACGAGGGGCCGACGGAGGAGATCGACGGAGAAGGCCGGAAAACGGCCGGAGTTCGATCGGAAGACGAAGAGACAGCGAGGGGTCGGGGGTTTTGATCTTTGGGAGATAGGATTTGATCGACTAGACTGAGAAAGGACCGACTAAAATGAGTTTAAGTCGGTCGAGATCGCAAATGACTAAACAGTCCCTGGCACAACTAGTCGGTCACAGTTCAAACACTGACCGACTAGATCACGATCTAGTCGGTCGGTCAATGAGCTTGAATCGACTAGTTGCAAACAGTGGCTGAATCCAAGATTTACTGACAAGATTTAGTCGGTCTGTGTTCATTTACTGACCGACTAGATCTAAATCTAGTCGGTCGGTCACTGAACATGAACCGACTAAAGAGTTAAAATGAAGAGGAAACTCAAAAAGCATGAGTTAGTCGGTCTAAGTTCTTCTACTAACCGACTAGATGAACATCTAGTCGGTTGGTGGTTGAACTGAAACCGACTAAAAGAGTCCAAAAAGTGATAATCAAGTTCTCTCCTCAATACGCTTGGACGATATATCGCAAAACTCTCAATAATCATCTAAACTACCCCATTAAACATCGAAATCTTAAATACGACATTCAAAACATGAATTCGAGCAAAAATTCAAAATATCATATAAATTCTCGAAAAATCCAATAAGTCTAGCATGAACGAAATATTTTGAAATATAATAGCATGCAATATTATTGAATAAAACATGAATCCTATATCTCGGATTCACCCATAATCCCCAATTCTCGACGCAACCGCACAAAGGAGTCCTCCTTTAGGGGTTTCGTGAAAATATCGGCGATTTGCTTTTGGGTTTCAACGTACACTAAAATGATGTCCTTTTTAGCAACATGATCATCTAAAAAGTGGTGTCGGACATCTATGTGTTTCGAATGGGAATGGTGTACCGGGTTCTTGGAAAGACATATTGCACTTTGGTTGTCAACCATGATAGGGCAAGTATCACAATTAATACCAAAGTCTTTAAGTGTGTGTCTCATCCAAAGAACTTGAGCACACGCGGCACCGGCGGCAATATATTCCGCCTCGGTGGTTGAAAGTGACACGGAATTTTGCTTCTTGGAAAACCAAGAGACAAGAGAATTTCCTATAAAATGGCAAGTGCCACTAGTACTTTTCCTGTCGGATTTGCATCCCGCATAATCGGCATCACTATATGAGATTAACTCATACGCGCTAGATTTTGGATAAAGTAATCCAAAATCAAGTGTATAACTTAGATAACGGAAAATACGTTTTACCGCTACTAAGTGAGACTCCTTAGGTTGAGACTGATAACGAGCACATACGCATACGGCAAACATAATATCGGGCCTACTTGCGGTAAGATAAAGTAAACTACCTATCATACCTCGATATAGACGAATGTCTACATCCTTACCGCCCGTATCCTTATCAAGATGCGTAGTCGTGCTCATTGGAGTCTTTTTCCCGGAAGCACTCTCCATTCCAAATCGCTTTAGCAACTCCACCGTGTACTTCGTTTGGTGGATGAAGATTGCATCGTCCATTTGGCGAATTTGGAGACCTAAGAAATACTTGAGCTCACCCATGTGGCTCATCTCAAATTGTTCCTTCATAACATTAGAAAACTCTTCGCAAAGAGCAAAGTTAGTAGCACCGAAAATGACATCATCAACATATATTTGAACTAAAATTATATCATTGTTCGCATGCTTAACAAAAAGTGTAGAATCGGCTTCTCCCATTTTAAAATTCAAATCCAAAAGAAAATTCTTTAGGCGATCATACCAAGCTCGAGGAGCTTGTCTCAAACCGTAAAGTGCTTTCTTTAGTTTGAAAACATGATTTGGAAATTTTTCATTTATGAAGCCCGGAGGTTGAGAAACGTAAACTTCCTCAACGACATCTCCGTTTAAAAATGCACTTTTAACATCCATTTGAAATAATTTAAAATCCTTATGGCATGCAAAAGACAATAATAATCTAATTGATTCTAATCTAGCTACCGAAAAGAAGGATTCTTCAAAATCAATACCTTCCTCTTGTCGATAGCCTTGAGCAACTAACCGAGCTTTGTTCCGGACGACGACTTGGTTTTCGTCGGTTTTGTTCTTGAAGATCCACTTTGTCCCTATGACGGTGTGGTTCTTCGATGGCAATGGAACAAGCTCCCAAACTTCATTCCTCTCGAATTGAATGAGCTCCTCCTCCATGGCTAAGATCCAAGCGCTATCTTCGCATGCTTCATTAACATTCTTTGGCTCTATCGAGGAGGCAAAGGAACAATGAGCGAAGTAGTTCACTTGAGATCTCGTCTTGACACTATCATAGATATTGCCAATGACTTACTCATGAGGATGGTCACGAACGGTATGAAGCCGTTTGGGAATACCTTGGTCACTAGGAACATTCTCAACAACTTCATTAGTTGGGTTAGTCTCAATAGAATCAATAGAATTATTAGACTTAGAATTATCAAACGAATCACATAAAACATCCATAGAATCATTATCATTTGAAATTCTAGTTGGAACAAATCCTTCATTAAAAGAGACATGAAGCGACTCCTCGATCGTTGAGGTTCGTTTGTTGAAAATCCGGTAGGCTTTGCTACGCGAAGAATATCCAACAAAAATCCCCTCATCGGATCTTGGATCGAATTTGTCCAAACTACCATACGTGTTCTTAATAAAACATTTCGAACCAAAAACACGAAAATGTTTAACTTGAGGCAACCTACCAAACAACAATTCATAACAAGTTTGTTTAGTGCCGGGCCTCAAAAGTATTCTATTAAACACATAGCAAGAGGTGTGTACCGCTTCCGCCCAAAATTGATGGCCAAGTTGGCTATCATCAAGCATAGTGCGAGCACACTCCACTAGCGTCCTATTCTTTCTCTCAACTACACCATTTTGAGGAGGTGCACGAGGGAAAGAGAAGGTGTGAGTAATACCAACTTCATCACAAAATGTCTCAAAAGACTCATTCTCAAATTCACCTCCATGATCACTACGAATAGTGACAATGGTGGTTCCTAAGAGATTTTGTACTTTCTTAACAAAAATTGTGAAGTTTTCAAAAGCTTCATTTTTATTACATAATGAAAATACCCATGTAAATCTCGAATAGTCATCTACGATGACAAGTCCATATCTTGCATTTCCTAAGGAAGCAACTCTAGTTGGCCCAAATAAGTCTAGATGTAATAGCTCTAGTGGTCGTTTAGTAGAAATGCTTTTCTTAGGTTTAAATGAAGATTTAGGAAGCTTGCCACGTTGACAACAATCACAAAAACTTTTCTTTTCAAAAACAAGCTTCGAAAAACCTTTAATGGAATTTAATTTTGAAAGCTTATAAAGTGTTCCAAAGTTCACATGTCCAAAGCGTCGATGCCATAAGTGTTGTTCACTTGTGTTGGCAACGAGACATTGTTCAGAAGACTTAGGAAGATCCAAAATATAAATATCTTTATGACGAGTGCCGGAAAATAATAATTTATCATTATCTTTTCTTAAAATATGACACAATCCTTTCGCAAAGCTAACTTTGTAACCTTTGTCACAAAATTGGCTTATTGAAATAAGATTATGATTTAAACCATTAACAAGATAAACATCACTAATTAATGGTTTCGATGGGTTACCCACTTTACCAACACATATGATGGTTCCGCTCTCGTTGCCTCCAAATACGACGCGGTTTCCATTGGCTATGGGAACCACTCCGGAGAGCAAACTAGCGTCACCCGTCATGTGTTTTGAACACCCGCTATCGAGTATCCAATTTCCCTTGGAGCTAAATTTAAATTTGTTGCTCCTTTTCTTTTTCTTTTCCTTGAGTACCTAAAGATAGAGAATTTCATATCATGGTACCCAAGGTCATTGGGTCCAAAAGATTAGACCTTTGGAAGCCAAGTCCAATTGGACTTAGACTTCCCCACATAATTTCTACTATGCACAACATCCGAAAAATAAGCATTCATATACATTTGTTTTTCGTCCATGCTTGTGTCCTTTGGGCTCCAAATTGTGAAAATCTTGGGAGCCCTCATCCTATTGGGTGCATGCATTCGACGTTGATTTCTACGTGATGCATGTTGTGGATAGGCATAAGGAACATGATGGAATGGTGCACGACGAGAATTATTCATATGATGTTGTGGGTGAACATATGCATGTGTGGGAACACGTGCGTGAGGGTGTCTCACATTGTGTGCACGTGCCCGAGAATGTGTTGCATAAAAATCATCATATGTGTGAGATGGTGGAGTAGGACATGTGTTCCTACGTGGCATGGTATTGGTGTACATATAAGCATGCCCCTTCTTTGGAGGTCCACCCAAAGTGGGTTTCTTTCCGAAAGAGGGTGTGAACGAGGTGGAAGCACCATTGTTAATGAACTACAAATAGAGTGTTTGCTACCACTTGTAGAGTCACCGGAAGTTGGCCTAACAAAAGTAGTGGCCGCTTTGGACGGACATCCCATCGTATACCCCAAACCAATGTGGTGATTGGCCGGAAGTAAGTCACTTAGGATTTTATCCAAATGGTCCTTACCCTTATTGAATCTATTGATTCGGCCTAATGTGTTCTCATATTTCTCTTTGAGAGAACGCATAGAAGTATCCAAGTTGGATACTTGCGATGTGAGCACATAAACACGAGATTTAAGATTCTCGTTCTCAATACTCAAATTCGAGTTTTGAGAAGTTAAATCCGCTATCCTATGTTCTTCCGGATCATCAATGCTAACATGTTCAAGTTTAGATTTGAGATTAACAATCTCATTTCTCAACTCTTCAACAACGGTGTCGTTGTTGGTGATGATAGTCTTAGGCGAGGTTTGAATGCTAGCTAGGTCATCTTTTACCTTAGTATATCTATTTACTAATTTAGTGTATTTTGACCATAATTGAGAGTTAGCATTCCTAAGATCATCCATAGTTACCTCATCGTTGCCTTCGTCATCACTATCATCGGAAGAGGAGGATCCTTGATCATGCTCCTCTTTTGCCATGAAGCACATGTGCGCTTGCTCCACTTGCTCATCGTCCGACTCTCCGCTTGAGGAATCCTCGGAGTCGGTGAATGTTGCTCCGACAAGTCCCTTCTTGTACCCCTTTTTGTACTTCTTGGACTTATCGAATTTTGGCGCCTTCCACTTCTCCTTTTGCTTGTTGAGAGGACACTCCGCTTTCATGTGTCCTGGCTTATTGCACTTGAAACACAAAGGAGAGGAAGAGGCGTTAGAAGAACCAAATTTAGCTTTGTTCTTATAGTTACCTTTTCGGAAGAAACGGTTGAACTTCTTGGCCATGAGTGCCATGGACTCCAAGTCCAACTCGTTTTCCGATTCTTCATCATCGGTTGAGGTGGATGTGGATGGAGCGGCCTTGAAAGCAATGGCCTTCTTCTTTGGCTCGTCTTGCTTTAGGTAGGACTTCATCTTTTCCTGCAATTTGAGCTTGCTATCCTTGCGTACCTCGTATGACATTAAAGTACCCATTAGTTGAACTACAGTGTACTTATTCATGTCATTACCTTCCTCGATGGCGAAGGTACGTTTCTCCCAAGAAGAAGGAAGTCCTTCGATAAGCTTCGAACACTTCTCCTTTTGGGTGTAGGATTTGCCGAGAGCCTCTAACTCGTTTATGATGTCGACGAAGCGAGCGTAATACTCCTTCATCTTCTCACCCTGTTGCATATGAAACATTTCGTAATCTTTGTTTACAACTACGAGTTTAGAGTCTCTTACCCTACTCGTCCCTTCATGTAGAATGAGGAGGGAATTCCAAATTTGATATGCACTCTTACATGTGCATATCTTATTGAAGTCCTCGGGCTCCAACGCGCATTGCAAGGCGTTCATTGCCTTGGCATTGCTTACCTCCGCGGCGACCTCCGCGGTTGTCCATTTCTCAAAGTCTTCTTCTTCGGGCTCGATGTATTCCTTCATTGTGGTCCTCCATAAAGATGCACTCCGGAGGAAGGTTTCCATCCGGCATTTCCAGTACCCGTAGTTGGTACCGTTGAAGAATGGAGGCCTCGTAGAGGAATGTCCTTCCATCACCGAAGATGCTCCTTCACGGTTCCTGAAGGTGTCATAGTTGGAAGGTGGACGCACGGTCTTGTTGTCGTTGGCAGACATAGCTAAGTATCTGGCTCCGATACCAAATGTAATGCCCTACAAGCTACTGCACAAGTACTAGAGGGGGGGTGAATAGTACTTTAAAAATAACAAGGAGTATAATTCCTAATTATAATGCAAACAACTACCAAATCAATTTGCGGAAGCTTAAATTGAATGACAACACAAAATTAACAATGCTAACAAGAGATGTTACTGGGTTCGGATCCACCCAAGTCTCCCCGACTTGTTCCCGGTGATCCTACGTCCCAACCACCCGGATCCCCTCCGGATACTTGAGTTAGAAACCCTAACTCAAGATTTCCACTATGAAATACTTGTGAAAATCCTACACAAGTCAAATCATACAAAATGTAATTTGTGACTCCCACAACCCGGGATCACGACCACACTCTCACAACCGAGAGTGAAACTTACAAATCAAATATGAAATGAAATAAGAAAAACTTCTTACCGAACAAAATACCTATGCCTTGAGTATTGCTTACGAATTAGGGCAAGGATGATTTTGGGGAAGAAGTGGCACCAAACCCTAGCTCCAAGATGTAGATCAGCGATGGAGAGCTTTGGGGATGTTGGTGACTTAGAATCAAGCACTTGGCTTGGAAGGCTTCACACTCAATGAATCTCTCTTTGGAAGTAAGAGTGAGGAGAGATTATTGAATGGAATGAATGAGCTTTGAATGAGCTTGGAATGATTTCTCTTGATCTCTAAACTTGCAATAATATCAGCCTTGGCAGCAATGAATGCAGCCCATCAAGTATATATAGGATAGAGGAGAGAGAGAGAAAAAAACGTTTCAATTAAAGCTCCAACGGCTCTTTTCTGAACCCAACTAGTCGGTCAAAGAACAACCACCGATCGACTAGTTCATCAACTAGTCGGTCGGTCAATTAACGTAAACCGACTAATGAGTAAACTGAGAAAAGATCAAAGTACAGACTAAGGAACTAGTCGGTCTAAGAAGAGTAGCTGACCGACTAGTTTCACAACTAGTCGGTCGGTTACTCAACGTGGACCGACTAACAGATAAAACTGAAGTCTGAGAAGAATTAGACTTAGTCGGTCCAAGAACAAATGTTGACCGACTAATTCACCAACTAGTCGGTCACCAAATGAACATAAACCGACTAACAATAAACAGTAAGTATGGTGAAAAATTTGGCATGTACAGTAAACTAAACTAGTCAGTCTAAGAAGGAAAGTTGACCGACTAGTTCATCAACTAGTCGGTCGATCAATGAGCACTGACCGACTAATGATAAACAGTAGCTCAAGCTCAAATGTGCATGTTCAGGGAAAGCTCAACTAGTCGGTCACAGAAGCATCACTGACCGACTAATTCACAAACTAGTTGGTCGGTGAGTCAACTTAGACCGACTATCTGTAAACAGTAAAGAGCTAAGAATTAACTGACTGAAACTAGTCGGTCCAAGAAGCTTGGCTGACCGACTAGATCACCATCTAGTCGGTCAGTTCTTCTTCTTGAACCAACTAACATGCACAAGAAGTCCCGAATCGAAGCGCGAAGCTTCGGGAAGAATTGTATAGACTTCTACAAAGATCCTAGAGCTAAGATATGAGCGTTATGAAGAATTAAAACGTAAGACCTACTCAAGGCTTAACATTCTACGAAAGAAGCTTAAAGACTATAAATTAAACTTGACGATACCGTCTTTAATAGCTTCAATCGAATCTTCATGACTTCTAAATAGGTCCATAAGCTTCAACGAAGCTTTAGGCATACGATCACGTGCTTTGAGATGTCTTGAGACGTTGTAATTGATATTCATGTGAATTTGGCGACGATCTCCATAACTGCGCTCACAAAGTGTTAGTTCATATTATATTTATGTTTGTTCATCATCCAAAACCAAATCCGGGGAGTCCAATATCCAACAGTCTGGCCTGGGTCAACCTGGTCTGATCCAGTCTGATCCAGTAGACTGTTTTGGACATATCTTGAGAATTTGGCGTCCGATTTGGACGCCGTTCAAACCTGGGTCTAAACCGGGACATTCCCGTCTTACCCGTGAACTTTTCCTTGCGTTTATTATTATTAAATATTGTCTTAAACTATTTAAAACATATTTAATCTCATTTGCATCAAATACAAAATAGTCCCTATCTAGACTTAAATTACCATATTGCATCAAATGCAATTATTCCATCCCTTGCATCAAAATGCAAAATATTCTCCCTAACTAATTTCTACCTATTACTAAACGAAGGTCGCACTCTTTGTGTGACCCTACGGCCTGACCCTACTACAGGTTGGGCTCGAAGCCCTATACGACAAAGACCACGAGCAGTGGCTGCCGTCCCTGTTTCAGCATCATCATAATGTGGTTAGCTCATAAACATGAGAATTGTCGGGACCACCCTGACCGTGTCTGTGATGAGTTCTGTAGTTATAGTCTCTTCGTCTAAACTATGTCGTGTAGATCAAGTCTAGGGTACGATTGAACTGTCAACCCCAATAACTTGACTCCGGTTAGTTTCTATCGATCTTTAGTCAATTAATGTTGGACTTCTTCCAACATACTCTGCGCAGAGATTATACTAAAGACCGAACTAACTCTACGACACTAACTCCCATTGACCGGGAGAGACGAATCCTCTCTTGGTCATTACTCACCTCGTACGTTTCAAGTGACACCCAATCAAAAGACCTTTCGACAGGCCTTGCCTCGATGCTAGGTCTGTTGATCTAAGTGGCACCGTTCACGCATAGGTTCGTTAAATGACCTCAAGTCAAAAGACCAACTAGCCTATCATCACTAAGAGTTATCATTGACAGATTGGTCAACGTAACCATATGATAATTCTTGTGGATCGTTCAGTGAACTCATTCTCTAATGAGCACCTGTGTCTTGTCTCTGACTTTGTCAAGTCAAATGATCATGAGATCATCCCCACCGCTTAACGGTGAAGACTAAGACATAATGGTCTATCCGATGTTTCGATATCCTTGTCTCGAAACATCTACGACCATGAACCCTTTTAGACTTATGCTACAGACGGTCAAACATTTCTCCATGATCGAGATACTCATCTCGATACCTGTTTGACCTTGCATAAAGTCTCAGGACTTTACCTAAGTTAATATCTAATGTTAACTACATTACAATATAACTTAGATAAATTATTACCAAACAGCTTACTGTTATTTCGAACAAGATGTTTGTGCTATTCACACAGAGATAAATAGCCTCGAGGGCATCATTTCTCTACATCTCCCACTTGCACTCAGGCCCATTTATCTCGGTATCTTATACCGTTTTTACACATAATTTTTCCCGACTTCATGTGATAGAGCCTTCGTGAGTGGATCTGCTAAAACCGTCTACTCTATAGACTTAAGGGTTTTCTATGTTCATGTTAGACCAACCATTTGAATCTCATTCAAATAATTCAGTTGGTCTGTCGGAATCCATAATATTTTATTTACTTGGATCTCATCCAGTTCATCGTACCTTACGATAATCATTTAAATTTGTTAATGGTCATTTCTATTGGCTCATTTCTATTTCTGATAAAGTGTCAAACCTTTTGATAACTTTGTCAAAATAAATGATCCATCTCTTTGATCCCTCGCATGTAATTTATACGCTCCCACTGACCTTGAAAACTTTCTGGCCAATTCATATGAGTTGGTCCGTCTAAATCATATTTAGGAAAACGAACTTATAAGTGAATGCTCCAATTTTCATGGTCAACCCAAGCGTTTTCATCGAGTTTGGTCCGAGTAGATCTGCACACATCTGTTGGCGAGATGGTTTCAACATAATCCGTTTGATAGGAATTAGGATGAAAACCGTTTTCGACCAACATGATTGCACTTCACTATTTTCCTTTCTGCACCAATCTTTCAACTTAAAGATTTACTTGCAGAAAGTGAGGAAACATTTTCCTTAGTTACGTAAACTAAATTCCAAAATTTATTTACGCACACGGACCTGTTCTGATTGCATCAAGTTATAAATCGGAGTTACTACTCCGAATTTTATCCCGGAAGTTGACTGAGTCATCATCAGTTATGATGTCTAACTCGACTCTTCGTCTCACGAGATTCGAGTTATTATACAACTTCCTTTTAATTGATTTAATGAATATTTTATTGATAATGTCCTCATAGAACATTATCAAAACCTAGGCATTCCTATCTGGGACTTAACCCAGAGGGAGGACTTAACTCAGAGTCACTGGCTATGGATCGCACCAAGTCTAACTCAGTGTGATTCATACCTTTTAACACACGGATGTGTTAACAGGCTTGACCTGAGAGAAAATCACATTTTCTTTTAATTACGCAAGATTTAATGTAGCTAATTATTTGACCATTCAATCTAATCGAATCAGTTTAAATACTTTAGTCATTTCGTTCTTTATTTTATCAGACTTATGTTTCATCAAGAACACGTGTCTTAATAAAATATACGAACGACTTATTTTGGTTAATCTAGACTCGGGTACATCAGTATGTACGAGACTGAGTTCGACAACTCATTCTCCCACTGTCTTACAGATGGGTTTCGGCCATTATATCTAAAAGGATAAGACTCACAAGTGTCCGCAGACTTCATAATACAAGAGGTCAGACCCCTCTTTATGTGACTTGTGAAGCTTAGTCTCTCGATACGGCCTAGTCTATTTTGCCATATAATTTTGCTATTATCTTGTGTATTTATATATTAACATTTAATATATATATTATCGTTATACATATTACTCATTGCTTCAGAAGCAATGTGACGACATTCGTCAAAATGTGTTAACCTTTTGTATAACAATAATTACGAAATCGTGCCATCAAAATATGTCACATTTTCATTTCCTCCTCCTTATGCCTTTGCTAATGAAAAATTAAACTAACTTTCTCAATTGATTTTCCAGAGTGCCTTCTTCCTTTTCTAAATCACATTTAGATATTAAATAGCCCAATATAAATAAATAGCTATGCAAGCATCTCATGTATCCAAACGCCTGAGAGTTGCAATCTTGAGTGTAGCTCAAGAAGTTGCGTGTCTCAAGATCCGGTTGGGATACATAGTCTTGCACCGCTCATGCACTCGTATTCGACTCAAACAGTTTGATCGAATTCTAGAACTTTGCGGATCAAAATTGTTTGTCCATACAACCTTGAGGGTAGCTCGACAAGTTGTAGGGAGAAACATATTTTGAATATCCTATATGTTCAAGCTGCCTCATATAGAGACGAGTGACATGTAGCATGAATTTATTTGTTGGACACAGAACTTAATGAAATCATATTTCTTAAGTCTGTTCTTTAGAAGGTCATTTTAATGTCAATGAGAATATAGTTTAATTCTATCAATTAGAATTAACTTGATATTCAATTTAATCAACCTATTTGACCAGTTAACTGATTTCATTAAAGTATTATATATTGATTCCTTCGGTAAACATAGTCTTGCCCTAGTTTTGGCATATGTTCAAAATTAAATATAGGTAGAATGGCTTTTATCTATCTATATCCTCCCACTATTTTTACGATCGTTTCAAAGCTTAATAACGAACGATTTAATCGAATTAAAATTAATGGGTAAGAGGTCCAATCACCTTGAGCCTAACAACCTTGAGTGTAGCTCAACAAGTTGCTTGACTCTGCGATTGGAAGATGACTCTTCATCGATCATATCAGATATGACTCTCTTAATCGGTTTTTGCCCCTAGCCATTTGTGATCATGAGTGTGCTCATCCAAATCACAATGTCTAGTCTAGTCGGACCCTTGTTTTCGTGTCTAGCCTGACTTGCCCCTTCGCTCGGTGTATTCAAGACACGTCGGTTTGGGTCAGGTCTTAGACTACATCTTATGTATTTAAGGAGTTGGTTTCTATAAGGTTGCCATGTTACAGCTTGAGTGTAGCTCAACAACTATAACATGGGTCCTATAGTTGCCAACCCCTAAAACAAGGAGGGCTACGGCTAATCTTGAAAAAGATCATTAATGTATTTGACTTGGATATAGTCCAGGGTGTCATACAATCATGATTCGCGACATTGCGGTCCAGCGGAACACAACCAGGGAATTGACTAAGCCAGGATCACTATCCCTTAAAGGGTGATCCAGGACTCTTAGCTAAGCACATTGTTTGGATCATGGTCCATTGAATGAAGCTTGTCATTTTTATATGTGTGCCATAGACTAAACAGCTTTTATTAACAACTAATTAATCCTATCAACTAGTTGAATCCTTAAATTCAAAATTTTAGGATTTGTTTAATAACTTTTATTAAGCCCTTATCAACTATAAGGTTCACGTGCTATCCTAATCGTTATTAGGATTTTAATAAATTTATTAACCAACGCTAAAAGCGAAGTCCTTTAATGAGAATTAATAATAACAATTAGAATTAAGTTTTTCATTAAAAGGACTACCCTAATCAGGAATTAGGTCTTGAAGTGTTGTTAATATTTTATTAAAACATAGCATGTCATTAAAATTCAATTAATAAATTTTAATCATTTTTAATGGCTAACCTAAAGGGTTGTCTTGTGTTATCAAATAAGGGACAAGATTATGCATAGCCATTAACATAAGATTACACTAATTTTATCGCATAAAATAAAAGTGTACAACTATTTAACAATTTAAATAGATCAATGTCTATCACATAAACAATTTTAGCATGCATACATAAATTTAACATTTAAATTTAAAATATGATTTTAAAAATATTTTATTTTTATCTCATAAAAACTTGTTTTTAAAATCACAAATTTGCATGCTACTTTAAAAATTTATCGCATAAAAATTTTAACCTTTTAAAATCAGTTTTAAAATATCTCATAAAATTAAAACATCATTTTAAAAAAAACTTTCATGCTTAAAAATTTATCATATAAAATTTTTAGGCACTTTAAACTTATCGCATAAATTTTAAAATATTTAAACTTAGTTTTAAAAATTATCACATAAATTTTAAAACGTCATTTAAAAAAAATTCATATTCATAAATTTATCACATAGATTTTTAAACCTAAAAAACATTTTTAAAATTTATCTCATAACTTTAAAAACATTTTTAAAAGTATTTAAAAGCATTTTAAAGTTTAAAGAAATCGCAGGCTAGATCGTAACACAGACCATGCTCTGATACCACTGTAGGGTTTTCTGGGACCCTTAGGGCACAAAAACTCCATGCCCGTCCTAAGTTGGACGGAACATAGACAGAAAAGCAGCGGAAAAATAAACATGTTAATCTAATTAACATTTATCATTAAGGTCCAAGACCCTAATCCAAGATCTATGCCGACTTGGGATGGGTCTAACCATCCCAAGAAGGATCTAGCCTACTGCGATTAAATTAAACTAATGCTTAAATACATACCCGGAATCTCAACCCTGGAGCAGGCGAGATGTTCTGCACTGTCTTCCGAGCTGCTCCTATCCCACGCCGAGCCGCTCCTCGAACCGCTCCACGAACTGCTCCTCGAACTGCTCCGCATCCCGAGGCGATCAATCCCGTGTCGCTGAGCCAACCACGCCCCGAATAAAGTTTCACGCGAGTGAAACCTCCGCCTAGATTTCGGATCTGAATCCGAACTCCTTTGCGGCTTTGCTAGAGCCCTCAAGAGTAAGGCAGAAATATTAGGGAGATAGAGAAATATTTATTTTAAGCCTAGATCCGAACGTGCTCCAACATTTACGAGAGCTGCTCAGATCTAGAGCTTGGGACGAGTTTTGAGGAGGAGAGCAGACCCCTATTTATATAGGCGGCGGACTCTCCCCTTTTCTCAAAATCCGAAGTGTGACTATTAATTTGAGTTAATTAAAATCAAGTTAGTTTGCACTTCACAAAGTGCAAACTTCCGTGAATTTTTACTCACTCACCGTTGAGCTTCATGATTGATACAACCTATCAATACGAAGGGCGTTCAACGGTGAACGCATAGGAAAAAACCGTTTGTCAATCGGAGGTCATTTGACCCTCCAATTGACCGTCCAAAGATCAGCCCAAGGCTAGTTTTTCGCAAAAACTGAGCCATCAAATAATTCTGCACAAAAGGGTTCAAACCCCTAGAACTGGGGCCCACAGGTGGGCCCCACGCATACTGCGCGCGTAGAAAACTCCCTGGGCAAAGCCCAGGCCGCGCCCGGGCTTGCCCAGGCGCTGGGCAAAGCCCGCCTGGGCTTGCCCAGGCGGCCTGGGCAAGCCCAGGTCCGCGCCTGGGCTTTGCCCAGCGCCTAGGCTAGCCCGCCTGTGCTTTGCCCAGGTGGCCTGGGCCCAGGCCAGTGCCTGGGCTTGCCCAGGCCTTGGCTTTATTTGGGCCTGACCAGGTCAGGTGCCCAGGCCAGACCCTGGTCTGGCCTGGGTCAACCCGGTCTGATCCAGTAGACTGTTTCGGACATATCTTGAGAATTTGGCGTCCGATTTGGACGCCGTTCGAACCTGGGTCTAGACCGGGACATTCCCGTCTTACCCGTGAACTTTTCCTTGCGTTTATTATTATTAAATATTGTCTTAAACTATTTAAAACATATTTAATCTCATTTGCATCAAATGCAAAATAGTCCCTATCTAGACTTAAATTACCATATTGCATCAAATGCAATTATTCCATCCCTTGCATCAAAATGCAAAATATTCTCCCTAACTAATTTCTACCTATTACTAGACGAAGGTCGCACTCTTTGTGTGACCCTACGGCCTGACCCTACTACAGGTTGGGCTCGAAGCCCTATACGACAAAGACCACGAGCAGTGGCTGCCGTCCCTATTTCAGTATCATCATAATGTGGTTAGCTCATCAACATGAGAATTGTCGGGACCACCCTGACCATGTCTGTGATGAGTTCTGTAGTTATAGTCTCTTCGTCTAAACTATGTCGTGTAGATCAAGTCTAGGGTACGGTTGAACTGTCAACCCCAATAACTTGACTCCGGTTAGTTTCTATCGATCTTTAGTCAATTAATGTTGGACTTCTTCCAACATACTCTGCGCAGAGATTATACTAAAGACCGAACTAACTCTATGACACTAACTCCCATTGACCGGGAGAGACGAATCCTCTCTTGGTCATTACTCACCTCGTACGTTTCAAGTGACATCCAATCAAAAGACCTTTTGACAGGCCTTGCCTCGAAGCTAGGTCTGTTGATCTAAGTGGCACCGTTCACGCATAGGTTCGTCAAATGACCTCAAGTCAAAAGACCAACTAGCCTATCATCACTAAGAGTTATCATTGACAGATTGGTCAACGTAACTATATGATAATTCTTGTGGATCGTTTAGTGAACTCATTCTCTAATGAGCACCTGTGTCTTGTCTCCGACTTCGCCAAGTCGAACGATCATGAGATCATCGCCACCGCTTAACGGTGAAGACTAAGACACAATGGTCTATCTGATGTTTCGATATCCTTGTCTCAAAATATCTACGACCATGAACCCTTTTAGACTTATGCTACAGAAAGTCAAACATTTCTCCATGATCGAGATACTCATCTCGATATCTGTTTGACCTTGGATAAAGTTTCAGGACTTTACCTAAGTTAATATCTAATGTTAACTACATTACAATATAACTTAAATAAATTATTACCAAACAGCTTACTGTTATTTCGAACAAGATGTTTATGCTATTCAGACAGAGATAAATAGCCTCGAAGGCATCATTTCTTTACAGCATACGACAAAACACAACACCAAACCAAGGAATGTGAGTCCAAACAAGTGTCGTGGGCCCACGCAGTGAAGCGCGAGTGTGTGTGGTCGTGCGCTAGCAGACAGTGTCGCTATCTACATTGTGCAATAAGGCTCCATATACACAAATCCAGGAAATGACCCAAATATCGATTCGATTTAGATGTAGCGGTGAATATATAGCTCAAGCATGCATGAGAAGAGTATGAGAATAGAAACGCATCATGTGTCAAGGACTCCACAGCTAGGGACTCGGACATCACCACACTATCGCCTAGATAATAGCTAGAAATTCCCTATTCCAAGTGTTTTCGAAAGCGACGGGGGTTGAGATGATGTGGAGTACAATACGCAGTGCAAATTCTCGCCTTCCCTTTATTCTCGATAGGTAGGAAATATTCACACACATTTTTTTTTGGGTTTTGGATATATGTATTTTTTTTCTTTTGGATTTTTGGATATATATATATTTATTTATTTTCTCTTTTCTTTTCTTTTTGGTTTTTCTTTTCTCCTTTTTTGGATTTTTGGATATTGGGATATAAACATGTGTACTCTCCCAAGTGGGAGAACGGTACACGACGAGGGGATTTGCACCAAGTAAAAATAAAAAGAAGTCGGATTCTAAACACTTGGGCAAGGGAGATATTTCGCTGATCAGAGCATAGGCTAAATGGGTTATCCTAGTCCTAACCGTGGAATCCCGACACATGCGAAATGAAGCATACGACATATATATAGCATGCATATAGAAGTAGACATTAGAAGCAAATACCGCATATTCAATATCGAAGCATGATAATCTAGGGGTCAACCAAGGGTAGGTATATAAATCAAAATCATAAAGTAGAAGTACACCACTAGCTAGTCACGATACACGACTCACATAAAAGAAAAGTGGACCCACGAAGCATGAAATGCAGTAGGACTCGACTTCCTAGGGTTAGTGAATGTGATCATCGTAGCTATGATAAGTGTGTGTGTGTATATGTTTCAGTGGTAATTCATCATATGGGGTCATCTCTAGGAGAGAGAACAAAAGATGAGAAGAAAAAGAAAACCACGATGGAAAACGACTCAAAAACGAAGAAAAACGACACAAATGACGCACGAAGTGCGACTCCCCCAAGCTGAAACTTGCATTGCCCTCAATGCAATAGTAGTAAATACGGGAGGGCAACGAATATGGGGGGAAGTAGGCACCGACACAAAAAAGTGAAAAACAAGAAAAAACACACAAATAAAACTGAAAAATAAAGAAAAAGAAACACACAAATAAACATCACATAAAAACAAACACACGACAAAGACGTCAGACGACAGTATGCACAAAGGTCGATTTCCCCCAAGCTGAACATGACAATGCTAGCGAAATGATATGATCAATGTGATGCAGAAAAAAATGCTAGGGGGAAGATCGGAAAAGAAAAAGAAAGAAATCAAAATGCAGGAGAGGACGAGTCCTCGTCCTCCTAGGTAGAGGATGTGGGTGAAATGATAGAAGGGCACGACATGAAGGGTTATTATGATGCAAAAGCAAATCCTAGATACGCTCCCCTCGCTAATGAGAGGAGACAAGATTATTCAAATCTAAACTAGAAAGCGGTAAATTTTTACACTACTGGATTAGGATACACCTGAACATAGGCGGATCCAAGATCTGAAGTGGGGCAGGTAGTTACTCTAACCGCTCCTTCTGTGGCTCCGCCAGAAGCGATGTGCCACATGTGCCAATGGACCCAAGCAATGCACCTCCAAGCATCCCTCGTAGGTGTCCACCTGTGACCTGCAAAGGACGAGGTGCATTAGTCCATGGCAAGAAATTATTTCCCAAAATAAATGTATCCCAGAGATAATCGTCAACATAAGATGGAAAAATAATAAAGGGGTGACGAATACTCCCTGAGAATGGGTCGCTATCCTCTGTAATAGTGATGACTAAATCCTCGCTCTCCGTGAGAAGTGGCTGTCCAGGTAGTGACGCACCGCAGCATACCTCGAGGGAAATAGATCATGTGTCCTGCGAGAGATATGGTGTGTCAAAAACATATAAGTCTAAAGAAATAGGACATGAAAAGCGAGACTCAAAAGTGGAGTGAGAGTGAGTATGAAAATCTCCCTGAATAGGGGCAATATGCTCAAGTAGATGCTCAGCCCCAGAAGAAATGGAGAGCGACGGTAGAGGTGGATGTGACTCAGGCTCCATGAAGTGGACCATCGTATCCAAGCCCTCGTGCACATTCTCCTCGATGATATCCTCATGCTCCTCCATCTGCCCGATGTCCTGAATGACATCCTCATGGTTGACCACAGACCAAGGAAGAAGCTGCGACAGAGATGGCTGTGGAGGTGGATGTGGAGAGGAGTATAATTTTAGCATGTAAGGATCAATACACTAGTGGGGGGGGTGAATAGTGTATATAAAAAATGTCGCAAATAAAATGTTAGTAATATGTGCAAAGATGGCACAGAAATAAAAAGACAAGTACTGAAATTAAATCAATCGCAAACACAGAGATTTATCCTAGCCCGGATCCTTGTAATCCTACTCCAGTCCTCTACCCCGTAGAGATTTTCAATCCACTATAATCACTTGCCCCGCAAGCACGAACTTACAAAAATGGCGACACTCCCCGTGTCCCAAACTTTGTACAATCTCTAAACAGAGATTCAAACCTGTTAAATAATGAAATAGAAAAACACCTATAGCCTTGTTATAAATTTGAGAGAATGAATTCAAGGATGGTGTTTTAGAAGAAGAACTTCAAGATGTAAAAGATATGTAATGAAGAGCAACACTTGAAGTTCTCTGGTTCATAAAAGAAGAGAGAGATCAATCGATTTCTTCTTGCAATTATGAACACAAACAACTTTCCAAAATGATGTTGAAAAATCCAAGTTCTTCCGTTCTTAAATGAAGAAGAAAATCTAATGATTTTTTCTTACAAATAAGAAAAGAACAACTAATGGCCTAAAGCTTTAGAAAAGAGAAGACTTGATTCCAACAAATAAGAGAGTAAAGAAGAGGAAAGTGTGTGTAAGAAAAGAGAGGGTCTACCCCTTTATTTATAGTGTTTAGGGACGGTTGGGGACTGTAGTTAACGTTGGAAAACGGGCAGGAACCGTCCCTGAAAATTTGGGATTAAAACGGCTAGTTTTGAAATTGGTCGACCAAAATTTAGAGAGGGAATTTCGACCGTTGGAAGACATTTCTAGAATCTACACGGTTAAGGGAGTTTGCATATGCAATCCCATAACCAAATTCGATGGTTTAAAATTGGTCGACCAAAATGGGGTTATTGGCTGCCAATTTTCAAAGTTGCGAATTTTCGAAATTGGGAAGTGTAGATCTCTGAGGAATGGAACCTAGATGACTAAGATATATTATCACAAGGCTTTGTGACTCTAATAAAGTAAATTTTTACATTGATTACATAAAGCCGTAGATAGGACTGAATCTGCAACTGAATCTGAGAAGCTTCTTTGCAGGAGATCCTTATCAAGTGATTATATATCCAAGTCGTGGATTAGGTGCCTTTGTCTTTCCAGATTCATGAATGGTATATCTGATTGAGTATGCATGAAGATATCTGATTGTGTGGAACTCAGCATTGATTTGTATCTGCATACAGAGTTAGTAGCACTGAATGTGTTTGTCATATCAAAACCATATGGGAATAGAAATATGGAATTATGAAATTCCAACAAGGAGCCCTCGTATGTAGTCGTGGTATACTCGTCCTTCCGCACATCCTCCTCGCCGGTATGCATAAGCTCTGTGGTCTCCTCGGTGCTCTCGTAGGACTCATGTGGGGTATCCAAATCAAAATGAGAAGTCTCTCCTATAGATCCTAGAGAAATCTCCCCATCCTCACTATCATCGTCAAAAAATGCTTCGTCATCCAAGTGGTAGTGTGGGAAAATTGGGGCATCGGCATGAGATGTGTCTATGGTGGCCGATGGCATGGTGGTCTCAACCATGAAAGTGGGTATATCCTCTCCTCCATCCTCTCTCCTCGGTGTAGGCTCGGTGATTGGTACCATCAAGTTTTGTAATATTTGGCCTTGGTTAAACATGGCACTTTCAAGGAGAGACACGAGGCTTGATTCTTCTTGCATTGGTGGAGAGATATAAGGTTGAGGAAATGGATGGGAGGTGTTTGGGCTAAAATTGTGGGAAAATGTTTGGCCTTGGTATAGGGGGAGGTTCTCAAGCGTAAATAAGCAATCATAATGCATGTGCCCAACCATCCCACAAGTCTCACAAACCACAACTGAATAAGGATCGTATCCTCCCATCTGAGCATCGAAATTTGATCTCCACATGGTTACATCAAAGATACCTGTACAACAAAAATAAGAGAACTAGAGAGGAGCGTCAATAGTACAAGATAATAACAAAAAGATAATATAATGGTGGGTGAAAAATTTCTCGGTTATTGTATTTTTTTTATGCGTAGTCTAACGAACCCAAGCTAAGCTAATATCAAACCGAACGCCTCCCTGGAAACGACGCCAAAAACTTGACCGGCGCCCCGTTTACGGTTTGGGCGCGGTGTTGTTTTACCGCAAGTGCACGGTTAGTGTAGGGTGCGGGTTTATCGAACTCAGGGAGGTGGATAGCTTGAATGGCTACTAGCCTCGCCTAGGTTGTGTGCTAGCTACGCGGACAATGTGGGTGGAAGTGTGGAAATAAAAGAAAGAAATAAAAAGACACGAAATGAATCCCCGCTAACACGGGCTAGAGCATTCATGACACTTGGCATTTGACTTGACCCGGGGTGAGACATTGCCCCAAAAGGTGGTACCTAGCGTCCATGGCCCGATATTCCAGTCGGTGCCTAGTACGCTAGGCCTACCCGGTTCCGGACGGTGGGTATTCCCATGTCCATTAACACCTTCTGCTGCCAGGAGCATTAAGGCCACAATGATAACTCCCAATATTTCTTCCAAGCCGTTCCCATGCGCGAGGACTCGATGTCTACGCTAGGGGCATGAGCTATGGCTAGGGGGTCAACCGCCATGTTTATTCCCCATTGGCCCGACGGTTAGAGGTGGTCTTTCTCCCGCCAATGACAATGAAACACCCCCGCGTAACCCTAATGGACAAATAGGTCGAATGTGATTTCTAGCAATACATCGAAGCGGATCTTGACTGGACAAGACACCGGACCCCAATCCCCAACACAACTAGTGTGTTACCATATGAATTGGACTCAGATTACTAGAAATCCCCATTGACACATTTCATCGAACACATGCCATGCAACCAAGCCAAATGAAATAACCCAAGCATCAATCCTACTCTAACCCGTATTAGGGTTCACCAAGAACTACTCAATGGTGAAGAACATAAAAGAAAGTAATAAAAATGACAAACACACATTCACCATTGAGCAAAATGAAAACAGTACAAAACAATGGAAAATAAGAGAAAGAAATACTTATCTTGAGTTTGAATCTTCAATCCATTACAAGACTTATTGATAAAAAGACCTAATCTAAACTAATCTAAGTCACATAAGAGAAAGGGGCTAAAAGCCCTAAAAACTGAAGAAGAACCCCTTTCATTCGGCCAACACTGTGTATTTATAGTCCCCTTCGAAACCCTAATGGTTCGGGTCCAAACCCGCAGAAAAATCGCCACCCGGTCTGTTGATGAGTCAATCGATCGGGTGAGAGCTTTGAAGATTTTCACCCGGACGCTGAGGCGAGCGGGTGGCATGACCGGGTCGTCGTTCGAGGAATTGCGGCTACAGGTGAACCGATCGGGTGATATTTCACCCGATCGGTTGGAATTCAGTGCAATTAGACAGAGAGTTCTGTCGGTTCACCCGATCGCTGAACCGATCGGGCGAGCTGCTGCTCTTCTTTAGTTGCCGTCCAGGTATGATACGTGAGTATCAACCGATCGGGTGGCTGTGTCCACCCGATCGGTTGAGGGCTGAAATATAGCAGTCTTCATCGTTTGACCCCCTGGACCACGCGTGACTCCTCCCGTTGCTCTGGGGGCTCATGATATCTTCTTTAAACGTCCCCAACGCTGGCAATCTCCTGCATTCGCACAAAAACATGAAGAAAGTGAAAGGATACAAAAAACACGAAAGAACTGGTAAGAAACGATGGAAATCAACGGAAAATCACAAAGAAGACGTGCGTGAATATATAGAATATAAACGCTTGTCATAGATGTGTTAGAGGTTTTAACTCACGAACCAACCAGCCTCCACCTCATTGGAGGAGAGGGGATATTTATAGGGCTGAGAGGCGGTTGCTTGCCATCCTGTCAGCTGTCGAATCAACCCAGCTGGCACTCGAGTAGTGTAGCGATAGGTGGCAAGTGGTGTCAGAGATATTTTCCACATTGATGGTGCCAGGGGGTGTCAGGTGCACTTTGGTCAGGCTGTCAGAGCCGTAAACGTCAGGTGGTGCTTTTGTCAAGCTGTCAGAGCTGCAAATGTCAGGCATGCTTTCGACGGGCTGTCAGGTGGAAAAGCGACCAAGTACACTTTTGTCAGATCTTGTTTTTAGTGAGACTGGCAGTGACATTTGTGGCAGGTCGCATCCCTCCTTGGGCGGACTACTACGGGGCAGAGAGGTAGGCAAGCTGCCTCCGAGGCGAGCTACTCTGGAGGAAGCTAGCGTGTGTGGTCAACCATAGGGCTCTTCTCTTCGACTCGGGTAACGAGCCTACTGCTCTGCTTGGGCGAGCTTGGCAGCCAGTAAGGGCGCACTGCTTGAGTCTCGACGAGCTCTCCTTAGCTCTAGCGAACTGGCCCTCATTGATGAGGATTGTTGATGGGCTATTTGAGTGGGCCTTTATCAACTAGGCCGGTCTTAGGGCGTAACAGATCCAATGCATGTCAATTTTGCCTACGCAACGAAGAAATAATGGACCATCTCCTCTTGCACTATTAAACATAAACCCATCTGTGGAGTGCAAATCTTAATTGTATCATCCAGATATCTGAATCATTCTTGGGCAATCGACACCTCCTCATCTTCTGCATGTCTTAAGAGATTTTAAAAAAAAATATTTTTTTTCGTTTTAATCCGGCCAAACGGCCCATTGCCTTACTAGAAACCACATGTATATTGTCGTTTGTCATTAGATTAATTAAAATAATGAGCATTTCAGAAAGTTTAGAATTAAGAGCGGGCATAAAGTTAATACCTAACCTCGAAAATGATTGTCAAACAAGATGCAGTTTTTTCAGCATTACAAATTGTTCCAACAACAAGAGATAGGTGTACATCACAAAACACTGCTACAGTCATTAATTCACAAAACACAATATACATCACAGTAAAAAAACCTCACACTTCTTTTTTTATATCGAAGAAACCATCGACCTCTCACAAGGGAGGGAGAAAAAAACCACTAAGCCAATTGGCTTGTGTAAAACCTCACAATTTTTTTGATACATCAAAAAGCAAGAACCGAACCCTCGACCTTTCACAAGGGAGCGAGGGGAATACCACTAAGCCAAGGGTAAAACCTTAGAATTCTTTTTTTATACATCAGAAAGCAAGAACCGAACCCTCGACCTCTCACAAAGGGAGGGAGGGGGAATACCACTAAGCCAATTGGCTTGGATAAAACCTCGCATTTTTTTGATACATCAAAAAGCAGGAACCGAACCCTCGACCACTCACAAGGGAGTTGACGTCCCCAATTTGTTGGCAATGCAAGGGTGCAATATGATTGGGGATACCAGATTTAAATATTTATACCGCAAGCGCACGGTGTTGTAGTGTGGCTTGAAGGTCAAACACAGGGAGGCGTGGTTATGCTTGTGTCAAAGAGGAACCGGTTCACCCTATGGGTGAGCTAGCCCGAATCGATTGATGGTTTGTAACGGAATAAAGATGCGAGGGATAAACAATATAAAAGGAAACCTAGGACTTCGGTTTCCACCCTATCATGTGTTCTCGCTATTACGGCCGACGGATAGGACAACGATCGAAATTAAGGTTTAGTGGTGAGACGTTGCCTCTAAGAGTGATACCAATGTCCCACGGGTCCGATATTCCGGTCGGTGCCCAGGATGATACGTCGGACTACCCGGGTTTGGTCAATGGGCATTCCCATGTCCATTAACACTGACCGACTCCGGGAGCACTAGGCTCGCAACGATAACTCCCAACATCTCATCCTGTCGTTCCCATGCGCTAGGATTCGATGTCTACGCTAAGGGCATGAGTTGTGGCTAGGGAGTCAACCGCCAAGTTTATTCCCCATTGGCCCTACGGTCAAAGGCGGTCTTTTTCCATCGATGACGATGAAACACCCAGTGTAACCATCTAAATTCCTAATCCCAATCGAAATCATAGTCCTATAGACGCATCAGGGAGAACCCACGAAGGGGTTTCCACCAAAATCCCAGATTTGGGAACTACTCACACATTATAGATAAAAAGCAATCTAAATGAAAATCAACCGTAAAAATCATGATCAGGAAATTGAAACACGGTAGTAGCAATGCTATTGAGAATAAATTAAAGTTTGACAAAGATCAGAAAACTTACAGATAACAATAAAATTCCAGCCGTCACAAATGGAGAAAAAGACAGAAAAAATTAAAAGCTGCATTTTCAGAAACCTAGGGCAACTATATATAGAAATTCACATCATCCGATCGGTTAAAGTATCAACAGATCGGGTGAGCTGCGTGATGCTTCGGCCTTCGGCTTCGAGAACTTCCTCTGCTCGCTTGACCCGATCAGCTGGCGCAAGTGGGTCATCGTTTGAAGAGATGCGGCATCAGGTCAACTGATCGATTGAGAATTCAACCGGTCGATTGAAAATACGCCCCAAAATACAGAGACTTCAGACGATTTGGCACAGTCAGCATGCCGTCGGTTGGGCTCTCTGGGTAGTCGTTTGGGAGAATCAGCTACAGATGAACCGATCAGGTGAGATATCACCCGATCGGTTGGAATTCAGCTCCAAATTCCCGAGAACTCTGCTGTGTTCAACCAGTCTTCGAACTGGTCGGTTGGCTGCACTTCGCTTCAGCTTGCGTCCGGATCGGATACGCGTGCATCACCCGATCGGTTGGCTGTGTCCAACCGATCGGGTGGGGGCTTAAAAACGGTGATCTTCGTCGTTTGACCCCCTGGATCACGCGTGACTCCTCCCTTTGCTCTGGAGACTCATGATATCTTCGTTATATGCCCCATACGCTGGCAATCTCCTGCAAACACACAAAAACACAGAGAAGTGAAAGAAAACTAGAAAACACAAGAAAATGGATACGAGACGACGGAAAATAACGGAAAAACACAAAGAAGACGTGTGTGAATATATAAAATATAAACACACGTCAAAATCCCCCAAGCTGAACCCTTCCTCGTCCTCGAGGAAGACGAGTGAGAGTAGGAGCTCGGAGGGAGAAAATAGAGAGAAAGAGGGAGAAAGAGAAATCAAAACCCTAAATCGACCGTCAGGGCCAACAAAATCAAACACGCCACACCAAGCAAGCAAACGACAAATCACAACACTAAACCAATGAATACGAGTCCAAACAAGTGTCGTGGGCCCACGCGGTGAAGTACGAGTGAGTGTGGTCGTGTGCTAGCAGACGGTATAACTATCTAGATTGTGCAATAAGCTCCATATACACAAATCCAAGAAAAGACCCAAATATCGATTCGTTTTGAAATAAGCAGTGAATAAATAGCTTAAGCATGCACGCGAAAAAAGTAAGCTCGAAGCGTATCATGTGTCAGGGACTCCACAGCTAGGGACTAGGAAATCATCGCTCTATCGCCTAGATAATAGCTAGAAAGTTCCTATTCCAAGTGTTTTCGAAAATGATGGGTGTTGAGATGATGTGGAGTAGAACACTCGGTGCAAACTCTTGCCTTCCCTTTATTCTCGGTAGGTGGGAAAATATTCACACTGGAATTTTTTTTGTGGGCTTTGGACATATGTTTTTTTTTTGGATTTTTGGCTATACATATTTTTTTCTTTCTTTTCTCTTTTCTTTTCTTTTTGGGTTTTTCTTTTCTCTTTTTTTGAATTTTTGGATTTTGGGGTATATACATGTGTGTACTCTCCCAAGTGGGAGACCAGTACACGACGAGGGGATTTGCACCAAGTAAAATAAAAAAGAAATCGGATTCTAAACACTTGGGCAAATGAGAATTTTCTTGCTAATCAGAGCATAGTCTAAATGGGTTATCCTAGTCCTATTTGTGGAATCCCGACACATGCGAATTAAAGTATACGATATAAAATATTCATGCATATAGAAGCAGGCACGGGAAGCAAATACCGCATATTCAAATCGAAGCATGATAATCTAGGGGTCATCCCAGGACAGGTATATAAATAAAAATAACAAAGTAGAAGCACACCAAACAGCTAGGCATGACACACGACTCACGTAAAAGCAAGTGGGCCCACGATCCATGAAATGCAAGAGGACTCGGCTTCCTAGGGTTAGTGAATGTGATTATCAAAGCCATGCTAGGTGTGTGTGTGATTCTGTGGAAATTCATCATATAGGGTCGTCTCTAGGAGAGAGAGGATAAAAGGAAGAAAGAAAAAGAAAAACACGATGAAAACAACTCAAAAACGAAGAAAAAGACGCAAATGACGCAAGAAGTGCGACTCCCCCAAGCTGAAACTTGCATTGCCCTCAATGCAATAGAAGTAAATACGGGAGGGCAATGAAAATGGGGGGGGATACGCACCGACTCAAAAGAAATGAAAAACAAGAAAAACACACATACGAAACTGAAAAATAAAGGAAATCACACCACACGACATATAAACAGAAAATAAAAGATAGAAAATCTCACCACACGACATATATAAACAGGCACACAACAACGAAATCACACGACAACACACATAAAACTCGATTTCCCCCAATCTGGACGACAATGCTAGCAATATGAGATGATCATGGTTATGCAGAAAAATGCTAGGGGAAAAATCGGAAAAAGAAAGAAATCAGAATGCAGGAGAGGAAGTATCATTGTCCTCCTCGAAAGAGGATGAGGGGGTGTGGGAAGGCGACAAATATTATTCAAAGAAAAATGATTAATCCTAATACGCTCCTCTCGCTGCCGAGGGGAGACGAGTTTATTCTAGTCTAGACTAGAGAGCGGTAAAATTTTTATACTACTAGATTTAGATACACCTGAGAAAACGGTGGATCTACGATCTGAAGCGGAGCAGGAAGCTGCTCTTTCTATTCCTTCTGTGGCTCTGCCAATGTTCCGGTGCCACAAACATCAATGAACTCTAGCAATGCTCCCACAAGCTTCTCTCGATGATGTCCACCTAAATCATTCGAAAGAAAAGGAGCGTCAGTCCATGATGAAAAATTCTTCCCCGCAATAAATGTATCCCAAAGAGTATCGTCAAAGTGCAATGTAAAGAGTGGAAAAAGTTGACGATGACTCCTTGAGAATGTGGTGCTATGCCCTGGTGGTGACGCAATGATCTCCTGTCCATGTTTAGCGACAAGCTCGTCAGGTACTGACATGCCCTAACATATCTCCGTATAGTGTGAATCTGGATCCTTTGGAGGGTATGTCATGTCAATAGTATTTGAATCCAAAAATACGTGGAATGTAATATGAGATTCAGAAATAGGGTCTAAAAGTTCTCCCAGAGTGGGAGCAGTAAGCTCTGGTGGATGCGATGCCTCTGTTGGAGTGAGGGTGAGCTGTGGAGGTAGCGGTAGAGGCAAGGGAGCATGAGGCTCAATAGAATGAGTCGTGACGTTCACGGCTCTACGCTCTCCCTCCTCGTCGATATGGACATCCTCGATGGCCTCCTCGGTACCGTGAGTCTCAAAAATTGTACCTGCATGGGGAAGGGGACTCATATCAACATTTTCAAATTGTAAACCGTAAGAGTTACCTTCCGTGGTGCAAGTTGTCGATGATGTATGACATACGACTGCTTCTCCCCCAAAAGTAGAAGTGGTAGGCGGAAATGGAATTGGTGAATCCACCTGGCCCTGGGTTAACGTGGAATCCTCCATCAATAACTAAAGGATAGATTTCTGAGATGGAGATGAGGGTGATGGTGTTGTCAGGCCTTGATTTACAAAGGAATTTGCCACTAACAACTCAAGATCGGTCATAGGTGGTGGAAGTGGAGGTGGTGGAGTCATCTGGCCTCGGTTTAAAATATTGTCTTCTAATAATAATTCAAGGTCAGACTTCGGTGGGGGAAGTGGTAATGGAAGTGGAGGCGATATCAAGTGCATTTGAGTTGCAATGGAGTTTTCCAAGAATAATTCAAGGCTCGATCTTGGTGGAGGATGTGGTGTATAAATTTGGGGGTAAGGATGGGAGGGTTATTGGTGTAGGTCGTGGGTATATGAGTGTGGGGTGTAGGGTTGGGCATTGAATTGGAAATGGATGGCAGTATGTCCCTGCATCCCACAAGCTTCGCAAACTGCGATGACCTGCAGATAATTCTCATATCCCCCAATCTGAGCACCGTATGGCATGTAAGCATCAAAATTTCTAATGTACGGTCCAACGAGCATCCATAAAATTCACCTGACAAACAAAAATTTTGGCTACGACAAGCGCGTCAGTGGTACAAAGAATAGCACAAATTTATAATTGTGGTACGGAAAGAATCTGTTTATTGAAATTTTATAATTTTTGGGTAAAACGCAGTCTAGCGACCGCGTTCATGAGTTAGTCTCAGGGATCACTTGGTCCTAAAATAACAAGCATGTTGCCTCCCCGGCAACGATGCCATAAAGCTTGACGTCCCCGATTTGTTGGCAATTCATGGGTGCAATATGATTGGAGATACCAGATTTAAATATTCATACCGCAAGCGCACGATGTTGTAGTGTGTGTTGGGGGTCGAACACAGGGAGGCGTGGTTGTGCTTGTGTCAAAGAGGAACCGGTTCACCCTATGGGTGAGCTAGCCCGAATCGATTGATGGTTTGTCACAGAATAAGGATGCGAGGGATAAACAATATAAAAGGAAACCTAGGACTTTGGTTTCCACCCTATCATTTGTTCTCACTATTACGGTCGACGGATAGGACAACGATCGGAATTAAGGTTTAGTGGTGAGACGTTGCCTCTAAGAGTGATACCAGCGTCCCACGGGCCTGATATTCTGGTCGGTGTCCAGGATGATACGCCGGACTACCCGGCTTCGGTCAGTGGGCATTCCCATGTCCATTAACACTGACCGACTCCGAGAGCACTAGGCTCGCAACGATAACTCCCAACATCTCATCATGTCGTTCCCACGCGCTAGGATTCGATGTCTACACTAAGGGTGTAAGCTGTGGCTAAGGAGTCAACCGCCAAGTTTATTCTCCCTAGGCCCTACAGTCAAAGGCGGTCATTGTCCCGCCGATGACAATGTAACACCCCGCGTAATCATCTAAATTCCTAATCCATATCGAAATCCTAGTCCTATGGACGCATAAGGAAGAACCCACGAAGGGGTTTCCACCAAAATCCCAGATTTGGGAACTACTCACACATTATAGCTAAAAAGCAATCTAAATGAAAATCAACCGTAAAAATCATGATCAAGAAATTGAAACATGGTAGTAGCAATGGTATTGAGACTATATTAAAGTTTGACAAAGATCAGAAAACTTACAGATAACAATAAAATTCCAGCCGTCACAAATGGAGAAAAAGACAGAAAAAACAAAAGCTGCGTTTTCATTAACCTAGGGCAACTATATATAGAAATCCGCATCACCCGATCGGTTGAAGTATCAACCGATCTGGTGAGCTGCTTGATGCTTCGGCCGTCGGCTTCGAGAACTTCAGCCGCTCGCTTGACCCGATCGGTTGGCGCAAGTGGATCGTCGTTTGAAGAGATGCAGCATCAGGTCAACCGATCGGTTGAGAATTCAACCGATCGGTTGGAAATAAGCCCCAAAAGATAGATACATCAGACGATTTGGCACGGTCAGTGAGTTGTCGGTTGGGCTCTCCGGGTCGTCGTTTGGGAGAATCAGCTACAAATGAACCGATCGGGTGAGATATCACCCGATCGGTTGGAATTCAGCTCCAAATTCCCGAGAACTCTGCTGTGTTCAACCGGTCGGTGAACCGGTTGGTTGGCTGCACTTCGCTTTAGCTTGCGTCCGGGTCGGATACGCGTGCATCACCCAATCGGTTGGCTGTGTCCAACCGATCGGGTGGGGGCTAAAAATGGCGATATTCGTCGTTTGACCCCCTTGATCGCGCGTGACTCCTCCTGTTGCTCTGGGGACTCATGATATCTTCGTTATATGCCCCCCAATGCTGGCAATCTCCTGCAAACACACAAAAACACGGAGAAGTGAAAGAAAACTAGAAAACACAAGAAAATGGATACGGGACGACAGAAAATAACGGAAAAACACAAAGAAGATGTGCGTGAATATATAAAATATAAACACACGTCAGGAGTGAGGGGGAATATCACTAAGCCAATTGGCTTGGGTAAAACCACACAATTCTTTTTTTATACAACGGAAAGTAGGAACTGAACCCTCGACCTCTCACAAGGGAGGGAGGGGGAATACCACTAAGCCAATTGGCTCGGGTCTACATGTTATATTTCATACGTAAGAAAAATAGAAGATCCCACACTCATAATGAAGCCTTTGCAATGTCATCAGCAACACTGCTACATTAATGCATGCTCATTAAAGCCTTTGCAATGTCATTAGCAGTAGTGTCAGCATCCTTAGCGATATCGAACGATCCTCTTCTTGCCAGTCCAACACAGAAGAGACCGTTCATTCCCTTCCAATGATTCGGAAACCTTTCATTAGGGTGTGTTTGGATTGAAAGAAAATGTATGAAAGAAAAGTGAAATGAAAATGAAAAAGAAAGAAAAGTGAAATGAAAATGAAATGAGATTCTTTCTCATGTTTGGTTACAAAAAAAAATTTGAAGAAAGTTCACAGGAACATAAGGAAATTTCTTCCATTATGTTATTAATTCAAAATGAAAAAAAATTAAGAGGTGTTTTTGCTAAATAATTTAAGAGGGGTATTTGCTAACTTTATAAATAATTTGCTTAAAAAATTTAAGAGGTATTTTCATCTCATACTAAATTAAAAATTTGTTAGTTCTTCTGAATAATTCAGAAAGTTAGCAAATAATTTATGAATTCTAACAAATAATTCTTTAACCCTTCAAATATCATGATTCGTAAATAATGTGATATTAAATAGAACATAAATAATTTCCAAATTATATGAAAACGTTGGAAATAATTTGCAAGCTTCTAGAAAAATTCGTGCATAATGCGCGAATTTTTCAAGCAAAACATGAAAATTACACGAATTATTCGATAATTTTTCGAACAAGTTCATGAATAAAAATATTTTAAATATTCATGATTTTCAAAAAAAAAATTCCGAATTATTCACATACTATTTTGAAAAATTCTGGGAAAATTCGCAAATTTTGAATAATTTGCGAATTTTAAATAATTCATGTGTAAAATTTTGATAATGATTCGTGATTTTTTGAAAAATTCATTCAACATGTTTTGAAAAAAATCATGAATTATTCATGAATTCATTAAAAATAGCTACTAATTATATTTGTTAAAAAAACACAAATGCATGAATGTGAGAATAGTTAGTTTTGCTTTCTTTTCCCTCATTTTCATTGGGTCAATAGGAGGAAAACTTGAAAGAAAAGTTTTACTGTTTATTTTCCTCTCTTTTCCTTCATTTTCTTTTTCTTTTCACTTTTCTTTTAAGCCAAACAATGGAAAATCATTTTCCTTCTTAATTTCTTTCCTTTTCTTTCCTTTTCATACTAACCAAACACACCCTGAGGGAATCCATCTGCGTTCAATAGCTAGCCCTCCTCGTCCTGCATTGTCATCAATAAATTATTTTTAATCAAGAATATAAATCACTTGAATTTGATAAAAGAACAGAATTGCAACCTGTACCCAGAACCAGTTCTTTGCAGTGCTTCTATAACCTGTTGCAAACACGATTGCATCAAAAGGAAGAGCCATGGCATCCTTGAATACAACCTCATCGCCACTCATCGTTATTGGTTCTTTGACAACCTTTTTGATCAAGGAAAAAGAATTTAGCACGAACATAGATGTTCCTAACTAAACTTAACACTTGGAAATATGAACAATTTACCTGTATCTGGCCGGTTTTGATCTTCTTGATTGTTCCAATGTCGATGGCCGCAGATCTTTCGGTTGCGGCCTTGAGAGCGAGCGAACCCATACTTGGCCTAATAATCCCATACTTGGACAAGTCCCCATAGTAGAACCAACTTAACGTGAGAAGAAGTCTATCGACTAGTTTGAGTGGAAGGTATTGGGCCAGTGACATGCCAAAGCAAATCAATTCATTGGTCATTACATGAAACTGCATGTGAGGATGATATATTAGGCCTTAATTTCTTGAAAATTAAGAACATAGAGGATATTGTTGTGAGTTGAGAGAGGCTTTTGGCCTCCCTCCCCTCATCATCTCACCATTTACTCCCCACTAACTTAGTGGGGAGTCACTTGGACTTCAAAGGTGAATGAATATATAGAGAGCCATGGCTTATGCAATGACTACTCTTGATTTTAGAGATTAGTTTACACACTTCTTCCAATCTATTTCTCAACACGTTATCAGCACTTCGCTCTAAAAAAAAGTTGAGCCATAAAATTTCTTCCCCACAAATTTCTCTTTCTTGCGAAGGAATCTTGTAGTTGCGGCAAAGCTATTGCAACTATTGGTGCGACGACGATCGGTTGATTACCTTCGCGGTATAACGGGAGCGGTGATTATATTATTCTATCTACGGATTTTATTTGTTCTTCCCTAGATCATTGATCTAGAGGTAAAATTCTAATCCCGTAGATATTGATTATTACATATATATGTTGATTGTATTACTCAAATCAACATATCAAATTAGAACAAATTAATATCTCCCATTTTTCCCCCTGAACTATGTGATATCATTTCTTGTTATGGACACTATCTATTATAATGTGAGAGAACCGTTCCATGCATAACACAAATAAGTATGGAGAAAATGAGTATCCCTGACGGATACCACAAGAAGGATAAAATTTCTCACCTTTGCTACCATTCCCAAAGAAAAAAAACTGAGAAGCAAGAAGTAATGCAATTCATAATAATCTCCATCCATGGAGCAGGAATCTTCGCCTCCGAAGGTATATCTGCTGCGATAAATGACCGTCTGAGGCGATCATAGGTTTTGGAAAGGTCCACTTTAATAACCATGTACTCCTTCCTTTCCCTTTGTTATGCACTTGTAATTCACATTACATAGGGATATAGGACGAAACTGATCAAGGGCCTCAGATCTAAGAATTTTTGGAATAAGCACTAATAATGTCTGATTGATGTCATCAACCTCCCTTTCCTTGGAGATAATTTTCAGAATCAAAGAGCACAATCAAAGAGCACAATTGTGTACCAAGAACATCACAAAAATTCTGATAAAATTGCGCATTAAACCCATCCTTACCTGGCGATTTTAAAGGTCCCATTTGAATCAGTGCTTCCTTTATGTTCTTGGTAGTAACCGGACGAAACATGTCGTCCTCCACCAATAGTTGCTTCTGGCAAACGTTCAATTGAGTCCTTGTGCTGAGCGACATACATGACATCAATTTATGTTGGACATGGGGGGAGCCTTATATTAACGCATTTTTGCAACCATAGCGTCGCCCCCTCTGTCCGGGGCTCCGGACCCCCCCCCCCCCTTGGGGGGGCTCATCTCCGCTAACCCCCCTTGTCTGGGGGGCTCCTCCCAATGCCCCTTGCCCTGTCGGCGTTGGGGGCCTGAGCCGTCCCCCCCCCCCTTGGGGGCCTTCCATTGCTCAAATCGTATGGGGGGTTTGGATTTTCGTAGATAAAAAGGAGATGAGGAGACACATTCTGTTATTCAGGGTCTAAGGGACCTTTCAAATTCCCTTAAAAATTTGTTTGAAGGCTTCTTTTCAATTAATTTTTTTTTTAAAACATTTGGGCCTGCAGCCCAATTCTTACTAAAAAAATTAATTGGGTTGTTTATTGGGCCAGAAGCCTAGTTTATAAAAATGATAATAAGTTTTATGGGCCCGCAGCCCCATTCAGATCAATAATTCATTTTATCTTATAATTTAGGCCTGAAGCCTACTACATAAAATTAACTATTTTTGTCTGGTTATTTGGGCCAGAAGCCCAGATAATTTAAATTGCTTATTAAAATGATTAATATTTTACTTATGGGCCTGCAGCCCCAATCAAAATATTAATTTATTTTAATTTCTAGTTTTGGGCCTGACGCCCAGTTTGTCAAATTGCTAAAATTATGTTAAATATCACTCTTGCATTATTATTAATTTATGGAATATTAGAACTTTTCAAAATATAATCATCTTAAGGATCCTGAGACCGCTCTGCCGTTAGTAAACTAACCTAACGATGTATGACGTCTCCCCGTGGTCCGAGAGATTATTATATTTTATAGTCTATTTTTCCATATTATATATGCATGTGTTATATACATGCGTGGTTTTTTCTTTTGTGCATGTAGCATATTATAAACTGCGTGGATGTTTATATAAGCTAAAATGTGATTTTTGGGATCGGCCAATTTGATACCCTTTAAATTCCTTGCAATTTTATTTTCTTTTTGAGAGAATTTGTAAGTGAGGATTAAATGTATTAATGTCAAAGACCGGTGTACCGACAAATGAAGACGAAGACGAAAATTGGAAAATATAGGGACCCATTCTGGGTTTCCAAATTGTATTTTTCTTTTCTTTATGGATTGTATATTCGGACTTTGGACTTTGTATTTCCTTGGGTATCTGGCCGATCCCCACATTTTACTTATTTTATTTTTTATGCATGAATTTCAATTTTAATTAATTCATGGTTTTAAATTGCATAAATAAATGGCAATATTGGCAAGCGTCGATTTCGAGGTCCTTGATTCTGCAGGGAAAAATTACCTGAGTTGGCGAGTGGACCTGAAGTTCCACTTCCGTTCGATGGCCCTCCTTGGCTCCATTTTTGCTCCTTCATCGGCCCCAGCAGCGGCTGATGCTTCTACTACATCTAGCAGCAGCACTCCTACCACTGTCTCCGATGTAGATAAGGAGAAAGCCATAATCTACATTAGGAAACATAAATCGGACCTTAAAGGCCGAATACTTAACGGTAGAGGACCCAAAGGAACTGTAGACAGCGCTGGAGGCACGGTATAAACATCAAATTGATGTTATATTACCGCGTGCCAGTTATAAGTGGAAAACCTCAGGCTTCAGGACTATAAGTCTGTCGCTGAGTATAATTCTGCACTTCATAACATCACCTCACGCCTGAAGTTATGCGGTGAAGAAGTGACAGAGCAACACATGTTGGAAAAGACATTTACCTCGTTTCACGAGAAAGATGCAATCCTCATGTAGTAGTATCGTGAACGCAACTTCACGAAATTCTCTGAGCTGATATCATGCCTACTTAGGGCAGAGCAGAATCGAGATTTACTGCTCGCCACTCATAATTTACGTCGAGCTGACACTTCACCTATCCCTGAAGCCCACCACGTTTCTCCCCAGAAGTGGAAAAACAAACGGACGGCTAAAAATAACAAAGGAAAAGATGTGATGAAGAATGGACGAGGAACATCACCCCTTTCTAACAACAACAATAAGGGAAAGAGAAACTTCACATGGAAGCAAAAGAACACTGACCAAGTGTCACTTCCTAAGAAGAACTGGGAGGATAAATGCCATCGATGTGGCATGACTGGACATTGGTCCAGAAACTGCCGCACTCCTCGCCACCTCCAGGAACTGTATCAGGCGAGCCAGAAGTCTCTGCCCGAAACAAACTTGGTGACTGTTCAGCCGCCGAAGATGTTTACTGCAAAAGACTTCGAGAACGTCGACCTGCTCGATTAAGCTTCATCTTTTATCTATGCATTTAAAATTCAATATTGCTTCGTCTTTAATTTGCTTAAGTACGAACTTTTATTTTGAATGTCTTTTTTCATTGACTTAAATAAAATTTCGTTTTAATTATAGATGAAGTATGGAATATTGTGGACAGTGCCTCGTTGCACTGGTGTAGCATTTATATTGCTCCCACACACAACGAGACTATAAGATGCAAACTTCTCCCCTTAAACATATAGGAAATTTCCAATTTTCAAGTATATTTCGTTTAAACAAACATAACTTGAACACTGTGGATAATAAATATTGAATATCAATATATAAATCGTCAAGAGGATGGCCCGAAGCCCATCTACTTACGATTTCATTGGCCCCCGTCGGGCCCCTATAATTACAGATATTCATCCTATAGAAAGCCAACTTGACTGAGCACCAGAAGTGCCTTTCATTGCCATAGTTTTTAACTCTGGCAAAATGGACTTGGTCATCCTGGATCAGCGATGATGGACGCATCATCAAATGAATCCATTGGAGAACCCGAAGATTCTTCAAAAGGTTGAGTTTCCTTGTCACCCTTTGTCATAAAGGAAAACTAATAGAGAGACCTTCCCTCCTGAAAGTGGGATTAGAGTCTCCTGGCTTCATTGAGAGAATACATGGTGACCTTTACGGGCCTATTCACCCCGCAAGTGGCCCATTTTCGGTACTTTATTACTGTACTGATATATGCATCTAATAGATGGTCTTTTGTGTGCCTTTATATTCACTCGCAACCTAGCTTTCTAAAAAGCTTATATTGTGGGTGAATTTCCTACACAAATCATTCAAGACTTCTGCCAGGCAACTGACATTGAAATTAAACATCCTGCAGCATGTTTAAACTCATAATGGGTTAGCAGAGTCTCTGGTAAAGAGACTCCAATGGATTTCACGTCCATTGTAAAATCGTAGTTGCCTATTGATGTTTAGGGACCATCACACTGCATTCTGCATCGCTTATCACGATACGGCCCGCTTGTTGCCATATCTTATTGATGATGCTGCTTGCTTATGGTTTACCACCAAGTCTTGATAAATGTGAATTTGATGAGCAAAATCTCATTGAAATAGGCACGCATTCTAAGGAAGCCTGAAGCTTCTGAGACCATATCATGGGACACAAAAGTACTCATCTCGTTATGATCCGCATACTTTTTCTGTGTGAAGTTGAGATCCAGAAGATCCTTCACATTCAGACTAAAGTAAATCAATTGACGGATAAATTTGCGGACAACCAGAAGATTGTTCGTTCACACGTCCCTGTTGCCAACACGCCAGCTAGGATTGACATTCCCAAAGATGGATGCAATCCACCGGCAGCAGAATTGGCTTTACCTCAATTGAAAAGAGGACGCCTGCCAGGTTCACAATATATAATTCCTCAAAAGAGGAAGATTCCTGGATATATCAAAATGATCCAACCACAGGATGCTGAGCTCAGACCAGCAACCTCTCCCCTCCTAATTTCCCCTGCAGAGGAAACAACAGGAGAAACATCATTATTTTACGTACGTACTGGAGAGGTACTGGATAGATATAGCACAGTCGTCGACGACGGTTTTGCTTTCGCTATTGCCGTTCACGTCGCTGAATACGACGATGACGTCTACCCACATAGAATGGCCAAAGTGGGACGAGGCAATAAGAGTAGAGCTGGACTCACTCTTGAAAAGCAAAGTCTTTGGACCAGTAGTCCATACACCTGAATGTGTAAATACCTGTGGAATATAATTCGGATTTCATAAAGACATTGAAATGAAGGAAATGTGACCATTTTCCTACTACGCCTACACTTCTCTGAAAAAACCAATACATGCAGCTCATGGACGTTGTGACTGCATATATATACGGCAATATAGATATAGAGATCTATATAAAACTTCCAGAAGGGTATTCTCTACCCCCAGAGATGAAAGAGAGACGTAAAAACGTCTTCTCCATAAAGGCTACAAAGATCATTAGTTGATCTTAAGCAATATTCTGCCTGGGTATCTTTTTCGAAAGATCGTTGACAGAATTTGTGATATTCCCCGTATATGTGGTCGACTTAAAGCTGATAGGATCTCCTGCAGAGACCATTTAGACATCAGATAACTTTAAGCATACCTTGGAAATGAAAAACCTATGTATAACAAGGTATTATCTCGGCTAATATATTTAACACCTTAGTGGTGGAACCCTTTAATATCCTTCATACACCTGGAGTTTATGAAGAATGATGTCCACTTGCATCCTATTAAAAATGGATGCTTATTTATGACACCTTCCAGTAACTGGAAGAGGGGGAGGACATCCTAGGTCCCAAAGAGCCTAGCTCTCCTGAAGAGCCTAGCTCTAGTGTACTTGTTACACTTCTTTATCTGGCCAACTGCACGTGTTTTTGATAGAACGTCTGTAGCAAAGTTGTTAACCAGATATAGTGTTGCCCTGGAGAGCACCACTAGACCAAGGATAAGCTGCTTCTGCGCAACTTCCAAGGGTCATGGAATATATATCGCATATGCAGGTTTAAATATCATCGCGATGACTAAAACACAAAAGGCCGTCCACCTCCCAAATATCTACACATCATCCTCCAATGTCTACATCTTCTGAGAAGCTCATCATCCAAGAAGCAAGTATTTTAAACGCTCAGCCAGGTCCAGCAGTACCTTGCAGGCACACAGAAGACTGATTCAAAGAATACTTCAGTGGAGTCGTCTACCAACTTCGAAGAGTATTCCACTCCAGAGCGTCACTACTTTCCAATAGCCGCTAGATGAATAAACTTGTATAGATAAGTGATGACTGTATTTGCTTTCAGAACATGATGGATGTATAGACAAATAGGAGATGATTGTATAGATACATAGGAATCTGCAAGCCTGAAGCTTGTACAGATCAGGGGGAGTCCCTCAATAGTTGTACTCTTTTCCCTTAAGCTGCTGGTTTTTCCCACTGGGTTTTCCACAGCTAAGGTTTTAACGAGGCAACCACAGTGGCTCTGGATCCAGAAGTATCCACCCCATTAGCATACTGAATCTTGAAGTATTCATATGCTTAAACCAAGGTAATGGAGAGATGAGGGGGAGTGTTGTGAGTTGAGAGAGGCTTTTGGCCTCCCTCCCCTCATCATCTCACCATTTACTCCCCACTAACTTAGTGGGGAGTCACTTGGACTTCAAAGGTGAATGAATATATAGAGAGCCATGGCTTATGCCATGACTACTCTTGATTTTAGAGATTAGTTTACACACTTCTTCCAATCTATTTCTCAACAGATATACAATACAAGAATATTTAAAACACGTACCCGACTTCAAATAGCAATAGCAGTCTTGGCACCAAAATTGGAAAGATCATAAGCAATCTCCATGCCCGAATTTCCACACCCTACCACAAGAACATTCTTTCCTTCGTAGGCACTTTAGGGTTGGAGTCTCCTTTCAGATATGGCTGCTCGGCCCGAGTGGAACATCTACTCATCGATCTGAATGGGGAACCTGAGTCACAATGGGAGACTCTTCTTCTTCTCCTCTCTCTCTCTCTCTCTCTCTCTCTCTCTCTATCTCTCTCTCTCTCTCTCTCTCTCTCTCTCTCTCTCTCCCTCCCTCCCTCCCTCCCCCCTCTCTCCTTCTTCTCTCTTCTCCTCCTCCAATTTGCTTCACCACCTCGTCAAGCACCTATCGGACTTTGCCATTGATGCTTCGGCTAGCTTGGATGTGTCTATCAATCTAATTTTCTCCAAATCATTCCAAAATGCTAAAAATCAACAAATCTCCACGAGAATCAAATATATCGTGAAATGCGCAATAAAGTATAGAAAAGTGAACTTTGGACGATGAAAATGCTATGAAATCATGCAGTAAAAGTAGAGAAAATATGGACACATCACACCCCCTCCGAGCTGGTATGGATACTACCGGTGTTCGGGCCCGTCTCGGTTGGACTTGTTCCCGAGGCAGCATCCGACGAGTCGATCTTTGTAGATTGCGGAGTGGCAGTCTTCTTGGTGGAGAATTCTGTCCTCCTAAGGTATGGTTTCCTCTTGGAGAAGGCTAGTCCTGAGGGCCTGGCAGATTGCATGGTATGGCAAATCTAGCAAGTTGGTTCCCCACTCTCGTCTGCTTGCCCTCAGTTCCGAATGTCCTTAACTCCTTCACGTATTGCAGATTGCCTCTATAATCGTTGATATGCGACGACCTTTGGAGAGAATGGCTGAGGCCGAGACGGCCCTCGAACGAGAGCATCGGAGTGTGGAGATGGCCGACAAAGCTACAAAGGATATTCAAGGGGAGCTGTGGTCTGCACTTCTCAAGGTCATCGAGCTTTTGTCAGAGGTTGGGAAGTTAAAGGGAGCATTGTCAGTCTCTGATGCCTCCTGAGCGGTAGCTGAAGAGAGCATCCAGATACTGTCTTCTCTGAAGAAGTAGGCCGAGGAGGCGTTGGTTCTCAGGCGAGAGAGCTGTAGGAAAGAGAAGGTCATGCTTCGGTCTCAGATTTCCTCCCTGAAGCTAACCAATCCCAAACAACTCGTCAACGAAGTCATGAAGGGTTATGAGGAGGCCATGGATCAACTGATCACAAATTCATTTTTGGAGGGATTCCAAGGTACGATGAGCAGAACCGGAAAATGCTTCCTCCCCCCTCGACTGACCTTGACGAGCCCATGGAGACAGGGGGAGCGGGTAAGGCCGAACATGCCGAATAGGTGTCGACCGAGGTTCCTGCCCCAGAAGTAGTGTAGACGGTTTTTGCTTTCCATCTTATTAGCAAAAAATTTTGTGGACTCCCTTCTTTTGTGGAATAGCCTTGTTTCCCTCTTCTATACTGGTTTACTATGTTGTGTGAAATCCTACTTTGGCTGCCCCCCTTTCCATAGCTTGGGTTGACCTTGATTAGTCAGGAGCGTTAGTTGAGGAAAGTATTTCCCACGAAGGTGTTGGCTGATCAGATGGTCGTCTTACCATGGGGGTCGCCCCCAGTCCTTCTGTGGATCTTAATTTATGGTTAGCCCGTTGCGGGAGGGGCCCACAGTCTTTCAGTAAAACCAAGTTTATGATTGGCATACTGGATAGTGGCCCCCAGCCTTGTCGCCGATCAGATGGTCAACCTACTACAGGAGTCGCCCCAGCCTTACGACGAAGCAAGTTCAAGATCGGCCTGTTGGGGGAGTGGCCCCAGCCTTATGGCCGATCGGGTGGTCGGCCTCCTGGGCGAGTTGTCACCAGCATTACGACAAATCAAGTTTAGGGTCAGCCGGCTGGGGGAGTGGTCTCCTGCCTGACGGCCGATCGGGTGGTTGGCCTACTAGGGGAGTGGCCTCCAGCCTTACGTTTGATCTGGTGGTCGGCCTGATGGGGGAGTGGTCCCTAGCCTTACGGCAAACCACATTTGGGATCGGCCTGTTGGGGGAGTCTCCCCCAGCCTTAAGGTCGATCGGGTGGTCGGCCTGCTGGGGGAGTTGCCCCTAGCCTTATGGAAAACCACGTTTGGGATCAGCCTGCTGGGGGAGTTGCCCCAGCCTTACCGTCGATCAGATGGTTGGCCTGCTGGGGGAGTTGCCCCCAGCCTTACGTGAACCAGGTTTACCAATGGCCTGCTGGGGGAGTGGCCCTGAGCCATATGCCCGATCGGGGGGTTAGCCAACTGGGGGAGTGGCACCCAGCCTTACGGCATACCATGTTTGGGATCGGCCTACTGGGGGAGTTGCCCCAGCCTTACGATCGATCGGGTGGTCGGCCTGCTGGAGGAGTTGCCCCCAGCCTTACGGCAAACAAGTTTGGGATTGGCTTGCTGGGAGAGTGGCCACAGCAGTATGGCCGGTCGGGTGGTCAGCCTACTGGGTGAGTTGCCCCCATCCTTACGGAAAACCATGTTTACGATCGGCCTGCTGGGGGAGTTGCCACAGCCTTACAGTCGATCAGGTGGTTAGCCTGCTGGGGGAGTGGTCCCTAGCCTTACGACGAACCAGGTTTACGATCAGTTTGCTGGTGGAGTGTCCCCAGCCTTATGATCGATCGGGTGGTCGGTCTACTGTGGGAGTGGCCCCCAGCCTTACGGTAAACCAGGTTTACGATCGGCTTGCTGGGGGAGTGTCCCCAGCCTTACGACCGATCGGGTGGTCGATCTGCTGAAAGAGTGGCCCCCAGGCTTACGGAAAACCAAGTTTGGGATCGTCCTACTGGGGGAGTTGCCCCAGCCTTATGGTCGATCGGGTGGTTGGCATGTTGGGGGAGTGGTCGCTAGCCATACGACGAACCATGTTTACGATCCGCTTATTGGAGGAGTGTCACCCAGCCTTACAACTGATCGGGTGGTTGGTCTGCTGAGAGAGTGGCCCCTAGCCTTACGACAAACCAAGTTTGGGATCGTCCTGCTGGGGGAGTTTCACCCAGCCTTACTGTCGATTGGGTGGTCGGCCTACTCGGGGAGTTGCCCCCAGTCTTACAAAACCAATTTTGGGATCGACCTACTGGGGGTGTTGCTTCCAGCCTTACGGCCGATGGGAGGTCTGCCTACTAGGGGAGTTGCCCCCAGCCTTACGACAAACCAATTTTAGGATCATCCAATTGGGGGAGTTACCCCTAGCCTTACGGTCGATCGGGTGGTCGGCCTACTGGAGGAGTTGCCCCTAGCATTACGGCAAACCAAGTTTGGGATCGGCCTGTTGGGGGAGTGGCCCCAGCCTTATGGTCGATCAGGAGTTGGCCTGCTAGGGGAATTGCCCCTAGCCTTACGGCAAACCAAGTTTAGGGTTAGAATGCTGGAGGAGTTGCCCCCAGCCTTACGGTCGATCGAGTGGTTGGGCTGCTGGGGGAGTGGTCCCCAACCTTGCGGTCATACATAGTCTCTTTCGGCGGTGCCTGCTTTGACAATGGGTGCAAGAGCATTGGAAGAGAAAAGATCACGTAAATGAGCACTTGTCGATGCTTTATTGGAAAAAGAAAGGTACAATTTTTTGGAGCGGAAATGAAACATGAAAGACAAAGGTGGGCAAGTGCTACTTACCCGGTAGGAGCGGGTGATGCCGCCCTTTATTTTCCTCGTTGGCCCCTTGCTCACTCAATGATTCAGATGGGAGTCTGGATAATGTTTACCCCCTTTCCTTTGTCCGCTAGCCTAGAGGAGCCTCCTCCTGGGCCTGACCTCGGGGCGTAGACGAAATTCTTCAAGTACCCCCAGCCGATTAGCTGGTCAATATCCTTCTTCAGATGACAGCAGTCGTCCGTGTCGTGTCCGTAGTCTTTGTGGTACTTGCAGTATTTCACATCATCCTTTCGACTGCCCTTCATCCTTGGAGACGGATTATTGATGTAGCCTTCATTCTAGGACTGGGTCAGGACGATGTCCTGGGGTGGATTTAGCTTGAAGGGAGCTGCTTCACCTTTGCGTGGTCGACCCCGGAGGTTCTTATCCCCCAGTTTGTGATCTTCTGGATTACGGCACGCACCTTCATCATGCTTTGAACTCTTCTTGGCATCGGCGGGAGCTTTGCTGGGACCTTCTTCCTCTGCGGTTGGGGCTTCCTCTGCCAGCATGAATAGCTCTGCACAGGCCATGAGCTAGTCTAGGTCCATGGGGGTCGTGTTGCAAGTATTTCTTGAGATCTTTATACGGGGCCCCTTTCTTTTGGGCATCTATGATGATCTCCTCGGCACAGTCCACTCTTAGTCTCTGAGCATTGAAGCGCGACATGTAATCCCTTAGTGCTTCACCTTGTCTCCGTACCACATCGAACAGGTGGTTCGAGCTCTTCTTCCTTATTCACCTGGCCATGAATTGTCGGTAGAAGGCTCGTGATAGCTCTCAAAAACTTCAGATGGATCGATCAAGGAGGCTGTTATCCCACTCCCTTGCTGATTTTGGCAGGGTAGTGTAAAAGCCTCGGTAGATCAGGGTGTTGTCGGCCCCCTAGAACTCCATGATCCCCTTGTAGTCTTGGACATGCTCTTGGGGATCTCCGGTGCCATCTTACTTTTCCATGTTCGATACTTTGAACTTGGACGGCACCCGCGCAGAAGTGATACTCTTTGCCAGCGGGTTGTAGTCGTCCCTACGAGCTCTCGAATGGGGGTGGTGCAGCTGGTCAACCGTCCGGTGTTCGGGTCGCCTGGGTTGGCTGATGGAGGTGTAGGAGGGACCGCTTCCACGACAACTCGAGTCGGGCAATTGGGGTCAACGGTCGGAACATATCCCTTCGGCACTGCTCTCTATGGCCCGCTCGTCTTTTATGACGGGGACTCCTTCTCTGACCTCGTCGGTTGTCAGTGGTTGGGCAATCGCTTGATTATTCCCAGGCTGACCGCGACCGTTTGGATGTGGTTGTGGACGGTTCGTGTCGGGCTTGCATGCATCTTTGTCTCCCCTCACATCTGGGGGAAACGGGGGTTTGGGATCGCCGATGATTGAAGGAGGGCGGCCTGAACCTTTTTTCATGGTTCAGGTACCCTCCACCATGGTTCGTGACCACGGTGGAGCGCAATGTGGGGGCATTGCCACAGGTGGTCTGGGAACCTGGCAGATCCCCCATCCACGAGTGATACGAACCAGTGAGCTATTGCACTGTTACTGCCAGGTTTGGATATTGATGTTCATCTCCCCAGTGAACAGGTGGAATTTCTCGTGGGTTATTGGATGCGATTCGAACGTTTCCTCAACCGAGTGGTCGAAGTCAACCTTAGGTGGCTAGTAGTCGCCGACCTCTAGGATATGCGACAAGTAGGGCCCCCTCCATTGTGCTGGTCCATGTTTGGTGTAGTGGATGACATGGGTGATGATCTCTTTCCCACGGACATCGTCAGATGTTTCGAGGTGTTTTCTCACCACAAGTTGGTAGTACAAAGGTCCGAAGGTCGTCGCTTACGTGGAAGAAGAGGAGGACCTTCGAGGCCAGCCGGCCGAGAAGACCGTGATGCAAGTATGCTTGGAGCTGAGTGACGGGAAACCAAAATTGGGTTTCGGTTGGATGGTAACCTCGGGGATCGATCGGCCAAGCAGACTCTGGTGCGAGGATGCTCGGAGCCGAGCAATCGGGTGCCGGAGTTGAGCTTCGGCTGGACGATGTCTCATTTAATCTGCAAAACGAGAAAATCATCAAGGGTGTCGGACCTTGGCTCCAACCAAGTCCATTCCGATGTCGAAGTCAGATCTTGACTAAAGAGTGCTAGGTGGAATCGATTCTGGCTCACTGAGAGACCATGCACGAGTTCTCGGGCCGAGCTATAGAGAAAGAAATATGTGGTGGGAGCAGGTGTAAGGAGAAGGTATATCTGGATGTCAGATCTCTAGAATTCATCCATTTGGCATTTCACCTGTTGGATTACTTATAGGATAGTGTGCCATCAATGCCTCCGCTTGATACGCCCTTGAGTTCATGGTGTTCATGGCTCCTCCATCGCACCCACCCGCATTGCTGGTGGATTGAATGGCGATCAATGCAAGCTCGGTTTAGGGAGGGATCTCCTCACTCACGGAGTGCGTATGGTCCATTGGGCTATGGCCTGTGTCGAGAGGCCTCGATATGCTTTTGAGGACCTCGGTCCGAGACTCGCCCCGATATGCTCTTGAGGACCTCAGTCGAGAGCCCGGGGGGTGTTGGGCCGAGCGGTCGACTCGCTTCTCTCTGGCCCATTCGAGGAGATGTATCACTATGTTTTTTTTACTTTTGTTTTGTTTTGTTTTTTCCTTTCTTCTTGTTTTTTGGGCTCCTTTCAATCATCTTCTTATTTTCTTTTTTGGATAATCAGCAACTGTATTTTAATAGCAAAGGAACAACATTTCGAAACAAAATACGAAAGTAAAAGGGGCTAAAAGTAATTCGGCTAACCTCGGGTATGTAAACCGAATTTGGAGACTAAAAGAATACTGAATAAAGGAAACAAAAGTTTTTTTAAAATGATATGCAAAACTGATCAAGACTCAAAGCTCTGATACCAAATGATGCAAACCTCGCTTGCAATAACGAGACCCGACAACAAAGAGAAACCCAATATCGTTCTGCAATCAAAATTTGGATGGAGACCTCGACCCGTTGTTACGACAAAAGCAAGAACCTTGGTATATATGACCTCAACCCATTGCTTATTACGTAACAAGAACCTCGGTATAAGGAAGACGCCACAAACGGTGGTGGAGATCCGTTTAATAAGTCGACCGATAATTTGGCGGAGATCCGTTTAATAAGTCAACCGATAAGTTCGAATAGTTCTTTAAAGAACAAAAGAGAAATTATCTCAGAAATTTTTACCGAAAAATCAACTGTCTTTTTCCATTGTTTAGATGCCTTTTAATCGGCTCAAAATTACAAGGAAAGTTCACAAATTTTAGGCTAAAATTATGGCTAAAAATCAGCCCATTAATTGGCTGATCACATGCCAAAAAACTAGAAAGGTAAAGTAATTATCTAGGCATGCAAGCCTTCCAAAAATAGAAAATGAAAGTAATTATCTAGGCATGCAAGCCTTTCAAAAATAGAAAAGGGAAGTATAGAAAAGAAAAGTAATTACCTAGGCATGCAAGCCTTCCAAAAAGAGTATCATGACATGCAAACCTTCCAAAAAGATTAAGTCCTTTTTTAAATGTCTATGCATCACCAAAATGTCTATGTTGCACCTAGGCCAGGTGGGCTAGGCAGAGAAGTGCCTTGGCCCAAACACCGTAGACCCAGGCACCACAGACCGCGCGGGCCGCATGCCCAGAACACAAGCCGTATAGGCTTTACCCTTGTGCTGCGAGCACACACTCATAATCTTTTTATGAATTCAGGCCTTATTTCGAAAATTCAATCATTATAGAATGAAATTCAAACAATTCTAGAACAAGGATGCTCTAATATTAATTGAAAGAACTATAAATTCATGAAAAAGCCTTGCCTGAAGATTGGAAAAGAATTAACTGCGATTGCCAGAATGCATGAGAATGACTTGATCTTCTAGTTGTTTGTACTCATACGTAGAGAGGGAGATGTGAATCCCTTTCTTCTCTGGTTTTCTCTCACGACGGTTTACTAAATGAGAAACAGAAAGAAAATAACGCACTGCAACTAGGGATCATATCCCCTTATTTAAAAAATTGGTTTTTTACTAATTGGTCCAGCATAAATTAGTAATTACTTCAAGAAATCTACACACTTGCAAATAGGTCCACACATGTAGGATCCAATGCATGCCAATTTTACCTACGCAACGACGAAAAAATGGACATCTTCAGAGAATTTAAAAAAAAATTCTCGTTTTTATCCTGCCATATGGCCCATTGCCTTACTAAAACCCCCTTTCGTGATTATTGTTACCGAGAATCTAAATTAAGCCCATATATTAAAAGTAAAAAATAAACAACATGTATATTGTCATTTGTCATTCCATTAATTAAAATAATGAAAATTTCAGGTAGTTTAGAATTAAGAGGGGGCATAGGGGGCATAGAGGTAATGCCTAAACTCGAAAACGATTGTCAAACAAGATGCAGTTTTTTCAGCATTACAAATTGTTCCAACAACAAGAGACAAGTGTGCATGTAGTTGGAATAACAATGTAGATTGAAGACATCACAAAACACAATATACATCACAGTAACAAAACCTCACACTTCTTTTTTTGATATCGGAAAGCAGGAACCGAACCCTCGACCTGAGTGATAATACCACTAAGCCAATTAGCTTGGGTAAACTTCACAATTCTTTTTTTTGTTACATCAGAAAGCAGGAATCAAACATTTGACCTCTCACAAGGGAGGGAGGGAGGGAGGAAGGGGGAATACCATTAAGCCAACTGGCTTCGGTAAAACCTCACACTTCTTTTTTTTTACATCGGAAAGCAGTTCTTTTTTTTGTTACATTGGAAAGCAGGAATCAAACACTACCTCTCACAAGGGAGGGATGGGGAGTACCACTAAGCCAATTGGCTTGGGTAAAGCCTCCCACTTCTACATGTTACATTTCATCCGAAAAGCTCTCGTTAAATCCTGTTTGCAATGTCATCGGCAAAACTGCTACATTACTGCATGCTCATTAAAGCCTTTGCAATGTCGTTAGCAGTAGTTTCAGCATCCTTGGCGATTCCAAACAGTCCTCTTCTTGCCAGTCCAACACAGTAGAGACCGTTCATACCCTTCCAGTGATTCGGAAACCTTTCCTTGGGGAATCCATCTTGGTTCAGCAGCCACCCCTCCTCATCCTGCGTTGTCATCAATTAGTTATTATTAATCAAGGATATAAATCACATGGAATATTCGATAAAAGAAAGAAATGCAACTCGCAACTCGTACCCTCAACCAGGTCGTTGCAGTGCTTCTATAACCCGTTGCAAACACGATTGCATCAAAAGGAAGAGCCCTGCCGTCCTTGAACACAACCTCATTGCCGCGCACCATTGTGGGTTCTTTGACAACCTTTTTGGTGGAGGAAAAGGAGCTTAATTAGCACGAGGATATATATAAACATAGATATTGTTGCTAACTGAACTTAACATTCGGAAAGCTGAACATTAATTATACCTGTATCTCGCCGGCTTTGATCTTCTCGACTGTTCCAACGTCGATGACAGCGGACCTTCCGGTTGCGGCCTTGAGAGCGAGCGGCCCCATGCTAGGCCTGACAATCCCATACTTGGACAAGTCCCCGTGGGAGAACCAACTTAACGAGAGAAGAAGGCCGTCGACTAGTTTGAGTGGGAGGTAGTGGGCCAGTGACATGCCCAGGCGAATCAATTCCTTGGTCATTACATGAAACTGCATGCATGTAAGGATATGAAACATTGGGCTTCAGTGTCATGAAAATTAAGAAGATAGGGGACAGAGAGTACAAGAATGAAAAAAACGTACCGGGCTTCGAATGGCAATAGAGGTCGTGGCACCAAAGTTGGAAAGATCGTAAGCAATCTCCATGCCCGAGTTTCCACACCCTACAACAAGGACAGTCTTTCCTTGGTAGGCCTTTCCGGATTTGTAATGGGAAGAGTGGATCACCTCCCCATCAAAGCTTTTCAGCCCGGGGATATCAGGTATGAACCCCTGCGCATTCTCGCCGGTGGCCACCACCAAGAAACGCGCCATGTACTCCTTTTCCTCCCCCGACACTGCATTGCGAGTCCTCACGCTCCAGATCTTGGCACCCTCATCGAAGGTGGCCGAGACGACACAAGTGTTGCAGACGGGGCCGATGTCGAACTCGACGACGTACTGGTCCAAGTAACGAACGAAGTCGTCCTTTGGGATGTAGGTTGGGGCCGAAGGGGCGTGGGGCATGTGAGGCAGCGCGCAGAACTCTTTGGCCAGGTGAAGCTTCAGCCGGTCGTATGCCTTCTTCTTCCACAGGTGAGCGTGGCAGTCTTCTTTCTCCAGCACCACATTGGGGATGTTGAGCACGTTCAGGCATGCCGCGGTTGCAAGTCCGGCGGGCCCGGCTCCGACGATGACCACCTCCTTCTTCATCCTGGAGTCCTACTGAGTAATGAGACAAAAAAAAATATAGATACTATGAGATAAGAAATCTCTTTAGCCGCTGATTTATATATACAGAGACTACTAGCTAGGATTATATTGGAGGATTCACCTACATGAATTCATGCACGATGATATCGTTTCGATTTTTATTTGCCATTTTAGACATGAGATACATGTTCATTTTTTTCAATTTGGATTATGCTTATATTTGGTAAGGTTATCTCCTGATTTGAGGAGGATGCCGATTCAACGTTTCCTTTTCTATCATGAATCAAAGATCTGATGTATATCTGTGCTCCTCTCTTTGTACAGCCCCACATATTTTTCGGAAAAATAAAAAAAGAATAGACAGTGCGATAATTACCTTGATTTTTAATGACTCTATACACAAATCTTCACCTCTGCAGACAGATTAAACTTCGAATTCGAAAGGGAGTTGTCTCCCAGAATGAAGCAACTCCACTGCAGGGACTTTGCATTTATGGAATTCGACGCGACACTCCGAAGTGGTTCGAGCCCAATAGTCGCGTCTACCCGACTCGAGTCGAGAGTTGTGACCTTAATTTTGCGAAGAGGTTCGAGCCTAAATCCGCCTGATTTTTTGGCGGTTGCATCCTAACCACAACAACATTAGTTCGGACCGTTTTCCAAGATGCAACGAAGATTAAAGTTCACAGTCAATTATGATGGGTACTCATGCCAACCATATGAAATCTCATTTTGATTTTAGTCATCTGAATGGGTTTTACTCAAGTCCAAAAGTAGCCGCCAAGACATAAATAAGTAAATGATATTTCTCGATGACATATATTGCGAACCCAAGAAATGCGACGCCAAACACAAGCAGTATCCTAAGACCTGGGTTGCTTGCTATTTGCTTGGCACCTTGCTATACAGATACTAGTACACCGATACGGAGACCACATGACTTATTTATTTACTAGTAATTGCACGTGCCCGGAGGGTACAGATACAGTCGTTGTCCGGGCGCAAATGCAAATCGAAGCGGTCGCCAAAGTGAAAAAAGCATGAGTGTGTATGAGAGAAGGGTCGGAGGGCTAAAAGAGAAAAAGCAAGGACTAAAACGGAAAAAAATACCAAAAACACATCCCAAACCCTAGCCCAGAGCCCCACCCAACCCTCATGGTGCCCCCACCGGCGTCCCAGTCAGTAACCCAAAATATGACTAGGACAAAACTGCCACGTAGAACAAAATCCAAAAAAGTCAGCTGCGGGTGTGTATGAGAGAAGGGTCGGGGGTTCTGATCCCCCCCACCAGCTGCGGGGGGCCCTGGGGAGGGCCTGACGATTTTCAGCCCCCCAGCAGCGGGGGGCCTGACTTAGGGTTGACCGACGGCGGGAGGGGGGATTCTTGCTAAACTCTCTGTAAAAGGGATTTGAGGGGGACAGACTTAGGGTTGTGGGTTTTGGCATTCCACAGCCCAAAAATGGGCTTAAGTGCTATATTCTGTTTAATTTCAATAAATCAGATAGCCTGTTTATTAGGCCTGCAGCCCACTTGTAACCATGATAATAGATTCTATGGGCATACAGTCCCATTTAGCTTAATCATTATTTTTGCCTACCAAAATTGGGCCTGAAGCCCAGTAATTCCAATTGCAATCTTCAATGTGTTAATTATAAATTTGATTCTAGGCCTGAAGCCCAAATATTGATAACTTTTTAATTTGGCTTATTAGGCTAGAAGCCAAGTTAATTCAATTTCTATAATTAATTTGTTAATTTTTGGCAAATGGGCCTGCAGCCCAAATATAAATAATATATTAAAATGATTAATATTTATGGGCCTGCAGCCCCATTCAAAATATTAATTTATTTTAATTCTTTGTTATGAGCCTGTCGCGTCATATTGCTTATATTATAACACTCTTGCATTATTATTAATTTATGGAATATTAGGATTTTTTTCAAAATATAATTATCTTACGGATCCTGCGACCGCTCTGTCGTTAGTCAACTAACCTAACGGTGTATGACGTCTCCCCGTGGTCCGAGAGATTATTATATTTTATAATCTCTTTTTTCATATTATATATGCATGTGTTATATAAACTGCGTGGTTGCTTCTTTTGTGCATGTAGCATATTATAAACTGCATGGTTGTTTATATAAGCTAAAATATGATTTTTGGGATCGGCCAGTTTGATACCTTTTAAATTCCTTGCAATTTTATTTTCTTTTTGAGAGAATTTGTTAGTGAGTATTAAATGTATTAATGCCAAAGACCGGTGTACCGAGATATGAAGACGGAGTTTATATTTTCAACAGGGACCACTTCTTGGTTTCCAAATTGTATTTTTCTTTTCTTTATGGACTGTATATTCGGACTTTGGACTTTGTACGTTTTTGGGTATCTGGCCGATCCCCACATTTTACTTATTTTATTTTTTATGCGTGAATTTCAATTTTAATTAATTCATGTTTGTTTTAAATTGCATAGATAAATGGCAAAATTGACAAGCGTCGATTTCGAGGTCCTTGATGCTGCAGGGAAAAATTATTTGAGTTGGCGAGTGGACCTGAAGTTCCACTTGCGTTCAATGGCCCTCCTTGGCTTAATTTTGGCTCCTTCATCGGCCCCAGCAGCGGCCGATGCTTCTGCTACATCTAGCAGCAGCACTCCTACCATTGTCTCCGATGTGGATAAGGAGAAAGCCATTATCTACATTAGGAAACATATAGATCGGACCTTAAAGGCCGAATACCTAATGGTAAAGGACCCAATGGATCTGTGGACAGCGCTGGAAGCACATTATAAACATCAAATTGATGTAATATTACCGTGTGCCAGTTATGAGTGGGAAAACCTCAGACTTCAGGACTATAAGTCCGTCGCTGAGTATAATTCTGCACTTCATAATATCACCTTACGCCTGAAGTTGTGCTGTGAAGAAGTGACAGAGCATCGCATGTTGGAAAAGACATTTACCTCATTTCACGAGAAGGATGCAATCCTCATGCAGCAGTATAGTGAACGTAACTTCACGAAATTCTCTGAGTTGATCTCTTGCCTCCTTAGGACAGAGCAGAATCGAGATTTACTTCTCGCCACTCATAATTTACGTCTAACTGGCACTGCACCTATCCCTGAAGCCCACCACGTTTCTCCCCAGAAGTGGAAAAACAAGAAGAAAGCTAAAAATAACAAAGGGAAAGCTGTGATGAAGAATGGACAAGGAGCAGCACCCCAGACAAACAAAAACAACAAAGGAAAGAGAAACTTCACATGGAAACGAAAGAACACTGACCAAGTGTCACTTCCTAAGAAGAACTGGGAGGATAAATGCCATAGATGCGGCATGACTGGCCATTGGTCTAGAAATTGCCGCACTCCTCGCCACCTCCAAGAACTATACCAGGCGGGCTAGAAGTCTCTGCCTGAAACAAACTTGGTGGCTGTTCAGCCACCAACGATGTTCACTGCAAAAGACTTCGAGAACAACGACCTGCTCGATTAAGCTTCATCTTTTATCTATGCATTTAAAATTCCATGTAGCTTCATCTTTTATTTGCTTTAGTACGAACTTTTATTTTTGAATGTCATTTACATTTACTCAAATAAAATTTCGTTTTTGCTTATATAGATGAAGTATGAGTGCCTAGTGGACAGTGCCTCGACGCACACAATCCTTCACGAACATTGCTATTTTAATAGCATAAATAAATATGACGGTCATGTTATCACAATTTCAGGACTGTCTCAAATTATCGAAGGATATGGTGAAGCAATTATATTGCTCCCAAATAACACAAGACTTCAAATAAAAAATGCATTATTCTCTCCTAAATCAAATAGAAATCTCGTAAGTTTTAAGAATTTTCGTTTAAACGGATATCACTTAGAAACCAGAGATGAAAATAAGGTTGAATATTTGTATGTAACTCATCAAAAAGATGACCAGAAGATCTTCTGCGAGCAATTCCAGGGACTCCCGTCGGGTCTCTACCATACATACATACAACCAATAGAAGCCAATATGACTGAGCACCAGACGTGCCCATCACTGTCAGAGTTCCAACTCTGGCACAACAGACTTGGTCACCCTGGATCAGCAATGATGCGACGCATCATTACTGAATCCCGTGGACATAAATTGAAGAACATGAAGATTCTTCATAAGGGTGAATTTCCTTGTCCTCCTTATTTCAAAGGAAAACTTATAACGAGACCCTCCCTCCTGAAAGTGGGATTAGAGTTTCATGGCTTCCTTGAGAGAATTCATGGTGACATTTGCGGGCCTATTCACCCGCAAGTAGCCCATTTCGGTACTTCATGGTACTGATTGATGCATCAACTAAATGGTCTTATGTGTGCCTCTTGTCCACCCGCAACCTAGCTTTTCCAAAGCTATTGGCACAAATAATAAGGTTGCGGGCTCATTTCTCCGATAACCATATCAAGAAACCACGTCTTGATAATGCAGGTAAATTTACTTCACAAGTCTTCGAACACTATTACCGGGCAACGGGTATTGAAGTTGAACATCTTGTAGCACATGTTCACACCCAGAACGGATTAGCTGAGTCCCTTATAAAGAGACTCCAGTGGATTGCACATCCATTGCTTATGCAATCCAAGTTGCCGGTGGATGCTTGGGGCATACTATTTTACATGCCGCATCACTTTTTAGGATAAGACCCTCTGGGTGTCATACATTATCCCCGATGCAACTTGCATATGGCGTACCTCCGGATATCTCTCATTTGAGAGTGTTTGGTTGTGCGGTATATGTCCCAATAGCACCACCTCAGAGGACCAAAATGGGTCCTTAGCGTCGTCTAGGTATCTATATTGGGCTTGATTCACCCTCTATTATCAGATACCTAGAACCCCTCACGAGGGATGCATTCAAGGCACGTTTTGCTGACGGTGAATTTGATAAGAGAATTTTTCCTAAACTAGGCACACAGTCTAAGAAGCCTGAAGCTACTGAGACCATTAGTTGGGACCAGAAGTCTCTGTCCCTATATGATCCGCGTACTAATCTGTGTGAAGATGAGATCCTGAAGATCCTTCACATTCAGAATACAGTACATCTTTTGCCGGATAAGTTCACGGACAACCAAAAGATTGTCCGTTCACACGTCCCTGCTGCTAATACACCAGCTAGGATTGACATCCCTATAGATGGATGCAATCCACCAGCAGCAGAATTGGATGTACCTCAATTGAAAAGAGGACGCCCGCCAAGTTCAAAAGATAAAGTTCCTCAAAAGAGGAAGACTCCTGGAGATAATAAGATTATCACTCCACAGGATGCTGAGCTCAGACCAGCTACTTCTCCCCTCCTTATTTCCCCTGCAGAGGAAACAATAGGAGAAATATCATTAAATTTTGTACGTACTGGAGAGGTACTCGACAGACATAGCACAGTCGTCGACGATGATTTTGCATTCGATATTGTCGTTCACGTCACTGAATATGACGCTGACGTTGAACCACGATCTCTAGCAGAATGTAAACACAGAGATGATTGTCCAAAGTGGGACAAGGCAATAAGAGTAGAGCTGGACTCATTCTTGAAACGCAAAGTCTTTGGACCAGTAGTCCAAACATCAGTAGGTGTAAAGCCTGTGGGATATAAGTGGGGTTTCATAAGAAAAAGAAATGAAAATAATATGATCATTCGCTGCAAGGCATGCCTTGTAGCCCAGGGTTTTTCCCAAAGACCGGGGATTGATTACGAAGATACATATTCCCCGGTCATGGATTCGAACACATTCTGATTTTTAATAAGCCTAACTTCTCTTGAAAGCCTAGAAATGCAGCTCATGGACGTTGTGACTGCATATCTATATGGCGATATAGATAAAAATATCTATATGAGACTTCCTGATGGGTTTAAACTACCCCCAGAGATGAAAGAGATACCTCGGGACGTATTCTCTGTACGGCTGCATAGATCATTATATGGTCTAAAGCAATCGGGCAAAATGTGGTATAACAGACTTAGTGATTTCCTTACACATCAAGGATTCACGAATAATGAAGTCTGCCCGTGCATCTTTATCAAAATAACGGGAACATGATTCGTCATCATAGCAGTATATGTAGATGACATAAATCTCATAGGATCTCCTGCAGAGATCAATGAGATATCTGAAAGCCTAAAACATACTTTTGAAATGAAAGACCTAGGCAAAACAAAGTATTGTCTTGGCTTACAGATTGAACACCTAAGAGGTGGAATCCTATTACACCAATCTAATTATACAAAGAAACTTCTACCGAAGTTTCATCTGGATAAATGTCATCCTTTAGGTACTCCTATGGTCGTCAGATCACTAGATGTACATAAGGACCACTTCCGGCCTCTAGAAGAGGGGGAGGAGATACTGGGTCCTGAAGTACCCTACCCAAGTTCCGTTGGAGCACTTCTATATCTGGGTAACTGTACGCGTCCCGATATAGCGTTTACAGTTAATCTCCTAGACAGACACAGTGCAGCACCTACAAAGCGTCACTGGAACGGAGTAAAGCATCTTTTGCGATACCTCCAGGGTTCAATTGATCTGGGACTTTACTACCAGAGAGGTGCCTCCCCCCAATTGTTTGGTTATGCCGATGCAGGTTATCTTTCAGATCCGCACACGACAAAATCACAGACAAGTTTTGTGTTTACCTACGGAGGTACTGCTATCTCCTGGAGATCGGTAAAGCAAACCACAACTGCTACGTCATCCAACCATTCAGAGCTCATTGCGATCCATGAAGCAAGCAGAGAGTGTTATTGGCTACGATCCGTCGTCCACCATATTCTTCAATCCACTGGCCTGAAGACAGGTGATTTGGAGCCTACTGTCCTGTCTGAAGACAACGCTGCGTGCATTGCTCAACTTCAAAAGGGCTACATCAAGGGCGACATGACGAAGCACATATCTCCCAAGTTTTTCTGGACACACGAGCAAAGAAAGACAAGCAGATTGAAGTTCAGCAGATCCAGTCCTGCAACAACTTAGCTGATATTTTTACCAAATCTGTACCAAAATGTATTTTTGTAAAACTTGTAAAAGGAATCGGTATGAGACAACTGAAAGACCTACAAGCCTGAAGCTTATACGGATGAGGGGGAGTAACCTGTGTGTTGCACTTTTCCCTTAAGCTGTTGGTTTTTCCCACTGGGTTTTCCTCAGCTAAGGTTTTAACGAGGCAAACACGATTACTCAGGATCTAGAAGTATCCACCCCTTTTTAGCCTTATATGCTAAGACCAAAGTAATGAATGGATAAGGGAGAGTGTTGTGAGTGGGGGGAGGCCTTTAGCCTCCCCACCACTTATCCACCAATTACTCCACCACTCTTAATGTGGTGGAGACTTTTGGTATCCAAGACTTTTGGAATACCTAGGGAATTTTATAAATACAGCACCATGGCTATTTGCCATGGTTAATCTTCTCCAAAATCCTTCAACAATAAATGATATTTCTCGATGACATACAGTATGAACCCAAGAAATGAGACACCAAACACAAACAGTATCCTAAGACTTGTGTTGCTTGCTATTTGCTAGGCACCTTGCTATACAGATACTACTAGTACACCGGTACGGTGACCACATGGTTTATTTATTTATTTATTTTGATACATCTGAAAAAAGAAGAGATCACATGATTTGAATCATTGGTGATTTGTTATATTTTAGAAAGTACATTCAAAGTTGAAATACGTGTCTAAAACACGTGTTGATACCAATTTCGTCATAGGTCCAACCCGCGAAATGAGTAGATAAAAGTCTACATGAAGAGCGAGGCCCACTAAAGGTGACACGCCATGGCCCAATAGCCCCGAGGCCCGCCAGGGAGGATAAAACATTACCACGTCAAATTGTCAACTAATTGGCCATATGGCTAAGTCAAACTCCCACCACTTTAAATGACCACTTCAATAGCCTTAAAAGGTGCAATAAAGGGGTGAACAAGGAGGGATGGTTACTCTCCTTGAAGACTAATTCAATGCCCACTAATTGGACAATTAGTGGCCACTTAAGATGGAGGGAAGTTACCGCTCAATGGGGAGACAAATATCCCATGGACTAAAGGGAAGCGGTGAGGCCAGATCTCTCATACGAGATCTCCAAGCAAGGCTAAGACACACCAAATTACACTCTCATCTCTCTTTCTAATATCTTCTTCTCCGTCTTGCTCTATATATGTTTTCATCTAATGGAGACTAACTTGAGCGTCAGAGGGGGATCGGTCGGGCCCCCAACTCTGATCCCCTACGATCTTCTCTTGTTGCAGAATTATGTAGATATCACGAAGCTAGTGGAACATCCTTCCGTGGAGTTCGATTCTAGCTCATCTCGACCCGGAGACACTTGTTTACGGGTCCCAGTTCAATATCTGACGAGGCTCCACTACGACGAGGGGCCTTCTTCAGCCTAACAGACCGTTTTTGGCATCAACAGTGTGGTGCCGTCTGTGTGAAAAGGAGTCCATGCTGAGTAGATCCATAAGGGTCAACAATCATCAGCTTGTTGTTACGATGAGGACAGTCACTGATAGCATGTGTAGATGCTATGCATACTCCTCCTCGCTCTTCGAACAATCCTAACATATTGCATATGAATATCATTACGAATTTATCCAGAAAATCGTAGAATTCGTGCGATTCGTGGATACTACAGGGTCGTTGGTCACCCCGAACGGCATGACAATGAACTTGTAATGTCCATACTTGGTCCAGAAGCTGGTCTTGGGTACATCTTCCTTCTTGACTTTCACTTGATGGTATTGTTGGATATGGACGACATGAATATACCCATGAGGGGATGTATGAGGGTATACGGACCTCAGATGTCGCGTGCACGAAAGCGTGCACGAAGGGAACCTTTTCTCGTGTGAAAAGGACCACTCGATAAGTGGAAAAAGTCACTTTATAAGTGCATAAAGGCAATTGATAAGTGAATGAAGAAGAGGATAAGTAAATGTGATAATATAGGCTAATAAGCTTATATTTAGTTATTTCCTACAATAACTACCCCTAAAGCCTATAAATAGGACCCAAGGGTAAGGCATTTACACCATTCCATCCATGCCATAAGTTTGCATAAGGCAACTTATGTTCTTCTTATCCCTTCCATTAAAATCCTCTTCTAAATAGAGATTTAGGCAGTGAAACGCTGCTTCGATCCTCCGTGACGAAGTACCGACCATTGTGGCGAATCCGAGGGTGAAGTTCAGAGACTACGGTGCCGCATACGCAAGCGTAAGTCTATGTTATTATTCGATCCTAGCGTCGTCGTTTTGACAGGATCCTACATTGGTATCAGAGCCCTACAGGTTCGCCCCGGTCTAACCGTCGCCTCGGTCTCACCGATGAACGCGGCGTTGTCTCTTTCACGAATGCGTCTCCTTTCATTATGGATATGGTAGGAACACGTCGTGACGGAGAGAACGCAAAAGTTGTTCTTTTCACGTTAGGGTCTTCTGTCATTACGGATATGGCAGGAACTCTCCGTGACGGGAAGAACTTATCGTTCATCTCGCCAAACTCGCGCTCTTCATGGATGCTGAGTCTCCATTCATAGGAAATGTAACTCTCTTCATGTGGAGCGTGTAGTTTGCGGCCTTGAAAACACGTTCTCTTCAATTTTTGGCACACGGCCATTGAAGCAAAACCGTTTTCTCGATGAACGGGTGCTTCATTGACGAACGGGTGCTTCATCGGAGAAGACGATGGTGGTTATTCTCAACGGAGAAGATGACAATTTTGGTGCATGATCACCATGGCCATATGAGCCATGGAGGCTATGCATCCCCCTACCCATACGGAGGGGGTTGGCTACGGCCAATAACAACCACGGCCACCCCACCGGCGGGGGTGTGCGGCCAACCCCATGCAAGGGGGTGGCTGGCCATGGCCAAAGGGCCATGGCCGGCCATATGGGCCAGGGCCGGCCAGGGCCGGCCTGGCCGGCCAGGGCCAGAGGGCCCTGGCCAGGCCGGCCTCGGCCAGGGCCAGGGGGCCCTGGTCGCGGCCAGGCCAGGGCCAGGGGCCCTGGCCAGGAGCCAGGGCCAGGCCAGGGCCCTGTCGGCCCTGGCAGAGGCCAAGGCTGGCACCCTGGCTTCAGGCCAGGGCCTGGATGGGCCTGGCCGGCCCTGGCCGAGGCCAGGGCCTGGCCGAGGCCTGCCCTGGCCTCTGCCAGGGCCATTGCCGGCCCTGGCCGAGGCCAGTGCCGAGCCCCGGTAGACCCTGTATTTGGGGTGGCTTGCATGAATGAGACATGCATGGCCAGCCCATACGGGGCCGACGGCAGTTGTCTGTGGCAAAATTCTCCTATCGGGGGGAAGCGCCTGGATCCATACGGGAGCCGGCGGCGGTGGCTTGCAGAAAACTCCCCTCAAGGAAAGTTTGGCCTTGGCCCAGTTGCGATGTCAACACTCTCTTCAGAAGGAAGAAGAATTCTGCCTTGGCACGGCCACGACATGACCCCGGCAATGGCCGGGGAATTGTCGAAATATTTCGACTGTGTCACCCTGTAATGGGGTGTAGGCCCTGCAAAATATGTTTGCAAAATGCGTTTGAAAAATACGTTTTCAAAATATTGCAAAATACGTTTGCAAAATACGTTTGAAAAATACGGTTTTCAAAATACGTTTTATCAAAAACGCTTTTCTGCTGCAAAGTACTATAAGAGTATTATCGTTTGATAAGTGAGGGGGAAATATTGAAAGTTGTCCTAGATGGTGATTGGAATCGTAGAGACCTTTCCGATTCTAGAGCAACATCTTCAATATTTTTCGAAAGTAACGTATCAAATATAATAATATCATTTCAAGTGGGATTTTTTTCCAAGTGGGAGTGATATCTATGTTTAAGAAATTTTATGCAATGATTTTTGATCGAACCTTCGGTTTTGTGTCTTTTGCAGCATTTTAAAACTAAAATGTCTTCTGTCGCTAAGAACATCGTCGCTGAGTTGAACAGAGGTGAAAAACTCAACCGCGATAATTACAAACTATGGTCCATCAAGATACAATACGTTCTAGAGGAACAAGACGTGCTTGAAACTCTAAAGAATGTAATGATTGAACCCGAGTTGGGCACTACGGCCCAACACAGATGAGACAAGGAAGCTTTTGATGCTTGGTCTCGGAAGAACAAGATAGCTCGCATTACGTTATTGTCTAGTATGACCGATGACATAATGCACATCTTCCGAGAGCATGACCTAGCCATGGACATATGGTCCAAGCTTGGAGAGAAGTTTGGTGGCACCTCGGTGTCCAAACTTCGTTCTTTAACTATAAGATTTGATTCATACAAGAAACGTCCAGATCATTCCATGGGGAAACATCTGCGACATATGGCGAATCTAATCTCGGAGTTAAAGGATGCAGGTCATGTGCTCACTGATGAGCAACAAATCCAAGCAGTCATACGTTCCCTACCAAATGGGTGGGACCAAATGAAGATGCATCTCACTCATAATGAGAGCATCAAGAACTTCAGCGATGTTTCAAAGCACCTCGAATTAGAGGAAGAGCGGCTTGCGGCTGCCACGCCAAGTGCAGAAGTGCATATGGTTGCTAGTTCCTCACACGGGGGAAAGAAACGGAAAGATCGTTCGAAGTTTACTAATGAACGTAATAAGCAACTGGAGTCTACCAAGAAACCCAAACATAAGGGTGGGAACAAGAAATGGCACAAGAAGAAAGACTTGAAGAGGATCAAGTGCTTCAAGTGCAACAAGTTAGGTCACTATGCCCGTTCTTGTACGGATGGAGGTGACAAGGTAACTTGTAATACTAGTTACATATGTGTTTCTAGTTCAATATTTCTTGTAGAATCTAATCCATTTTGGATAATTGATTCAGGTGCCACCGACCACATAGCAAGGGACAGACGGTCCTTCGTGGAGTATCAACGGATACCCCAAGGAACAAAGTGGATATATGTAGGAAACAACACACGTGTTGAAGTGAAAGGCGCTGGGACTTGCAAGCTCGTCTTGGACAACGGCTGCACTATCTTACTACATGATGTCCTCTTTGCTCCAGATATTCGAAGGAATATAATATCTGTGGTCGTGTTAATGGGTCTTGGTTATAGCTGGTTCTTTCAAAATTGTAAAGTGGACTTGGCTTGTAATAATACTCTAATTGGTTCTGGGTATGTATTTAAAGGATTTATTGTATTAAATACAATGTATGACTCTTCATTTTGTAATGAAAATTTCCTTGTTGCAAATTCTTCGACTTATGAGTCAGATATAATTTGTTGGCACGCAAGGCTTGGTCACATTGGACCAACGCGTATGGATAGACTTACCAAACGTGGCCTTCTATCCAATGTTTCAAAGGTCGAAATGTCGACTTGCGAACATTGCCTTGTAGGGAAATCTTGTCGCAAGCCGTTTGGAACCGGCACAAGGGCCGAGGTTCCATTACAGCTTATCCATTCGGACATATGTGGTCCGATGAATGTCAAGACAAGACGCGGGAAGTCCTATTTCATCACTTTTATTGATGACTTCACCCGATTCGGTCATATCTATTTGATATCCCACAAAAGTGAAGCACTAACCTGCTTTAAAAACTATTTGAGTTTGGTGGAAAATCAATTAGATCACAAGATTAAGGTCTTGCTAACCGATAGAGGCGGTGAATATCAATCCGCAAGTTTTAAGGAACTTTGTGATGAAAAGGGCATAGTTCATCAGGTGACTATGCCTTGTACTCCTCAACAAAATGGTGTTGCAGAAAGGAGGAATATGACTTTAATGGAAATGGTCCGTTCAATGATGGCGTAAGCTAACTTGCCAATCACCTTTTGGGATGATGCATTATTGACATCCACTTTCATCTTGAACCGCGTACCCTCGAAATCAGTTAGCTCCACTCCTTACGAGTTGTGGAACCAAAGGTCTCTTGACTTAAACATTTTGAAACCTTGGGGGTGTGCATCCTACGCACATATTTCCTCCCATAAGTATGGAAAACTTGGGCCACGGGGAAGGAAATGTATATTTATACGATACGCAGAAAACTCCAAAGGTTATGTTTTCATTGGTCAGGAAGACAATGGAGGTCTAATTGAATTTGAGTCGAGGGATGTCACTTTCTTGGAAAACGAGTTTCCAAGACAGGGCGAGATAAGTCAGGACTTATCTCTATTTGAGATTTATGATCAAGAAGGATTACCTCATTCGAGTGGGAGAATTCTTGGTGAAGACGAAAATACGTTTCAACCTTCACCAATGGATGATACGAATGACGCGAATCCTATTCCATACGGGAATAATGATCCAAGTGGGAGCATTTCTAACGACATTCCAAGTGGGAGTGATATTAGAATTGATCTAAATTCGAGTCAACAAGGACTTGAAGAATCTTAAATACGACGTAGTAGTCGTACAAGGTTGGCTCCTCTAAGATTTGAGGATGAATTTCCGCAAACCTTTATGACTTTACTACAAGATGATGACGAGCCTGCTACTTTCAAACAGGCCGTATCATGCCCTGCAAAAAACAAATGGATGGAAGCGATGAAGGATGAGTTGGAATCCATGAAAGTTAACCAAGTCTGGGACTTAGTTGACTTACCCAGAGGACGTAGAGCTATTGGAAACAAATGGGTTCTCAAGATCAAGCATAAGGCTGATGGCTCTATAGACAGATATAAAGCTCGCCTTGTCGCGAAAGGTTTTACGCAACAGGAAGGGATATACTACGAAGAGACCTTCTCACCTGTTGTTCGTTTTACTTCGATTCGCTTGATTCTGGCTATGGTAGCTTGCTTAGACCTCGAATTACATCAGATGGATGTAAAGACTGTCTTTCTCAATAGAGAATTGGATGAGGAGATCTATATGGAACAACCAACAGGGTTCGTAAAAGAAGGAAACGAACATAAGGTTTGTAAACTTCGTAAGTCCATATATGGTCTTAAACAATCCTCGAGGCAATGGTATATACGATTTCAAGAAGTTGTCTTATCCAATGGTTTTACCATGCTTAATGAAGATAACTGTATATATATCAAGAGGATTAAAAGCAAGTATGTTATTATGTCTCTATACGTAGATGACATTTTAATAGCCGGAAATGACAAGGGCTTTGTGATGGATATCAAGGCTTGGCTTTCATCAGTTTTTGAGATGAAAGACATGGGAGAAGCCGCATATATCCTTGGAGTTAAGATTTCAAGGAATCGTTCGAAGAAACTTCTTTCTCTTTCACAAGAGACTTATATAAAGAAGGTTCTAGAACGTTTTTATATGCAGGACTGCAAGTCCATTGATACTCCTATAAGCAAATGCGATAATTTATGTCTGAAATCGTGTCCAAAGAACCAAAAGGAAAAGGAAATTATGGAAAAAGTTCCATATTCCAGTGCAGTTGGTAGTCTTATGTACGCTATGATGTGTACAAGACTGGACATCTGTTTTACCGTTGGAATGGTAAGTCGTTACCAATCCAATCCAGGGCAAGTACACTGGAAAGAGGTTAAGAGGATAATGCGGTATCTTAAAGGAAATGCGGACTATGCTTTATGCTATCAAGGAGATGCCTTGAGGCTCGAAGGCTACATTGATGCTGATTTGGCGGGTGATCTCGATGGGCGACGATCGACCTCAGGATATGTTTTTCTACTCGGATCTGGTGCAATATCCTGGAGTAACAAGAAACAATCCTGCATCGCACTTTCAACCATGGAAGCCGAGTTTGTAGCATTTAGCATGGCAGTCCAAGAGGCTGTTTGGCTTAGGAAGTTCTTAGACAGGCTAATTGATGCAAATGACTCAGGTGATGTTCCAATACACAGCGACAGTAAGGCATCTATAGCCTATGTCAAAGATCCAAAATTCTATTGTAAGACCAAACACATTGATATCCGCTACAAATTTGCAAGAGACAATGATAAGACCAAGAAGGTAGACATAAGGTACATATCTACGCATGAGATGATAGCGGATCCGCTTACGAAGGCGATCCCCAGAGATGTGTTTTACAAACACTTATCATCTCAAGGATTGCGTAAGAGCTGAGTTGTACAAATGTAAATTTCCATGTCTGAAAAAGATCAAATTTAATAAAAGAATAAGTTCTTTTTCAACGTTGCATATGAGTTTCTTGAAAATGTTTGTGTACATTTTAAAATCTCAGCTATATTTTCTAGTATGTCGGACAGATTGAGGTTGGCTCTCTCACATGAGCAACCGCCTTTATTATATCAGACGGATAAAATAAAGATGAGACCTGTTTAAAGTCAAAATCGTCAGACGGATGATTTAGAGTCATGACTTAAACAAAATGGTCGTATGAAAGATCTGCATCATATGGATGCTTACAAAATATCTAAGAGGATTCTTAAATTCTATCTGTCTTATGCGGGATGTGGGTCCAGAAGATTATTTGAGTAGTAAAAGGGACTCAAAATCAGACATTGTGGTGTCTGATCATCATCCTTACAACATCATTAAGACATACGCTCCCTGGGAAAGGAGTGATGTTGTAATACGTATTCATACTACGTATGCATTTGACCATTGGGTTAGAATAGTAATTGTGTTTACTATTATGTGAGACCCAAAGACCACATGGGTCTTAACTCATTACCCTTATGGACTCTAATTGGTTCCTTTAGATTTGACTGGGTGATTGCTTCTTAGCATGTTGCTTATGGACTATGATCAATTCGGTCCGGCGGGGCATGTTAGAAAAGCAAGTCAAGTCAAGATCGAAAGGATCGCAAGAAGAGGAAGATTAATTTCATATTCACATTTGGACTTTAGAGATTCAAAGCTGGCCAGCTAGTTGTAATCCAGATGGGATTCAATTGTTGAATATAAAGTATAAGAAATGTGAAGAAATAATCTAGGATAAAGCATGCGTTGATCTACTCAACTTTGCACCTCGAGGAGTGTTGTGTATCTCTAACAAGTACACAATAGCAGACTCTATGCGCTTGACGGTCACACGGCCTATTTCTCGGTATGATAAACAGAAGAGTTAAAGGAAATATGTTTCCTTACAATCCCCTCAAGTGTGAGTGTGAGATGTTGGATATGGACGACATGAATACACCCATGAGGGGATGTATGAGGGTATATGGACCTCAGATGTCGCGTGCACGAAAGCGTGCACGAAGGGAACCTTTTCTCCTGTGAAAAGGACCACTCGATAAGTGGAAAAAGTCACTTTATAAGTGCATAAAGGCACTTGATAAGTGAATGAAGAAGAGCATAAGTAAATGTGCTAATATAGGCTAATAAGCTTATATTTAGTTATTTCCTACAATAACTATCCCTAAAGCCTATAAATAGGACCCAAGGGTAAGGCATTTACACCATTCCATCCATGCCATAAGTTTGCATAAGGCAACTTATGTTCTTCTTCTCCCTTCCATTAAAATCCTCTTCTAAATAGAGATTTAGGCGGTGAAACACTGCTTCGATCCTCCGTGACGAAGTACCGACCGTTGTGGCGAATCCGAGGGTGAAGTTCAGAGACTACGGTGCTGCATACGCAAGCGTAAGTCTATGTTATTATTCGATCCTAACGTCGTCGTTTTGACAGGATCCTACAGGTATCCGCTCCGAAGGTCCAACTTCGAAAATACTCCCGATCCATCCAGCTGGTCAAGGATATCATCAATGCGAGGCAACGGATACTTGTTCTTCACTGTGATCTGGTTCAGCTACCGATAGTCAATGCACGTCCTCCTCGATCCATCTTTCTTCTTCACCAACAAGACAGGTGCACCCCTGGGAGATATGATGGGATAAATGAAACCTTTCTACAATAGCTCATCCAACTGCTTCCTCAGCTCTTCAAGCTCTGTAAAAACCATACGATACGGCGCCTTCGAAATTGGTTGAGCTCATGGCATGAGATCAATGCCGAACTCCAACGCTCGATCGGGTGGCAATCTAGAAATATCCTCAAGGAAGACGTCTTCAAAATCTCTCACTACTGCATGCTTCTCAGGTTGAGCTATTATAGATGCAACAGTCAATCCATTTGGCTGGGCCCGGAACTATCCGGCCCAAGCAAACGACCTCCACTGATGAACTCGAACACTGGATGGTTAGGAATTTCGAATACCACTGTCTTCCTGTGACAGGCGATCGTGGCATAGAAAGCTCCTAACCAATCAATGCCGAGAATAGCATCGAAGTTGGGTAGGTCGTGGACAATGAAGTCAGCATATAATTCATGTCCACTAACCAGCAACGGACATGGCCTGCATCCCAATGCGACCTTCACTACACCATTCCCAGTAGTAATATTCCAACACTTGGGAAGAGTGTAAGTGGCAATCGAATGTTCAACTACGAACTTCCGGGATAGGATGCATATGGAGGCTCCAGAATCAAACAGGGTCAAGGCTGGGTGAGAAACTACTAAGACGACTCATAAGATGATAATACTAAGTCTTGGCAAAGGTGTCTAACTAACAAGCATATGTGTCTAATTAATCCTCCCATAATCCTGGTCTAATAGGTCTCCCCATCATGCTGAGACAAGGAACTCGGGTAGATTTCGTGTACGAGGTAATTCTAGAAGTTTTGGCTAATGACATCATCTCTATTATTCTGAAGTTTGCAAATGCACGACCTACATGGGCCACCACAAAAACCTGTAACACCCCGCTTTCTAAAATTCGATGGAAGCGAGAGCGTTACGAAGGTCCGCATGAACTAGAGCGCTGAAGCTCGAGTTCATTAAGTGTCTGTGACAACAACCCCACAGAATTCTTGCATGCATTCAGAACAATAAAAACATTCATATAATTAACATTCACATCCAGAAGTGTTCATACATGACATAAAACGACAAGGCCTCAGCACGACCAAGGAAATTATAACAAAGGGAGCATACCGTAAAACAAAGTGCCAAAGCAAAGCTAAGGAAAAGCAGCAACGACACTAGTCTCTAGTCCTCCACAGGGAGCGACTCAGCGTCAATAGCAAACTCCTGGCCCTCTAGGTCTGGAGTCTCAACCAAGTCCTCTTGGTCCTAGTAACCTGTCTCGTGACCTGACATACATTCCTAAAACACGAATGTATGTCAGCAAGGGCCTGCAAGTAAAAGTGAGACGACCCAAGGCAAGGTGTACGAATAATAACCAATTATGAAGCATTAAACTATTTATACAAGATGTCAGCAGCATGGTTATAAACATGTCAATTTTAAAATAAGGTAAAGTACTTCTAAGCATGGCAGTTCTAAGGAATTTAAAGTAAGCAGTTATGACATGACAGTTCTAATGAATTTAAAGTAAACATGGCAGTTCTAATGTGCGAATAAAGTAGCAACAATTATTTCTAGTTCCATGCAAATGTTTTCTAACATGCTTAGGGTTCTCGCCTTTAAGTCGTGATGAGTAAATCACTTCTTCTCACTGGGGTATAATCGTGATTGACGCCAACCCACCGTATATGTGGTGCTCTTGAAGAGAGGATCCTTTCATACGCTTAATGGCCACTCAACCCTAACCCCACCCAAAAGATGTGCTGGAACATGAGCCAGCATAATCACGAATGCATGAGTTCACGAATTCAAGAGTGTTGCCTACGAGGGCACGAGTTCACGAATTCAAGAGTTTGTCGTTAAGGAATGTTGTTCCACTAATGTCATCCTAGCAATATGTGTACAAAAGGATGTGAAGCATATGACCATATCAATTTCAGTATTTTCATGAATTACAACATTTTAAAGCAAGTTAAACAATGAAATTTTAATTGGTTATTTATTTAAACATGCTGCAATCAGGTATTTTTCGTTATTTACTCTGAAATCCTAAACACGTGATATTTTATGTCAATGTATCAAAAATTAAATATGGATCATCATGGTATTTTTTGTGAACGTCATTTCACGGGTCAATTTCTTGTTATTCAGCTTTAAGTGAAAAAGACAATTTAAACAATAAACTTCAAAAATTCATAACAATTCGCACACTTGCCTGATTTCAATGAAATTGGTGTCGTTGGGTTCGTCTTGACGAGCAGTATGTTACGGTATGTCCGGCTCTCTGGTTTGATTAAACATATAGCAGAATTAGGTTCGTTCCAACACATCAAAAGTAATAAGGCGATTCTGACAACGTCTAGTGATTCAGTTTTATTAGATCTTCTGTCCTAGGATGTGGGTTATAGCTTAGCGATAGTGTTAGTAACCGGTGACGTAGAAAACGGTCGAGACGCAGCGAAGGGCAGCAGCGACGCGTACGAACTCTAAATAGCGACGAGCACGGAAACTTGCTGTGGCGGCGAGCTGCTGGAGGGAAATGGGGTGCTTGGCGAGTCCAACAGTAGCAGCAGCCGCTCGGGGTGGTTCTGGCTGCCAGGGTGCGGGCATGGGCTGTTGTCGGCGGATCAGGAGGCGGCGGGTCTGATGCAGGTGGGGAAGGGGAAAAAAACTGGCGGTTTATGGGCCAAGGGGATGTCTGTCGGTGCCGAAGAAGAGCTGGCAAGGGTTGCACGCGTGGAGGAGGTTGGTGGTCGCCGGTCTGCTGGTGGAAGGAGGGGCCTGGGCGCTGGTGGCTGAAGGCCGTGCACGGAGGAGGAGGAGGCCTGGGCGCTGGAACTGGGTCGCATGCGTGGAGGAGATGGTGCTCGTGGAGGAGGAGATGGACTGAGTGGCTTGCTTGGAGGTTAGGGTTTCGGGGGGGGTGCTATTTGCGTAGCTGCTGTAGGGCAGAGGAAGGGTGATGCGTGTGTGGGGAAGGAAGGGAGGAGGCCTATGGTTTTATTTTTTTGTGCAGCTGAGAAAGGGAGGGGGTCCCTTTTGTGCGGCTGGGTTTAGCTTAGGTTTGTTTTAGGTTTTAAATAATAAAGGAGTGTTGTGTGCGGAAGTATCTTTGGCCCATGATTTTAATTGGTTGCAAATGAAACAAAAGGGAAACCAAAAATGAAGGTGGCAGCTGGCTAGGGTTTGGGGAAATTAGGGTTTTGCTAAAATAGGAAAGGTTTGAAAATGAAATAATAATTAGGAGATGGAATCAAGGGATTTAATGGCAATTAGGGATATGATATTAAATATGAGAAAAGTCGCATATCTAGCTATGTAAGTAATTTGAATTTGAATTTGAATTTTGAAATGAATATTTAATGAAATATATTATAGTAGAAAAATAGTTATAGCTAATACGCATTTAAGGTATGTATGTAATACGGTTACACAGTACAATACGCTTAACGATAATATGTAATATGAATACGTATTAAGTATTGGTTCAAAAACCACAAGACAAAAATAAAATACGTGCAAAATACGTAATTTAAAATACCGGTCGTTCCATCCCGGAATACAATTTCGAAAACAATGTAGTTTTACCGCAAGCGCACGGTTAAGTGGTAAGCGGGTATCGATCACGGAAAGGAACTAATAAAGGTAATTTATATGATTTACTAAGCTATTGGTTGAAAATTAGCTTGAAAGAGTTGATGTCACAATCGTTCAAGTATCGATGTAAATTCAATATATAAAGATGTCTAGGGCTTGGGAATCCATACTATAGATTTCATGTAATCAATGCGAATTATGAATCTCAATATTGCTAAACTAGAGTTTAAGGTGAACTTGTCATAACTAAATAGAGAACCAACGCACGCTCTCGCGTCACGCAAGTCTATAGCAATCTAAACTAGAGCATCGCTCTCGTGCAAGTCTATTTTAAAATACTAGCATTAAGATCGACAATTATATCCAATCCCAACTCAAGCTCACCCTTGTGCAACTTAAGTTCGGAACCAGGTCATGATAGTTCGTACTTGTTTCACCTTCGTGCAAACGAGTATAAGTATAGAAACATAATAAAGATGCTAGCTTTGGTCGTTCTCGTGCACCAAATCTAGTGAATCTCGATTATAGATCTAAATAGAATATCTAGGGCTTTCCATAGATCAAGATCCTCTTTCGAGCTCTCAAGATCCGATGAAAATCCCTAGCTATCCGTAGTAATCCAATCACAATCTAACCTTTAGCAATTCTAGCAACATTGAAATCTAACAAATCTCACAAATCTCACTTTAGATCCATAGGGTTCATCCCTTTGCCCTAGAGCAAGGGAATTACTTACAAATCATCATGAAAATCACAAGAGAAATAAGATTGACAAGAGAATTCATTGCAAAACTCAGATTTAAGAAGAGATATATCATAAAAATACAAACTTGCAAGAGTTTTAGAGATGCCAATGTCGATTACAAGCTTCAACAATAAAATCAAGATCCAAGTCTTCAATCTCTCGTCAAAAGAATTCTCTAAACTAAAATAAAAACTCTAAAAATAAGTATGGAGTCTCTCCTTAGGTTTGAGATAAATCTGGGTATTTATACATGCCCATAATAACCAAAAAATTCTGACAATTCTGCCCCTAGATGGCAGCAAACCCTAGTTTTCAAGACTGGGTTAGCGTCGCTACTCAACTGAGTGAACATTTCACTCGGTCGAGTGAGGAATCCGCTTCGGAATAGAAATATCAGCATTCTGGGGTCCTTAGACCACTCGGCCAAGTAGTATGCACACTCGGTCGAGTGGAGTTTCTACTCGATCGAGTGGAGTCTTCTGCAGATCCTCCAAACAACAGAGAAGTGTCAAAGATTTCATTCACAAAATTTTGCTCCACTCGGTCGAGTGTAATCCTCACTCGGTCGAGTGGAAATCTCACTTGATCGAGTATATTTCAGCTCATCTTCATGCTTGAGTTGGCGTATCAGCTTCACTCGGTCGAGTGAGCTGCTTCACTTGGTCGAGTGAGCTGTGTCACTCGGTCGAGTAGCCTGTAAATCTTCTCAAAACTCCATCTTTTTTCTTCTTCGTCGATTCCTCTGCCTCTCTTCCTCTTCTACTCATCCTCCAGCGTCATTAGCTCTCCGATATCGTTATCAATGACGCTCCGGGATGTGTGTATGCACTCATGGCTCCAAATCACTCCCGATTGCTACATATCTCCTGAAATCAGACGAAACCAAGAAATAGGAAAAAGTATCGCGAAATCATCGTAAAATCATGAAAATCGTGATATGAGCAATCGAAATGGCATGCAAAAATGCATAAATAAAGCATAAAATATGAGCCTATCAAAATCCCCCAAGCTTACCTCTTACTCGTCCTCGAGGAAGATGAGTAAAAGTGAACTTGGTAAATAAAAATAAAGAAAAATGAATAGATGAAAAAGAAGATGAAGAGGGAAAAGTTCTAGATCATTCTCTCAGAACTTGGATTTGCTTACTTAAATAGCATGAGGAATGAATATAAAACATAGCTAAAGCTTTTATATCGATATCACATCATATGGGTACATTTGATAGAAAAAACTAAGAATAACGTGAATCGTCTGAAATATGAAATCATTTTAGAATCAGCATCATCTGAGGCATATAAATCAATATACATGATTATAGACAACACATTTTTCAATTGACTGCTTCTAATTGGAGTATAGGAGATATCACATATTTCAAATCAAAAAGAATATAAAGAGATGGTTTTCATGAATTTCATGCCAATTTTTCAATTCATAGACTTCATTATTCTCTAAGTCATCTCCCTAAGTATCAGAAATGACCTAGCTTAGGTCGACATGCACATACAAGTATTCACTCTCTCTCAAGTTATTGGATCACCTCCCCCAAGCTTACCTATAAGCGTGGTGACATCAAATAGAAAAATGCAAAATTTTCCCATATATTTTTGTAGCTCCATATGAATAAAAAGAAAAATAAGAAAGAAATAAGAAGGGATTGTGTATATACTATAGAACTTTCACACACACACACACACACACACACACACATGAACAATTCCAGATAAAGATACAAAGATAGAAATTTTTCTTTTCGTTTGAGATTTTGGGATTCATGGAGCTTATTCTTTTTAGCGTGGGGAAGATGCAAATATAAGACTCATGAAAGGGGAGATTCACCAATGACTATAAGTATAGAAATGATTTTCAAGATATGTGGAGAAAGAATATAAGATAACGCTCGGTTCACTCTTTTGCATGTGCATAACAACTTCAGTATGGTAATATAATCTACTCAGTTTGATATCAAAAAGTAAACTAATCTAATCATATCAAATGACAACCAAATCATTCAACCCAGAAGTTCAATACACATTTCATGCAAATAAGAAGTGATAATAAGATGCAAAGCATTACTCCAAGTATAGACAGTTAATGTGTGAAACTTGGTGTGTTTTCTATAAAAAGTATACAATAATGTAATTCTCAGACTTAGCCAACGCTAAAATTCATTAATAAACAAATAAAATACGATGGAAGTTCTTTTTCTCAAATGCACGGCAATATATCGCATATGGCATCAGAAATAAAGAGCAATAGCATGGCAAGAAGGTACGTGCATAAGAGTAAAGTGACTCCAAGCTATAATCATTATAGGAAATTCATCTCTAGCAAAGAAAGTAAAAGATGTAAGGATAAAATAAAAACTAACTATATACAAGCAAAACACTCCAAAAATAAAGAAAACATGATGCATGGCAAAAAATCGAAAAAAGGCTTGAAAATAAGCAAAAAATAAATAAAAGTGAAAAATAAAGATAAAAATGGAGAAAATAAAAAAGTGTGTGTGCACACTCACTCCCCTAAGCTAAACATCACATTGTCCTCATTGTGCGAAGTGTGGCACAAGGACATATAAGATATGGGCGGGTGGGTGTGGATGCAGTATGATGCAAAATAAAAGAAAGTAAAGAAAGTAAAAGATGATGACGTATGCAAATGGTATACACAAACAAGCATGCAAAGTGATGAATGGATGCAACATGATAAATGATATGTGTAAGATGGATACAAGATGGTGGCCCAGAAATACATACTCTCCCCCAAACTAATATATATAGTGCCTTGCAAAATGGTGAAGACAGATGTGCAAACAAAATAATGGGGTGAGGGGTGAGGAAAAAATATGACATGCATCAAAAGTATATGCCTAGACTGGTGGGGCAGTGTCATCACCTCCTTGTGGTGGGGGGTTGGTGGTAGCGGTGGTGCAGACTGCTAAGGTGCAGACTGGGGTGCCGGCGGCTGCTGCTACTACAGGTGCTAAATGAAGGGCTTTGATGGACCCTTAGGGCACAATTCTATGCTCGTCCTACGTAGGAAGTACTATAGAAGCAAAAATAAAGCAGCGGAAATAAATAAATCGTTAAACTATTTAATGATAGCCCTAAGGCGACACGACCCTAAGCCAGGATCTATGCTAACTTACGGTGGATCTGATCACCATAAGAAAGATCTAAAGCTACTGTGACATAATAATTAAAGAAAGCTTAATTAACCACTGTCACGACCCGCTTCCCTAAAATGGAGGCGAGACGTGAAAAGGTCCGCACGAGAGTGGAGCTGTGAAGCCCCAAATCCGATAAGCGTCAATAAATAAATAAGCAGGTCCATGTAACCACAATGGAATAACAATAATAACACAAGCATAGACTGAAATAAAATTCACATCTCATAAAATTGTCCAACACCAACATAAGTCCAACATCCAGAAAAGCCACCAGGCTAAAAGAAAAGAGTCTAAAGGCCCAGAACAAGGCCAACAAAAAGCAACAACTACAACAAGTATGGGTGCTACGCACTGATAACAAAACAACGGTCTAATAAAAGTAAAACACAACGAAGACACTAGGACTAGTCCCCAGTGTCCACGTACTCCCCGTCAAACACAAGCTCGGGCTCGGCGTCAGCAAACACCTCGTCCTCAACAAGGTACTCGGGCTCAGGATCTAACATGTGTCACCCAAAATAGTAAAGGGGCACATGTCAGCAAGTCTAAAAGACTTGAGCAAGGAAACTGAAGGTAAGGCAACTAGCAACCTAGCAGTTTAGTATGCATGACATGGCAGTTATAACATGAGTGCACAATTAAAACATGGCAAGACAATTTGTACAAGGGAACAATTTATCGGGACAAGACAAGAGTAGCCAAGCTACTATCAATTCAATCAATTCACATTTTGTAGGTGTTTAAGCCCTTCGCTGAATGGCATAGCATTTCAGACCGATCGGCACTAAACACTACCCAATACCCACACGATATGGAGCCGGGGGTCCCCGCACATGGAACTCAGCTAGTGAGCCTGGGGTTGCCCCGCACATTGATCTCGCATTCTTAGTTCACAATTCAATACATTTCGAGCGTTGGGGTTAGCAACTCATTATGCTCGCTTCTGGTCACGAGCCAGGAACACAAGTATCGTAGCAAAGCTACGCAATCACAGCAACACCTAAAGAATGCGAGGTCATGACAATTTATTTGCGTACCGTTAATTAAATTAAACGTGACAGGCGAAATGCAATGACATGAACATATTCGCGTACCGTTAATTGAAAGTAAACATGACATGGAAATTGTGCAACATGCTAAATGTCGGAACTAGCTTCGTTGTCAAGCTAGTTTCCCAATTTGCGCCTAGGCGAGTATCATTTCGTCGCCTAGCCTCTTTTACGCCTACAACAAGCAAATGGCCTAAAACATGGCCTAAACCCTAAGTGGCAAGTTTCACTTGCCTAGCACCGGGGATGACGACCACTTCGTCACACGGATGCTATCTACGGGGGAAATCGCTGTTTTGGGGGACAATCAACAAACAACATGAAATTTTATTAGGGTTTCATAAAAATATAAATAGGTTAAGAAAACAACGGTAGATCGATTTCTTACCAAGAGGAGACGGAAGAAACACTCCGGGGAACCCTAGGATCAGATCTGGAAAAGATTGGAGAAGTTTGGGGAAACTAGGGTTTTGGGGGATTTGGGGATTTTGATGGATTTGATGAGATTTTGGGGAAGATGAGAGGTAGATAGAGTGGATGGATGGTTTGGATGATGGATTTGAGGCTTGGAATGAAGAAATGGAGCTTGGAGGAAGATGGGGGCTGAAGGGGGAAGATTTTAGGGTTTTGGGTCGTGTTGGAGAAGATGAAAACGTTTGGGTTGGGTTTAAATAGGTTGAGCTGGCGGCTGCCCAGAAATTAGGGTTTTAACACTGGTTAGACGGTCAAAGAGCAACCACTGACCGACTAGTTTGGCAACTAGTCGGTCGGTCGACCAACGCAGACCGACTAAGTGCAAACAGTAACTCCTGAACGAAAATAGGATTCTAGAGTTAGTCGGTCCATGAATAAGTACTGACCGACTAGTTTAGCATCTAGTCGGTCGATGAACGTTCTTAAACCGACTAAGAGTAAACAGTAGCTGATACAAAAATAAGATGATGAGTTAGTCGGTTAAAGAAGCATTGCCGACCGACTAGTTTGCAACCTAGTCGGTCAACCAACGTTCTTAGACCGACTAACGATAAACAGTAACTCCTGAGAAATTTAGAAAGCTAACTAGTCGGTCCAAGAAGGATTGCCGACCGACTGGATCGTCATCTAGTCGGTCGGTGGCCCTTCTTACACCGGCTAATGAGCACCAAAAGTACCGATACGGAGCGCGGGGCCCCGGGATCGATTCCTAAGACTCCTAGGCTTGATCTAACAGTTAGATACGACCGTTATGAAGTCCGTCACGAGTAACATACTTCGAAATCGACAATCCTAAGGAAGAAACGAGAAAATACGACGAATCGATCGAAAATGAAATCTACGGAGACGAAACCCACACATGAGGAGAAAATCCACCAAAACATATATTATATTATATTAAATCCAGATACATGAAAAGCAGTCGTTACATCCTCCCCAACTTAAGAAATATTCCGTCCTCGGAATTTCCAAAAACTCACGAGTCCGGAAACAAAAGTGGGAAACGCTCTCGCATCTCATCCTCATTCTCCCAAGTAGACTCTCCCGGTGAACCGTGTCGCCACATCACCCTCACAAGATTGACAATCTTGTTCTGAAGCGATTTCTGACGCCTGTCCAGAATCTGCACTGGATGCTGGTCATACGTCATATCGGGGCGAACGGTAATCTCCGAAAAATCCACCGCATGAGACGGATCGCTAATGTATCGACGAAGCTGCGACACATGGAAAACATTGTGAACTCCTTCCAAAGATGGCGGTAAGGCCAAGCGATAAGCTACCTCGCCAACCCTCTCCAAAACGTCAAACGGTCCAATGTATCGCGGGCTCAACTTTCCACGCTTCCCGAAACGAATCACACCACGATTCGGGGAAATCTTCAAGAACACATGGTCGCCCGGCTGAAACTCCAAAGGACGACGTTTAGCATTCGCCCAATGCTTAAAACGGTCCTGAGCAATTCTCAACCTCTCTCGAATATTCCTGACGATTTCCACGGCCTCCACGATCATCTCAGGTCCCAACAACTCCCGATCACCAACGTCATCCCAACTCAAGGACGATCGACATTTCCTCCCATAAAGAGCGGGGAAAGGCGCCATGCCAATACTCGCCTGGAAGCTGTTGTTGTAAGAGAACTCCACCAAATGCAGATGGTCCTCCCACGAACCCTTGAAATCCAACATGCACGCCCTCAGCATGTCCTCCAAAATCTGAATCGTCCTCTCGGATTGGCCATCCGTCTGCGGATGGTACGCCGTGCTGAAACTCAGACGCGTACCCAAGCTCTTCTGCAAACTCTGCCAGAACTGAGATGTGAACCTCGTGTCTCTGTCAGACACGATACTCACGGGGACTCCATGAAGTCGCACAATCTCCTGCACGATTCACGTTACATCACTATCCAAACTAGGAAAAGGAAATAAAACGGAGAGTAAAAGAATTTTACCTCCATATATCTCCTCGCTAGCGCCTCAGTGGACTGTCCCACTCGGAATGGAATAAAGTGCGCAGATTTGGTCAATCGATCTACGATCACCCAAATCGCGTCATTCTGCTTCGGACTCCGAGGTAGTCCAGTCACGAAATCCATAGTGATGTGTTGCCATTTCCACTCCGGAATCGGAAGCGGTTGTAGCAACCCGGCCGTACGCTGATGCTCCGCCTTCACTTGCTGGCAAACCAAGCACTTGGCTACACTCCGAGCCACGCTCCTCTTCATACCATGCCACCAATAATTCAGACGAAGATCCTGGTACATCTTGGTGCCACCAGGATGCACAGAATACAGCGAACTGTGCGCCTCCACCATCAGCTCCTCTCTGATATCCCCAGCTGGCACACACAACCTGGCTCCAAACCTCAGCGAGCCATCCTCGTGAATCAAAAAGTCAGTCCGCAGACCGGCTTCCACCTGCTCCCGAATCCTCACCAGCTTCGGATCCTCGGTCTGGCCAGCCTTAATCCGATCCACGATCGTCGACTGTACCTGCATGTACATCAACGACGAAGCCTCCCCAGGTAGAACAATCTCCACACCAGACTCGCAAAAATCCTGCTGCAATCTCCACTGCGAGGTCAAAATCATCACCGCCGGAAGCCTACTCAAAGCGTCCGGAACCACATTCACCTCGCCAGGGTGATACTGTAAATCAATCTCATAATCCGCCATAAGCTCCAACCATCGACGCTGTCGCATGTTGAGCTCCTTCTGAGTGAAAATATACTTCAAGCTTTTGTGATCGGTGAAAATCTTCACTTTCTCACTCATCAAGAAGTGCCTCCAAATCTTAAGAGCAAACACCACGGCAGCCAACTCCAAATCATGCGTCGGGTAATTCTTCTCATGAACCTTAAGCTGACGAGACGCATACGCCACAACGTGCCCATGCTGATGCAACACACAACCGAGACCCTTGCCAGAAGCATCGCAAAAGATCTCAAATCCACCGCTGCGATCAGGCACAACAAGAATAGGGGCAGTCTTCAACCTCTCCTTCAGAACACCAAAAGCACTCTCACAATCACCCGACCAAACAAAAGCAACATCCTTCCGCATCAACCTGGTCATCGGCTCAGCAATACGAGAAAAGTCCTTGATGAATCGCCGATAATAACCAGCAAGTCCGAGAAAACTCCGAATCTCAGACGCAGACGACGGAACAGGCCACTCTCTGATGGCCCGAATCTTCTCGGGATCCATTGAAATACCATCTCCAGTCATCACATGCCCGAGAAAAGCAACTCGATCCAGCCAAAACTCGCACTTCGAAAACTTAGCATACAAACGATGCTTCCTCAAAATCTCCAACACCGTCCTTAAGTGCGAGGCATGCTCTTCCTCCGACTTCGAATAGATCAGAATGTCGTCAATAAAGATAACGACAAACTTATCCAAAAAGTCGTAGAAAATCAGGTTCATCAGATTCATGAAAACTGCGGGCGCGTTAGTTACGCCAAAAGGCATAACCACAAACTCATAGTGTCCATACTTCGTCCTGAACGCTGTCTTCGGAACATCTCCCTTCTTCACCTTCAACTGATGGTAACCACTCCTCAAATCCAATTTAGAAAACACCCTCGAACCTCCAAGCTGATCAAAAATATCATCGATGCAAGGCAACGGGTATTTATTCTTAATGGTCACCGCATTCAGCTCCCGATAATCCACGCACATGCGACGCGAACCATCCTTCTTCTTAACCAGCAACACCGGTGCTCCCCACGGAGACACACTAGGGTTAATATAACCCTTCTGCAAAAGCTCATCCAACTGCTTCCGTAACTCTTCCAACTCTGCAGGTGCCATACGATACGGCGCCTTCGAAATCGGCTGCGCACCTGGAACAAGATCAATAGAAAATTCCAAAGCCCGATCAGGTGGCAACCCAGGCATCTCCTCGGGGAAGACGTCGCCAAAATCTCGCACCACAGCTGGCCACTCTAGCTCCATCTGCATAGCCACAGCCTCCACCGGCCTGGCCCGAAATCTGACAGGACCAAGCGAACTGCTACCACGACTGAACTCAAACACTGGGTGTCTGGGAATCTCGAACACCACCTTCTTTCTCCTGCAGTCAATCGTAGCATAGAAGCTCGCACGCCAGTCCATCCCAAGAACTGCATCATAGTTGATGATGTCGTGGACAATGAAATCAGCGAAAAGCTCATGTCCACAGACCACCAACGAGCAAGAATTGCAACCACGATGCACCGAGACCACACCATTCCCTGTGACGATATTCCAACTCTTGGGAAGAGGGGACGTCGACAAGGAATGCCTCTCCACGAAGCTCCGAGAAATAATGCACATCGATGCACCAGAGTCGAAGAGGACTCGTGCAGGAAATGTGCAAACCAAAACCACACCTAACAAGCAATTAACAATCAAACCCTAGTCTAGCAAACAACCATGTTCAAGCAAACAACACAATCTAACAATCAAAACCAGCTAGGAAAGTAACAGCTAGATTGAGGATTACCTGCGATAACCTCATCCACAGCCGCGCTCTCCGCAGCGGTCATCAAAAAAGCCTGCCTCCTCGGTGGAGCAGCCTGCTGAAAAGCCTGCCTCTGCGGAACAAGAGCTGCTCCACGACCAGCAGGAACAGACGCTCGCTGCTGTAACGGCTGTGCTGCAACAGGTGCCCTCCGCAGCGGATCCGCATGCCGATAATCCTTCGCGACATGAGAAGCATCACCGCAAATCAAACACTGGCCCAGAAACTTCCGACACTGATCCTTGACGTGGCCATGCTTGCCGCAGAAATGGCAAAACTTCAGAATAGGCCCTCCTGGCCTCTTAAACTGAGCAGGCTGATTAGGCCTGAATCCAGGTCTAACCACAGCTCTCGCCTGCTCCACAGGCCTCTTCCCAGTGCCAACAATAGACCCTCTCCTCTGGTTCACGAGCAGCTCCTGCCTCTTGGCAGCGACCAGAACCTTCTGATAAGATTCTCGGTCAGAAGAGGTCACAAAACTCTGGAGCTCTGAAGCAAGCCCCTGCAGGAACCTCTGAGCCCTCTCCTCAGCGTCTTGCACCATCTTCGGTGCAAACCGACTCAGCCTCATGAACTCTTGGTGATACTTGTCCACCGACGAGTTCCCTTGCTTCAAATCGATAAAACGCTGCAGCATCTCCTCCCTGGCAGCCTTCGGGAAGAACTCACCCTCAAATCTGGCCTTGAAGGTAGCCCAAGCTATCGGCTCCACCAATAACTTCTCTTCCGCATCCCACCAATTCCGAGCATTATCCTTGAGCTGCCTCTTCGCCAAATCAACCCATCCAGCCGGGGTGATCTTGGCCATCTTCAGATTGTCCTCGACGTTCCGAATCCACTCATCGGCAGCCAGAGGACCCTCAGAACCATCAAAATATGCGGGACCCAGCTCCCGAAATTGCTTCGCTCCTGGTTCAGAGCGAGGGGCATCCGGAAGAGCCCGGGCAGCTCGAGCAAGTGGAGCATTCTGGACTTGCAAAAGCACACCCTGCTGCACTTGCTTCATCTGCATCATCATCCGCATCATCTCACCGCTGGTGGGTTCCCGCTCATGCTCCTCATCATGAGGGACCGCGCCACTACCCCCACCACGGGTGAAACGTCTTCCTGCCATCTAGTGACACAGAAAACGAATCAGATTAGACTCATAGCTTATGACTCGGACGTCGAACTTAATTTATTGGACATTCTAATATTATTATCGCTATTCCAAAAATCGCAGTTACAGAAGGACCTGCATGGGCCACCAACAAAACCTGTCACGACCCGCTTCCCTAAAATGGAGGCGAGACGTGAAAAGGTCCGCACGAGAGTGGAGCTGTGAAGCCCCAAACCCGATAAGCATCAATAAATAAATAAGCAGGTCCCTGTAACCACAATGGAATAACAATAATAACACAAGCAGAGACTGAAATAAAATTCACATCTCATAAAATTGTCCAACACCAACATAAGTCCAACATCCAGAAAAGCCACCAGGCTAAAAGAAAAGAGTCTAAAAGGCCCAGAACAAGGCCAACAAAAAGCAACAACAACAACAAGTATGGGTGCTACGCACCGATAACAAAACAACGGTCTAATAAAAGTAAAACACAATGAAGACACTAGGACTGGTCCCCAGTGTCCACGTACTCCCCGTCAAACACAAGCTCGGGCTCGGCGTCAGTAAACACCTCGTCCTCAACAAGGTACTCGGGCTCAGGATCTAACATGTGTCACCCAAAAGAGTAAAGGGGCACATGTCAGCAAGTCTAAAAGACTTGAGCAAGGAAACTGAAGGTAAGGCAACTAGCAACCTAGCAGTTTAGTATGCATGACATGGCAGTTATAACATGAGTGCACAATTAAAACATGTCAAGACATTTTGTACAAGGGAACAATTTATCGGGACAAGACAAGAGTAGCCAAGCTACTATCAATTCAATCAATTCACATTTTGTAGGTGTTTACGCCCTTCGCTGAATGGCATAGCATTTCAGACCGATCGGCACTAAACACTACCCAATACCCACACGATATGGAGCCGGGGGTCCCCGCACATGGAACTCAGCTAGTGAGCCTGGGGTTGCCCCGCACATTGAGCTCGCATTCTTAGTTCACAATTCAATACATTTCGAGCGTTGGGGTTAGCAACTCATTATGCTCGCTTATGGTCACGAGCCAGGAACACAAGTATCGTAGCAAAGCTACGCAATCACAGCAACACCTAAAGAATGCGAGGTCATGACAATTTATTTGCGTACCGTTAATTAAATTAAACGTGACAGGCGAAATGCAATGACATGAACATATTCGCGTACCGTTAATTGAAAGTAAACATGACATGGAAATTGTGCAACATGCTAAATGTCGGAACTAGCTTCGTTGTCAAGCTAGTTCCCCAATTTGCGCCTAGGCGAGTATCATTTCGTCGCCTAGCCTCTTTTACGCCTACAACAAGCAAATGGCCTAAAACATGGCCTAAACCCTAAGTGGCAAGTTTCACTTGCCTAGCACCGGGGATGACGACCACTTCGTCACACGGATGCTATCTACGGGGGAAATCGCTGTTTTGGGGGACAATCAACAAACAACATGAAATTTTATTAGGGTTTCATAAAAATATAAATAGGTTAAGAAAACAACGGTAGATCGATTTCTTACCAAGAGGAGACGGAAGAAACACTCCGGGGAACCCTAGGATCAGATCTGGAAAAGATTGGAGAAGTTTGGGGAAACTAGGGTTTTGGGGGATTTGGGGATTTTGATGGATTTGATGAGATTTTGGGGAAGATGAGAGGTAGATAGAGTGGATGGATGGTTTGGATGATGGATTTGAGGCTTGGAATGAAGAAATGGAGCTTGGAGGAAGATGGGGGCTGAAGGGGGAAGATTTTAGGGTTTTGGGTCGTGTTGGAGAAGATGAAAACGTTTGGGTTGGGTTTAAATAGGTTGAGCTGGCGGCTGCCCAGAAATTAGGGTTTTAACACTGGTTAGACGGTCAAAGAGCAACCACTGACCGACTAGTTTGGCAACTAGTCGGTCGGTCGACCAACGCAGACCGACTAAGTGCAAACAGTAACTCCTGAACGAAAATAGGATTCTAGAGTTAGTCGGTTCATGAACAAGTACTGACCGACTAGTTTAGCATCTAGTCGGTCGATGAACGTTCTTAGACCGACTAAGAGTAAACAGTAGCTGATACAAAAATAAGATGATGAGTTAGTCGGTTAAAGAAGCATTGCCGACCGACTAGTTTGCAACCTAGTCGGTCAACCAACGTTCTTAGACCGACTAACGATAAACAGTAACTCCTGAGAAATTTAGAAAGCTAACTAGTCGGTCCAAGAAGGATTGCCGACCGACTTGATCGTCATCTAGTCGGTCGGTGGCCCTTCTTACACCGGCTAATGAGCACCAAAAGTACCGATACGGAGCGCGGGGCCCCGGGATCGATTCCTAAGACTCCTAGGCTTGATCTAACAGTTAGATACGACCGTTATGAAGTCCGTCACGAGTGACATACTTCGAAATCGACAATCCTAAGGAAGAAACGAGAAAATACGACGAATCGATCGAAAATGAAATCTACGGAGACGAAAACCACACATGAGGAGAAAATCCACCAAAATATATATTATATTATATTAAATCCAGATACATGAAAAGCAGTCGTTACAACCACATACCCGGAACCTTGCTTGCACCGGCAAGGTGTACCGAATCGCCTTCTGCTCCCCTAGCTTGCCGCCTCTGTGCCCATAAACCGATCCACCCGTAGCGAGCCGACACTGTGCTTCTGGTCCAATCACTTATCGAAGAAAATTTCACTTGAGCTCGATCCAACGTCTTAGACTTCAGATCAAAATCCAAATCCTCCACGTCGTTTTGCTAGAACGAATGTGAAGGAAACGGAAGAAAATGGGAGAGAATAATTTCTGTCTCAAATTTTGAGCATGCCCAAAACTTTTGTGAGCTTCTCAATTTACAGAGACTTGGTGCAAGTTTTCAAGGAGAGTGTTGGCCCCAATTTATGTAGGCGACCGGCTCTCCCATTCTCATCATATCTGATGTAGGACTAAATTAAAATTAGAGAATTAATTAAGTTAGTTTGCCTTTCATAAAGGCTAAACTTTAACGAATTAATTCTCCCTCACCATTGGGCTTTAGAAATGATACAACCTATCAATTCGAAGAGCTATGAACGGTGAACACATAGGAACGAACATCGACGAATTCCGACTTCGTTTGACCCCTCAAACAATTGCCCAAAGTTGAGCAAAAACTCTAAATTTGGCTAATTCGTAGCCATCATAACCCTCCTAGGGTTTTCGGAAGATTGGGCCCCTCAGGTGGGGCCCACGGCCAACTAAGCGCACCCAGTCCAATCTGGGCGCCAACCCGCGCCTGGGCACACGGGCTGCCCGCCCGCACAGGCGGGCTGGGCTCAGCCCGCCTGTTTTGTCTGGCTGGGATGTCCCCTACCCAGTTGGGCGGGCTAGCCCAGTCCAACTGGGTCAGGCCAGACCAGAACTGGGCAAAAGCCCAGTTTTGGCCTTTTGAGCCATAACTTGAGTTCTATAACTCCGATTGGGCCAATTCCAGATTCGTTGGAAAGGTTGTTTCGAATGGGACAATCCCAAGGAGTTATCTATCCATTTCTATGCATTTATATTTTTCAAAAATCATTATAAACTATTTATAATGTATTTTAAACCAGTTTGCATCATATGCAATGATTCCATTCAGCATTCTACTGCCACTGATGTCGCAAACATTTCGCGACATCTTTAAATCTTATTTAATCGTTTGAAAACTTATGCGACCTTTACTAAATCTTATTTAATATAAGTTGACTTAACTCTTTAGAGACTTTAATTATTCTCGTGCACCCGAACGCACATCTCCTAAATTCTTCCTATTACTAAGACGTGAACCGAACTTGGTGTGAGACCCTACAGCCTGACCATACTACAGGTTGGGACTCGAAGCTTCTAGACGACAGTAACCACAAGCAGTAGGTGTTGTCCCTATTTCAGAATCATACTTACATTATTGACCCATCGACAAAAGTGTCACCAGGATCACTTTGACCGTGTCAGTGATGAATACCACAGTTATAGTCCCTTCATCACAACTATATCCCTGCATGGCCTAGGGTATGGTAAACCGTCAACCATACTAGCCAGCATCAGTCAGTATACAGTGGTCTTTGTTATATACATGTTGTACATCCTACAATGTGCACCGGCTGAGGTTTAGCACAAAGAACCGTACTGAGCCCGTGACACTAACTTCCCTTTAACGGAAGAGACGAATCCCATCTAAGTCATATACTTACCTCGTATGCTTCAGGTGTCACCCAACCTTAGAGCTTTCAATAGGCCTGGCCTCAAAGCTAGATCATAGATCTAAGTGACACTATTCACACACAGGTTTGTACAAATGACATCAGGTCTTAAGGACCAACTTTCCTATCATCACTATAGAGTTATTAATGATAGTTTAGTTAAATTTTAACCATTTATTAACTCTTAATTGGATCGTTCAGTGAACTCATTCTTTAATGAGCACATGTGCCTTGTCTCCGACTTCGCCAGGTTGAATGACTATGAGATCATCATTACCCTATAGGGTAAGACAGAGACACAATGGTCTATCCGATGTGCAGATATCCTTTTCTCGACACATCTATGACCACGAACGTTTTAATACTTAAGTTCTAGTTGGTCATTTACTTCTCAAAATCGAGATCTACATCTAGATATATAATGACCTCACTTTTAGTCTAAGGAAATTATCCAAGTATTTGATTTGTAGATTCTATACTAGGACAATTATTACCTTATGTATATATGAACAAGATGTTATATTATGATAAATTTCCTTAAGGGCACATATCTTCATACACTGAAGAATCCGGTTCAGCGTGAGCTGAATATCAGGAATCATGTCGACACGGGCCTGCTGGGTAGCAACAGCAGCTATGAGAGCCCTAAAATCCACTCTAAGCCTGCTCACTGCTGTCTCAACTAAGCAGAGGTGCAAGTCAAGGACGTCGGGAGCAGGTGTAGAGGGTCGAACAGGTGGTAGGCGGGGTGTCTCACACGGACTCCAAAAACAAGGGGGGCCAATATCGGGGGGGTGTGTGTGTGTGTGGTGCGGTGCTCACAACAGGACATGCAACCTCTAGTGGAGGCAGAGACACAGGAACTCTCTCAGAAGCATGTGCAGCGGCTGAGGAGGGTGGGACATCAGCATAGGATGAGGCAGTCGGAGAGGTCATGGCAACAGCTGTGGTGACAGACACTATGATTCTATAGGTATATGTCGTTTCGATCGCTCGAATCCACATTTTCATATTATATTGTGATTTTCTCGATATTCTTGATCCTTTCGATGTTTTTTGTGTTTTAAAGGAATTCGGCGCAATTCGGAGCGATATAGGGTTCTGGACACAACATCGACATCAAAGCTCGCTTCGCCTTGCCACGACCACTCAAGGAGGCCAAGGAAGCGAGGGAGAGGAGTAGAAGAAGAGAGAAGTAGAAGAAGAGGAGAATGAAGAGAAGAAGAGAAGGAATTGGGGACTTATGCCATACACTCAGCCGAGTGCATAATGCGCTCGGCCGAGCTGTGATTTGCCTCAGGGTGCTCGGCCGAGCGACCATCCCGCTCGACCGGGCTAGTGGTCAGAGGAGCCCAAGGAATTCAAGGCGATGGCTCTGTCAAATTTGGAATTAATTCGCTCGACTGAGCAATATGACGCTCAGCCGAGCGACTCAACTCGCTCGACCGAGCGACCCCTTCTCAAGCACCAAGTAGAGCGCTTCACATGGCACCGCTCGTCCGAGCGAGCACTTCATTCGGCCGAGTGGTAGGTCGACAGACTCCTATTTTGACTTAAATTAATAGGTTTTGGGTTGGTTTTCTTGTAAAACCCAAACTTAAACTATTTTGTGTAAATACTGAATGTTTTTAGAGTAGGTTAAGCTGTTTTTGTTGTAACTAAAACTCTTAGAGCTATTTTGGAGAACTCTCTTTTGGTAATCTCTTTTGCAATCCATTTCTTTGTTCGTGGTTAGATTTTCTTGATTTCTTTGTGATGCACACGAAACCTACACCTAGGTTCCACCTGGCGGTGTCACGATCGTCAGGCATGGTATGGCCCCTAGGCTTCAATTCCAGGCTCAATTCGCAAGCGGATGGTGTCGAGTTATAGTATATAAGATGTTGGATCTCACAGGGATGGTGATAGTGTCAATGGGTTCTCAGTCTATTTCTAAGTCTAGAAGTGAGAACGCTGTCGGGATAAAAGATTTGGTTTGGGTGTTGTTGTTGTAATATTAATAAAAGGGACTAGGGCTTTAGGGATCACCGCTAGAATCGTCTAGGGTCGACGTTGGAATAGGATCCTTGCATTGCATTAGGGCTAGGGAGTTAATCCCCCAATTCGTACCACTCTCGTGGGTTAGAATTGCGAGGTATTTCGATGGCTCTCGTTGACGCAATGGCGGTAGCCATCAACGTAGCGGTATACTTCGTCGATGGATCCCCTCAAGACTCGAGCCAGGCGTCACGAGCCTTGATTGGATCCACCGATTTCCCTATTCGAATCCCTAGATATCCCTTAAGCACATCAATTCCATAGACCGTGGGCATGATCTCAGTACGGGTTATCTACGGATTCGATGGGATCTACCGAAATACAACCCTAAGTCCCCAATTCAATGTAGGGATCCAGATCTACGTTTTCCCCATTGGACCCTAGGGCTAACCCATCAGCCCTAGAAAGAATCTACTCACACATCGCAATAGTAATAGATAAAATCATTAATTCCAGAGAAAGAGACATCATAGAAATCGAAATAATCCAAGTGGAAGACTAATAGCGGGCAATGGTAGAGAATTGCAGTTTATAGATCTGGAAAATAATATCGGATTCCGAACGCAAGAACAATCAAGAGTGAACGCAATAATCTTCAAGTATTTGATCCCAAATTCGCTTACAAAAATAAATCTCCAAAAATTCCTACAACAATCGCCTAAGCTTTCGCTTCAAAAACTATTCAAAATTCCCTAATGGAAGTCTCCCTCCAGTCGCCGCACAGCTCCCTGCTTCAGTCGCTTCAGATCGCGCGCATCACGGTCGTTTCAAAATATTCCAAAAATGGCCCTGAGTTGCCGACCGAGTAGGTGACTCGGTCGAGCAACAGGCTGCTCGTTCGGTCGCTCGGACCGAGTAGATGAGCTACTCGACGGAGCCCTATAGAAAATCAAAGTTACTGCTCAGCCTACCCGGACCGAGTAAGATCTACTCGGTCCGAGTAGGGGTTGACTCGGTCAGCTACTCAGGCGCGTCGTGGACAGCTTCAGATTGTGGAATTGAGGCTACTCGACCGAGCAGACGAGCTGCTCGGTTCGAGTTAGCCCGTATCAGCTCTTTTCTCAAATTGATGTTACTCGGTCGAGCAGCTGAGCTGCTCAGACCGAGTAATTTCTGGGAAACTCAACAGATGGCTCCAGGGGCTGTGTTTCTCTCTGCTCCCTCTCTTCTCTCCTCCAATGGCCTCAGAAGTGTGGTGAACTCCTCCAGAGCCCCGCCAATGAGCTCACGAGCATGTCGGATGTCTCCATACCCAAGTGGGGGCCCGAATCGCTCCAAAATCTCTGAAAACGCACAAAACACTACGAAACTCGAAAATATCGTCAGAAATGTAAAATCGTAGTAAAAAGAGAGATTTGGATGCGAAAATGGTATGAGATGCAATGAAATAATGATATGAAAATAGTAGAAAATATGGACACATCAAAATCCCCAAGCTTACCTCTTACTCGTCCTCGAGGAAGACGAATAATCGGTACGCCGGGAGGAAAACTAAAAGAAAATAAGAAAATAAAAATAAAAAGGAATGAAATGCAAAAATAGAAGTAAGAGGAAAACGCTAAGGATGATCGGTCAGATCTCAGGCCTAAATAGTATATCACAATGCTCTGAATGATAAACATACATGCTATTGGCAATTTCTAGTTTTATAAATCATATGACCATGCAATGCAGGCAAAGAACAGGGATCTACTGAAATAACACCGTCAAATCATATCAATCTCATGTAATCCATAGAGTCTAGTATAAAGGAGTTGGAAACGCCTTTTTCAATCACAGATACACAAGGAGCATAAAGGAATCACACAACATTCCATAGAGAATAGAAAAATCATGCCATTCAGATATTCATTTCCATACATGAAAAATCTCCAAAAGCTAAAAATTCGTAAAGTTTAGGTTTTATTAAATCTCCCCGACGTGCACCGTCTCCACTCATGTCATGCTCACTCATGTAATCGATTGGTTTACCCCCCAAGCCTAGCTTGAGGAGTCGCATCAAGGAAAATAATATGGAATTTTTATTTTTCTTCCCAGAATAAATGATAGCTTCTAATGAAATGATATAAAACAGTATTTATTTATTTTCTTTCTTTTTTCTTTTCTTTTTTTAAAATATGAATATATACATATTTTTTCCATTTAGAAGCTATACTTTTTCTTTTTGGGGTTTGGGAAGTGAGATGCGGTAAAAGTAGCTATGGGGGTGCAACCAACTGATATGTAGAGATATAAAATAGATATGTGGAGAAGGAAAATAGTAGGACTCTCGGTTCACTCATAAGAGGGTGCACAACAATTTGATAAAATAAAACCCTAACTAAACTCATATATAGCATGGATATTTTCATTTCTCTAAATGAATACTGAAAAAGGCATGCAGTAATAGGCACAATATCAGGCATGCAAACAGAAGTGAATAAGATAAGAAAACAGATGCTCCAAGTGTTCTAGTGATGCGTGAACCTAGGTGCATTTCCCAACATAAATCATAGTAGATACTAATTCATGCATTTTATTTCCAATTCATTTTAAGTATTAGATCAGATAGATCATCAATAGAAATGCATGCATATAGATAATAAAACTGAAATTCACCCTAATAGCATGTCATCGAAAATGAGCATCGCAAAACTAATAAAGCCATGAGAGATATCATCATGCGGACTATCCTTAGAAAATAATGAAAAAGAAGCAGAGAAAATGGGAAAATAAAGAAAAGGGGTGCATGCATGGGAAAAATAGAAAATATGATGCCAAAATGAGAAAAAGAAAAAGGGCGTGAAAACGGTGAAAAAGTGAAATAAAAAACTGAAATAAGGGGGAAAATGTAAAAGAAAAAATCAAAAATAAAGCTGTAGTGCTCATCTCCCCAAGCTAAACCTTGCAGTGTCCTCGCTACTAAGAAAACGCTCGCGAGCAGGAGATGATGCTAAAGGTGTAGGGTGGGTAGGGGAATAAAATATAAACTATGCAATAAAAGAAAAAGGAAATAAAACTAAAAATATGAAATGGTGCAATGCAGTATGTGATATGATGCATGGGTGTAGCCTCCCCCAAGCTATGTAAAAGTAAGGCCCCGAAAAGACAGATGGGCACAAAATAAATGGGGGAGGCAAAAGCTGGTACGGACTACATCAAGCAGAGGCACCACCTTCTGGGGTGGTGATGGGTCCCTCTGCTGTGGATCGGGAGAGGTGGGTGGAAGGTCAGGCTGGGACTCGTGAGGGGGGATGGTGGTGAGATCGAAGGTGGAGGTGTATGACTCAACAAAATGTAATACCAGGCAGAAAGTGGATCTACTGTGACCGACGACTCAAAAGTGGTAGAAACAGGCTTTGCAGAAGCATGAGAAAGTGAAGCACTGAGTGGTGCAGAGTGGGTCACAGTGTCCGGCCAGGGAGGCAGAGCGTGTGCAAGTATGACAGTAGGTGGGCCACGGTGACGGCGGAGGTCTATGATAGATGTAAGATCCGACTCGAATCTGGATCTGTATGTCGCCGTCGCGAGTAAAAAGTCATCGAAATTCCACCGTAAGCGGGAAGTCAACTCCTCTAACGCGGCCAGGCGAGCGTCGGAGGAACGAGAGTCGGGTGGAGAGCGAGGAAAGTGCCTGTGAGTCACCACTCTCATGAAGCGACCCTGTGCAGCTGAGGCATGGTGCCTGGCATGAAAGGTGGGAGAGGGTGAACTCGAAGGTATGTCAGAGGCTACTGAAGAAGGAGCTGTAGTCGACACAGAGGAATAGACAGACATTGACACGCTCTCAGTAAAAATGGCAGTGGAGTTGGTGGAGGTGGTGTCAGATAGTGGAATGTGTGGACCTAAAGACATATGATTTGATACTATAAGATCTGAAAGAGGTGGGAGGGTGGGGGCAGGATCGTGGGCGGGAGAGTCAAGATCTATCGGTGCGTCAGGAAAAGGTATATCGGTGCCCTCTGGCACCAATACAGTGGTCGAAGAAATATGAGTCTCAGGGCAAGAGGTGAGGACAGTCCCCGAGGACTCGACTGCGGTGGAGGTGGCAGATACAGTGGCAGTGGAAGAAGCAGCTACAGAGAATGATGGGTGGGGAGGTGGGACAGGGAGGCCAGCAACTAGAGCAGCTATGTCAAGTAGCTCGAACGCCGGGGGGCAGTGGGTCCCGGTCATCCGCTGCTGCCTCGACTGGTGCTCCGGGAGGCTCGAGCATATGTATGGCAGGGAGTGGCTTGACTCTGTGAAGCATACAGTCAATCTGGACTTCCGGAATGTGCGTGAGGTGAGGGGTGGGGAGCACCATATGAGGAGTGTGGGTGGTGCCTACGAGGTAAAGCCAGTGACGATCACCATAGGGTCGAATGATATGCATATGCTCGAGCACGCCAACGATCAGGCATGTCGGGCCAGGAGGACGGTGAAGGTCAGTGGGAATGGGAATGTGAGCATCTGAGAAAAAATAGTGAAGAAGCCACCACATCAAATTTCTGTGGAGTGGTAGGTAGTGGCTGTCTGGTAAAGTCGGTGACACAGCCAATGGGCTGCGTCAGAGAGCATGAAGGGTCGCAGAGAGCCGTCAGGGTGGAATCTAAGAAGCTGGGTCATACCCATAACATGGGTAAGCTCATGGAGGGACATGGTCCCGACCTCTAGTCTGTAAAAAAGTGTGGAAGCCAGGTGCCGCTGAGCGTAGCGAAGGCATGGGTGCACAATGCACGAAGCCTTCGCCCGGCTAGGGCGATACTGTGGAAGTCCATAAATACGCTCCCAAAATACGCTAGCGTCCAAAGAGTCAATGTCATAGGTAGGGGAGAAGGCTAGTCTGGGCTCTGGGACGGCAGGGAAGTGGAAATACTCCCGGATCGTAGCAAAAATGACAATGCAGTCGTGATCCCGGATGCGGAAGGTGATACCGTCACCTGCCGGGGTGAAAGCAAGGGAGATGAGACCCTCTAGTGCTATGTGGGTGAAGGTCGGAGCATGTACACTCGGGAAGCAGTCGAAACCGGTCGCTTGTACATGTGGTGAAATCCCTGTAGTAGTCCCAGGGATCTAAGTGCTGGCACGTCTATAAACACGGTAGGGACGAGACGGCGCTAGGAGAGCCTGTAAAAGCGCTCCCGGTGTGCGGGATCTCAGAACATGATACCATATGTCGGGAGACGTGCGGGGATGTCATCCCTGGAGGGTGCCGGGGGTGGGGGTGATGTGGTAGAGACAGTGGTGGCAGCAGTGGAAGGGATAGGGTCTGTGGTGAAGGGGATCACGGTTGACGTGACGGGTATGGTGGCTGTGGGGATGGTGGTGGTCTGAGCTGTGGTAGACGGTGTGATGGTAGTGTAGGTAGTGGTGGTGTGGCGTGAACGACACTGGGGTTGGGAAGAGGAGGCGCCAGACGACAGCCTCTTCCCACGAACGGGAGGTGTGGTGGCTCTACATGTGCGAACCAACATGTCGCGAGCAGTATGATGATACAGTATGAAAATAGAGAAGGGAACGAGTGTACCGTAAGTGCGATGGATGCGAACGATGCGAGTGAATGAAAGATCCCCCAAGCTAATCCGCACTGCTGCTCTTCACGTAAGCAGAGAATACCTGTAATTCGGAAAGAACAAAACGTCAGATAATCGAGAAAAAATGGGAGATACGCGGATATGGGGTCACTCGGACCGAGCAGTGATAATACTCGATCCGAGTTGTTTTACTCAGTGTGAATTTGTGACCGAGCAGTCGAGCTGCTCGTTCTGTGCCCTAGGGCACAAATTCGGGGTGGGGGGTGGGGGGTGGATTGTGCCGATAGAGAGAGCATGGGGGGTATAGGTGGCGGCGGTGGTTTAAAGGAGGGGGTGGGGGGTTTTGTAGAGTACGGGTCGGCGGCACCGTCGGCGGCGGTGGCGCCGTCGATGGTGCCGTCGACTAAATAGGGTGAAGAGGGAGGGCGGGAAGGGGGAATTGATGGGAGAGGGAGAGGGGGCGGAAGGCGAGGGGGTTTTAATGATGGGTGGAGGGCTGGTTGTGGGGGTTCGGTGACGCCGTCGACGGCGGTGGTGCCATCGACAGAGCCGTCGATTGAATAGGGCGAAGGAGGGTGAAAGGGAGGGGAGGGGGCGAGTAGAGCAGTGAAGGGGGGAGAGGGAGGGAGGGAGGGGAGAGAGAGAGAGAGAGAGAGAGAGAGAGAGAGAGAGAGAGAGAGAGAGAGAGAGAGAGAGAGAGAGAGAGAGAGAGAGAGGCATACCGGAGCAAGGTGGCACCGGCGACGGTGTGGGAGGAGGAGGATGGCACGGGGGATTGGGTTGAACGAGTAGGGTGGAAGAAGCTCGGGGGGGATTTGTAAGGGTTAAAATTTTTTTAGGTTAGGGTAATAGTTTTTAACGGTGGAGTTAAAAATGAAACTAAACCTGAACCGACTCGGTCCGAGCAACTAGGCTGCTCGACCAGGTCAATGCAAAATTTTAAATGGAAATACTCCCTTCGCTGCTCGACCGAGCAGCATGCTGCTTGGTCGAGTCGCTTCATATTCGGGTCGAGTCGATAATATTCTGTCCGGGTTGGCAGAGTGACGTTTTTTTCCTCAAATTCAAGAGCCTGTAAAACTCGATCGAGTAGTGCATTGCTCGGGCCGAGTCTATTTCTACTCGGACCGAGTAGCACGCTGCTCGGGCCATGCAGAGATGGCTTCGTATCCTTCCATTCTCTGTGTCTGCACTGCTCGACTGAGCAGGGAATCTGCTCGGTCGAGTCTCCTGTGACCCTTTCCCCTCTTACTTTTCTTTGGTTTTCTCCCCAAATCTTCGAATCTGTTGCTCTTCTCTGGCTGCCTTCCATTTATAATGTCGATACATATACCCCCAATTGTCCGTCCTACACAAAATACGATCTCATCAAATTTTTGTGATTTTAGTAGTTTTGTCAAAAAACACAATATAAAAACAAAAAATAAGAAAGAGAAAATCCAAAGTCTAAGAAATTGGGTTGCCTCCCAATAAGTGCTCATTTTCAGTCATGAGCTCGACTCCCTTAGATGTATCAATTTTCATTTGGTGTGCACGGCGGTCGCGCGTCAATCTTTGTGATGGTGCAATCCGGCGACATTTGACTTCCGCCTACATCAGGATTCTCCTCCACGTAAGATATGGTCTCCGGTTCTTTGTGAGTAGGGGAATGACGTTGAAACTCCTCATCCAATACTCGGATGTATGCGATGACCGCTTAGTTGTAGCTTGGGTCGCCATCATCGTCGTTGCTCGTCTTTATTGGGTCTATCATGACCCCTTCAGCAGTGAACTCTTCAACGGCCTCATCCTCAAGAAGTTCCAGATAGCTGGCCCCTTCTACATAGGCTCACTCCTTCATCGACTTTTGCACCCGGAACTCAGCTTCAATATTCCCCACATTGAGGGAGAGGGTCCATTTTCGGACATCTATCAGAACTCCGGCCGTAGCCATGAAGGGGCGGCCGAGTATAAGTTGGGAGCTCCCTCCCTCAGGCATGTCCATGATGATGAAATCGACTGGCACACATAGTCCTGGGGGTATTTGGAGGATGACATCCCTCGCTATTCCCACCGGGTAGGTGATGGAATGATCGACGAGCTGGATGGACATGCTCGTTGGTTCCAACTCACTTCCCATCTGAAGCCTCTTGAAAATGGAGAGGGGCATCAAGCTGATGCTAGCCCCTAAGTCAATCAACGCTCTGCTGATAGGCGTCCCTCCAATGGAGCATGTCACGGTAAAGCTCCCTGGATCCGACAGCTTCCAGGGGAGATGATTTCTGATAATGGAAGTGCTATCCTTCAACAACTTGATTTCTTCGGGCTTTTTCTTCCCCGTGATGAGATCCTTCAAAAATTTTGCGTAGATAGGGATCTCCGTGATGGCGTCCATGAATGGAATGTTCAGTTGAATACCCTTTAATAACTCGATAACTTGGAGTATCTCTTTTCGAACGTGGCTAGTGCTAGGCTCTGTGGGTATGGAGGGGGGTCGGGAAACTTTTCTTCTAAATGCATCAATGGGAGGCGACGTCGTGTTGAGTATTGGAATCTCCACCTTGATTTTGATGATGATCAAACACAAATCATTGTGACTAACTTTTGTGATTGCAGTTAGCTAAAAAATCACCAATTAGATTCAAGAAGATCAAAAGTGACTACACGTGTTGATTCAAGTAGAGGACTTGGTAGATCAACACAGGTGAAGCATTGGCTTGAAGAACTCAACAGCTTCTTCAAACCTCAAGCCAATGGCATCAACAAATGAATGGAGATTCAATCCAAAGAGAAGATAGGAATGGATGAGTCAATAGCTTCGAAACTATGACATTCAAGTCATTCAACTAAAAGACTCAAGACCATGAAGATTTATGGAGATCGTCGCCAAAGTAATTTGTTCATCTCAAGCGACGTCCTAAGACTTCCTCAGAACGCGTGATCGTTGTGCCTGGAGCTTTGTTGAAGCTCAAGGAGTATTCATAAAGTCAAGGGATTCGGATTCTCCATGTTGAAGCTTCGAAGACAGTTCGTCATGTTAATTATATTGTCTTCTATCTTCGATTTAGTAGAATGTTAAGCCTTGAGTAGTATTTTCCTAGAAATCTTCATAACTTTCATATCGTATCTCTAGGATTACCTTAGAAGCCATTAGAAACTTTCCCGTAGCCTATCGTTTCATTTCACGGCTTCATATGCATCTTAGTTTGTAACGGCATATTTTCCTAGTTGTATTTTGTTGTGGTGTGCCTGAATTTATTTTACTTTGTTGATTCGGTCATTTTCTTCCGAGTGGATATTCGTCCGCACGTCGACGCGAGCGCGTCATGGTTTTCAAGTTTACCGTAGCGTAATTTTTATCTATTATATCGTAATTATTTTTAATTAAAAAATTAATTTTAATTAACTTATTAATTTTATACTAATTTAAAACAAAAAAATTACTTATCACTTTTTACTGAATTATTCTTACTAAATTACTTTCTAAATTACTTTTACAAAGTTAATTTAACCTAACCCTAACCCTACCAAATTGAATCTCACCGAAAGAAATCGGTGAGATCCAACACTCAATTCAATCCCAACAGAATCTCCAGCTCAGTCCTCTTCATGGTTGTCTCCTCCTTCCCCTCGTTCTTAAACCAAACTTACAAAAACAACACAACAACTGCAAACCAGCTGCAACAACAACCAACAACAGCGACAAAATCAGTCTCTGTCACGCCCCGCTTCCCAAAAATATGGAGGCGAAGCGTGAGAAGGTCCGCTCAGACTTGAAGCTACAAAGCTGCAAGTCCGATAAGCGTCAATTAAGTTTAAAACTGCAGGTCCTTGCAACGTGAGCGAAACAAGATAATAATAAGGAAATGAGACAAAAGAATAATCTCAGAATATCCATAAAATAAGTTTCAACATCACAGAAAAAGCCACCAGGCTGAAAAGAAAAAGAGTTTAAAAGGCCCAAACATGGCCAACAAAAGTACAAAGTACAAAACAACGGTGCTACGCACCAACAACTAGCAAAAAGGCCTAAAACAAAATAAAGCTCAACAAAGACTCAAAGAATGATCACCGGTGTCCACCAAAATCCTCCTGGGCAATCATGGACTCGGACTCAGCGTCAGCAACACATCACGTACTCAGCAACGATCTCTGGCTCAGGTCTAACATGTGACACCCAAAAGAGCAAGGGGCACATGTCAGCAAGTCTACAAGAGACTTGTGCAAGGAAACTGAAAGTAGGTAAAGCAACCTAGCAGTTCTAACATGGATGCAATGACATGGCAGTTTAAAGTAATGAGTGCAACAGGTAAGGTAAAGTAAAGTACGAGCATGGCATTTAAACATGGCATGGATGACAAGTATTGCATGAATCATTCACAAGACAAGTACAAGACAAGAAAAGTAAGCACCTCGTGCACAGAGATTCCGTCTTCTGGCTAGAGGGCGGATCAGGCCACTCCTAAGCTCAGTTGACCGTTTATCCCTACCCCTCCACGTGTGTCGAGCCAGGGCCTTACCCCCGAACGGTAATGCTCGCTTCTGGATCACGAGCCAGGAAGTGTTTTTAACAAGTATGGCATAGGGGTGCACCTAGCCGGTCCAGGGAACCCGGGCATTGGCTTTTGACCAACACATGAGGCCCGTTTCCCCCGGAAGTAGTATTCAAGGAGTACAAGTATTGTAGCGTGTGCTACGAATGCAACAATCAACTTAGATGACATGTAGAATGCAATGCATGGCAGTTAAAAGTGCATACAGATAAGAAAAGTAAACGTGACAGTTTAGTATGCATGAACAACAAGTTTAAAGGGTTGGATCTAGCTTCGTTGTCAAGCTAGATCAATTAGGTGACGGATCTAGTTTCGTTGTCAAACTAGATCAAGTAAGCGTCTAGCCAGCTATCATTTCACTGACTAGTCTCTTTTACGCTAGGAACAAGGAAGTGGCCTAAAAACATGGCCCTACACAAGAGTTGGCAAGTTTCACTTGCCTGCAAGTATGACGTCTGAGCACACCGTCCAATGAGTCCAAAAATCTTAATTATCCTACGTGCACAAGTCCACCGGCCTAAAGTCCATATTATTAATCTTCATTAGTGAATTTAAAACATTTAAAATACTTTGAAAATACTGATTTTAGTCTTGATTAGCATGCAATTGGGTTGGGGTCCTAGGGGTGCAAAGCGTTACCTCAACACGACGCGAAAGCTACACCGGCGTCGGGTAGCGACGCCGGGGGTTGGAATAATAGATCGCGCTCCAAGTCCAGATTCCAATATATATTCCTCGCTGGAAAATTCAGAGCATCGACCGGGGCAACGGTTCCAGATTCCAAAGCTAGCACGTGCGACGACGGCTCCAACGTGTCGCGACGTCGTGCATGGCGAATCGTCGGAGAGAATGCACCTAGGTGGGGCCCACAGTGGTCCTAGAGACCCTTGGGGGACCCACAATACCTCTGGAGAACTTGGGGGGCCCACGGTGACAAGCGATGCGACGGGTGCGGGGTTGCGACGTTTGGCCATCGGTCGTACAGCCTCGGTGCGGGGAGCTCCATCGGTCGTTGCGGGGGAACGGGCTTGTGCGACGCTTGGGGTGTGCAGCAGTGCGGGGAGCGCTTGGTTCTCTCGGTCGGAGCGGGGGAGGCCATCGGTCGGGTGGGTTGGATGCGGGGAGCGCAGCGCTGCAACGTTGCAACGGTTACAACGTTGCGGAGATGCAGCGATGCGGGCGAGAGCATCGGTCAAGCGCTAGCGGATGCGGGGCGACAAGGCGGGCGCTGAGCGGGGGCTTGCAGCGGTGCGGAGATGCGAGCGGAGCGGGGAAGCCTCTCGGTCTGACCGAGAGGAATCCTCGGTCGGAGCGGGGAGCGGGGGTGGCGACAGCAGCGGGTGCGGGCTTGGCTAGGATGCGGAGCGGGGGCGACCGGTCAGAGCGGGGGAACGGAGGCCGTTCTCTCGGTCTGAGCGGGGGAAGTTCGTCGCAACGTTGCGACGAATCGTCGCAACGTCCAATTTGAGTTTTGGACGCGGCTAGGGCTAATTTCTTGCGAAAATAGGTCTTCCTAGGGGTTGCTTATATAGTATAGATGGGTTGACTTGGTCTAGGGCTAAATCTAATAGGATTAGAAGTTTAAAATAATTTAAAATTTAAATCTCAACTTCTCCAACTCACCCAACGATTTGACTTGGTCCAAATGAGCTGGAAATTGGCTCAAAAATTCTTTAAAACGTTTTAAACTCAAATAAATTTTATTTGGCCGAAAATAATTTATAAATTAATTATTAAAAATATTATAAAACTTGTTAAAAATATAAAAGTGGTCAAATGAATTCCAAAAATTATAAAATAAATATTGGGGTAATCGTGATGATGAATGTGAGCTAACTAAGAAGACGGATCCCAATTTTGACGTCGGACGACGAAACTAAAAATAGAAACGTCTCCCGTCAAAAGTGAAAATCGTCACGTCTCATCGAATAAGTTTAAATTGTGGAAAAACGACTCGAGAAACGTCAATCCAAATTAGTGCCACTATTTAATACTCTCAGAGACGTTCACAACGGCATATCACACAAAAGTGTTCACGAGCAAACAAAGTCTAAAACAAACACGTGCACGGTCAAAAGCACGTGCACGAACAACGTACCACGAAAAGTGGTCGTTACATCCTCCCCACCTTAGAATAAAGTCCGTCCTCGGACTTTCCAATATAGCTAAGCGCCCTAGTAACTACCCAAATCAAGTCATTTTATAATTCAACCAGGTATAGTCATTACAAGTGCTTATATATGCACTAGGTAGTCAATCATTAACACTACCAACATATATTTATATTCACGTACATTATATGCTTATAACTATTATAGTCAGTCGACTTCATACATGTATTTCATTCATATATATATATAAACATACACCCTTATATACCTAGCACAAAACAATAGTTCAGATACTCACATAAGGATAGTCTCACACTTAGCCAATACAATCATTGCTCTACATATAGGTATCAAGGGTATACTACCCTATAATAGTCATCCAATACCAAACATCTCAACACATATAGTCACGCCATACCATTATTAATCAAGTTTTACTATATCTATTATGTATATTCACCACTACTATAGTTTCACATTATATAGTCATTCAAATACATGCAAATAGTTCACCATATATTCACATCACGTACGGTCCTATAACTGTATTTACGACACGCCACATATATTATAGTCATCAATACCTATAACTAAGCACATACTTACCCGTGCATAGTGCACACCCATACACGCTAACATTTCATTTACATACACCAATCATACCATTATACACCTAGTTTTAGCTCGTACACATACGTTCACACGAGCAAGTCCTTAGTAATTAGCTATACCACAAGACCAACACCTATAACTATATACTGGTGTAGTGACCCACAATCATGTGCGTAACACAACCAGGCACAACACTCCTATCACTATACATACATCAAGCGTCGCTATATTCAAACTTCAGACATACATTCAATGTACTTAGAGTATACCCACTCAAGCTTGAGTGAGACTCAATACATATATCAGAATATTCTATATACGTAACACGTCATTCATACATATACCAATACCACTCCATTATATATATGTATATATATATATATATAGAATTGGAAAAAAATGGCCGGAAGGGGTGAGAATAAAAAGTGTGGGTGTGTGTGTGGGGAGGGTCCATAGGCAAAAATACAAAAACCGGGGTTGTATGTGCAAAATTCCCCACCTCCTCTTTTATCCCTCAAAATCTCATCTCTTATATTTTCTCTTATTCAATTTCCCTGTTTTATATAATAGATATCCAAATTCTCTTATCCAATTTCTCATGTCCAAATTCTCTTATCAATTTCTCTTGATAACATCCGTCTTTTATATAATAAATATCCCTTATCCAATTTCTCTTGTCCAATATCTCTTATACAATTTCTCTTGATAACATCTCTCGTTTGTAATATAGATATCCCTTATCCAATTTCTCTTGATAACATCACTCTTATCCAATTTCTATTGTCCAATATAGATATCTCTTATCCAATTTCTCTTGATAACATCCCTCTCTTATAATATAGATATCTCTTATCCAATTTATCTTGTCCAATATCTCTTATCCAATTTCTCTTGATAACATCCCTCTTTTATAATATAGATATCTCTTATCCAATTTCTCTTTTCCAATATCTTTTATCCAATTTCTCTTGATAACATCCCTCTTTTATAATATAGATATCTCTTATCCAATTTCTCTTGATAACATCCCTCTCTTATAATATAGATATCTCTTATCCAATTTCTCTTGTCCAATATCTCTTATCCAATTTCTCTTGATAACATCCCTCTGTTATAATATAGATATCTCTTATCCAATTTCTCTTGTCCAATATCTCTTATCCAATTTCTCTTGATAACATCCCTCTTTTATAATATAGATATATATATATATATATATATATATATATATATATATATATATATATATATATATATATATATATATATATATATATATATGTCTACCAATACAACCATAAGCATACCATAGGTCAATCACACTTAATATTTAGTCAGGTAATACTTACATAGTTAAATCAATTTATATACCATAATAATAATAATACAGACATCAGCACTCGTATAATTATAATACACTCCCTAATACATGCATACGTATTCATCGTATAGTCACACGCACATGTAACTTATATATATATATTCACACCATAGCCTACTACCTATAATTAGTATACTAACACATCCACACATACATAATTAAGATGTGCAATAGTCGTGTATACCTCACGGTATGCACTCATGCAACATCCCGTAAAAGCAAGCAATACCAATCAAAATTATAATCCTACTACTATATGTATATCACCTATATACTCATGCAACAAAACATAACTACTTACATATAAGCACCATATATATCTACCTACGAGCACATACTCACTCGTACTAGTATATAGGTCACTCAATAGGCCTACTTACTCATCTATATGTTCACCCATTATCATCACACCTAGCATATACATAGCTTTACCAATCATTTTATTTCAACCATTATAAGTATATCTAACTGCATACACTCCATTAGACATTCCAACGCTAACTCTTATATACACAGGCATCCCTAGTATAGTATAGCTATCCACACAAAAATCTATAAGTCCTAACACACGACAACTTCATAATATCACGAGTAACTCCGAATATATATATATATCACACAATAGGCAAGCACCAATATACTATGGGGATTCTCAGTCAAGCCCACGTACAAAACTTAGGTACGTGCACCACGACAACATCACAAGGGTCCAAGGGCCTACTAACAACTTAGAATTGACAGAGACTTTGACGAGCACTAAAGCCTAAGCAATAGAGAGAGATCGAGAGCGTGACGAGGGAAGAATCGATAAGCACGAGTTCAGATAGGACGAACACAAGGAGGCAGCTTGGTTAGACGAAACGTTGACTCAATGGTGGTGCTTAGGTTGGGGGAAAAAGGAGGTGTAGTGATGCTTACAAAGGATGGAGAAAAGAAAATAGGGTAAAAGGCACAAGCTAAAACACGCGAAATCTGAAAACTATTGTATCTCAAAAGTTGGAATCCTCATCTGTATAAAATATTTGAAGATCGATAAAGCGGGTTGTTCAAAATAAGTTTGAGTCAAATATTCATAGGGAGAGAAAATGTTTTATTGGTTTATATAAACTCATTGTAAAAGGGAAGTAAAATCATTTACACGAATATCAAGGGCGAGATTTTAGAAAATTTATACGTCAGTAATGTAATATAATTTTGTCAAAAAGTTTTTGAAAGTCAAAGAATGAAATCAAGTAACGGAAGGATCTAAACTCATGTTAAATGCTTCAAAACTTTAGGCTATGGAAAATTTTAAAATGATCAATTTGAAACTGCTTTTAGAGAACCAGGGTTTGCCAAAAATGAAAAAAAAAACTGATTTACGCAAGGTTCTTAATATACGAGCTCAACAAGTCTGGCACGGATATAAAGATAATTGAAATTCAATTTTTGTTTAGAAATTTTTTTTCTAAAAGCGTGTATGGTGAGCGGAAAGAAAATAATAGTAACTTAGCATAAGAATTATCAAGATCGAATAGCAAATCTTTAAAATCAAATCAGGGAGGGTCTAAAGCAGGAAGAGGCTATGAAAATAGTACTTTGCAAAAATCTGAAGTAGCGAAAACGACGAGCAAAGTCCAACTTGCTGAAAGCTGGAATTCCATGTGTCTTGAAAGTATATTAAAGTAAACACGACGCATCATTCGAATAACACAAATAAGAAAGGAAAATTATAAATCGATTTGGGCAAGGCTAAAGTATAGTTCAGAAAGAAATTAATATATGAAAGGAAATATGTATTTTCATAAGTACAAAAGTGTAGGCTGAAGAAGTATTATAAACTATTATTCAAAAATTTCGACAAAAGTTTTTTTTTAAAAAAATTTAAATCAACGAGGAGCATGAAGTATAAGTATGTATACATATTAAAATTTGAACACATTTAAAACTTAGGGGAAAAGGAAATAAAAAAGAAAATGCTTTCAGAAGGTTCAAGATTTGCAATGGCGATGTTTGAAAATTGACGATGATCGTCACGTGGCGATCTCGTGAATCGAGGCAAGGAAATTGGTCGGTTGATCAAAACATTCATACGCCTAGGTTATGAATCAGAAGAGTCTACGGGAAACTCCTACGGTCGACCAACTAAAGATTAAAAACTAAGCGCTAAGACTTCTAAAGGTTAGACGGTAAAGAAATGCGTTCAGCTTGGTCCGAAATCGATGAACCCAAAAGCGAACGACCGAAGGAAATTCTAGAAGTCTAATATGGTCAGGGGTAGACATGAACCACTAAGGTAACTCTTACGACGATTAAGTCAATTGCTAGAAGGGGGTCTAACAATCAATTAGGGGCCTCTAACTAACCAGCAAAGGCGTCTAACTAAGTCTTCTTATCACCTAGTGTCATAAGAAAACGACTAAACTCAGGGCTTATGACTCGGATGTTGCAATTTATTTAATGGACATTCCGTTATTATCGTTGTTTCGTTAATTCGTAATTGCAAGACTGGACCTACATGGGCCACCAACAAAACCTGTCACGCCCCGCTTCCCAAAAATATGGAGGCGAAGCGTGAGAAGGTCCGCTCAGACTTGAAGCTACAAAGCTGCAAGTCCGATAAGCGTCAATTAAGTTTAAAACTGTAGGTCCTTGCAACGCGAGCGAAACAAGATAATAATAAGGAAATGAGACAAAAGAATAATCTCAGAATATCCATAAAATAAGTTTCAACATCACAGAAAAAGCCACCAGGCTGAAAAGAAAAAGAGTTTAAAAGGCCCAAACATGGCCAACAAAAGTACAAAGTACAAAACAACGGTGCCACGCACCAACAACTAGCAAAAAGGCCTAAAACAAAATAAAGCTCAACAAAGACTCAAAGAATGATCACCGGTGTCCACCAAAATCCTCCTGGGCAATCATGGACTCAGACTCAGCGTCAGCAACACATCACGTACTCAGCAACGATCTCTGGCTCAGGTCTAACATGTGACACCCAAAAGAGCAAGGGGCACATGTCAGCAAGTCTACAAGAGACTTGTGCAAGGAAACTGAAAGTAGGTAAAGCAACCTAGCAGTTCTAACATGGATGCAATGACATGGCAGTTTAAAGTAATGAGTGCAACAGGTAAGGTAAAGTAAAGTACGAGCATGGCATTTAAACATGGCATGGATGACAAGTATTGCATGAATCATTCACAAGACAAGTACAAGACAAGAAAAGTAAGCACCTCGTGCACAGAGATTCCGTCTTCTGGCTAGAGGGCGGATCAGGCCACTCCTAAGCTCAGTTGACCGTTTATCCCTACCCCTCCACGTGTGTCGAGCCAGGGCCTTACCCCCGAACGGTAATGCTCGCTTCTGGATCACGAGCCAGGAAGTGTTTTTAACAAGTATGGCATAGGGGTGCACCTAGCCGGTCCAGGGAACCAGGGCATTGGCTTTTGACCAACACATGAGGCTCGTTTCCCCCGGAAGTAGTATTCAAGGAGTACAAGTATTGTAGCGTGTGCTACGAATGCAACAATCAACTTAGATGACATGTAGAATGCAATGCATGGCAGTTAAAAGTGCGTACAGATAAGAAAAGTAAACGTGACAGTTTAGTATGCATGAACAACAAGTTTAAAGGGTTGGATCTAGCTTCGTTGTCAAGCTAGATCAATTAGGTGACGGATCTAGTTTCGTTGTCAAACTAGATCAAGTAAGCGTCTAGCCAGCTATCATTTCACTGACTAGTCTCTTTTACGCTAGGAACAAGGAAGTGGCCTAAAAACATGGCCCTACACAAGAGTTGGCAAGTTTCACTTGCCTGCAAGTACGACGTCTGAGCACACCGTCCAATGAGTCCAAAAATCTTAATTATCCTACGTGCACAAGTCCACCGGCCTAAAGTCCATATTATTAATCTTCATTAGTGAATTTAAAACATTTAAAATACTTTGAAAATACTGATTTTAGTCTTGATTAGCATGCAATTGGGTTGGGGTCCTAGGGGTGCAAAGCGTTACCTCAACACGACGCGAAAGCTACACCGGCGTCGGGTAGCGACGCCGGGGGTTGGAATAATAGATCGCGCTCCAAGTCCAGATTCCAATATATATTCCTCGCTGGAAAATTCAGAGCATCGACCGGGGCAACGGTTCCAGATTACAAAGCTATCACGTGCGACGACGGCTCCAACGTGTCGCGACGTCGTGCACGGCGAATTGTCGGAGAGAATGCACCTAGGTGGGGCCCACAGTAGTCCTAGGGACCCTTGGGGGACCCACAATACCTCTGGAGAACTTGGCGGGCCCACGGTGGCAAGCGATGCGACGGGTGCGGGGTTGCGACGTTTGGCCATCGGTCGTACAGCCTCGGTGCGGGGAGCTCCATCGGTCGCTGCTGGGGAACGGGCTTGTGCGACGCTTGGGGTGTGCAGCAGTGCGGGGGAGCGCTTGGTTCTCTCGGTCGGAGCGGGGGAGGCCATCGGTCGGGCGGGTTGGATGCGGGGAGCGCAGCGCTGCAACGTTGCAACGGTTGCAACGTTGCGGAGATGCAGCGATGCGGGCGAGAGCATCGGTCAAGCGCTAGCGGATGCGGGGCGACAAGGCGGGCGCTGAGCGGGGGCTTGCAGCGGTGCGGAGATGCGAGCGGAGCGGGGAAGCCTCTCGGTCTGACCGAGAGGAATCCTCGGTCGGAGCAGGGAGCGGGGGTGGCGACAGCAGCGGGTGCGGGCTTGGCTAGGATGCGGAGCGGGCGACCGGTCAGAGCGGGGGAACGGAGGCCGATCTCTCGGTCTGAGCGGGGGAAGTTCGTCGCAACGTTGCGACGAATCGTCGCAACGTCCAATTTGAGTTTTGGACGCGGCTAGGGCTAATTTCTTGCGAAAATAGGTCTTCCTAGGGGTTGCTTATATAGTATAGATGGGTTGACTTGGTCTAGGGCTAAATCTAATAGGATTAGAAGTTTAAAATAATTTAAAATTTAAATCTCAACTTCTCCAACTCACCCAAGGATTTGACTTGGTCCAAATTAGCTGGAAATTGGCTCAAAAATTCTTTAAAACATTTTAAACTCAAATAAATTTTATTTGGCCGAAAATAATTTATAAATTAATTATTAAAAATATTATAAAACTTGTTAAAAATATAAAAGTGGTCAAATGAATTCCAAAAATTATAAAATAAATATCGGGGTAATCGTGATGACGAATGTGAGCTAACTAAGAAGACGGATCCCAATTTTGACGTCGGACGACGAAACTAAAAATAGAAACGTCTCCCGTCAAAAGTGAAAATCGTCACGTCTCATCGAATAAGTTTAAATTGTGGAAAAACGACTCGAGAAACGTCGTTCCAAATTAGTGCCACTATTTAATACTCTCAGAGACGTTCACAACGGCATATCACACAAAAGTGTTCACGAGCAAACAAAGTCTAAAACAAACACGTGCACGGTCAAAAGCACGTGCACGAACAACGTACCACGAAAAGTGGTCGTTACAGTCTCTCTCCACCCTCAGCCACCACCTCCTCCACCATACAAGCAACAACAATCTGCCACACAACCTCCATTCAACCCGAAACCAACCAGAAAAACAATCACAGTCAAACCTCAATATCCATCGTCGCCGCATCTTGGACAGCTGCCAACTCGAATCCGCCCCGCCGCCGTGGAAGTACCCCGAGCCCAGAACGTTGCCCCGCTGCCTCGATCGCTCCACCGTCGCCGTACGCGACACGCCCCAGATCCGGATCCGCATCCCCGAAGCACAAGCCCTCACCCTCGCCGCACACCCCAGATCCGACCACCGCCGCCTCAAATCGCCACGCCCCTACGCCGATCGCCGCCCCCGAGCTCTCAGCCGCGCCCCCGCCTTGACCGTCGTCGATCTGCGCTCCCTGCCTCCGATCTTGCCGTGCGCCGCTTCGAGAAGCCGCCGTCGCCTCTGTGCTTCGCTCGCCGCCCGCCGCGCCGTCGCCGACCCGATTCCACCGCCGCCCGACCCCCGAAGCCGCCGCCCCCCTGTCGCCCTTCGCCTGCAACGAGAAACGAAAAAAAAGAAAACGGAAGAAAGAGGCAGAGAGAGAGACGCGACAGAGAGGGGGAAGGAGAGAAGTGGGGGGGGGATTTTAATAAGGTAACATTATTATAATTAATAATAATAATATTATTATTATTATTATGAAATCCTATTAATTAGTTATTATTAAGTTGATTATTATTATGATTATTATTATAAGTTATAAATTTATTATTAACTAAGCTTCAGAAGTTTATAAGTTGTATTAGTTTTGTAAATTTACAGAGGTGACATGTTAGTTATTAAATGATCTATATATGTTAGTAACTAATAAGTTTAGTTAAGTAAGTTAAAATTATTATAAAAAGTAGTTAAAGTTAAATTAGTACTAAATTAATGTTAGCTCCTTTAAGTTAACGTTCGTGAACTAGTTTAACTGGATAATAACTAGAAAACTAATACCAAAATTCTTTAACGTAGATAAAACATGTCACACGTCACCACCGCCTGGACACCTGTGTCAAGGCAAGTATTTTGAGTAAATGAACTGCAAACCTGGCCGTTCAAACTTAGTGCTAAATTTGTTATGTTTGTCAAATTCTGGGAGCCGGATATCATATCTCACCTTGTTTATTGCCTTTGTAACTTAATTGGTCTGCTTTCACTATCTGCATGTTAACAAACTATTTTAATTGGGAAAATGAATATGTCGCAAACACATACGTAAAACCATCGAATACAGATGGGGTAAAACCGTCGAATACAGATGGGGTGAAACTTGGTCAATGACTAAACAGAACACTTGGGTGGGGTTGGGTCATGTAGTAGAGTCTGTAATCGTTGCTTGAACACCTTACGGCTACCTCCAAAACTACACTAACGGAGGCAAGCAGCTTGACCATATTCCAGGTTGGAGTGGCAAGAAGCGTCACGGTAAGCCCCCGATGATAGGGTGTATCGAGAGCATTACTTTCTCAGACATGGACTTATCACGAGCACAAATACTCAATTTATAACTGTTATACTTTTAAAACTGCAAACCCATGTATGTCCTTACTTTACTTTTCTGCACTTATTTTCATAAACTGTGTACTAACGCTCGTTTGTCCCTTATAGTTGTTCTTCATTCATTGCTTTAAAATATCTTACCGAGCTTATCGCTGACATATATTTCAATGTTTATGAAATATATGTTAGGTTCAGAGACAGAGTACCTCGAGGACCCTACTTTTGAGGATCCCATTCTAGAGGCGGACCCCGCTGACCAGAGTTACGAGGACACTGAGTTCCTCCCTGCAGAAGACTAGAGCAAGACACTTTCTATTTCAGTTTATTATTGTATTGTTATTTTCAGGTGTGTTTGCTTTCAGCAGATTGTACGGCCATACTAGGCCTAAATTATTTGTGTGTTTGCTTGGGACGCTGGTATTGTAATGTAATGAATATTTGTGCTGCTTGTGAGGTATTCGCGTGCAGGGACCTGCCTTCGTTAATCACGCTTAGTGTGCTTAAGTCAAAGAAGGGAGAAAAAAAGTACATCTTCTTTGCTTTAAGCACATGCGGACCCGCTCGCGTCCTCGCCCCCAAGTATAATGGGAAGCAGGGCGTGACAGGTTTTAGTGGTGGCCCACGCAGGTCCCTCCTTTCTGTGAAGTACTTCAGAAGCAGTGTGAACATCATTACTGACCAGATGGCTTGAATAACTTTGTACAAAAAAATGTTTAACTTGTTTATTTTTCAGCATGGCAGGAAGACCGAACACTCGCAGCGGGAATGGAACTAGCGGGAACGATACACCCGACCTCCTTGGACTCATGAATATCATGAGAGGAATGTTGGAGACTCAACAACAGCTGATTCGACAGGGTCAGCAGCCTGCACCCCCTGCACCGCCTGTACCACCCCCACCTCGAGCTGAGCCCGGAGCGAAGCAATTTCGGGAGCTGTTCCCGAAGAGCTTTTCTGGGAGAGAAGGCCCGTTAGCAGCAGAAGAATGGGCCCGCACCACAGAGGAAGACCTGAGTCTTGCCCGCATTAACCAGGCAGGCTGGGTAGAAGTTGCCAAGAAACAGCTGACTGGAAATGCCCGGAACTGGTGGGACACTGAGGAAGCTCGTCTTATTAAGCCCATTAACTGGACCATGTTTCGAGAGTTTTTCAACGCTCAGTATTTTCCTCGATCAGCCAAGAGGGAACTGTAGCAACGTTTCGTCAACCTGGAACAAGGCAACATGACTGTTGACGAATACGAGGTAGAGTTTTCGATGCTTAGTCGATTTGCCCCACATCTGGTGGAAGATCCCGAAGACTGTGCTTATTAGTTCCTCCAGGGGCTAGACCTGGACATTCAAGGATCAATGTCTTCGGTGAATCTGACTACACAACAGGAAGTGTTGGATGCTGCTAAGAAGCATGAAATTATTGTGAATCGTAAGAAGGCACTTCAGATTGGAGGAAGTAGGCATCCACCGGAGCCACCGAGGGGAAACCTCCGACCTACTCAAACTGCACAGTTCAAGAGGCCTGCTGCCCCTACCAACAATCGACCCCAGCTGGTGTGCTTCCACTGCAAGCGCACGGGTCATGTCAAGAAAGACTGCAGAGAGCTGCTGAATCTATGTATGATATGTGGAGCATCTGCACATGCTACCAGAGACTGCCCTCGCCGCACCAACTAGCCGATGACTGCTGGACCTTCTGGAACTGTTCAGCGTGGAGTTACTGGACCTACTCAGCATGGAGCACCTCTGGCCCCACAACAGAAGGCTTTTGCACAGGCGAGGCAGAACCAGCCGAGACGTCAGATCTTCACCATGACAGCCGCGGAGGCCGAGACGAATGAGCAAGTGATATCAGGTATTACTTGAACCTTTCTTTTATAATGCTTATATTATATGCATGTGGTACTTGTTTATCTTTTGCTAAGATATTTCCTATGCACTAGGTGTTGTATTGATAGCCTCCCCATCTAGCCCTATCCCTTTTTGATTCGGGAGCCACTCACTACTTCGTATCCCGAGGATTTGTAGACAAACATTCTATTCATGTTGACCCTCTACCGAATCACCTGAGCATCACTACTGCGAGTGGAGTAGTGAGGACTTCTTCTGGCTGTTGATCTTGCCCTATTGTGATTTGTGGACACGAGTTGTTCGCAGACTTTATGATAGTCGACATGTCCAACTTCGATGCGATATTCGGCATGGATTGGTTAGGAAATTTCTACGCTACTATCGATTGTCACAACAAGAAAGTAGTGTTTGAAATCCCTGATCATCCTGTGTTTGAATTCATGGGCGGAGACCGTTCACTTGGGCCTATCAAGTTTCGGGCCAAGCTGAACGAACTAATCATTGCATCGATGCAGGTTGAGCCTGAGAGACCTAGTGTGGTTTGAGACTTTGCAGACGTATTTCCTGAAGATATTTCAGGATTACCTCCTGATCGAGATCTGGAATTTACTATCGACCTTATGCCGAACACACAACCTATTTCGAAGGCTCCTTATCGCATGGCTCCTGCTGAACTGGAGGAACTTCGAAAACAACTCGACGACCTATTACAGAAGGGATTGATCCATCCCAGCGTATCTCCTTGGGGTGCGCCAGTTCTTTTGGTCAAGAAGAAAGATGGTTCGAGAAGGATGTGTGTAGACTACAGAGAACTGAATAAGGTAACCATAAAGAACAAGTACCCGCTGCCGCAAATTGACGACATCTTCGATCAACTTGGCGGATCACGAGTATTCTCAAAGCTTGATCTCCGAAGTGGTTATCATCAAGTGAAGGTCAGAAGTGAAGACATCCCGAAGACGACATTCAGGACCAAGTATGGGCACTATGAATTTGTAGTCATGCCATTCGGTGTGACTAACGCCCCAGCAGTATTCATGAACCTCATGAACTTGATCTTCTATGAGTTCTTGGATAAGTTTATGGTGATCTTCATCGACGACATCTTGGTCTACTCGAAGGATGAAGAAGCGCATGCCGAGCATCTGCGGATTGTGTTGGAGACATTACGACATCATCGGTTGTACGCCAAGTTCAGCAAGTGTGATTTCTGGCTAGATCGAGTCGCCTTTCTTGGGCATGTGGTATCAGGAGACGGTATCTCTGTCGATCTGGAGAAGGTCATTTCAGTCAGGAACTGGCCGACTCCCCGATCAGCTACCGACATCAGGAGTTTCTTAGGATTGGCGGGTTATTATCGTCGATTCATCAAGGACTTCTCGAATATTGCCGAGCATATGACTCGCCTGACAAGGAAGGATGTTAAGTATGTATGGTCAGACTCTTGTGAGCAGGTGTTTGGGATATTGAAGGCCAAACTGACGACTGCACCAGTGTTAGCTATACCACACAGGACTGGAGGATTTGAAGTCTTTTGTGACGTATATGGCAAGGGCCTTGGATGTGTCCTGCATCAGCATGGTCATGTGGTCGCCTATACTTCTCGACAGTTGAAGATTCACGAGAAGAATTATCCGACTCACGACCTGGAGTTGGCTGCCGTCATCTTTGCTCTGAAGATTTGGAGGCATTTTCTTTTGAGCGAGCAAGTCAAGATCTACACCGACCACAAGAGCCTGAAGTATATTTTCTCTTAGAAGGAGCTCAATATGAGGCAACGCAGATGGTTAGAGTTTATGGCTGATTACGACATCGACCTCCAGTATCATCCAGGGAAGGTGAATGTCGTACCTGATGCATTGAGCTCATGACTCTTTCAGCTCAATGGAGACTTCAGCAGGCTATACGTGAGATGGAGGTTGAAGTTATTTTACCCGGAACTTCTGCATCATTGATGAATATGCAAATTCAGTCTACTATCGTAGATCGAATCAAAACTGCTCAGACTGGAGATGCGAAGTTACGGAAGATCAGGGAACAAGTTGAAGCTGGACTACGGATGGATTTTCTTATTCATGAGGATGGTTCCCTGAGATACGGCAGTAGGATCTGCGTACCTTCATGTGATATCAGAGAGGAGTTGATGAAGGAAGCTCATAGCTCTCCCTACTCCATTCATCCTGGTAGCACCAAGATGTACAAGGACCTTCGTCTGAACTTTTGGTGACATGGAATGAAGAGAAGTGTGGCTCGAAGTGTTGCTAAGTGCCTTGTGTGTCAGCAGGTGAAGGCTGAACATCATCGCCTAGCTGGACTACTTCAACCCCTGCCGATTTCCGAGTGGAAATGGCAGCACATCACTATGGATTTCGTGACTGGACTACCTCGGAGTACTAAGCTGAATGATGCGATTTGGGTGATCGTTGATCGATTAACCAAATCAGCACATTTCATACCCTTCCGAGTGGGACAATCTACGGGAGTTCTTGCTAAGAAGTATATGTAGGTAATGATCTATCCTTTGCCTTTAACACTTCTTCTGGTATACGTTGTGATGTGATCGATAATCGTGCAGGAGATTGTTCGATTGCATGGAGTTCCGGTGAGCATCGTCTCTGACCGGGACACTAGATTCACTTCTCAGTTTTGGAAGAGTCTGCAATTCAATTTGGGTACCAGTCTGAGTTTCAGCACTGCGAATCACCCGCAGACGGATGGCCAATCAGAGCGTACCATACAGATATTAGAGGATATGCTGCGAGCTTGTATGCTGGATTTCAAAGGCTCGTGGGAAGACCATCTACACCTGGTAGAGTTTTCCTACAACAATAGCTACCAAGCCAGCATTGGCATGGCCCCATTCGCAGCACTCTATGGAAGGAAGTGTCGATCCCCGCTGAGTTGGGATGACATTGGTGATCGAGAATTATTGGGCCCGAAAATGATTGTTGAAACAGTGGGTGTAGTGCGTAACATCAGAGACAAGTTACACATTGCACAAGACCGGTACAAGCATTGGGTTGATGCCAAGCGTTGCCACTTGGAGTTTCAACCAGGAGATCATGTGTTCATGAAGATATCCCCGAACCGTGGAGTGATACGTTTTGGGAGGCGAGGCAAGCTCAGTCCAAGGTTCGTTGGACCCTTTGATGTGTTAGAACGAGTTGGAGAAGTGGCTTATCGTCTAGCTCTACCGCCATCATTGGATGGAGTACACAATGTTTTCAATGTCTCCCAGCTGCGTCGTTATATCAGTGATCCTACTTATGTGGTCGATCATTTCGAGATCACGGTGCGACCAGACCTTACCTATGAGTAGCAGCCTGTTCAGATTCTTGATCGACGTCAGAAGGCGCTCAAGAATAAGGTCGTCGAACTCGTGAGAGTGATGTGGCGATATGAATCGCCAGGAGAATCCACCTGGGAGCGAGAGGATGAGATGCGAGAACGTTACCCCTACCTTTTTCCTGCACTGTAGAGAATTCCGAGGACAGAATTATTCTAAGGAGGGTAGGATGTAACGGCCTATTTTCCTAGTTGTATTTTGTTGTAGTGTACCTGAATTTCTTTTACTTCGTTGATTCGGTCATTTTCTTCCGAGTGGATATTCGTCCGCACGTCGACGCGAGCGCGTCATGGTTTTCAAGTTTACCGTAGCGTAATTTTTATCTATTAAATCGTAATTATTTTTAATTAAAAAGTTAATTTTAATTAACTTATTACTTTTATACTAATTTAAAACAAAAAAATTACTTATCACTTTTTACTGAATTATTCTTACTAAATTACTTTCTAAATTACTTTTACTAAGTTAATTTAACCTAACCCTAACCCTACCTAATTGAATCCCACCGAAAGAAATCGGTGAGATCCAACATTCAATTCAATCCCAACAGAACCTCCAGCTCAGTCCTCTTCATGGATGTCTCCTCCTTCCCCTCGTTCTTAAACCAAACTTACAAAAACAACACAACAACACCAAACCAGCTGCAACAACAACCAACAACAGCGACAAAATCAGTCTCTCTCCACCCTCAGCCACCATCTCCTCCACCATACAAGCAACAACAATCTGCCACACAACCTCCATTCAAACCGAAACCAACCAGAAAAACAATCACAGTCAAACCCAAATATCCATCATCGCCGCATCTTGGACAGCCGCCAACTCGAATCCGCCCCGCCGCCATGGAAGCACCCCGAGCCCAGAACGTCACCCCGCTGCCTCGATCGCTCCGTCGTCGCCGTACGCGACGCCCCAGATCCGGATCCGCATCCTTGAAGCAAAGCCCTCGCCATCGCCGCACACCCCAGATCTGACCACCGTCGCCTCAAATCGCCACGCCCATACGCCGATCGCCGCCCCTGAGCTCTCAGCCGCGCCCCCGCCTTGACCGCCGTCGATCTGTGCTCCCCGCCTCCGATCTCGCCGTGCGCCGCTTCGAGAAGCCGCCGTCGCCCCTGTTCTTCGCTCGCCGCCCGCCGCGCCGTCGCCGACCCGATTCCGCCGCCGCCCGACCCCCGAAGCCGCCGCCCCCCTGTCGCCCTTCGCCTGCAACGAGAAACGAAAAAAAAGAAAACGGAAGAAAGAGGCAGAGAGAGAGACGCGACAGAGAGGGGGAAGGAGAGAAGTGGGGGGGGGATTTTAATAAGGTAACATTATTATAATTAATATTATTATTATTATTATTATTATGAAATCCTATTAATTAGTTATTATTAAGTTGATTATTATTATGATTATTATTATAAGTTATAAATTTATTATTAACTGTTATAAAGCTTCATAAGTTTATAAGTTGTATTAGTTTTGTAAATTTACAGAGGTGAGATGTTAGTTATTAAATGATCTATATATGTTAGTAACTAATAAGTTTAGTTAAGTAAGTTAAAATTATTATAAAAAGTAGTTAAAGTTAAATTAGTACTAAATTAATGTTAGCTCCTTTAAGTTAACGTTCGTGAACTAGTTTAACTGGATAATAACCAGAAAACTAATAGCAAAATTCTTTGACGTAGATAAAACGTGTCACACATCACCACCGCCTGGACTCCCGCGTCAAGGCAAGTATTTTGAGTAAATGAACTGCAAACCTGGCCGTTCAAACTTAGTGCTAAATTTGTTATGTTTGTCAAATTCTGGGAGCCGGATATCATATCTCACCTTGTTTATTGCCTTTGTAACTTAATTGGTCTGCTTTCACTATCTGCATGTTAACAAACTATTTTAATTGGGAAAATGAATATGTTGCAAACACATACGTAAAACCATCGAATACAGATGGGGTAAAACCGTCGAATACAGATGGGGGGAAACTTGGCCAATGACTAAACAGAACACTTGGGTGGGGTTGGTTCATGTAGTAGAGTCTGTAATCATTGCTTGAACACCTTACGGCTACCTCCAAAACTACACTAACGGAGGCAAGCAGCTTGACCATATTCCAGGTTGGAGTGACAAGAAGCGTCACGGTAAGCCCCCGATGATAGGGTGTATCGAGAGCATTACTTTCTCAGACATGGACTTATCACGAGCACAAATACTCAATTTACAACTGTTATACTTTTAAAACTGCAAACCAATGTATGTCCATACTTTACTTTTCTGCACTTATTTTCATAAACTGTGTACTAATACTCGTTTGTCCCTTATAGTTGTTCTTCATTCATTGCTTTAAAATATCTTGCCGAGCTTATCGTTGACATATATTTCAATGTTTATGAAATATATGTTAGGTTCAGAGACAGAGTACCTCGAGGACCCGACTTTTGAGGATCCCATCCTAGAGGCGGACCCCGCTGACCAGAGTTACGAGGACACTGAGATCCTCCCTGCAGAAGACTAGAGCGAGACACTTTCTATTTCAGTTTATTATTGTATTGTTATTTGCAGGTGTGTTTGCTTTCAGCAGATTGTACGGCCATGCTAGGCCTAAATTATTTGTGTGTTTTCTTGGAACACTGGTATTGTAATGTAATGAATATTTGTGCTGCTTGTGAGGTATTCGTGTGCAGGGACCTGCCTTCGCTAATCACGCTTAGTGTACTTAATTCAAAGAAGGGAGAAAAAAAGTACATCTTCTTTGCTTTAAGCACATGCGGACCCGCTCGCGTCCTCGCCCCCAAGTATAATGGCAAGTGGGGTGTGACATAGTTGGTTCAAGAAGAAGAACCAACCGACTAGATGACGATCTAATCGGTTGGGAATCCTTCTTGAACCGACTAGATATCCTTGCTTAATTCAGCCCATTCACTGTTGGTCAATTAGTCGGTCCAAGAAGGTTCACCGACCGACTAGATGACGATTTAGTCGGTTGGAAATCCTTCTCAGACCGACTAGTTATCCTAATCAATTCAAGACCATTTGTTGACCAATTAGTCGGTCCAAGAAGGTTCACCGACCGACTAAATAACGATCTAGTCGGTTGGTGTCTCTTCTCAGACCAACTAGTTTTCCTTGTGAAATTCAACCTTTGTACTATTGACCAGTTAGTTGGTTCAAGAAGGATGGTTAATGCATTAAAAGTCAATCTAGTCGGTCCAAGAAGGTTCACTGACCGACTAGTTGTCAATCTAGTCGGTTGATGATCCTTCTTAGACCGACTAGTGCTTACCCATGATTTCACCATCTTCTCTGTCAACCATCTAGTCGGTCCAAGAAGGTTCACTGACCGACTAGTTGTCAATCTAGTCTGTTGATGATCCTTCTTAGACCGATTAAGCAGCTTCAGAATAGAGCCGTCGGGGCATTTAATGCCACGAATTTTGTGACCGTTTTCTCTCTTCCCTATATAAGTTTGAGTGCTTCTAGCCAGGGATCCAAGGCTGAAATTAGAGACATTTTCACACCTTTGAGAAGAGCCATTCAACTCCAATTCCAAGCTCTCTCATCTCACAAGAATCTCTCTCTTACTCTTTGAGCCTAACTCCTCAAGAGAGATTCTCATTCCTTGTGAGCTTCTCAAGCTAATAGCTTGAATCCAAGTCACCATCTACTCCCTAGCCATCTATTGCTGCTCATCTTGGTGGAGCTAGGGTTTGGTGATCTCATCTTCCTCAAAATCCATTCTTGCCCCAAATTGCTAAGTATTTCTCAAGGCATATGATTTTGTGGTAAGAAGTTTTATATTTCATTCTTTATACTTCATATTTGTTGTATACTCACGGTGGTGAGAGGATTGGCTTGATCCCAAGTTATGGGAGTCAAGATTTCGTTTTACTCTCGGTTTGTGATAGTGTGCTTAGTCCCAGGTTGTGGGATTAAGGACTTTACGTGTTCCCGGGTTGTGGGATACACGGACATCGATTGTAGGTCGATTGCACTTGTTGGAGGTTTTCCACAAGTGGGCCAAAGGAAATCTCTAGCGGTTTGCTAGAGTATCCGGAGAGGATCCGGGTGTTGCTGGAATAGGGCACCGGTAAGAAGTTGGGGAGACTTGGGTGGCACTGAACCAGGATACATTGCATGTTAGCTTTGCATTCTTGCTTGGGTTGTTGTTCATTTCTTATATTCCGCATTTGTTGGTTAAGTAGGGTTTTATTTGTCGTAAATTCCTTATAATTCTATAAAACACTATTCACCCCCCTCTAGTGTTTATTCCTCATAGCACAGGGTCACTACAATTGGTATCGGAGCGAGGTAATAGCTATGGCAACCAACAACAATAACACTCGATGCCCTCTTCCACCATATCTTCTCGGGCCCAATTATCAAATTCTGTGTGTGAAGATGAAGGCCCATATTCAATCCATCGATGAGGATTATTGGAAGCTTATGGAGAAGCCCTTTCGCACACCTACCACTTCTGTACATAAGTGGACAAATGAGCAAAAAGAATTGGTGAAGAAACATCAAGAGGTAATGGAGATCTTGCTTGATTATTTAACTTATGACATTCTTATGCATGTGTCCAAGGCAAAAACGGCATATTAAATATGGCACATGCTAGCGGAGCAAGAAGAGTCCACCTCGGAGTGTTCTTCCTCCAATGATGAAAGAGATTCATTCATGGGCTTGATGGCACGAGAGCGCGACTCGAGTGACGAATCAAGCGACTCAAGTGAAAGCGATAGCGACGATGAAGAGGTAACAATGGATGATCTTAAAATTGAACTTAAGCAATTATTTGATAAATATCAAAAGCTTATGCATAAATATTGTGATGCTAAGAATACGATTGCTAGTCTCCCTAACACATCTTCATGTAGCACCTCTAACAATGACACCATTGTTGAGACACTCGCTATTGAGAAAGCAAGTTTGCTTACTCAAAATGGCATGTTGAGAGATGAGGTGGAGTCCCTTAAATCTCAACTTGATCGTATTTCTATCGTAGATAGTAACGATCTTGAAATTGAAAATCTTCAATCTCAAAACACTTACTTGGGCATTGAGAATGAGGATCTCAAATCCCAAGTGCACGAGCTCACCGCACATGCATCCACCTTGGATGCTACTATTTCTTCAATTTCGAAGAAATATGAGCTCATGTCCTCCATTGTTGAGAGATTCAACAAGGGAAAGGACAATTTGGATGATTTGCTAAAGAATCAACTACCAGCAAACCATCGTGTTGGCCTTGGTTATTCTAAGGCAAGTGCATCCAATGCACGCACCTCCTATAGTGAAGTAACTATAGATTTTGTGAGGCCATCCTCCGGTGCATCCACGAGTGGTGTCTATAACAACTTGGGCAGTTCTACTACTAAGGAAACCACCACTCCTATTCATCCCTCCTTTGGAAAGAAACCTACTTTGGGTGGACCTCCAAAGAAGGGTCATGCTTTCATGTACACCAATACTATGCCACGTAGGAACACACCTCCTACCCCACATGTTCACACGAATGATGGTTTTTATGTTCCACACCCACGAGCACGTGCAAACACTCATTTGAGACACTCTCATGCACGTACTCATGCTCATGCACCTTCACATGCTTATGATCACACATCACATCCACATGTGCATGCTTAGTCTCATGATCATCCTCATGCATACACACCTCATATTCATCCACATATGTATGCAACACCACACCATGGATCATATGCCCATCATCATGCTTTTGCACAACACAATGTTCCTCATGCTCTTGCTAGATCTCATGCTCCTAGGCCACATGCACCACATAGAAATCAACCTTTTGTGCATGCAACCACTAGGAAGAGGATTCCCAAATCATACACTATTTGGGGTCCTAAGAACACTAGTACTCATGCTAAGGATATGTTTGTGCAATCTTATATTCATAATATTATTTTGAATGATGATTATGTTGGGAAATCACGGTCCTCTTAGACTTGGTTTCCGAAGGGTTAGTTTCCGTTGACCCTTCATTTGCTTGGTACCATATGTTTATTTTCATTTTATGGGTACCAAGGCATTTGTGTTTAGAATTGGTTTATTCTTTTGTTTAGATTTTGGTCTTAGATGCTCATGTTTGTTAGAAACTTCATATTGAATTTGATTTCTATTGCATGTTTATTAGTAAATCATTGTGTTTGTGATTTTCATGTCTAAAATATTTAATATTTTCATGCAACACATGCGTTGGCTCATATTCATGTTTGATTATATGCAACATAAACATTGTGTATAATTACATTAGTATATGGGTTACAATTATTTGAATTTAGTATTTTAAATTTGTTGCCTAACCCATAGGATCCAAAAAGGTTTTTGGATACCAAAATTATGTTTTCTAGGTTCAATCCACATTGGGATACCAACCCTACCAACTTTTGATTTGCAAAGATTTTCATTCAAATGGAGTTGATGGTGCTTAAGTGATGCACCAAAGTAGGGGGAGCTTAATGATGTAAGTATATTCTTACATTTGGTATCCATGTGTGTTGGATGCATGTAGATGTCATTCTCTATTTGAGACTATCTCATGCATATCCTATATTTGCATTTTATATGTCTTGTATGTCACTCATGTCTATGTATTTCATGTGTGTCAAATTCTTGACTGATGTGCATTGTGTATTCATAATCCTTACTCATATGTTTATTCGAGGATTATTTATAACATGTGGCTTAAAATTTTTTTTCATGTTAGAACTAATGCTCTTTTGCATGTTTCACACACGGGACACGCTTATATTTATGTTCCACTTCACAAGCGTTCATCCCAACTTCATACGCATGCCTCTACACAACCTCTTCTTAAGAATCCCAAATCACTATCTTTTGGATTCCTAAGATTGTTTCTAGGCATGGTATGAACACACATATAGAATAGTATATTAGGATTGACATATTCTCATGCGACTTTATATAAAAATCAAACTTAGTCTTTATTTGATTTCCACCTTGCTTACTCACTCATATTGCACTTCATTGCTTGGGTACCATGCTTGTATGATTACTTTTTGTACCCATATTTATATGTGAGCTCGTCCTCTACTCCCTAGTTTGCTTAGTTTGTATGATTTTGAGGGAGTATGACATGTTTGATAGCTATCAGGACATTACATTTGGTATCAGATTAGTTGAGTTCGTCCACTACCCCCAACATCATTATATGCCATTACATGTCTCCCATATTATGTTTTGCATATAAATTAGTTGAGTTCTCTAACCCTTTGTGATTTATTATCAATTTACACCTTTCTATCTTGTTGAAATGCCAAAGGAAAGAGAAATTTGGTTTTGAAAATTAATACTTTATGCTTTTCATGCACACTCTTTGTGGTATTACTTTTCATGCCTTCCATCAATATGTGTTGTGTCGTGAGTGTTTATTTTGTGCACATGTGCATATTGAACGCGGAATCTTTCTTGCACATACTATTGTATTAGATGTGTGTATTCATAATGATGATTGCTTGTATAATGTATTGTGATTAAATCATATGCATCGGAATTATTAGTATGATTTTCTAACTTCTAATGATTGAGAATTGCTAATTCCTTATATGTATGATTTTCGTGATTATAATAACTCTTATCAATGCATGTCATGTATTTCTTTCAATGAGTGTTATTTACAATTGGTAAATGATTGGTTATTGAACTACTTGATTTTGTTCATTAACCTATTGGATCCAAAAAGTTTTTGGATACCACCAATTGTTGAATTGACAGATCGTTGTGCAAGATGCCTACCCTACACATTCCTTGGTTTACAAATGACGGATCAATTCAAAGGAAAGGATGGTGCATTAGAGATGCACACATATAAGGAGAGCTAAATGGTTGTAAGTATGTGTTTTTGTACAATTGGTATTTTAATATATTGGTTGTGACTACAATGTTTACAATTGATAGTTTAATATATTCAATTTGTGTAATATAGCATACTTCTTCATTATCTCATTCTTGTCACATCCTCATGAAAAATGTGTGTTTATGTGACTACCTTGTTAATGAATTGGTTAGTTGTTTATTGATATTCATATCTTTGGAACACGTTGTCACTACACATCGCATTCCTCACATGCTTGTTTCTGTGTGAAGATTGTTAAATATTATGGATATGATAACTGATGTGTATGACATGCTTGTTTGTTTATTAGATTGTTTTAAGTATGTTGATCTTAAGATTCATTACTGCTTTGATTCTACAACTTGTACCTAATTCTCATTGATGACTATGTTCATGGATTATTTAGACCATATCATGATCTGGCATACCATTCTAGTAGAATCTTTCATTTCATTATGGCATGCTATACTTCATCTTGTTATACATAATTCATGCCATGAATAAGATTAATGATTTAGGATCTTTATGCATATTTGTTCATTGTATCACCACACATCTCATACTTTTCTTATAATTTGTATGATTATATTTATGAGACGTATTGATATGATTCGGGGTGATCAATGTATGTTACTTGTCATTTTAATTACTTCATTACTGATGTTTAGCTATAATTTTATTCAAGAGATCTTTCATGTTTATAGCTAAATCTCTCATGTATGATATTTTCACAAGTGACATAACACTCATGCATATTGGTTAGTGATCTTCATGCTAAATTTTTCGCATTGATTATCTCTCATCTCAAGCTCATTTTTTATGATATTTTAGAGATAATTTTTGCTAAACAAGATCATATAAGTTGTGTTTGATGATATGTATATTCTGTCATAAATATTCTTCCATGAATATATCTTGATGCACTATGACTTCTTTGATGCTACCTTCGATTATATTGTGCTTACTCAAGCTTTTATTCTATTCGCACAATTGGTATGCATGCATGCGATGTTCACGATAACTTTATTTGTTTATGTCCTACCTTGTGACTTTGATCGTAGACTATCTTCATGCCTTTGCTCAAAAGATATTTTGTCACATTATGCCTCATGTTGAATCCTTTGTGATAATTGAGCTAGGATGAACTCATGTCTCTATTTGTTCACTTGGTTTTCTTCTCAAGTGATGTCATGATCTTGATACAATTTGCCTGATTTGCATACTTTGTTAGACTACATTTGGTATCATCTCTACATATCATATCTACAATTGGTATCATCATTACAATTGTTAGACTATTTATATCAGATATCATCTTTATATGCTCTTGCTTGATGCTTGTTTTGAGCTTGTGATATAGTGCTTATCTTTCTTATGCTGATGGCATTCCATGTTTATCTTTGACTCATTTCATGAGTATCTATTCTGGAATGCATGCTAGTACTATGGTTCTTTTGAACATTGTTTCAATTAGTATCCTAGTGTGCTAGAATTGTGTATGCCATACGTTTTATAATGTTTCTATCTCTATTTGGCATAACACGTTTGCATGATATAGTTATTTGTGTATGCCCACATCGCACACTTCACTTACATTTGGTATGCTTACTTTTGGAGATGCTTTGTGGAGTTTTGCTGTGATACTTTTGGAGATGATTAGGTATGCCTACAATTAGTATCACATGCCATTATACTTATTATGTGATAATGTTATAAATTATGCTTAATGTATCTTGCCAAGTATACAATTGGTATCACATGACAGTCTACCACATTATGCTTGATGTTATAAATTTTGTGATAATTGAGTTTGTTTGGGCACTTGACACTATTTAATCACTTGTTTTTCTTTCACAAGTGATGTCATGATTTTTGCATTGTAACTTTTCTAACACTGCTCACATTACTCTTTACAATTAGTATCTATTGTAATCCTTTATCACATATGCTTATTGCTTATCTTTCTGTGATAATTAAGGGTGATTGAGTTGTTGATGGATATGTGCTCTTGCATTTGATATTTTTATTTTTGATATCTAGTTTTCAATTGGTAACTTTACATTAGAGAACTTTACAATTGATATACCTTTATGTTTTCCACTTTATTGTTGCATTTGTTGTTTCTATACCCCCATATCTTTTTTGTTGATGACAAAGGGGGAGAAAAATAAACAAGATGTGCTTATTAAATGTTGAGTGTTAAACAATTACTTGAATTATATAGACTTTAAGTATGATCGTTCATGTATATGATTCATGGGGAGCATTGGTGATTACCTTGGTTTATATTGATTACATTATACATGTTGGTAATCATGCTCATGTTTATGATGTGTATCACATATATGATTTGTATTGTGTATGCATATTATTTCTGGTCATTCATGCGATATATACACAATCTCATGTGATACACACACTATTAACTGCTGAATGATGCTATTGATTATTGATATTAACTTGATTGGCATCATTGCAGGGTGAGTAAGTATATTTAATGCACAATTATTTGTTTTGTTTATATTTGGTTTGTCATCATCAAAAAAGGGAAGAATGTTGAGTATTGGACTCTCCACCTTGATTTTGATGATGATCAAACACAAATCATTGTGACTAACTCTTGTGATTGCAGTTAGCTAAAAAGTCATCAATTAGATTCAAGAAGATCAAAAGTGACTACACGTGTTGATTCAAGTAGATGACTTGGTAGATCAACACAGGTGAAGCATTGGCTTGAAGAACTCAACAGCTTCTTCAAACCTCAAGCCAATGGCATCAACAAATGAATGGAGATTCAATCCAAAGAGAAGATAGGAATGGATGAGTCAATAGCTTCGAAGACTATGACATTCAAGTCATTCAACTAAAAGACTCAAGACCATGAAGATTTATGGAGATCATCGCCAAAGTAATTTGTTCATCTCAAGCGACGTCCCAATACTTCCTCAGAACGTGTGATCGTTGTGCCTGGAGCTTTGTTGAAGCTCAAGGAGTATTCATAAAGTCAAGGGATTCGGATTCTCCATGTTGAAGCTTCGAAGACGGTTCGTCATGTTATTTATATTGTCTTCTAGCTTCGGTTTAGTAGAATGTTAAGCCTTGAGTAGTACTTGCCTAGAAATCTTCATAATTTTCATATCGTATCTCTAGGATTACCTTAGAAGCCATTAGAAACTTTCCTGTAGCCTATCGTTTCATTTCACGGCTTCATATGCATCTTAGTTGGTTCAAGAAGAAGAACCAACCGACTAGATGACGATCTAATCGGTTGGGAATCCTTCTTGAACCGACTAGATATTCTTGCTTAATTCAGCCCATTCACTGTTGGTCAATTAGTCGGTCCAAGAAGGTTCACCGACCGACTAGATGACGATTTAGTCGGTTGGAAATCCTTCTCAGACCGACTAGTTATCCTAATCAATTCAAGACCATTTGTTGACCAATTAGTCGGTCCAAGAAGGTTCACCCACCGACTAAATAATGATCTAGTCGGTTGGTGTCTCTTCTCAGACCGACTAGTTTTCCTTGTGAAATTCGACCTTTGTACTATTGACCAGTTTGTTGGTTCAAGAAGGATGGTTAATGAATTAAAAGTCAATCTAGTCGGTCCAAGAAGGTTCACTAGCCGACTAGTTGTCAATCTAGTCGGTTGATGATCCTTCTTAGACCGACTAGTGCTTACCCATGATTTCACCATCTTCTCTGTCAACCATCTAGTCGGTCCAAGAAGGTTCACTGACCGATTAGTTGTCAATCTAGTCGGTTGATGATCCTTCTTAGACCGATTAAGCAGCTTCAGAATAGAGCCGTTGGGGCATTTAATGCCACGAATTTTGTGACCGTTTTCTCTCTTCCCTATATAAGTTTGAGTGCTTCTAACCAGGGATCCAAGGCTGAAATTAGAGACATTTTCACACCTTTGAGAAGAGCCATTCAACTCCAATTCCAAGCTCTCTCATCTCACAAGAATCTCTCTCTTACTCTTTGAGCCTAACTCCTCAGGAGAGATTCTCATTCCTTGTGAGCTTCTCAAGCTAATAGCTTGAATCCAAGTCACCATCTACTCCCTAGCTATATATTGCTGCTCATCTTGGTGGAGCTAGGGTTTGGTGATCTCATTCTTGCCCCAAATTGGTAAGTATTTCTCAAGGCATAGGATTTTGTGGTAAGAAGTTTTATATTTCATTCTTTATACTTCATATTTTTTGTATACTCACGGTGGTGAGAGGATTGGCTTGATCCCAAGTTGTGGGAGTCAAGATTTCGTTTTACTCTCGGTTTGTGATAGTGTGCTTAGTCCCAGGTTGTGGGATTAAGGACTTTGCGTGTTCCCGGGTTGTGGGATACACGGACATCGATTGTAGGTCGATTGCACTTGTTGGAGGTTTTTCACAAGTGGGCTAAAGGAAATCTCTAGCGGTTTACTAGAATATCCGGAGAGGATCCGGGTGTTGCTGGAGTAGTGCACCGGTAACAAGTCGGGGAGACTTGGGTGGCACCGAACCAGGATACATTGCATGTTAGCTTTGCATTCTTGCTTGGGTTGTTGTTCATTTCTTATATTCCGCATTTGTTGGTTAAGTAGGGTTTTATTTGGTGTAAATTCCTTATAATTCTATAAAACACTATTCACCCCCCTCTAGTGTTTATTCCTCATAGCACATGGTCACTACACGTCGTAGTATCTGTGACGGGAGTGGCATCCGCTTTCTCCTCAATAATGGTAGGCCCTTCAGTGGCATCTCCTCTATTGCCGTCGTCGACGACTTCTTCAAAGGTGACTTTCTCTTTATTAAGCACCGAGACCATGACGGGGTCAGTCGCCCGTCCTCCACGTGTGGTTACCGAGACCACGGCATTGGCCTGAGCTCTTGGGTTTGCCTCCGGCTGGGAGGACAATCTCCCCTGATTCTTCATAAGCTGTGACATTTGACCCCTCAGTTCATCAAGTGCTCTTGTGTTTGCCTCCGGCTGGGAGGACAATCTCCCCTGATTCTTCATAAGCTGTGACATTTGACCCCTCAGTTCATCAAGTGAAGAATTTATGGTCTTGAACTGATTCGAGGTGTCTCGGTTGAAGCGGGTCTGACCACTCATGAAGGTGTCCAAAGTGGCTTCCAAATTAGACCGTGGCGGGTTCGGCGCATAATTTTGCTGAGGCGGCCTGTTGAACTGATAACCCAACGGTCAGTAAGGCCCAGTTGGCCTAAATCTGCCCTGCTGCTGGCTCTGCTGCTGCTGAGGATGGGAGGTGATCTCTGAAATTACAGAGGTTGCAGCCCTCCACTTGGGTTTCTGTAAGAACCCCCCGGGTGATTCCTGGCAGCTGGATGCTACCACTGATTCTGTCCCTCTCCTTGGATGTACTGTACGGTTTTAGATGTCTCAGCACCCTCATAGTGGGTCTCATTAGGCATATATCCCAATCTACATACTCCTCCCCGGGATGATAGGAGGTGGTGGGTGTTGCCGGGATGGAATCCAGACGCTGCTCGATGCGGGCCACCTGCTTGCACAAGGTCTCGATGTGAGAAACCAAGTGGCTAGTGACCTTGACCTTGGTAGTCTGGGTCACAACAGTCCGTTCATTTTTCCACTGCTGAGTGTTGGCCGCCATGTGCTCCAACAGATCTATAGCCTCCTCAGGAGACTTATCAAGTAAGGTGCCCTACGCCGCAGCATCGATGATCATCTTGGTGCTAGGCTGGAGCCGATTGTAGAAGCTCTGCACCAAATCCCAGGGCTCGATCCCATGGTGAGGACACTGGAGTTGGAGGTCCTTGAACCTCTCACAAGCCTCGTAAAGTGACTCCTGTGGGAGTTGCTTGAAGTTCGATATAGCTCCACGGATCCGGACCGTCTTCGAGGGTGGATAAAACTTATCCACAAATGCAAGCGCGAGCTTCTCCCAGGTGGTGAAATGGTTGGGAGGGTGGGCCCGGAGCCAATAGGAGGCTTTGTCCCTCAAGGTGAACGGGAAAAGCCGCAGCTTCACAGCATCATCACTGACGTCCTTCGCCTTGAACATATCACACTTCGCCAGAAAGGAGTCAATGTGATGGTTGGGATTTTCATGAGGATGCCCATGGAAGGGATCCTGCTGCATCAAATTAATCAACCCCGTCTTGAGCTCGAAGCTCGTCGCTGTCAGTTGCGGTCTGAGGATGGAGGAGTTATTCTAAAAAGTAGGTTTCATATGGTCCCTGATGGACCCGGTGCGAGGAGGAGGAGGATTTCTCCCATCTGAGCGGATGGAGATGAACTTCTACTAGATGCTCTCAAAGCCCTGGCAGTCTTCTCGATCTCAGGATCGAATAATAATTCTCTAGTAGACCCCTTGTAGCGAGTGTTCATGCACCAACAAAACTCAAAGAAATACCGTCAATAGCACCGAAATAAATAAAAAGAATAAAAATGGTAGAAGGATGAGAAATGATTAGAATGCTAGCAACTTCACAAAATAAAAACAAACTGAGATAAAACACTATTGTCGTCCCTGGCAACGGCGCCAAAAACTTGACGCACCCGTAACCTACACCTAGGTTCCACCTAGCGGTGTCACGATCGCCAGGCGTGGTATGGCCCCTAGGCTTCAATTTCAGGCTCAATCCGCAAGCAGATGGTGTCGAGTTATAATATATAAGATGTCGGATTCCACTGGGACGGTGATAGTGTCAATGGGTTCGCAGTCTATTTCTAAGTCTAGAAGTGAGATAGCTGTCGGGATAAAAGATTTGGTTTGGGTGTTGTTGTAATATTAATAAAAGGGACTAGGGCTTTAGGGATCACCGCAAGAATCGTCTAGGGTCGATGTTGGAATAGGATCCTTGCATTGCATTAGGGCTAGGGAGTTAATCCCCCAATTCATACTACTCTCGTGGGTTAGAATTGCGGGGTATTTCGGTGACTCTCGTTGACGCAATGGCGGTAGCCGTCAATGTAGTGATATAGTTCATCGATGGATCCCCTCAAGACTCGAGCCGCACATGGTCACGAGCCTTGATTGGATCTACCGATTTCCCTATTCGAATCCCTAGATACCCCTTAAGAACATCAATTCCACAGACCGTGGGCGTGATCTCAGTATGGGCTATCTACGGATTCAGTGGGATCTACCGAAATACAACCCCAAGTCCCCAATTCAATGTAGGGATCCAGATCTACGTTTTCCCCATTGGACCCTAGGGCTAACCTATCAGTCCTAGAAAGAATCTATTCACACATCGCAATAGTAACAGATGAAATCATTAATTCCAGAGAAAGAGACATTATAGAAATCGAAATAATCCAAGTGGAAGATTTACAGCGGGTAATGGCAGAGATTTGCAGTTTATAGATCTGGAAAATAATATCGGATTCCGAACGCAAGAACAATCAAGAGTGAACGCAATAATCTTCAAGTATTTGATCCCAAATTCGCTTCCAAAAATAAATCTCCAAAAATTCCTACAACAATCGCCTAAGCTCTCGCTTCAAAAACTATTCAAAATTCCCTAATGGAAGTCTCCCTCCAGTCGCCGCACAGCTCCTCGCTTCAGTCGCTTCAGATCGCGCGCATCACGGTCGTTTCAAAATATTCCAAAAATGGCACTGAGTTGCCGACCGACTCGGTCGAGCAACATGCTGCTCGTTCGGTCGCTCGGACCGAGTAGATGAGCTACTCGACCGAGCCCTATAGAAAATCAAAGTTGCTGCTCAGCCTACCCGGACCGAGTAAGATCTACTCGGTCCGAGTAGGGGTCGACTCGATCGGCTACTCGGGCGCGTCGTGGACAGCTTCAGACTGTGGAATTAAGGCTACTCGACCAAGCAGACGAGCTGGTCGGTCCGAATCAGCGCGTATCAGCTCTCTTCTCAAATTGACGTTACTCAGTCGAACAGCTGAGCTACTCGGACCTAGTAATTTCTGGGAAACTCAGCAGATGGCTCCAGGGGCTGTGTTTCTCTCTGCTCTCTCTCTTCTCTCATCCAATGGCCTCAGAAGTGTGATGAACTCCTCCAGAGCCCTACCAATGAGCTCACGAGCATGTCAGATGTGTCCATACTCAAGTGGGGGCCCGAATCGCTCCAAAATCCCTGAAATCGCATAAAACACTACGAAACTAAAAAATATCGTCAGAAATGCAAAATCGTAGTAAAATGAGGGATTTGGATGCAAAAATGGCATAAGATGCAATGCAATAATGATATGAAAATAGTAGAAAATATGGACACATCACTTTACCACTGCTCTTATTTCTCTTGCTCTCTCTATTGAAATTAATTTCATGCAATTTGACCAGTTGGATATGCCAATCTCTATTGCCATTGTTTTTAGTGCTTTTTCCATGCTAGAGTAGTGTGTATCTAGGGCTTAGGGACGATTCCTAGGATCCTAGGGATCGGATGTTAGGTTAGACCCCCGTTGGATCAATCTAGGGTTGCCCTTGAAGGTTTGAATAAGGGTTTTGGGGGATTGGTCTTAGGATCGGGGCTTTGCAAAGGCGGCTCCGTATCCTGGGGAGAATACCCACGAATCTGATTTAGGCTTAGCAGCCATTCTCCGGGACTCGCAATTTGATCGCTCCGTGATGTAACCCCAAAGAACGGTTGTAGTTTTACCGCAAGTGCACGGTGTAGCAGCGAGCGGGTTATCGAACACAGGGAGGACGAATGACCGTGCTTGTTCCGATCAACCTGGCTATTTAAGAAGAGAGAAATTTGCCTTTGGCGATCCTGTCACAATCGTCAGACAAAGTACGGAAGTATCAAATCAAATAAAGAACGTCTAGGGAATAGGGAATTCCCGCTACTTACCATATTTCGTAAAAGCGGTTCATCGGCATCAAAATCGCTAGAATAAGATTTTGGATGAACTAGTTGCAACTGAATGTAGAACCAAGCTCACGCTCTCGCGCTATTGCCGGTCTATAGCTATCCTAGGCTCGGGTCCAATCTCTTGCAAACCCTAGCCTAGGGAAGCTAGCATTAGGATCAACATCATCGTTCAATCGCGCACCGAGCCCAATCTCTTGCAAACTCGGCTCACGACCTAGATTGGGATAGTTCCTACCCGTCCAATCTCTTGCAAACGGGTATTGGTGCGGAATTGGAACCGGAAACCCTAGTATCGGTCCAATCTCTTGCAAACCGATACTACGGAAATTCGATTCCAACCCAATTCGGATTTCTAGGGTTTCCTATCGAATTGGGATCCAATCTCTTGCAAATCCCAATCGATGTGAATTCCTAGCCATCCGTAGTAAATTGATCCCAATCTAATCTCTTATAGCAATTCTAACGAAATTCCTACCAATTCATCACAATTATGAAATAGGGCTTGTAGGGTTCATCCCCACGCCCCAAGACGTGGCGACTACTCACAATTCATAGCAAGATCACAAAAATAATCAATGAAATAAGCAATAGAATTCATCACAATATTAAGATATGCAATAAAAATAGAATTTTTAGAGAAGAGAAAACACAAACCAATGGAGTTCTTCAATTAATCCAACAAAAATCCAATTTTGTCTCCTCTCCTATCACAAGAATAAAACTAAAAAGCTAATCTAAAAAGCTGCAAAAAATCTAAGAGAAAAGCTCTCCAAACTAGGGTAAAAACAGGGGTTAAATACCCCCCAAAATCGTCATAAAACTGTGACCAAAATACCCCTGCACGGCCTGTTTTCCGCAATTTTCGCTACAGGCAGCGCGTCGCACTCGGCCGAGTGACAAAAGTCGCTCGGCCGAGTGAAAACCCTGTAATTTTCCAGTAAGTCTCGATCTTCAGGGGTCTTCACTTCGGGGTCGGCTCGGCCGAGTGAGCTGTCGTCACTCGGCCGATGGCTTCATGGTACTCGGGCGGTCGGGATTACCCACTCGGCCGAGTGGGTCTTCTGAAGCTCAGGCAGCCGAAAAACAGTAACTTGGCGATTTTTGAAGGGCTTCGTCTGGGCGCCACTCGAGCGGACGGGGTCTCGTCACTCGGCCGATGTGGTCTCCGTCGCTCGGCCGAGTGCACGTATGAATCGTGTTTGATCTGGTCGGCCGAGCGGTGTCTCGCTGGTCGGCCGAGTGGCTCCTCCACTCGGCCGAGTGGGACACAAAACATGCCCAAACTGCTTATTTTGGCCTCCTCGTCGCTCCTGCGACGTCCGTTCTTCTTCCGCTCCTCTCCAACAGCAAAATACCCCTCGGGGAGGTCGTCGGTGACCGTCTGGAGTAAGTGCATCTCGAGATCACTCCAAATCGCGCCAAATCACCTGAAATGCGACAAAAACAACAAATCGTGAAAAGCATCGCAATATCGTCGATATATCGTGAAAAACATGATTTGGGCGATCTAAATGGCATGCAAACATGCGGGGAAAAGGTGTAAAATAAGGAGTGATCAAAATCCCCCAAGCTTGCCTCTTACTCGTCCTCGAGGAAGATAAGTAAAAGGCGAACCCGGTGGATTCGGAAATCGAAAACGGCGAAAAATGAAGAAAAATGAAGAACGGAGAAAAATGAAAATAAAGAAGAAAGAAAGAAGCGAGGAGGTAAGCTGCTAGATCATTTTCTCAGGACGTGGGTTCCGCTTACTCGTATAGCATGCACTGAATGAAAAACACATGTCAAAGAGTTTTATTTTGATATCATAGTATAATGGTGCAAATAGAAATAGAAAACCCACGAACAACAATATAAACATGAAAAACGGAATAATTTTATAATTAGCATTGTCTGAATCATTTAAAGCGGTATACAAATCACAGATCACACACTTTTCAATTGAATGCTTTCTATCAGGAGTATAAGAGTATCACACTATAGAATAGAGAGAATAGAAAAGTATGGATTTCATGAAATGAGTGCTAGGCTTAGATTTCTGGATTTCGTAGAGCTAAAAATAATCTCACCGAGTATAGAATATTACTTAGCCTAGGTTGTCGTGCAACGTCAAGTAGTCACTCTCTCACACATCAATGGATCCCCTCCCCCAAGCTCATCTATAAGCATGGTGGCATAAAAAAATATATTTACATCCCTATTTTTATAAAGCTCCAAAAGCAATGAAAAGAGAAGAGAAAGAAAGAAAGTGAGATGGGATCTTTTATTGAGGATTTTTCCTCTTTTCTTTTTCTCTTTTTTTTTCTTTTTTTTTTGCAATAAAAATATATACACAACGATCCCAACTCAAAGAGAGATAATGATATACAAGAATATTTTCTCTTTTCTCTCTCTTTTTTTTTCTTTGAATAAGAAATTTGGAGCTAGGAATTAATAGCGGGGGAAATGCCATATAATAGAATCGCTAAGGGGGGATTCACCAATGATTTTAAAAGTAGAGAAATGATGTTCAAGATTTGTGGAGAAAGAAATGAATATATCTCTCGGTTCACTCTATAAGACATGCACGACAACTTCAGCAGGGTAATCTAATCTACTCAGTTTCGATCACAAAAAAGCTAACTAATCCAGATTTATCATAGCTAACATCATTCAATCATCCTGAAGTGAAATGTACAGTTCATGCATATAGAAGTGATATAGCAAAAGAAATCGGTACTCCAGATATAGGCATTCAATGCGTGAATCTTGGTGTGTTTTCTGTGATAGCATACATATGAATATTCAGACTCAGCTAATAATAAAATTTCATCCATTTTCATGTGGAAAAAGTGTGGGTTACTATCTCTAGATGCAAGGCAAGTCATAGCATATGATATCAGAAATAAAATCTAAGACATGACAAATAAAGCATGCATATAGAATAAGCTAACTCCACGTCATCATCATCACAGAAAAGTCATCTCTAGCATGAGATGAAAAAGAAAGAAATAAAGATAAAAGGAAAATAGAACTATTTACAATGCGGCACACAGAAAAATAAGAAAAACGTGATGCATGGCAAAATAAGAAAAAATGATGAAAATAAGTGCAAAAGCGAAGAATGGTGTGAAAAACTAAAAATAAAGGTGGCAAACCGAAAAAGAACGTGAGAACTCACTCCCCCAAGCTAAATGGCACAGTGTCCTCAATGTGCAAAGTGGGGCACACCGAGAGACAAGTAAAGTGAGGGGCAAGTGAGGATGCATGCATGATGAAAAATGAAAATAAGAAGAAGAATAAAGAAATGAAAAATATGATGCGGACATGATGCATGCAGGAATGGAGTGATACAGACATAAAGGTGGGGCACCAAAAACTCTCCCTCTCTCCCAAAGAAGATATATAAGGATACGATCTGAATGAGAAACCCAAAATAAGTGAGGGGAGGGGGGTGGACAAAAATGCAACAGGACCCAGCAGAAACGGGCAGCACAACGGCAGAAATAATCGATGGCATCAAGGGTGCCTAAGAGGGTGGTGCCGCGTCGTCTCCGTCCTGAGGCGGAAGTGGTGGTGGTGGCTGGACAGGCCGCTGAGCGGGTGTGGGTGTGGAAGTGGTAGCAGGCTGAGTGTGTGTGGATGTGTGGGTGGGAACCTGCTGGGTGGGTGGGGGTACGCGGGGGAGACGCTCCAGGACCTGGGTAAGACAGTACTGAATCTGGGGGATCAGGTCAAAGCGGCCAGCCATCGCAGAGACGGTGGAGGACAGGGCCCTAAGGTCGCCTCTGAGGCCACTCACCGCCCCCTCTAGAGCACGAATGCTCTGAAGTACAGTGTCGGGGGGAGGTGGTGCAGAGGGACGCACCGGTCGGGGCTGTGCAGGGCGGGGCTGGCGTACTCGGGTCGCGTATGTGACGGGCTCAGCGGGGAAGGGAACAAAAGGCGCTGCGCTCGCAAATGTGGGCCTGGTCTAAGTGTGAGGCCGGGGTACCGGCTGGTGAGAAGTAGAGGCAGCAGCAGCGAAAGAAGAGTGCAAAAGTGGCAGCGAGGCGGCCAGAGAGGTCAGAGGCACAGAAGTGTGGACAGACGCCACGACACTCTCGGAAAATATAGCAGCAGTAGAGACAGAGGGCTCTCCGCACTCAACTACGGTCGGCGGGCACTCAGGGGGTGCAGAAGAAACAGGCTCAGCAGACAGAGGGCCAGTGGTGGTGGTGACAGCCTCGGAAGCAGTGGAGGTGGGCTCAGCTAAGGTGCTCCCGACACCGACAGAGGTGGGGACAGAGGTGTCAGGAGCAGCGGAAACATCAGGTATAGGCTGAGGGGCCACAGGGTCGACCGGGGCAGCAGGCTCGGCAGGGGCGACAGGGTCTGCGGGGGCAGCGTGGGCCTGCTCGGCCTCCTCGGCCTCGAGCACGTAAGCAGCAGGGATGAGGACATCCATCGCAGGGAGCCAGTCCACATGGGCAGGTGCAATCTGAGTCCGAGCTGGGCTCGGAAGAATCATGTAATCGGCACCGTAAGGGCCGTGCAACCAGACCCAGTAACGCTCACCGTGCAGACGAAGCATCTTCATCCGGGCCATAACATCGATCGACAAAGAAGTGGGGCCCGGTACTCGTCGCAGGTCGTCAGGGAAGTCCTCGCCGGTCATAAGGGCAAGCAAGGTGATCAGGCCGCCGCAGCATATCGGTGAGCGAGCGCCCACCGATACAATGATGCGGTCCAAAAACCAAGCCGCGACATCAATCACGACGGCGGGGACAAGCTCATCGCCATCCCTAGATAGAGCTCTGGGACGTGTCATCGCGTAGAGCATGTAGAGCTCCGGCGTAGACATCGTGCCCGGCTCATATCTGGCCAAAAAGGTCGTCGCCATAAGGCGCTGAGCAATACGGAGGCAGGGATGGACAATGGCCGAGGCCTTGGCCCTACTAGGGTCAAAGGCAGCGTGAAGACTCGTAATCCGGGCCCAGAAGGCACCGGCGTCGAAGGAGGGTGGGGGGATATGGGTGTGGCCGTAACCGCGATCGGCTCCGGGGACAGCGGGCCACGAGAAAAATGCTCTCATCATATCGAGAGTGACCTGGCACTCCCGGTCCATGAACCGAAACGAGCATCCCTCGTCGGTCCGGGCGATCGAACTAAGAATCTCAAGTGTCGGGCGGGTAAACGTGTCCGCCGACACCTGAAAGAAATCTCGCCAGCCCACGTTGTTGTACAACGTGAGCATCCCCTCTAGTACCCCCAGGCGTCCTAGGTCGGCAAGGTGTGTAAACCTGGAGGGTACGATCGAGCGCTGGGAGATACGCTCGAAGACGGCGCGGTGTGCGTCGTCTCAGAACGTAATCCCGAGTGGCCCGACCAGTGGAGCCGGAGGTGGTGGCTGTGGAGCGGCAGGGTGTGGCTGTGCGGGCTGTGCGGGCTGTGTGGGCGCTGCAGGCTGTGCGGGGTGTGCGGGGCCTGCAGGCTGTGCTGGGTGGATGGGGTGTGTGGGAGAAGGCGGAGGAGAGTCCTCCAACTCGTGGGAGGGGCCGGCATCATCCGACCGCTTCCACTTGGCGGAAGCTCTCTTCGACCGCGGCCGTGTCCGGGGCGGCATATCGGCCCCGAGCGCGAGCCGAAAAAGTGTAAAAAGTGCGGCGTGTGCAAAATAAAGGAAAGAGTGTACCCCGACACTCCTCGAGTGCTAAGCAATGGAAGAGTGCGAAGACAGCGCCTCCGCGAAGCCCAAATCAGTCCGTAGAAGCTCCCCTGGGCTCCCCTAAGCTCCCAAAAACAACCTGCGCATGAAATGGAGATATTAGCGGGTAATATTCAAAACGTATGGAGCATTAGGGGTATAATAGATAGATATAGAAATTGATTAGGGTTTGGGGGTCGTTTAACACATGGATCCTCGAAAAATACACAAAAAGAGGAGAAAAAGGGCGAATCAGGCGATACCGGAGGTGGTCGGAGCGGCGGCGGCCGGCGGCGACTCGGGCGAGGCGCGGCGGGTACTCGGTCGGCGGTGGCTGGCCGAGCGGCGACGCTAGGTGGTCGGTCGGGCGAGTGGGGGCGCGAGCGAGGGGAACGGGCGAGGGGAATGCGAAGTGTCGCGGGCGATTTGGGTTTTTGCGTTTCGAAAAACGTGCCCCCCTCGGCCCCTTATATAATAAAAGTTACGACTCGGCCGAGTGACTAGGTCACTCGGCCGAGTGAGATCAAATGAAATATCCTCCTCGCTTACGCTTCGGCCGAGTGGCTTTGCCAGCCTCGGCTGAGTGGAGTAAGTCCATTCGGCCGAGTGGCTCAAGCTACTCGGCAAGACTCGCCCTAGGAGCGTATCCGTTTTACTCGGCCGAGTGAAAATATATACTCGGCCGAGTAGCATTTATACTGAAATCAGGAAAATAAACAGAGAGTTGGGTACAGCAGACTTCCCTCGTTCGTGAGCGGCTCGGCCGGACGAACTTGTGTACTCGGCCGAGTGACTAGTATACTCGGCCGAGTGAGCCTTGTGTTCTGCTGTTTGTCTTCGTTTGGGCTCTAAACTCCGTCTTTCTTCCTCCAGTCGATTTCATCTTACTCCTAAGCATCGAGCGTCTTCCTGGGGCGCTCCTCGTCTTCTCGTTCATCCTCCTCATGATGGATTTACCTATCTCCTCTCCTGTCAAGAAAAATAGGACCCGTTATCACAAAATTTTTGGGCGAACGACTCAAAACACTAAAAATGTCTAAAACAAAAATAAAGAAAAAGTAAAAAATAAAGCAATAACCGTCGGGTTGCCTCCCGACAAGCGCTCGTTTAAGGTCGTGAGCTCGACCCCCTATGATTTTCAATTAATGCGGGATGTTTGGTGCATATGAGCTGCACCCATCAAATTTTCCGGGGAGAATGCTTGGATTCGGAAGTTGCGGCGGTGTGTTCTCCCTCGGTGGTCTCTCGTCTCAAATTGTGTTGGGGGGAGGCTCCCCCAAGCTAGCGTTTGCTCCGGTCAACGGCTTCACCGGTGACGCCGATTTCCGTATCGGCGGAGCTTTCTTTGGAGACTTTTGTTTCGAGAGCTTGCAGAGCTCTCGAATCCTTGCGACATCAGCGTCACCTTCATCATTTTCAGCGGAGAGGTCGGGGGAATCGTCTATCTTCTCATCTCGGCCTAAATCCGGGCCTTCCTCGAAATCTTCATCGAAAAGAGCGCCAATCGAGTGGGGGGTCGCCTCTTCTATCACCTCATCAAGGAGGTCCATGTAGTCAAGCTCCTCGTGATAAGGCATGTGTTTCATAGCCTTAGGAATGTGAAGCTCCACCTCGATGTTGCCGACGTTCAAATTTAGGGTACCTTCTCGCACGTCGACAATCACTCCGGCGGTGGCGAGGAACGGGCGTCCAAGTATCAATGAAGTATCGCCCTCCTCCTTAACGTCCATGATCACGAAGTCACATGGCAAGCATATTCCCCCCGGGACTTGTAGCGGGATGTCTTCGGCGATCCCTACCGGCCTTGTTATTCGCCCATCGGCCAATTGTATCCGCATGTCGGTAGGTTTCAACTTCGTCCCGGTGTTTAGCCTTAAGAACATGGAGAGAGGCATGAGGCTCACACTAGCCCCTAGATCTACCAACGCCTTTTGAAGAGGGACGCTGCCCAAGGTGCAAGGAATCAGAAAACTCCCCGGGTCTTTAAATTTGGCCGGCTCCTTCTCTCTCTTGGTGAACCAAGAGCCCTCCTTGGCTAGCATAATCTTCTCCTTCCTCTTTCTCCCCGAAATCATGTCCTTTAAGAATTTAGCATATGTGGGAATCTCCACGATGGCGTCGAGGAAGGGAATGTTGAGGCTAACTCCTCTAAGATACTCGAGAAACTTTGCTAGCCTTTTCTCCATTTTCGCTCTAGCGAGCCTTTGGGGAAATGGGACCGGTGGCATGAAGCGCCTTTCCTCAATCAATTGCTCCGCTCTAGATTTCTCATTTTCTTGTGGCTCTTTCTCCTTATCAACTTCATCTACCGGCTCAACCGGCTCCAAACTTTCCTCCACGGGCTCCTCGGTAGGAATCATGGCGGGGGTGGTATCCTTCCCGCCTCTAGTAGTAACGGCAACTACGGCATTGATGTGGCCGGTGTTGCCCCGTGGGTTTTGCTCGGGTTGCGCCGGCAATCGTTGAGTGTTCCGATTGAGCAACGCCAATTGCTCCGATATTTGAGCCACAACGGTATTGAGGGAGTCTTGCCCCGCCTTCAAGGTAGCATTGACCTTATTTTGCTCGACCATAAACGCCTCCACTCTAGCTTCGAAGTCGGATCGTTGTTGAGCTTGTGGAGGGTTTTGATTTTGATTCCTCCACCCTTGATTGTATCCGGGCGGCCTATATGGTGGAACTTGTTGCTTCGGTTGGAAATTTTGTTGTGGGGGCCCCCTCGGCGGATAGTGTTGTTGTTGGGGTGGTGGTGGTCGAGCTTGTTGAGGTGGTTGTTGTGGCGGGTTCAAAGCTCCTTCATTGTTGGCGTAAGAGAATCCGGGATGATTTCTTGTGGCCGGATTGGCCCAATATCCTTGGTTCCCCGCGACATATTGTACTTGCTCCAAGGATCCTTCTCCTTGCTCTCCTCCCACGTACATGGCTTGAGATTGGTCCTGCCAATCACTCATTTGGTTCGTTGGAGCGGAGGTGGAAGGGGTTCCTTGGGGCTCCGTGATAAACTTCTCCAGTCTCTCCACTACCTTGTGGAGAGAATCAAACTTGCTCGTAAGCTCCGCTACGGCCTTCGCCTCATAGATACTAGTTGGCTTCAAGGAGGACGTGGAGTGTCCTCGCTCATCGCCCCATTGTTGATTGTTTGAGGCCATCTCCTCAATTAGGGCCGTAGCTTCCTCGGGAGTCTTTGACAAGATAGCACCATTCGCCGCGGCATCAATAATTTGTTTGGTCCCCGGTTGGAGACCGTTGTAGAAGCTATGAACTAGCTCCCAATCTTCTATGCTATGGTGCGGGCATTGGTGCTGCAGATCTTTAAAACGCTCCCAAGCCTCATAGAGCGTCTCTTGGGGTCCTTGCTTGAAGGACATGAGAGCGCTCCGGATCTTCACCGTCTTGGATGGCGGATAGAACTTGTCAATGAATGCACTCGCCAACTCGTCCCAAGAGGTGAAGATTCCCTCAGCCTGCGTCCTCAACCAATAGAGTGCCTTGTCCTTTAGCGTGAAGGGGAAGAGACGCAGTCTGATGGCATCGATGGAGAACCCCGGCATTTGGAATGTGGCACACTTCGACAAGAATAATTGGATGTGGTAGTGAGGATTTTCATGGGCATTCCCATGAAATGGATCCTGCTGCATCAGAACCACTAGTCCAGTCTTTAGCTCGAAGTTCTTGTCAGCCGCCAACTCCGGCATGGCAATGGAAGAGGTCGTAGAAGAGGTCTTAGGCCGAAGCTTATCTCGAATAGAAATTATCCTCGCCATTCTTGCCGCTAATTGGTCCGCAGTTTCCGGGTTGGTCATAAACCTCCCTTCCGGATTTTGTCTCCTTTCCGCCCTAAGTCTCCGCGCGGTACGTTCGATCTCGGGATCAAATAATATATCTTCAGGGTCCGCCGTAGATCTCGTGTACATGCACAGGGAAAACAGAGTTTCAAAGAGATGATTGGTACCGTGGAAGGGTTAGGTAAAAATAAAGAAATGGAAATAATAATAATAATAAATAAATAAAGAAATAGCTAGGGTGGTAAGATCAAACGCAATCGCCTCCCCGGCAACGGCGCCAAAAACTTGATCGCTCCGGGATGTAACCCCAAAGAACGGTTGTAGTTTTACCGCAAGTGCACGGTGTAGCAGCGAGCGGGTTATCGAACACAGGGAGGACGAATGACCGTGCTTGTTCCGATCAACCTGGCTATTTAAGAAGAGAGAAATTTGCCTTTGGCGATCCTGTCACAATCGTCAGACAAAGTACGGAAGTATCAAATCAAATAAAGAACGTCTAGGGAATGGGGAATTCCCGTTACTTACCATATTTCGTAAAAGCGGTTCATCGGCATCAAAATCGCTAGAATAAGATTTTGGATGAACTAGTTGCAACTGAATGTAGAACCAAGCTCACGCTCTCGTGCTGTTGCCGGTCTATAGCTATCCTAGGCTTGGGTCCAATCTCTTGCAAACCCTAGCCCAGGGAAGCTAGCATTAGGATCAACATCATCGTTCAATCGCGCACCGAGCCCAATCTCTTGCAAACTCGGCTCACGACCTAGATTGGGATAGTTCCTACCCGTCCAATCTCTTGCAAACGGGTATTGGCGCGGAATTGAAACCGGAAACCCTAGTATCGGTCCAATCTCTTGCAAACCGATACTACGGAAATTCGATTCCAACACAATTCGGATTTCTAGGGTTTCCTATCGAATTGGGATCCAATCTCTTGCAAATCCCAATCGATGTGAATTCCTAGCCATCCGTAGTAAATTGATCCCAATCTAATCTCTTATAGCAATTCTAACGAAATTCCTACCAATTCATCACAATTATGAAATAGGGCTTGTAGGGTTCATCCCCACGCCCCAAGACGTGGCGACTACTCACAATTCATAGCAAGATCACAAAAATAATCAATGAAATAAGCAATAGAATTCATCACAATATTAAGATATGCAATAAAAATAGAATTTTTAGAGAAGAGAAAACACAAACCAATGGAGTTCTTCAATTAATCCAACAAAAATCCAATTTTGTCTCCTCTCCAATCACAAGAATAAAACTAAAAAGCTAATCTAAAAAGCTGCAAAAAATCTAAGAGAAAAGCTCTCCAAACTAGGGTAAAAACAGGGGTTAAATACCCCCCAAAATCGTCCAAAAACTGTGACCAAAATACCCCTGCACAGCCTGTTTTCCGCAATTTTCGCTACAGGCAGCGCGTCGCACTTGGCCGAGTGACAAAAGTCGCTCGGCCGAGTGAAAACCCTGTAATTTTCCAGTAAGTCTCGATCTTCAGGGGTCTTCACTTCGGGGTCGGCTCGGCCGAGTGAGCTGTCGTCACTCGGCCGATGGCTTCATGGTACTCGGGCGGTCGGGATTATCCACTCGGCCGAGTGGGTCTTCTGAAGCTCAGGCAGCCGAAAAACAGTAACTTGGCGATTTTTGAAGGGCTGCGTCTGGGCGCCACTCGGGCGTACGGCGTCTCGTCACTCGGCCGATGTGGTCTCCGTCGCTCGGCCGAGTGCACGTATGAATCGTGTCTGATCTGGTCGTCCGAGCGGTGTCTCGCTGGTCGGCCAAGTGGCTCCTCCACTCGGCCGAGTGGGACACAAAACATGCCCAAACTGCTTATTTTGGCCTCCTCGTCGCTCCTGCGACGTCCGTTCTTCTTCCGCTCCTCTCCAACAGCAAAATACCCCTCGGGGAGGTCGTCGGTGACCGTCTGGAGTAAGTGCATCTCGAGATCACTCCAAATCGCGCCAAATCACCTGAAATGCGACAAAAACAACAAATCGTGAAAAGCATCGCAATATCGTCGATATATCGTGAAAAACATGATTTGGGCGATCTAAATGGCATGCAAACATGCGGGAAAAAGGTGTAAAATAAGGAGTGATCACAATTATGAGAGCGACACGAGAGCCGAGGTGGCTGCTAATCCCTAATCCGCTAGTCGATGACTGCGAGAGCATGCTGACTGCTAGAACCAACCATAGGGTAGCATCGCACTCTGTAGATCATGAGAGTGGATGCGGATTTGCAAGGTGGGACCAAGTGTCAATCTTAATGCACACATTCTCGTGTGAAGCCGACTGCAAGACATAGTTTTGCAGAGGGATGCGTTAGACGAGTAGGAACAACGAAACTTAAGTACTCGCTCTCATCTACGGATGTGACACTCCTATCCTAATCCATCATCCGACGTGGGGTCAATTGACCTGGCATCCGTGACCGAAGGGCCTAGCGGAGAGTCTCGAAAGCCTTAAATGTTTAATTTCTAGTTAACTCTCGATTTCCACAATCAACCAATCAATCACTCGTGACAACCCCCGACCACATACTCTCCTCCTTCCATATAAAGCTAAGCGTTAAACGATCGCCTCCTTGAGTTCGATAATCTTTTTTTACTATAGCTTAACGTGCACTTGCAGTGATCCGCGCCCCCGTGGTGTAAACCCGGGGACCGAAAACTTATGCACATGCAAGTTATTAGGGCCCATGGTGACCGACACTGAGTATATCTTCACAGGAATCATAACGTCGATTATATGGTGCTCCCGAGCCCAGAGCAGACCATCGTGGACCCTCAACAGATTGAGTGGATCCTCCCCATGCAGGAACACATCCCCCCCATTTACGAGCTAGAGCCTGATGATGGGCAGGTTGCCCAGTAGCAGCCTGCTCAGCAGCCGGGCACTGCTCCTGATCGGTCCATATTTTACACCTTTTTTCTGCATATTTGCATGCCATTTCGATCACCCATATCACGCTTTTCACGAGTATTCGATGATATTGCGTTACTTTTCACTATTTCTTGTTTTTGTCGGATTTCAGGAAATATGGAGCGATCGGGAGCAAAAAGGAGCTTAAGGGACTTGCACCCACTCCGGAGCGTCACCCAAGGCTCTTTTCAGGGCTATTCGGCGATGGGAGACGGGTGGAAGAAGAAGGAACTCCGTAGGAGCGACGAGGAGGAGAAATGGAGAAGATTGGGCATTTTCAGCATGCCACTCGGCCGAGTGAAGGAGTCACTCGGCCGAGCAAAGAAGCCCGCTCGGCCGGCCAGATCGGACACATAGCAGATTAAGTATCAGCGTGCACTCGGCCGAGCATCGCCATCCCACTCGGTCGAGCATGGAGACACCACTCGCCCGAGTGGAATCACGATGACGGCAAGCAAAAATCCCAGACTTACTGGAATCCGTCAGGCGATTGAGGGTTCCGACTCGGCCGATTACCGAATGCCCCTCGGCCGAGTGAGTAAAGCCACTCGGCCGAGTCACCTCCGAAGACAGGCCCCCAAGACCTCTGACTTACTGGAATTTTATAGGGTCTATCACTCGGCCGAGTAGAGAAGCCCACTCGACCGAGTATAGAAGTCAACTCGGCCGAGTGATGCCGAGGACATGCAGCGCCCAGATTTTCAGACAGCCTCCCACTCTTTTGAAATCTGCTATCATTCCAGCAAGCAAATTATTTTTCTCATATTTTGTATGGATAGTAGACTTCATGACGATTCCAACGCCGCCAAGAACACGCATATCGGAGGTCGGATGAAATCTGGAGAATTTCTGCAAGTTGATGCTGCAGTGCTGGAATTTCCACTCGGCCGAGTCACATTTTCCACTCAGCCGAGTGCGGCCTGGGCCCAGATTTTAAGTTGCAGTTTGGGCTGTTTTTGGGCACGAATTTGAGGGGTTTTCTAGGGTTTCTTGCTAGGGTTTTGGGAGAGTATTTAAGGGTTTTGTAGCCACCATTAGAGGAGGATCCCCATTATGTTTTCTTAGCCCCCATATGTTTTTCTTAGGATTATTTTAGGGGTTAGGCCATGCCCTAGGCCCCCTCTTGGATCTAAAAGCTTGTATTTTGGATTGAAGATCTTCATCAAGTTAAGTATTTTCTTCTTTTTATTTGAATCTTTGTTTTTCTATCTTTTTGTATGCAAGCAATGATTTCTATTGATTCTCATATCCTTATTGCTATGCTAGAGTAGATTTGTTGTTCTAGGGTTTGGGGATGAACCCTATGGATCTAATTTCATATTTGTGATGAATGAATTTCTAAATTGCTAGAATTGCTAGGAGGTTAGGTTGTGATTGATTTACTACGGATAGCTAGGGATTTCCATCGATTTGGGATTTGCAAGAGATTGGATTCTAATCGATGGGAAGGCCTAGATATTCGATTCAGATTTACAATTGGATTTCTCTAGATTTGGTTTGCAAGAGATTGGACCAAAGCTAGGATTTTTAATTGTAAATCTATACCCATATTCGTTTGCAAGAGATTGGACGAATACGAACTATTACAACCTAGATCGTAACTCAAGTTTACACGAGAGTGGGCTCGAGGAGCGATTGAACGATGACGTCGATCTTCATGCTAGCGGCTTAAGTTAGGGTTTGCAAGAGATTGGGCTCTAATCTATGTTGCTATAGACCGGCAATAGCGCGAGAGCGTGAGCTTGGTTCTATATTCAGTTACGACTAGTTCACCTCAACACAAGTCTAGTAATACTGAGATTCACTATTTACGATGATGTATGACGATCTGTAGTGGGAATTCCCTAGCCCTAGACGTCTTTATTTGATTTTATATCCCCATACTTTGCCCGACGATTGTGACAGGATCGCCGCAAGGCAAATTCCCTCTTTTATTATATTGTATTTGAATCGATATTTGACCGATTTCTTTATCATCGACACCGACATCCACCACCATTTCCATTATATCATACCATAGCCATCTCCACCAATAAAACATTCGTAGTCAAACCAACCTAGGATAGATTGGAGCCAACACCACCTCCTCGTGTTCGATACCAGCTCACCACTTGACCGTGCGCTTGCGGTAAAACTACAATCGTTCTCCGGGTGTATATCCGGGCGCGACCAAGTTTTTGGCGCCGTTGCCGGGGAGGTGTTTCCCGTTGGGTGCCAATTTGTCACAATTAGGTTGATTAGATTACATTAAAAAATCAAAAAAAAATCAAAAAAAAAACATTGAGAGAAATTTTTTCCCACCACCTGCTATTATTATCTTTATCTCTCTTTGTACCACTGACGTCTTTTCCAGGTTGTTTACTTTGATTGATCAGGTACAGTTGTTGCAGCGATGGTGCTTCCAAAGAAAATGCGAGCGGGCTCTATACAATCCTACATATATCTCGCTGCATTCTATCAGGCTGATGGAGAATCCTTCGGGGAAGCCTTGTCTAGGTTTGAAGGAATGTTAGAAATGTTCCAGATGGAGTCAGACCACGAGTGGAATGACTCCACGCTATTTGATATCTTCACTAGAAGGCTAAAGGGACCCTCACGTGAGTTTTTGAAGAGGATGCAAGTGGGGAAGTTCAGTGATCTACAGTTGGTAGCAGCCTTGGAGCAAATGATAGATGATGCTCGATCTACCGGTTCACTAACCGTTACGGTAAGTAAACCATACGACCAAGTATTCATCGATTTTGTTATGGCTAATGTCTCTAGTGCAGGTACCATCATAGATGGAGTGTATGCTTCACTTGAAGGTGATCATATCCACCTTTATACCATCAACACTCCACAAATAGAGACATCTGAGTTGCCAAAGGAGGACACGTACACGGACCTATTGAGAAACATTGTCGACATAGTTCGAATTTCCGGTCCATTGACAATAACGGCAGGTGATCCTTTTGAGCTTGAATTTCAAAACTTTATTACTCATTGTATCTCTTCCATAGGCACAATTGATGATGGAGTCTACGCTCTAATTGAGGGGCACAAGACCCACTTTTATACCACGGTCAAGATACATGAGCCCATAGAGCCACCTGCACCTACTATTATGGTGGCCAAGCCCTGTAATCGGGTGCCTCGAGCTCCAGGACAGAAACAAAGAAGGAGGCGTGAAAAGGAGATGATGACGTTTACATTGCCTTCTATACCTGAGGAGCCTGAGGAGGATGTCCATGTTCAGCTTGGGGGAGAGTCAGCTTGTGCCATCGTCGCTCCCCCTTGCCACCCACATGAGCCAGAGCTTGCTTTTGAGGAGGCCTTACATGTGGAGCCAGAGCTTGTCACCGAGGAGGCCGTGCATTGGGACGAGGACACAGCCATTCATGAGGATCCCAAGCATTACCCTCCTCCTTTCGAGCTACCGCAGCCACCTCTACTTTCTACAGAGGCTGAGCATCCCTCAGAGGCCCACCCTTCCACTGACGCCGAGGACAATCCCACAGAGCTTATGGCTCCCCTTCAGGGAGATTTCTTTACTCTCTCGCCCTTTATATTTGATTCCCCTCCCATGTATGATGCTTGCTATGATTCAGATTTTGACGACTCATTGCACCTTTTGCAGGATTCATGTACATATGATCAAGAGGTACGATGGGACATATACGAGGAGGAGAGCGAGGAGTTAGCACCCATGGACGCTATTGAATATGATCAGGAGGTGCGATGGGATAAGTCTGACGATGATGAGGAGCTGCCTGATGAGACCTACACTTACATGCCCAAGCTACCTGAACAACCTGAGGCGAACAATGAGGAGTTGATCGACGTGGTAAACGAGAGTGGAGATTTATTTCCAGGGAAGTGTTGTCACCCGTCTTTAATTTTAAATACTTATGTTGATGACCCTCTTTGGAATACATTTATTTTGGGGAAGAATTATCCACATCAGATTGATGCGGCTTATCTCTTGCAGGGTACAGGTGGAGTCCTTGGAGAGATGCTGGGAGCCGCATTGCTGGAATCTGATGGAGTCCGTGGACATGTGCGCCTGGCAGAGCCACTGAAGGAGCAGTTGGAGCAATTGCCTGCACCAGTAAAGATACTGGATCCGCCTTTTGCTATAGCTGATATCAATCCAGTAGTGTAGAAATTTTTATGCTTTGAATAAACACGAATCCTCTCGACAGCGAGAGGACCGTATAGATTTGCTTGAATAAATATCACCTCATATGACGACAACAAAAATCTTTTACACCCCAAACCCATTATATATATTAATTCCCCTCTCCATATTTTGATACGCCACATCCTTTTGCTCACCACCATCGAGCATTTCTTTCAAGTGAATACTCACTTTCTTATTCATTTGACTTGATCATGCTTTACAAAGCCATGACATTTTTGATTGAGTCACTTGAATAGGATTGTTTGGTATAAGCTTGGGGGAAGGCGCTCTCATGCATCATTGTATGTGCATGTAGTTGCATTAGGATCTCATGTCATTCATTTCATCATTTTTCATTCACCTCCCTCATATTTATCGTTGTTCCTCATATTTTTCCTTTTATGATCACATTGAGGACAATGTGAAGTTTAAGCTTGGGGGAGTGCATTTCCATGCCATTTAGATGCATTAGTTGCATTTTTACTTTATTTTAGGATTTTTAGAATTTTTTTTCAAAATTTTGCATCATCTTTTTGAATTTTCCATCTTATTTTCCTTTTATGTGTGTTCATGCATCATGTTGTGTGCTTGTTTTTCATTTCTTTCCTCTCTTTTATTTTTTCTTATTTCTTTATTTTCCTTTCTCTTCTTTTGCTAGATGCGTTCCTTATGATGATATCTCTTATTGCTTTAGCAACCATCACGATGCTTATTATTCCTTGCCATGCTACTTAGAGTATTACATAGTCTTGCTATTCACATATTCTTGCAAATCTATTTCTTTTGATGATTCCTCTACATGAATGCATGATATTAATTGAAGTTGGATGTATTGATTAGTGTTTGGTATGCTTTTGTTGGAAGTGCACCAAGATTCACGCATCATTAGTATATCTGAAGCATCAGTTTTATTGTCTTATTCACCTTCTGTTGCATGCTTGATATGATTGTGCGCTTTACCGCTTGACTTCACTTTTTATTGAGATGATTGAGAATATCCATGCTTACATATGAGTTTTAGTTGAAGTATTATTTTATTGAACCGTTCGTGCAAATCTTAGAGTGAACCGAGTGCTACATTGTTTCTTTCTCCACATATATCTTTTTATTCTCTACATGTCACTTGAGTTCACCTCCTAAAGCTACTTATATCGCATCTATTTCCCAAAAATCCCCACAAAAGAAAAGGTTAGCTCCAAAAAGTCCAAAAAGCCAAAAAGGAGCCAAAATCCAAAAAAATACAAATCATATAGCTCCTACAAAAATCCAAAAAGAAAAATGAGAAACAAAGTCCAAAAGAAAAAAAATATTTCTCTATCTCATTATTGGAGCCACAAAATACTTGGGAAAACCAAGGCAAAAATCCCATTTTCCACTATTATATTCCTTTGGATGCGACGCCTCAAGCTAAGCTTGGGGGGGTGAATTCATTTGACCATATGAGTGAGTATGACATTAGAGTGGAGACGTGCATGAATGGGAATATTCGATAATGCTTAGACTTTGCAAAATATATTAGATATGGAGATTTTTCAGGATTTGAAATAAATATGTGAATGCCATGACTTTTATTCTATTCTCTATTGCATGCTTGGTGTGTATCTTATATGCTTCATTTATAACTTTTGATTGAAAAGTGCATCGCCAACATTTGTATATTAAATTCTATGAAATGCGTGATGTGGATATGAATTGATTGTATGAATTTAGAGAGTCCCTCTTATTATTCTTAAAAGCTTGCAAGTACCATGTTTATGAAAGATATGAAATCCTTATAGCATGTGATTTGTATTTTCCAAGTCATCGTGATGTGTAGCTTATGGCTTGAGATCTGAGAGTATAATCTAGCGACCCCTTCCACTTCGTATTCTTTTATTTCATTTCCCTTATTTTTCATCTCCCGAGTTCGTCTTTTTACTTATCTTCCTCGAGGACGAGTAAGAGGTAAGCTTGGGGGATTTTGATCGGTCCATATTTTACACCTTTTTTCTGCATATTTGCATGCCATTTCGATCACCCATATCACGCTTTTCACGAGTATTCGACGATATTGCGTTACTTTTCACTATTTCTTGTTTTTGTCGGATTTCAGGAAATATGGAGCGATCGGGAGCAAAAAGGAGCTTAAGGGACTTGCACCCACTCCGGAGCGTCACCCAAGGCTCTTTTCAGGGCTATTCGGCAATGGGAGACGGGTGGAAGAAGAAGGAACTCTGTAGGAGCGATGAGGAGGAGAAATGGAGAAGATTGGGCATTTTCAGCATGCCACTCGGCCGAGTGAAGGAGTCACTCGGCCGAGCAAAGAAGCCCGCTCGGCCGGCCAGATCGGACACACAGCAGATTAAGTATCAGCGTGCACTCGGCCGAGCATCGCCATCCCACTCGGCCGAGCATGGAGACACCACTCGCCCGAGTGGCATCACGACGACGGTAAGCAAAAATCCCAGACTTACTGGAATCCGTCAGGCGATTGAGGGTTCCGACTCGGCCGATTACCGAATGCCCCTCGGCCGAGTGAGTAAAGCCACTCGGCCGAGTCACCTCCAAAGACAGGCCCCCAAGACCCCTGACTTACTGGAATTTTACAGGGTCTATCACTCGGCCGAGTAGAGCAGCCCACTCGACCGAGTATAGAAGTCAACTCGGCCGAGTGATGCCGAGGACATGCAGCGCCCAGATTTTCAGACAGCCTCCCACTCTTTTGAAATCTGCTATCATTCCAGCAAGCAAAGTATTTTTCTCATATTTTTTATGGATAGTAGACTTCATGACGATTCCAACGCCGCCAAGAACACGCAAATCGGAGGTCGGATGAAATCTGGAGAATTTCTGCAAGTTGATGCTGCAGTGCTGGAATTTCCACTCGGCCGAGTCACATTTTCCACTCGGCCGAGTGCGGCCTGGGCCCAGATTTTAAGTTGCAGTTTGGGCTATTTTTGGGCACGAATTTGAGGGGTTTTCTAGGGTTTCTTGCTAGGGTTTTGGGAGAGTATTTAAGGGTTTTGTAGCCACCATTAGAGGAGGATCCCCATTATGTTTTCTTAGCCCCCATATGTTTTTCTTAGGATTATTTTAGGGGTTAGGCCATGCCCTAGGCCCCCTCTTGGATCTAAAAGCTTGTATTTTGGATTGAAGATCTTCATCAAGTTAAGTATTTTCTTCTTTTTATTTGAATCTTTGTTTTTCTATCTTTTTGTATGCAAGCAATGATTTCTATTGATTCTCATATCCTTATTGCTATGCTAGAGTAGATTTGTTGTTCTAGGGTTTGGGGATGAACCCTATGGATCTAATTTCATATTTGTGATGAATGAATTTCTAAATTGCTAGAATTGCTAGGAGGTTAGGTTGTGATTGATTTACTACGGATAGCTAGGGATTTCCATCGATTTGGGATTTGCAAGAGATTGGATTCTAATCGATGGGAAGGCCTAGATATTCGATTTAGATTTACAATTGGATTTCTCTAGATTTGGTTTGCAAGAGATTGGACCAAAGCTAGGATTTTTAATTGTAAATCTATACCCATATTCGTTTGCAAGAGATTGGACGAATACGAACTATTACAACCTAGATCGTAACTCAAGTTTGCACGAGAGTGGGCTTGAGGAGCGATTGAACGATGACGTCGATCTTCATGCTAGCGGCTTAAGTTAGAGTTTGCAAGAGATTGGGCTCTAATCTATGTTGCTATAGACCGGCAATAGCGCGAGAGCGTGAGCTTGGTTCTATATTCAGTTACGACTAGTTCACCTCAACACAAGTCTAGTAATACTGAGATTCACTATTTACGATGATGTATGACGATCCGTAGTGGGAATTCCCTAGCCCTAGACGTCTTTATTTGATTTTATATCCCCATACTTTGCCCGACGATTGTGACAGGATCGTCGCAAGGCAAATTCCCTCTTTTATTATATTGTATTTGAATCGATATTTGACCGATTTCTTTATCATCGACACCGACATCCACCACCATTTCCATTATATCATACCATAGCCATCTCCACCAATAAAACATTCGTAGTCAAACCAACCTAGGATAGATTGGAGCCAACACCACCTCCTCGTGTTCGATACCCGCTCACCACTTGACCGTGCGCTTGCGGTAAAACTACAATCGTTCTCCGGGTGTATATCCGGGCGCGACCAGCTCCCCCATACGCTGAGGAGCCACCCCACACCCTGCCCCAGTCTGAGCCTGCAGCGACCCCTTTTGTCTCCACTTCTGTTGAGGGCCATGACACATCTGTTGCGTCACCTGTTTTGGATTCTGATGCCGATCTGCATGCCTCCACTTTTGCCGAGGACCCGGCCCTATCAGCTGAGGTCCTCATTTCTGATCTGCTAGCTAATCCTCCTGTCCTCACCTCCTCACTGCAACCTGCGACCACACTGGTGAATGTATCACTGATCGTACCCATTCCCAGCACCGTCTCGGTGATTCTTACGGAGAGTGTGGTGATTTCTATCTCCACAGCTGCTGCCAGCACCTCTGCCATGTCTACACCTGCCCTATCCTCATCTGCACACACATTGGCCTTGACCTCTGCTCCTATCTCCATTACTGTTATCACAACTGCCCCACTATCTGCACAGCCTACACTCCCGATGCATCCCTTCTTCACCACACATGGCACATCTTCTAAGGGAGCATCCAGCAGCTCCCACCCCCGACATTGTAGGCCGATTATATGGGGTGGAGCATTCTGTTGTAGAGCTCCGCAGAGCCATCAGGACACTAAGCGATATTGGACATCGGAACAGTGATAAGCTAGACCGTATCCTTCACCTTTTTCAGCCACCACCACCCCCCCTATCGGGTGGTGGTGCTGCCTGATTTATAGCTTCTCATGTTCAAGTGTCTCCACCTCCTATCATTGTGCCCATCTGTCTTTTCGGGGCCCAGCTTAGTCCATATTGGGGGAGTCACATTTTGGCGTCAATTTTTATTGTCCATAGTGTCCATACTGGACATACTATGCATCATCATCACCTTCATCATCATCATTATCTCCATTTTTGTATATTCATGCATACTGTACATACGCATATGCATCTTTTATACCTTCTTTTATCTTTCATCCCTCCCACCCCCTTAGCATCATTTCCCGTCTTTACGCACGTGTTCTCAGCAGTGAGGACACTACTGTGTTTAGCTTGGGGGATGAGCGCTATCGCTTTTTACTTATTCTTTTCCTTATTCCCATTTTTAGTTCCATTTCCGCCCCATTTTTCTCCTTTTTATCATCGTTTTATTTTTTCTTCTCTTGTTTGATCGCATGCATGTTTTTCATTTCTTTCTCTTTTTCTTTTACTTAGACTAAAGATGATTCTCATATGATTGCACTATAAGCTGCACACACTCAACTTATCTGCTTTACACACTCACGTAGGATTCATCATAGTCTATTGCACGTCATCGCATATTTATATAGAATGGACTATGATTTTTTCACTACATGCCTTCGTGTGTTAGAGATATTCCTTGATTAGGATGCATTTTAAAATGCTTTTACATACTTTAAATTCATATTCTCCCCAACGAGTATCCTCGAAACAGTTGAGCTTAAAAATGCATGATTAATTGAAAATTTAATGAAATTTGCATGATTGTGTTAAAAAGTATATTTTTATAATGGATGGTAGTTCAAATTGATTTGGATAACCCACGACACTTAAGTAGCGTCCACTAGATATTCTGACACCGAGCCATGTCCCAATTTTATGCTTTTTATTTTTTGTATATAGCCAAGTTCGATCCTTGATCGTTCTTTGCATTCCATCGCGTTTACGTGAGTTTGCAAAAATCCCAAGAAAATTGGAAAAATCAAAAATCAAAAAATAATTACATACAAATAATAGGCTCGAGGGGTTCTTCGTAACCTGATACCCTAATACCGTCTGGTCTGGGATGCATAGGCCGCCTCTTGGATATATTAAGTTATCTCGTATATATAAGAAAATAAAAGCATGTATATATAAAGAAAATTGTATAGCGAAAAACAATTGTAAAAGGAAAAAAAATCACACATCTTTACCTCACTTTCTATATAGAATATGGACATGGCGAGGTCGATGATTTCTAGAGATTGTGAAAGAGTTTAGTGCAGTGATTTTTAGATTTAATTGAACTTACCATCATCATTTATGAAAATTAATTAAAATCATCTTACATGCTTGAATTAATTGATCATAATATTATTCGCTGCTTAGAGAATGAGTTATGGAGATTTCAGGCTTGAATCATGGATTTTGTATATTGATTGCATGATATAATAGGAATCTCCCTCATACTTCATTTCGTATATTTGAGTTCACTCCAGTCATTTAAAAATCCATTCTATATATATTCTTTACTATACTTGATGAATCCTCATGAGTAATGCATTTTTGAATTATAAAGTTGACGTGTTGTTGCGTGCTATGAGATGAGGAGATGATTTAGTCGACTTTCCTATTTTCGACTTCCTTTTTCACTTCGTTGTTTTTACCCTCCGACGAAGTTCATATTCGTCTTCCTCGAGGACGAGTAAGAGGTAAGCTTGGGGGATTTTGTTGTGTCTATATTTTCTATCTTTTTACCATGCATTCCCATGTCGTTTCGATCGCCCGAATCCATATTTTCGTATTATATCGCGCTTTTCTCGATATTCTTGATCCTTTCGATGTTTTATGTGTTTTCAAATTCAGCGTGATTCAGAGCGTTACGAGGGTCTGGGCACAACATCAATGCCAAAGCTCGCCTCGCCTCGCCTTGCCACGACGACCCAAGGAGGCCAAAGAAACAAAGAAGAAAAGGAGAAGAGAAGGAGAAGAGAAGAGAGAAGAGAAGGAAAAGATAAGAAGGGAGCCCATTATAGCATATTGCCAGATCTCCAAGCTGTGACACGCCAAGGAGCAGCCGATTCCTTCTTTGAAGTGCTCGACCGAGAGACAAGCTCGCTCGGCTGAGCGACCAGCCCGCTCGCCCGAGCCAGCTGTCAGAGGAGCCTAACAAATGCAAGGCGAAGACTCTATAAAATTGGGTCTTCCTTACGATCGACCAAGCGACATGACCCTCAGGCGAGAGACTCAACTCGCTCGCCCGAGCGGACCTTCTCAAAGCACCAAGGGGAGCGCTACACAAGGCACTGATTGACCGAACGAGCACTGCGCTCAGCCGATCGGTAGGTCGGAAGACTCCAAATTGACTTAAATTAATGGGTTTCTGGTTGGTTTTTCTTGTAAAACCTGAACCCAAACTGTTTTGTATAAATAGTGAACAACTTTTAGAGTAGGTTAAGCTTTATTTTTCTATAGCTAAACACTTACTGCTATTTTGGGAGCTCTCTCTTGGTAATCTCTTTTGCAATCTATTTTCTTGTTTGTGGTTGGATTTCTTTGATTTCTTTACCATTGCTCTTATTTCTATTGCTCTCTCTATTGAAATTGATTTCATGCAATTTGACCTGTTAAATATGCCTATCTATATTGCTATCATATTTAGAGATTTTGCCATGCTAGAGTAGTGGGTTTCCAGGGCTTAGGGAGAATCCCTAGGAGCTTAGGGATGTATCCCGATCTGTCTCATTTAATTTGTAAGTGAAAGAGGTATGAATATCTTTTCGATACATTATTCATGTGTCAGGAACCATGTCGTGTTAGACCTCTGTTGGACGAATATAGGGTCTCCCTATGGTGATTTGAACTAGGGTTTTGGGGGATTAGCCTTAGGATTGGAGGATCGTGAAAGCGACTCCGTATTCTAGGGAGAATCCCCACGAATCCAATTTGGGATTAGTGGTCGTTTTCTGGGGCTCACACTCATGAAGGTGATCCAAGAGCCGAAGGGGGAACATTAACCCTCAATCCACTAACCGATGACTACAAAAGTAGCCCGTCAGCTAGAATCAACCATAGGATGTCGTCGCATTCCATAGAGTATGCGAGTGCCTACGGATTGTGAGGCGGGACCCAAGCGTCAAATGTAATGCATGCATTCCTGTATGAAGCCGATAGCGAACAAACGGCCCCGTGTAGGGATGCATTAGAAGAGTGTGATGATGGAAGTCTAACGCCTGTTCCCATCTCCGGATGTGACACTCCTACACTCATCCATCATCCGACGGAGGATCTATTGACCCAAAATCCATTACCGAATGCCCTAGCAGGGAATTCCGAAAGCCCTAAGACGTTTAATATTTAGTCTATTCCACTTCCTTCAACCAACCAACCAAATCATACGTGACAACCCCGACCACACATTCTCCTCCTTCCACACAAATCTAAGCGTTAGACGACCGCCTCCCCAGAGTTCGACATTCTATACATACTATTACACATCGTCCACTTACGGTGTTCTCATCTGTGCACCACAGGCAAGGAACAAGCCTCGTTAGCTATTGAACTGGGACCTGCGAACGAGCGTCTTAGGGTCAAGATGAGCCAGAATCTAACTCCACGGATGGATGTTCCCCTAGCTTCACGATATCTCCATAATCCTGCAACATGAGAAGATCGTTAGAGGATCGGGGTTGGAAGCCGGACCGACCCCCCTTCGATGCTCAGGTTAGTCTCTATTAGATGAAACATATATATCAAGATGGAGAAGAAGATATCAGAAAGAGAGATAAGAGTGTAATTTGGTCTGTCTTAGCCTTGCTTGGAGATATCCTATGAGAGGTCTGGCCTCCCCTCTTCCCTTTGGTCCATGTGATATTTATCTCCCCCTTGATCTGTAACTTCCTTCCACCATAAGTGGTCACTAATTGCCCAATTTGTGGGCTTTTAATTTGTCTTCAAGGAGAGTAACCATCCCTCCTTATTCACCCCTTTATTGCCTCTTTTAAGGCTATTGAAGTGGTCATTTAAAGTGGTGGGAGTTTGACTTAGTCATATGGCCAATTAGTTGACAATTTGACTTGGTAATGGTTTATCCTCCTCAGCGGGCCTCGGGGCTATCGGGCCATGGCGACCTTTAGTGGGCCTCGCTTATCGGGTAGACTTGTGTCTACTCATTTCGTGGGCCGGACCCATGAAGAATTTGGTATCAATAATGGCCCCCATTACGAGGGCTCAACCTTCGAAAAGGTTAAAGTCGGGTGATGTGGTAACTACAAGGAAGAAATAACTTTGGTCGGGCAGTCGGGGTTGCTTGTAAGGAAATGACCTCCTGACTATTAGCTGGTAAGTGAGGGATGAGATCCTTTTTACCATTGATGCCGAGCTATGTAAGCAGATCGTTTTATAATGGCCTCGAAGTATGACTTATACTTGTATGGTCGGATCCGATCGCTTAGCTTGGCATGAGAAGAATCAGTCTTCAGTCAGCTAGAGGGTGGACTTTTCGAATTACGGTCCATGATCGTTCCGTTGTAAGGGATATGGTTCCTTCGGCTTACGGCCGACAACAGAAGTTGAGTCATTCAGTGGCGATAGATTGGCCCCTCGGCGTTCGGTTGCGAGAGATATGGACCCTTCGGCTTACGATCGACAACGGAGTCGGATCGTTCAGTTGAGAGGGGATGACACAATGGCTTACGGCTGACGACTAAGGAGAGTCGTGCGGTTGCGAGGGACATGGTCCCTTTGGCTTACGGCTGACGATGGAGTAGGATCGTTCAGTTGCGAGGGGGTGGCCCCTCGGCTTACGGCTGACGACCAAGGAGAGTCATGCGGTTGCGGGGATATGGTCCCTTCGGCTTACAGCCGACGACGCAGTCGAATCGTTCAGTTGCGAGGGGGTGGCCCCTCGGCTTATGGCTGATGACCAATGAGAGTCGTGTGGTTGCAAGGGCATGGTCCCTTTGGCTTACGGCTGACGACGGAGTGGGATCGTTCAGTTGCACGGGGGTGGTCCCTTGGCTTACTGACGACCTAGAAGAGTCGTGTGGTTGCGAGGGACATGGTCCCTACGGCTTACGACTGACAACATAGTCGGATCATTCAGTTGCATGGGGGTGGCCCCTCGGCTTAATGCTGACGACCAAGGAGAGTCGTGTTATTGCGAGGGATATGGTCCCTTCGGCTTACAGCCGATGACGAAGTCGAATCTTTCAGTTGTGAGGGTGTGGCCCATCAGCTTACGACTGGCAACCAAGGAGAGTCGTGTGGTTGTGAGGGACATGGTACCTTCGGCTTACGGTCGATGACGGAGTCGGATCATTCAGTTGTGAGGGGGTGGCCCTTCGGCTTACAGCTGACGACCAAGGAGAGGCGTTCGGTTGCGAGGGGCATGGCCCCTTCGGCTTACGGCCGACGACGAATGTGTTGCTAAGTTACCTGAGAGGGTAGTATGAATTATCCTCAATCGCGTAGCAAGGTCGGCTCATGATCCGATCGTATAGCCATATGGCTCGTTGCGCATCCTGAGTTACCTTGTGAGCTTGCATACAAAATATACGTCATCTCAGCTGCTAGATGAGGTGTGAGCCGCTTTTATGGAGTTGCATTTATGGAGATTCGTTTTTCTTGTGAAGCTTCCTCCATAACTACCCTAACCTCGAAAAATCTCTCGATCGGAGTCAAAATAACATGCAATTTGTTAGAAAAAATTGCATACAACAGTGACGAGAAAAAGGTTCGCGGTTGTTTTAAGTTGTAATTAGAGTATAGGTGGAAAGAAATGACCTATAGTGATTTCTCCACCTCCACGGCTAGCATCATTAGCTTTCGGCAAGCTGGTTCAGAGATCAAAGCTTTGATATGTCTCAAACAAATTTTTAATGCCTGGATGGATGTTGACCCCCCCCCCCCCCCCCCCCCCCCCCCCGATCGATCCCATTTGACTCGAATTTCGAGATTGGAGGTCAGGTGGAGGAGTAGTGTGAATAGGCTATGCTACGTAGGTAGGGAAGGAAACTCGGTAAGCCTATAAGAGAAAAGCTTTGGAGAAGAGCTAGCATGCTTGCCCAGTTAGTTGCTTGGTGTACGCTTATTGGGAAAAAATTCCGATTCGGAATTTGTCGGCGGTAGAGCTTGAAGAGGGTGGCAAGTTGAATAGTTCGCTCGACAAAATGCCGTCAAACTGATAGCGTTGATGGAGATCAGTCGATCAAGCTCGACGAGTAACTCGACGAAGCTCTAAAAAAGAACGAGTTCCGACAACGATCGGACCCAACTCGATTGGAGAAGTCGAATTGAAGCCTTGACTGAGTTTCCAAACTCGAGGGATGCCTCAGTGAAGCTCAGAGGAAGGAGTAGTGGCTCAGATCCACTTCCGCGAGGTACAGATGGCTCGATCGGCAACCCCGTTTGATTTCCAACAATGCATGTGGAGCTTTGGCTTCCAATTTCCTTGGTGAACAGATCTGAACAATTTATAAGTTCATAATTAGAAAGGCATCTCAGAAAAGTGGAATAAGAAATTTCATGTATGAAAATGCTTCATTGGAATAATGATCAGTTAGTGCTCGACAGGTCGACCTTTACTGGATTTGTGGTGTTTTTGTTGGGGGGTTGGTTCTTGGGTCGAGTGCCCCTTGGGGGGATGCCCCTTCAGACGACCGATCTTCCTTGGGTCATCGAGCCTATAGGCTCAGAACACTTGTCTCCAGTCACTAGAGCTTGGTCTTCCCCTACGATGTTGGGTCAATTATACAACTGAAACCGAAGATTTGGTCTTTAGAGCTTGGAGATGAATCCGTGCTGGGCTCGACGTGCCATGGACGACGCGAGAGTTTGGTCGATGCCATGGGTCGAGGCTGATCGAAGCATTGGGTCGAATCTTAGAGGTGATTCCGCATCGGAGCTTGATCTACCATGGGTTGACGTGAGATCTCCTTGAGGAAAGGTCGGCAGCTCAGGTCAAGCATCAACGATGCCTCGCTACTTGTGTCAACCACGGATCTCCTCTCGAAGACGGCGAAGCTAGGTCATCGGGTTGTATTGACTTCTGACAACAACATGTTAGTCTCCAACAAGGCTCATGAGTTCGAGTCAGTCTCCGCCAGGTTTCGGAAGGTTGGGGTGCTCGATGCCTGATCGAAGGTTACTGGAGTTGATCGATGCCCCTTTGGATGCATCGGTCGAGCTTGGATGTTGCTCCAAACTTTCACAGCGTTGATCGGAAGCTCGAATTGACTTCGAGAGCTCGAGAGCACAAAGCAGCGACTGAAGGTTACCGGAGTTGATCGACGCCCCTTTAGATGCATCGGTCGAGCTTTGATGATGCTCCAAACTTTCACAGCTTTGATCGGAAGCTCGAATTGACTTCGGGAGCTCGAGAGCAGCTCGGGGAGATTTGTGAAGGCTTAGGTCAAAGAGAACTCGCTCCTAAAGTGGGTCGAATGGAAGTGTTCGAGGCTACCCAGATGTTTCACAACACGTGACGCGGGTGGACGAATCTCGACGGCGTAGATCGAGCTCCCACGTTGCATTGCTCAAGTCTGAGCGAGTTGTGGATGCCCCTATCGAATGTGGTTGAAGCCATGGGTTTTGAAGATTTGAGTACACAGCAGCCTCGCATAAGGATTGTTAGGGGTTTTGAGCTTGCAGGAGCTGCTGGAAATTGCTGGAGCTAAGGCGGACGAGTCTTGATGGAGTCTCGATGGGTTGGAGCTCCGAATGTGCACTGATCGTTCTGCACTTATTTTTCCGCACCGTGGTTGACTTTGTCGGAGGCTATCAAGTGATGGAGCTTGGTCGATGAGATGGAAACTTAATCGTCCAGCATGGTCGGAGGAGAGCTCCAATCTGAGGCAAGCTTGGAATAGGGGTTGACGCGATCGGAATCTGGGTCGTCGAGCTCGACTATTGATCGCTGATTGGTCGGCAAGTTCGGAATAAGGGTCGACGTGCATCCTAGCTCGAATCAGAATGGGGCTTTGTCTTTAACCAGAAAGCAGTTTCAGTCATGTTCTGACCCATCGTAAGGTCGTCGGACGAGATCTGCTCCAACGGAGGTTCAGGACTTCGATCGCTGACGATGCTCAGGAACTTCGATCGGTCATTGTCGAGGCTTAGGAGCTTTGATCGGATGTTGCCGAGGCTGAGGAGCTTTGATCGGATGTCGCCGAGGCTCAGGAGCTTGGATGACTGTTGATTGAAGCCGAGGAGCTTCATCTCGATCGATGACGAGGCATGGGCGTTGCCAACCTTGAGGAGAGTCGGAGGAGAATCGGATCTGCTTAAGGTTGATCGAAGGAGATTGGATCTCGGTGGAGTTGCCTCGGCTTGATGGGATCTGCCTAGGGTCGATCGGAGAGGATGGCTTGAAGATGGTGGTTTCGACTGGAAGTTGAAGCAGCTCGATCTTGTTTCGGACGAGCCAAGCATTCTGCGTCTAAATGAAAGCATTGCTTTGGTTGGAGATGTCGCCCATTGCTCTGAGTGGTAACTCTATTGGGGAGTCCAATGAGCTCGGAGGAGGTTGCGTGAACAGAATCATCTGAGAGATGGCTACACAAGCTTAGTCAGAGCTTGGCAATTCCATACATGCTCGATTGGACAATGTGCATGTCATCACGTCTCAAATGGGCAAGGACATCTCCCATTGAGCATTTAGGAGGCGTATTGGAGCCCGGTAAATTGTCGAGCTTCCGTCGAGGCCCGGATCTTCATCGGCCCCATCGTGTGTCTTCTACATTTTATCCAGAGAAGAGAAGAACATGTTTATGTTAATTTTCTGCTCCTACCTCAGCAATTAGTAGAATGAGCGTAATATAAATTCATTTAAAATAAGAGGAAAGAAGAAATTATTTTCCTTCAATGTTTCCTCAGGATTTGGACATTCCGGCCTCAAATCGATGGGTTGAGTCGACATAGTCATTGATGACAGGATGTTGACTCCTTTTCACACAGACGGCGCCACACTGTTGATGCCAAAAAAGACGTCAACGATCGGTTAGGCTGAAGAAGGCCCCTCGTCGTGGTGGAGCCTCATCAGCTACTGAACTGGGACATGCGAACGAGCGTCTCCGGGTCGAGATGAGCCATAATCGAACTCCACGAAAGGATGTTCCCCTAGCTTCGCGATATCTCCATAATCCTGCAACATGAGAATATCTTAGAAGATCGGGGTTGGGCTCTATTAGATGAAAACATATATAGAGCAAGATGGAGAAGAAGATATCAGAAAGAGAGATGAGAGTGTAATGTGGTCTGTCTTAGCCTTGCTTGGAGATCTCCAATGAGAGATCTGGCCTCCCCTTTTCCCTTTGGTCCATGGGATATTTATCTCCCCCTTGATCTGTAACTTCCCTCCACCTTAAGTGGCCACTAATTGTCCAATTAGTGGGCTTTGAATTAGTCTTCAAGGAGAGTAACCATCCCTCCTTGTTCACCCCTTTATTGCCCCTTTTAAGGCTATCGAAGTGGTCATTTAAAGTGGTGGGAGTTTGACTTAGTCTTATGGCCAATTAATTGACAATTTGACTTGGTAATGTTTTATCCTCCCCGGCGGGCCTCGGGGCTATTGGGCCATGGTGTGTCACCTTTAGTGGGCCTCACTTATCAGGTATACTTTTATCATCTCATTTCGTGGGCCGGACCTATGACGAAATTGGTATCAACACGTGTTTTGGACACGTATTTCTACTTTGAATGTACTTTCTAAAATATACAAATCGCCAATGATTCAAATCATGTGGCCTCTACTTTTTCAGATGTATCAAAATAAATCTATTATACAAATCAGGACTTTTTTGGATTTTGTTCTACGTGGCAGTTTTGTCCTAGTCATATTTTGGGTTACTGACTGGGACGCCGGTGGGGGCACCGTGAGGGTTGGGTGGGGCTCTGGGCTAGGGTTTGGGATGTGTTTTTGGTATTTTTTTCCGTTTTAGTCCTTGCTTTTTCTCTTTTAGCCCTCCGACCCTTCTCTCATACACACTCATGCTTTTTTCACTTTGGCGACCGCTTCGATTTGCATTTGCGCCCGGACAACGACTGTATCTGTACCCTCCGGGCACGTGCAATTACTAGTAAATAAATAAGTCATGTGGTCTCCGTATCGGTGTACTAGTATCTGTATAGCAAGGTGCCAAGCAAATAGCAAGCAACCCAGGTCTTAGGATACTGCTTGTGTTTGGCGTCGCATTTCTTGGGTTCGCAATATATGTCATCGAGAAATATCATTTACTTATTTATGTCTTGGCGGCTACTTTTGGACTTGAGTAAAACCCATTCAGATGACTAAAATCAAAATGAGATTTCATATGGTTGGCATGAGTACCCATCATAATTGACTGTGAACTTTAATCTTCGTTGCATCTTGGAAAACGGTCCGAACTAATGTTGTTGTGGTTAGGATGCAACCGCCAAAAAATCAGGCGGATTTAGGCTCGAACCTCTTCGCAAAATTAAGGTCACAACTCTCGACTCGAGTCGGGTAGACGCGACTATTGGGCTCGAACCACTTCGGAGTGTCGCGTCGAATTCCATAAATGCAAAGTCCCTGCAGTGGAGTTGCTTCATTCTGGGAGACAACTCCCTTTCGAATTCGAAGTTTAATCTGTCTGCAGAGGTGAAGATTTGTGTATAGAGTCATTAAAAATCAAGGTAATTATCGCACTGTCTATTCTTTTTTTATTTTTCCGAAAAATATGTGGGGCTGTACAAAGAGAGGAGCACAGATATACATCAGATCTTTGATTCATGATAGAAAAGGAAACGTTGAATCGGCATCCTCCTCAAATCAGGAGATAACCTTACCAAATATAAGCATAATCCAAATTGAAAAAAATGAACATGTATCTCATGTCTAAAATGGCAAATAAAAATCGAAACGATATCATCGTGCATGAATTCATGTAGGTGAATCCTCCAATATAATCCTAGCTAGTAGTCTCTGTATATATAAATCAGCGGCTAAAGAGATTTCTTATCTCATAGTATCTATATTTTTTTTTGTCTCATTACTCAGTAGGACTCCAGGATGAAGAAGGAGGTGGTCATCGTCGGAGCCGGGCCCGCCGGACTTGCAACCGCGGCATGCCTGAACGTGCTCAACATCCCCAATGTGGTGCTGGAGAAAGAAGACTGCCACGCTCACCTGTGGAAGAAGAAGGCATACGACCGGCTGAAGCTTCACCTGGCCAAAGAGTTCTGCGCGCTGCCTCACATGCCCCACGCCCCTTCGGCCCCAACCTACATCCCAAAGGACGACTTCGTTCGTTACTTGGACCAGTACGTCGTCGAGTTCGACATCGGCCCCGTCTGCAACACTTGTGTCGTCTCGGCCACCTTCGATGAGGGTGCCAAGATCTGGAGCGTGAGGACTCGCAATGCAGTGTCGGGGGAGGAAAAGGAGTACATGGCGCGTTTCTTGGTGGTGGCCACCGGCGAGAATGCGCAGGGGTTCATACCTGATATCCCCGGGCTGAAAAGCTTTGATGGGGAGGTGATCCACTCTTCCCATTACAAATCCGGAAAGGCCTACCAAGGAAAGACTGTCCTTGTTGTAGGGTGTGGAAACTCGGGCATGGAGATTGCTTACGATCTTTCCAACTTTGGTGCCACGACCTCTATTGCCATTCGAAGCCCGGTACGTTTTTTTCATTCTTGTACTCTCTGTCCCCTATCTTCTTAATTTTCATGACACTGAAGCCCAATGTTTCATATCCTTACATGCATGCAGTTTCATGTAATGACCAAGGAATTGATTCGCCTGGGCATGTCACTGGCCCACTACCTCCCACTCAAACTAGTCGACGGCCTTCTTCTCTCGTTAAGTTGGTTCTCCCACGGGGACTTGTCCAAGTATGGGATTGTCAGGCCTAGCATGGGGCCGCTCGCTCTCAAGGCCGCAACCGGAAGATCCGCTGTCATCGACGTTGGAACAGTCGAGAAGATCAAAGCCGGCGAGATACAGGTATAATTAATGTTCAGCTTTCCGAATGTTGAGTTCAGTTAGCAACAATATCTATGTTTATATATATCCTCGTGCTAATTAAGTTTTTTTTCCTCCACCAAAAAGGTTGTCAAAGAACCCACAATGGTGCGCGGCAATGAGGTTGTGTTCAAGGACGGCAGGGCTCTTCCTTTTGATGCAATCGTGTTTGCAACGGGTTATAGAAGCACTGCAAGGAACTGGTTGAGGGTACGAGTTGCGAGTTGCATTTCTTTTCTTTCTTCGAATATTCCATGTGATTTATATCCTTGATTAATAGTAACTAATTGATGACAATGCAGGATGAGGAGGGGTGGCTGCTGAACCAAGATGGATTCCCCAAGGAAAGGTTTCCGAATCACTGGAAGGGTATGAACGGTCTCTACTGTGTTGGACTGGCAAGAAGAGGACTGTTTGGAATCGCCAAGGATGCTGAAACTACTGCTAACGACATTGCAAAGGCTTTAATGAGCATGCAGTAATGTAGCAGTTTTGCCGATGACATTGCAAACAGGATTTAACGAGAGCTTTTTGCTGATGACATGTAGAAGTGTGAGGTTTTACCCAAGCCAATTTGGCTTAGTGGTATTATTCATCCCTCCCTTGTGAGAGGTCGAGTGTTTGATTCCTGCTTTTCGATGTAACAAAAAAAAGAATTGTGAGGTTTTAACCCAAGCCAGTTGGCTTAGTGGTATTCCCCAACCCTCCTTTGTGAGAGTTCGAGGGTTTAATTCCTGCTTTCCGATGTAACGAAAAAAAAAGAATTGTGAGGTTTTACCCAAGCTAATTGGCTTAGTGGTATTTCCCATCCCTCCCTTGTGAGAGGTAGTGTTTGATTCCTGCTTTCCAATGTAACAAAAAAAAAGAATTGTGAGGTTTTAACCCAAGCCAGTTGGCTTAGTGGTATTCCCACACCATCCTTTGTGAGAGGTCGAGGGTTTAATTCCTGCTTTCTGTTGAATAAAAAAAAGAATTGTGAGGTTTTACCCAAGTCAATTGGCTTAGTGGTATTCCCCATTGTGTTTGTGAATTAATGACTGTAGCAGTGTTTTGTGATGTCTTCAATCGCCTTTATCCAGCTGTTTGATGTATCAAAAAAGTTGTTTTTGGAAAGTTTCTTTGGGCTTGAAATCGGTGTGAAAATTGAGTTTGAGAGTTTGTTGTGGGTTTATAAAACTTTTGGTGCTTTTTTGGATCTAAATTATTTTTAAGTTATAAATAAATGGTCATCTATTATAAACTCATAAGGTGACCAATCTCAAAGTGTCCAGTCATCGTGGCTCTCTATATATTCTTCCTCAATGTGGGGTAAGAAGCTCAAGGGACCCCCACTACTTAGTAGTGGGGTGTAATGGAAGATAATGAGGGGAGGGTGGCCAAAGGCCTTCCTCAACTCACAACACTCCCCTTTATCTCTCTATTACCTTGGGTTAATCATATGATACTTCAGGATTCAATATGCTAATAAGATAGGTACTTCTGGATCCAACTACATGCACACCTGTCTCTTGTCGTTGGAACAATTTGTAATGCTGAAAAAACTGCATCTTGTTTGACAATCGTTTTCGAGTTTAGGCATTACCTCTATGCCCCCTCTTAATTCTAAACTTTCTGAAATTCTCATTATTTTAATTAATGGAATGACAAACCACAATATACATGTTGGGTTTTTAGTAAGGCAATGGGCCCTATGGGTGGATAAAAACGAATTTTTTTTTAAAATTCTCTGAGGACGTCCATTGTTTCTTGGTTGCATAGGTAAAATTGGCATGCATTGGATCCTCTACATGTGTGGACCTATTTGCAAGTGTGTAGATTTCTTGGAGTAATTACTAATTTAAGCTGGACCAATTAGTAAAAACCCAATTTTATAAATAAGGGGATATGATCCCTGCTTGTCATGTGTTATTGTCTTTCTGTTTCTTATTTAGTAACCCGTCGTGAGAGAAAACCAGAGAAGAAAGGGCTACGTATGAGTACAAACAACTAGGAGATCAAGTTATTCTCATTCTTACGTAGTTAATTCTTCTTAAAACAATCTTCAGGCAAAGCTTTTTCATGAATTTAAAGTTCTTTCAATTGATATTAGAGCCTCAATTGTTTGAATTTCATTCTGATTGAATTTTCAAAATAAGAATGCCTTAATTCAATGGTGAATCCCTGCTTGTCGTGTGTTATTGTCTTTCTGTTTGTAACGACTACTTTTCATGTATCTGGATTTTATATAATATAATATATGTTTTGGTGGATTTTCTCCTCGTGTGTGGTTTTCGTCTCCGTAGCTTTCATTTTCGATCGTTTCGTCGTGATTTCTCGTTTCTACCTTAGGATCATCGATTTCGAAGTTTGTCACTCGTGACGGACTTCATAACGGTCGTATCTAACTATTAGATCAAGCCTAGGAGTCTTAGGAATCGATCCCGGGGCCCCGCGCTCCGTATCGGTACTTTTGGTGCTCATTAGCCGGTGTAAGAAGGGCCACCGACCGACTAGATGACGATCCAGTCGGTCGGCAATCCTTCTTGGACCGACTAGTTAGCTTTCTAAATTTCTCAGGAGTTACTGTTTATCGTTAGTCGGTCTACGAACGTTGGTTGACCGACTAGGTTGCAAACTAGTCGGTCAGCAATGCTTCTTGAACCGACTAACTCATCATATTATTTTTGTATCAGTTACTGTTTACCCTTAGTCGGTCTAAGAGCGTTCATCGACCGACTAGATGCCAAACTAGTCGGTCAGTACTTGTTCATGGACCGACTAACTCTAGAATCCTATTTTCGTTCAGGAGTTACTGTTTACACTTAGTCGGTCTGCGTTGGTCGACCGACCGACTAGTTGCCAAACTAGTCGGTCAGTGGTTGCTCTTTGACCGACTAACCAGTGTTAAAACCCTAATTTCTGGGCAGCCGCCAGCCTAGCCTATTTATACCCAACCCAAACGACTTCTTCTTCTCCAACACGACCCAAAACCCTAAAATTTTCCCCCTTCAGCCCCCATCTTATTAGATATCAAAAAAAGAAGTGTGAGGTTTTGTTATTGTGATGTCAGTGTTTTGTGATGTCTTCTATGTAGTACATTGTCATTCCAAGACAAACCACTATATACATGTGGTTTATTTGTTACTTTTAATATATGGGCTTAATTTAGATTCTCGGCAACAATAATCACGAAAGGGGTTTCTAGTAAGGCAATGGGCCCTGTTTCAGAGTGTTTTCTCACTACAAAGCGTTGACTGTGGAGAACCCGGTCAACGTGGTCGAGGGACCTGCTTCGGGTCCCTCGGGGGCTTCGAATCGGTGTAGAAGGGGCGAGGGGTAGCCTCGGCCCTGGTTGAGACGCTCGGCCTCGGACAGGAATGCTCGGCCTCGGCTGGAAGGGGGACGAGGGGTAGCCTCAGTCGCCCGGGTAGATGCACGGCCGACGGGTGGCGAAGGTGAGTCTCGGACTCGATTAGGATGCTCGGCCTCGGTAGGACGTGTTCGGCCACGGCAGGCTGACGGTGAGGGGAAGCCTCACTGTCCGGTTGATCGAGTGGTCGGAGAGGGGCGAGGGGTAGCCTCGGCTCGTTGATCTGTTGTCCACCTGCGCAGACGAGAACGCTCGTCAGGGGGCGGACCTTGGTTCCGGCCAAATCCCCTCCGATGCCTAAGTCAGATAGAGATCTGAGAAAGGAGGCCCGGCGGAGACGGTCCGACTCGTGAGGAGATCGTGACGGCGTCTCTCGGCGCGAGCGGGGGAGGAAGGAGATGAATTGGGGGAACGAGGTCGTTGATGGAGTACCTTAGGTTTTGTTACCTGAGATGCGGTCCCTTTCTTCGTCGTCTTCCTGGCCCTTTTATAGAGCTCCCGCTTGATTGCCTCCGGCCCACGTCCCACGCCCGCCATTGATCGTGCCCCATCAGTCCCCCCTCGCCGCCGCTCTCTCCGCCATGCCAGCACCTTCCCATTATCGCCATTTAGTAGTCGCGCGTCTGGGGGAGTGGTTTTCGCTGGAGTGGGCGAGCGACCAACGGGTTATTGGGGCCGGGTCGGATCGACATTCGAGAAGGTCCCTTGTAGGGCCTTTGTCGAATGGGCTTTGAGGACGCAGATGGGCCTTTGACCAGTAGTCGGGCTCTTGGGCTCGTGCTTTGCGGGTCTCGGTCAAATAGGCGTAAAAATTGCCCCCATTGGTCGGGTTGATCGGCTTCGGCCGGTTCGGCTCGGCCGATGTGACCTCTGCCGATTTTGACGAGCTCGCCAATCGATGCCGACTCATTTATTAGTCGTCATCATGAGTTGGCCCGTTCGATATTTTTAAGGCGCGGGTGCCGAAGCGCCGTCGGCCTTCAGATGCTGCCACGTGTAGCGGCAAGCTTATCCATGCCGCTCGCGGAGTCGCTTTAAGTTCGAGAAGTCGAAGGGTTCGTGAGCCGCCGTTGGTGGGGTCGATCAGCCTCGGCTCGCTCAGATCACCCGTTGAGTCTCCTGGGGTTCCGAGCGGCGCTTCAATCGAGGCGAGGCCATAAATGCAGGTCATGATGAGACGGATCGATTGGACTTCGACTGGCGCCAATTTCGGAACGCCGCCGACTCTTCGAGCCTCGCCACGCGTTCTTGTCAGGCGCTTCGAATTCTCACCTGGCGTATAAGATCCCCAGTTGTGTTGATCTCTACTTCTCCTTTGCTCCTCCCGGTATTCAAAGCCTTCAGCAACTCGGAGTTCCCCGTCGTCTTCGCTTCTTTGCCTTCTCCAGACTGGTTGAAAATAGGTAATTCCTCTCTTGCTTTCATCTCATGGCTGCTCTTAGGATAGGCGGTTCTGGCCGGAGGACGAGGGGTCCTCCGGAGTCCAGGCGGGGCGAACCCCGGCTAGGGGAGTCAGGTTCCCCCGCCGGGAGTCGTTCTCTTCAAGATAAGGGGAAGGAGAAGCTTTTTCCAGACTACGCCCGTGATGACGTGGCGTCGGCTGCCGTACGGCTTAATGTGCCCCCGGTTGTCCTCCGTACGCCGTCGAGGACCCCTCCTTCGGTGGCCGCGGAGATCCGGGAGAGATATCTCTGCTTCCCATACGAGGTTCGGGTTCCATTTGTCGACGAGCGGATTTGCCTTCCGAGGAGCAATGAGGTCGGCGTCTACGTCGAGATGTTCCGCCTGGGTCTTCGCTTCCCGCTCCATCCCTTCTTCATCCAGGTCATGGAACATTTCACAGTGTCCCTGTGTCAGTTCACCCCGTGTTCGATCGCGGTACTGACGTGCTTCGTAACGCTCTGCTGTTCCTGTGGTCTGGAGCCGACTCTCCCCCTTCTCTTCCACTTTTACCATGTCCAGACGGTCGGTCCGGGGTCATGGCTGCTACTCTGAGCTCGTTCGAGGAGGGAATGCCTGATCGGGTTACCCCACTGGTCAGGGGATTGGGACTCGGATTATGTTTTCGTGGTCTTCTTGGGGGAGGCCAGTTCTGTCCATCCTCGCCCGTCGTTAGTTCTCTCAGACGCCGACCGGGCAGCCGCTGCGCTTCTGTTGGCTCTTTCTTTGGAGAAGAAATCCATTTGGTCTTTGTTGGACGACCTGCTCCTGAAGGCCGTCTTGTGGTCTCCGGGTAGGTCGCTTTTTCATCCCCAGATCGCCCTATGACTCATCCTGATTTCGGTCTCCTTTGCAGGGATGGCTGGCCGCGAATTCGTCCGTGACGTTGACGAGCTGATCCGTCGTGGAGCCGCTCGGAGCCGAGGTAGTACCTCTGGAAGGGCGCCTCGGAGGACCATTGAGGAGGAAGTGCGCCGAGCCGAGCCTGCCGTGGGTAAGGTGGCGGCCGCGCCTCCCGCCTCTTCTTCTGGCGATCCCCTTCCGGGGGGTGAGGATGGTGTGAGGCGGAAGCGTTCCCCTCCGGCGCCTTCGGAGCCCCACGGTGGAAAGAAGAGGAAGGAGGACGTGGATCCCTCCGGCCCGGCAGGTTCCGCGCTTCCCGTGGCGACCGCCGGGGATCCTTCGATAGCTTTGCCAGCCACCCCCCTCGCAGCGTCTTCGCCCGTATCACCAGGGGTCGGGGCCTTGTTGGTGAGCGACTTGGCTTCGATTGTCGTCCCTGGGAGTTCGATGTTTGCTGACCGAGCCGTGGCCCAGCAGGTTGCCGAGGTCTCCGTCCCTCCCCGGGACCGCAGCCTCCTCAAGAAGATCCCGGCCGACAAGATGTCGGATTCCTTGGTCTGGATCCTCCAACAGGTTCGGTTATCTTGCTATCCTCTCTTTCTCTTTATCCTCTTCTTAGCCCATGTCTCGTCTTTTCAGGGTTCAGCGCTCGCTGTGGAGTTGCAGTGTCGAGCCGTCCGCTTGAGGGAGCTGGAGGAGTCCTCCATGAGGGCTCAGGAGCGGGCCGGGGCGGCCGAGGTGGCCATGATGGAGGCCCAGATGGAGTCTCGGCACCTCGCCCTCCGTGTGGCTGCGTTGGAGGGACAAGTGGGTGACCTCGAGGGGAAGCTGGGGGATGCTCATCAGTCGGCTGAGGAAGCGGCAGAGTCGTTCCGTCTGGAGAGGGAGGAGCTTCAGTGGGAACTGTCGGACCGGTGTCAGGTAATGCGGCTTGCGGAGGAGGTGGAGAAGGGCGTCGTCGAGACCCTGGGGAAGAAGATCTTCGAGGTTCTCAGGGAGGCCTTCGGTAAGTATATAGATATCATCGCCCCCCGGATCGTCGAAGTCATCCAGTCTTCCTTCCGGGAATGTGCGGAGCGTGTCCGGCAAGCCCCTCCGCCAGTCGAGTCCCCTCGCTCCGAGCAGGGCGAGGTGCCCGAGGATGTGTCCTCCCGAGCTCGGGCTCCCTAAGCCATCCCTCCCAGCCTTATCCTCAAATTTTTAAGCATCCGCTTCGCTTTGGGCCAGTCTACTTGAAATGGATCCCTGGCCCCCGCTATCTCCTTCGGCGTCGTCACCGGCTCCATGGCTCATAATTGCTGGTTGCATGGCTGCTAGCTTGGGCTACCTACTTCGGGTCTTTTGTCAGCCAATTTTGCTCTGTCGGTGTCGATCTAGCTTCCGTAGGCGAAGAGCTCTGTCATTCGTTGTGAGTAGATTGCTTGTAGGGTGTTTCCTTCGCCTTGATCCCCTGTAAATAAGACGCATTTTTGTACTCTGGTTAGCTATTATAAACGAAATCGACTTACTTGGACTTCTTGTGTACTTTGCATTGTCGCCTTGTTCTCGGCTTAGGAATGGACGAAGCTGGCGTTGGCTGGGGGGATTCTCCCCAGACTTAGGGGCGCAGGAGTCGGTCAGCGAGGGCGAAGCTCCTCGACTTAAGACCGGTCGGAGTCCGTGCCTGCTGGGGGAATTGTCCCCAGACTTATGAGCGCTGGAGTCGGTCGGCGAGGGCAAAGCTCCTCGGCTTAGGACCGGTCGGCGTCCGTGCCTGCTGGGGGAATTGCCCCCAGACTTATGAGCGCTGGAGTCGGTCGGCGAGAGCAAAGCTCCTCGGCTTAGGACCGGTCGGCGTTCGTGCCTGCTGGGGGAATCGCCCCCAGACTTATGAGCTCTGGACTCGGTCGGCGAGGGCAAAGCTCCTCGGCTTAGGACCGGTCGGTGCCCGTGCCTGCTGGGGGAATCGCCCCCAGACTTATAGGCACTGGAGTCGGTCGGCGAGGGCAAAGCTCCTCGGCTTAGGACCGGTCGGCGCACGTGCCTGCTGGGGGAATCACTCCCAGACTTATGAGCACTGGAGTCGGTCGGCGAGGGCAAAGCTCCTCGGCTTAGGACCGGTCGGCGCCCGTGCCTGCTGGGGGAATCGCCCCCAGACTTATGAGTACTGGAGTCGGTCGGCGAGGGCAAAGCTCATCGGCTTAGGACCGGTCAGCGTCCGCGTCTGCTGGGGGAATTGCCCCCAGACTTATGAGTGCTGGAGACGGTCGGCGAGGGCGAAGCTCCTCTTCTTCCTCCAGCGAGGCGGCGGTCCCCAGCCTTTTGCGTTATTGGCGACATGTCAACTCCGTCGGGATTTTAAATAGAGACAATAAAGAGAATGCGTTTGTACTCTCATGAGTCCTGTCGGACCGGTACATTTGGAGGAAACGGAAAAAAGGAAATGAAGCTAAACAGAGGGATGTAAAACTAGATAACTCCCTAATACTTAGGCTGCCACCGGGGGGAGGGACGTTGCCTGCTCACTCTATGATGTGGAGGGTGCCTTGGATGGTGTTGATCTTCTTCCCCTTGTCCGGCTGCGTGGAGGTCCCCTCTCTGGGGGCCGGCTCGTCGGCCTGATTCCTGGCGTGCCCTCGGCTCATCAGCTTCTCAATGTCCTTCTTCAAATGCCAGCAATCTTCCGTGTCATGACCATCGTCCTTATGGTACTTACAGTACTTCTCCCGGTTCTTCCCGCCTCTTTTAGCCTTCGGTGGGGGCGATCAGCTCGCTCTTCCTTCTGTACTTGGGCGAGAATGGCGTCTGGGGTGGTGTCCCTCGCGCTTTCTCTCCGCTGCCTGTTCCTCTGCCTCTTCTCGGTCCGGTACCCTTCGGGGCTAGCTCGTCCGCCGTCGCCACGCTTGGTCCCTCGAGCGGCTTTTCCTGCATCCTCGGCCAAGGCCTCCTCGGTCAGCATGAAACGTTCGGCCCTTGCCATGATCCCGGGGAGGTCCTTCGGGGGGTCGTTGTGTAGGGACTTCTTGAGGCCCCTGTGGCAAAGTCCTTTCTTAAGGGCCGTCTGGACCACCAGGTCGGGTGGGTTGTTCACGTTCAGCCTTTCCGCATTGAAGCGGCGCATGAATTGTCGAAGTGGCTCGGCCGGACCTTGCACTATATTGAACAGATGTTCAGCACCAGGTTTGATCAGTCTCCCTGCCATGAACTGTTTGCAGAACAACTGGTCGAGTTGTTCGAAGCTGTCGATGGAGCGGCCAGGCAGGCTATGGTACCAGATCCTCGCCGCTCCCCTGAGAGTAGAATAGAAGCCCCGGCAAAGCAGGTCATCGTCAGCTCCCTGGAAGGCCATGTCCCCCTCGTAGTCCATCACGTGGTGTGCCGGGTCTCCTATTCCATCGTACTTTCCCAGCACCGGGATCCGGAATCGGGAGGGGACCTGTGCGTCGGTTATTCTCCGTGACAAGGGGCATCGATCTCCGTGGATGCCTCCGGGGATGCGGTACTCGCCTGCCTCTGGATCGACCGGGGGTGGAGGTACCACCGGCGCCAGCGGGGCTGGCTCCGCAGCCTTCGCCACGCTGGGGGCCGGGCTGTCCCGACGTTCCCGACTCCTCCTGCGGGAGCTCCTGCTCCGCCGCGATCGGTCTCTCGAGTGGTGTCGTTCGCTTCTCCTGCGGCGGGACGATCGCGATCGATGAGACGAGGCCGTCCTCGATTCGCCGTCCGTCCCTTCGGTCTCTCTTCGGCTCCTTTCACGATTGGGTGAGGAGGCGCGTGACCTCGCCTGACGAGAGCCGGACAGCGTGAACCGACGCTCCGTGTTCGGTTTCCGGGTCCCGTGGTCGTCGACCACGGCGGACCGCAAGTGTGGGGGACCCCCCACCCATCGATGGATGTCGTCCAACGTGCCTCCGTTGGGTGGCGCAGGGCCGACGAGCTGCTGCACCGTTGCGACCAACGTCTGGAGGCTCGCGTTGGTCTCCTGAGCCAGGGCGCGGAGCTGTCCCTGCGTGGCTAGTTCTGAGCCGCCGGTTTCTTCGGTGGAGAGGGTGGGGTGGCCGCTGACGGGCGTGTCCTCGGGATTGCCGTTTGCTGTGCCATTCCCCTCCTCCGGGATGGGGGGCATGCGCTTCCTTCCATTGCTGGCTCGTGCCATTGTTGGTGTGGTTTGCTTCTTCGTGGGACGGTTTCTCGTTCCCACAGACGGCGCTAGATGTTTCAGAGTGTTTTCTCACTACAAAGCGTTGACCGTGGAGAACCCGGTCAACATGGTCGAGGGACCTGCTTCGGGTCCCTCGGGGGCTTCGAATCGGTGTAGAAGGGGCGAGGGGTAGCCTCGGCCCTGGTTGAGACGCTCGGCCTCGGACAGGAATGCTCGGCCTCGGCTGGAAGGGGGACGAGGGGTAGCCTCAGTCGCCCGGGTAGATGCACGGCCGACGGGTGGCGAAGGTGAGTCTCGGACTCGATTAGGATGCTCGGCCTCGGTAGGACGTGTTCGGCCACGGCAGGCTGACGGTGAGGGGAAGCCTCACTGTCCGGTTGATCGAGTGGTCGGAGAGGGGCGAGGGGTAGCCTCGGCTCGTTGATCTGTTGTCCACCTGCGCAGACGAGAACGCTCGTCAGGGGGCCGGACCTTGGTTCCGGCCAAATCCCCTCCGATGCCTAAGTCAGATAGAGATCTGAGAAAGGAGGCCCGGCGGAGACGGTCCGACTCGTGAGGAGATCGTGACGGCGTCTCTCGGCGCGAGCGGGGGAGGAAGGAGATGAATTGGGGGAACGAGGTCGTTGATGGAGTACCTTAGGTTTTGTTACCTGAGATGCGGTCCCTTTCTTCGTCGTCTTCCTGGCCCTTTTATAGAGCTCCCGCTTGATTGCCTCCGGCCCACGTCCCACGCCCGCCATTGATCGTGCCCCATCAGTCCCCCCTCGCCGCCGCTCTCTCCGCCATGCCAGCACCTTCCCATTATCGCCATTTAGTAGTCGCGCGTCTGGGGGAGTGGTTTTCGCAGGAGTGGGCGAGCGACCAACGGGTTATTGGGGCCGGGTCGGATCGACATTCGAGAAGGTCCCTTGTAGGGCCTTTGTCGAATGGGCTTTGAGGACGCAGATGGGCCTTTGACCAGTAGTCGGGCTCTTGGGCTCGTGCTTTGCGGGTCTCGGTCAAATAGGCGTAACAGGCCCTATGGCCGGATAAAAACGAAAAAAAAATATTTTTTAAATCTAGGTGCCGATTGCCCAAGAAGGATTCAGATGTCCAGGTGATACAATTAAGATTTGCACTCCACAGCTGGTTTCATGTTTAATAGTGCAAGAGCAGATGGTCCATTGTTTCTTTGCTGACGAAAAAAAATATTTTTTAAATCTAGGTGCCGATTGCCCAAGAAGGATTCAGATGTCCAGGTGATACAATTAAGATTTGCACTCCACAGCTGGTTTCATGTTTAATAGTGCAAGAGCAGATGGTCCATTGTTTCTTTGCTGAACCAAGATGGATTCCCTAAGGAAAGGCTTCCGAATCACTGGAAGGGAATTAACGGTCTCTTCTGTGTTGGACTGGTAAGAAGAGGATTGTTTGGAATCGCTAAGGATGCTGAAAATACTGCTAATGACATTGCAAAGGCTTTAATGAGCATGCATTAATGTAGTAGTTTCGCCGATGACATTGCAAAAAGGATCTAACGAGAGCATGTTGTCTTCTTTCGGATTAAATGTAACATGGAGAAGTGTGAGGTTTTCTCATTATTGTAATTAATGGAATGTCAAACGACAATATACATGTTGTTTATTTGTTGTTTTTAATAAAGGGGCTTAATTTAGATTCTCGATAACAATAATCACAAAAGGGGTTTCTAGTAAGGCAATGGGCCCTATGGCCGGATAAAAACGAATATAAATATTTTTTAAATCTAGGTGCCGATTGCCCAAGAAGGATTCAGATGTCCAGGTGATACAATTAAGATTTGCACTCCACAGCTGGTTTCATGTTTAATAGTGCAAGAGCAGATGGTCCATTGTTTCTTTGCTGAACCAAGATGGATTCCCTAAGGAAAGGTTTCCGAATCACTGGAAGGGAATTAACGGTCTCTTCTATGTTGGACTGGTAAGAAGAGGATTGTTTGGAATCGCTAAGGATGCTGAAAATACTGCTAATGACATTGCAAAGGCTTTAATGAGCATGCATTAATGTAGTAGTTTCGCCGATGACATTGCAAAAAGGATCTAACGAGAGCATGTTGTCTTCTTTCGGATTAAATGTAACATGGAGAAGTGTGAGGTTTTATCCAAGCCAATTGGCTTAGTGGTATTCTCCCTCCCTCCCCTCCCTCCCTTGTGAGAGGTCGAGTTCAAGGTTTTGATTCTTACTTTCTTATGTATAAAAAAAGAATTGTGAGGTTTTACCCAAGCCAATTGGCTTAGTGGTATTCCCCCTCCATCCCTTGTGAGAGGTCGAGGGTTTGTTCGATATCAAAAAAAAAAGAAGGGTGAGGTTTGTGTTTTGTGAATTAATGACTGTAGCTGTGTTATATGATGTCTTTAATGTAGTACATTGTCATTCCAAACTTTCTGAAATTCTCATTATTGTAATTAATGGAATGTCAAACGACAATATACATGTTGTTTATTTGTTACTTTTAATAAAGAGGTTTAATTTAGATTCTCGGTAACAATAATCACGAAAGGGGTTTTTAGTAAGGCAATGGGCCCTATGGCCGGATAAAAACGAAAAAAAATATTTTTTAAAATCTCTGGAGACATGCGCAAGGTGAGGAGGTGTCGATTTCCCAAGAAGGATTCGGATATACAGGTGATACAATGAAGATTTGCACTCCACAGATGGTTTTATGTTTAATAGTGCAAGAGCAGATGGTCCATTGTATCTTCATTGCGTATGAAAAACTGGCATGCATACTTCCTTTGTCGTACAAGTTTTATGGTCATAGTCATTCAAGAATAAGTGTGTGGATCTATTTGCAAGTGTGTAGAAAACCAGAGAAGAAATGGATTTCCATCTCCCTCTATATGTATAAGAGTACAAACAACTATAAGATATAATCGTTCTCATGGATTCTAGAAATATTTTGTACTTAATTCTTCTCAAATCTTCAGTACTTAATTCTTGATGAAGCCCATACGGCTTGCGTTCTGGGCATGCGCCCCGCGCGGACTGTGGCACCTGGGTCTGCGGTGTTTGGGCCGAGGCACTTCTCTGCCTGGGCCAGGTGCTGCATAGACATTTTGGTGCTGCATAGACATTTAAAAAAGGACTTATAAATGGCACATTATGGGCGGACTAACATAAAAAAAACTCAAACGATAAAAGTGGTCCTCGACTCCACGACCAAACGGGTGTAATGGGAATGATATACCTCTGTGCTAGAGTTTTACTTCAGTTAATATTACTAAGCATTCTTAGTTTTTTTCACTTTAATTAGCAGAATTAGTACCCGAATCAGTATTGTCACCCAAGTGAACTCTGTTTTATTTGCAGATTATTAAGGTACTAGTAATTACCCGTGCCCGTAGGGCACGGCGAACGTCGTCTTTTGGGTGTGAAACCGAGGAGGACAGGCCCGTGCCCGTAGGGCACGGCGAACGTCGTCTTTTGGGTGTGAAACCGAGGAGGACAGGCTATTAACGGGCGAAATGGCGACCTGTTATTTTTTTTCCGGGCGTTAGTATTACGTGGAAGTCGTCGCCCGGAGGCAATATTGACGGTAAAAAGAAAAATTGGGTCCGGCGCTTCACGGATGAAAACCCGATGATGAAAGAGAGTAAACGGGGGAAATGATGACGTTGTAGTTGTTCCCGGGTGGAAGAATGACGTGGATGTCGTTTCTCGGGGGCAACAATGATGAGCGAGAAGAAAGCCCGGGTAAGTTGTTGCGGGGGCACAACAGTAGGGACCAAAGCGCAAAAACACGTCGATGCATAGCGGGAAAAGAGCGATGGGAAACGCGTAATAAGGGGGACGAAGAGGGGCATTTTAGTTGCAGGGGAAAAGAAAGGAGAATTTGCAAATAAGGGGAAAGGTCTTAAAGAGAAGAAGAATTAAAATTATGAAGAGGCACACAATTCGAATTACATAAGTTTTCAATTACCCTCTGCTCAATTTTAGGTTTTCATTTACCCTGTACTCAATTTGTTGGGTAAATAACGATCATTATAAGATGCAATAAAACAGAAAATTAGACAAAAGCATAACCATTGCAGACAAAGGGTTATTTTATTTGCAAAAAGCCTTGTTCAGTTGTAGGATAATACTATTTTACATGGTAGCAGAATTAAAAAAACTTAACAGTTTAGGCTATAAATTATTCTTGATGTTCCAATCTATCCCAAATTGTAAATAAAAATTGTCATTGCTATTAGTACAGAAACATGAAGTTAATACAGTAATTTAGTATGGAAATAGCATTGATTGTGCAAGGTAGGTATGTGCCAAACATTCCAGGATATTGAGGACGACATTGGGGAGATAAGAACAAAGGATAAAAATCTCAGAAGATATGAAGTATCTCGCAGGTAGAGAACATGCGTTGATTTTTAGTTGGATGTTAAAAAACTCCCTCATGCTGTATTAGAAAACTTCTTCATGAAAACATTGTGAAGAGAAAAAGTATCAATCGTAAGCCATAATGGAGTGCTATGCGGATGCGCAATAACCTGGAAAATTTACAAACAAAAATTTGTTATAGGAATGAAGATACATATTTGGTAATATTAATAATAAAAAATTAAGAATTTATTTACCGTATTCAGTTGGGTGGTTGATGATCGTGGTTTGTGTAACCAATTAAGCTCAGCAAGGACCATCTTCCAATTCTGTAGCAAATATTTTATTTTGATGTTAAATGAGAACAATGTATATGGGAAAAAAATATGTCTTTTTATATGTTACCTCAGAAAAACATGCTATTTTTGCATCCACATTAGATGTAGCATTTGCTTCTACCGAATTTTTTGCAACTTTCTGAAGATAAGAGTAATAAATAGGTACGAATTTTAAATAATCTTGATATGGAAATGAACAATTTGGTAGTGTCAAACGTACCTTATCAAACCAAATTCTCCTGTAATCACATAGTTGGACATCTATGTTATTGTTTTGTAGCAAAGTAACCTATAAGGAAAAAATGAGTAATAATAAAATGCAATCAAGTATATAGGAAAAAAGATTTATTAGCGGCTTACAGTCTTCTGCAAATAAGGGTCCTTAGCAGCATGCATCTGTATGAAAATACAAATCAATAGTTTAAAAGAAAATGGAATGCTATAGATTTAATTTAATATAAAATGAAATGCTATTGATTTAATAATTTATTACATGTACGTAAATAGTGATGCTTGTCCACATTACGCAGCGTGGTATCGTATGCTTTACCTGCATGATAGACAGAAATTGATTTCAAAATTAATTTTAAGAAGTAATACATGAATGAAATAAACAAACAGATATAAAGAAAATTATAAAACCTTACATGTAAAAGAAAGCAGAGATATTCATAGCAGGATTTCTGGGTAAACAATGTTAACTGTGTTATTTGAACCAGTCTGAAGAAGGACACTAAAACGGTCAAAAGACGTGCATCTAGAAAGTGCTACATAAAGATGTCCATGACTGAAAACTGGGTTACGCAAGTCTAATCCAACAAACTTCACAGATTGTCCTTGAGATTTATTTATTGTCATTGCATAAGTTACACGAACAGGAAACTGTCGTCTTGTCATATGAATAGGTAATTCTGTAGTTGATGGTGACAAAGATATTCTTGGAATAAAAACCAAACTACCGGATCTATCACCATTCAAAATTTGAGCTTCAATCACACGGGATGCGCATCTTACAACCATTAGCCGAGTGCCATTACATAGACCATCTTTCGGTGCAATATTTCGAAGCAAAATAATTGGACAACCAACCTTAAGGTCTAGTTTAAAAGGGGGCAACCCAGGAGGATCCAAAGAGTTTATGTATTCAGTTGGATACCGGTTTATAATGGAAGGATCAGTATATTCAGAGTCAGCAAGTTTGTCTGCAGCAAGATATGTTATCTGTTGACCAGGAAAAATTTGCAATGCAGCAGAATTTATATAGTTAACATCATCATTACGCGCGGAAAGAATAATTCGTTCAGTAAGAAATGCCGGAGTCACCGTTCCCTCAATATCTAGATGAGGATAAATTCTTAATAATAACTCATTTAAATCCTTGCACCTAAAAATGTGGGAGGGAAGCTCAACCACTTCTGTAGGGTTTGTCCCGACCTGATGCATAAGCAGAAATAATAATTAAGTCAATGGTTAGTTAAGAGAAAAATGTCTTGTAAAATCATAAAGTACTCAGACAAATACCTCCAAAATAAATTTTGCAAAATTATTATTTTCAACGGATGAGTCATACAAACGCATATTCTGATCCAAGAGCAAAACTTGTATAGCGCACCATAATGCAGATCGTCTTAATGAGGCTCCAACAATTTCTTCTCGAACCCCCTTTGGTATGACTGGCAAGATTTGTCGGAAGTCCCCACCAAAAACAACAGTAATACCACCAAATGCTTTAGTATTATCACAAATATCCTTCAATGATCGATCCACTGACTCAACACAATGCCGATGTTGCATAGGAACTTCGTCCCATATTATCAATTTTGATTTTTTGAATAACTGTGCATGAATGGATTGTTTACTAAAACTACAAATTGAGTTATCATGCACATCTAAAGGGATGCGGAATGTTGAATGTGCAGTACGACCTCCGATTAGTAACAATGATGCAATACCAGATGATGCAACGGTGATAACTATATTTCCTAGACTGCGCAACATTGTTGCTACAGCATTGTACAGAAAGGTCTTTCCAGTTCCAGCACCGCCGCTTAAGAAAAATGTAGTACCTTTATTTTCAAAAACGGACGAAGTAATAGCTGAATAAGCATTACGTTGTGCATCATTAAGGCATTCAACATTATTCACTGCATCCAAATGTTTCGCCGTATATATAAGTTCCTGATGTTCATGCAACAGTCGGTTGCCAACTATTGCATTCCACTTTCCAGTAGGAAGTGGCATCGGTGAAAAGTCAGATAGACACTTACCATACTCCTCGAGCAATTCATTGATCAGAAATAAGCCGTAATCTTCAATTTGACATTGAGAGGGTGTAGAAATTGAAAACAGGATAGTAATTTTATGTTGAAGGTCGTCACAAATTTGCATTGAGAATTGATTCCATAATGCAAGTGGGTCGATCGGGGAACATTCAATAAGAATAATACTAAACAGTCGTCGTAATTGATATCCTGTTCTCATAATAGAAGCTTCGTGAAGACATTGCTTCCATTCTGAATCATCTTCGAGAAGACCTCTTGCAACGCATGCTGCTTTGAATGTAGAGTACTCAACATTATCGACAGTGCGTAAACTTGCCCATGATGTTGGTCCTCTAATAACTGTTAGTAACAACCGTAAATAGAAGCGTTCACCAGAGTTTGGAGATGCGAAATACATCCTACCAATTGAATATCCAGATTTTCTTGGAGTCCAGACCTTTGTGGATTTATTCCAAACAAACTTTTGAGGAAATTCTTGGTAAGTGAGATCATGTGCTGACTCATGTATAGCACAACATGTAAAAAATTCAGTTAAAGTTGTCTTCTCATTTTCAGCCCTAGACCATATTGTAGCATGGTCTTCATCTGGATTAAAAATAACACGGTGTTGCCCTGGCAAATGAAGCATCAATCGTTGTACTGATGGGGTCTCCTGATGTAAAGGATGTTCAAATAAACGCCAAGCTGCCTCAGGGGGTCCAATATATCTTGCATCAAGGTATTGCTGGATCTCATCTACTGCACCCAACACCATTGTGGTTCGATCATGACCTTTATAAATGTACTTATGAATGTATTTTACACATCTTATTCCAGCACAAACTTCGACATTAATGTGGCAATTAAATCGTCTAGAAAGATACATATTGTATGGAACAACATCTCGGTTATCAAACTGATGACCCCTTACAGTATAGGTATGACCAATATTACGACGACGATATATAGGATATCCATCACGATCCATTGTTGTAGAATCTACATAAGTTCGAGGGTACTTCTTAGTACATTTACCATTATCCATACATGAAGAACTTGGATTTCGAGCACCACATGGACCGTGAACCATACATTTTATAATGGTATCGAATAATTCTGGATCTTGAGTAGGATCAGGAAATTCAGCACAGACAATCTTATCAACTTGATCACATGTATGGATCTTATCTGGACCATGGAGAAAGAAAAGAGCATGCATGTGTGGTAGACCACGTTTCTGAAATTCAATGGTGAAGACATGAGCTACTTTCCTTCCGAATACATTTTTAGCATCAATCTCCTTCATTAAAGACTTTCGTTTTAACTCAAAAACACGGGCAACTAAATCGGGGCGATCGATAGACCTTTGGTGAGGTAGAAGAGCATTAGATAATTCAGGCCAATTTGGATTTGCAGTCATGGTCAGAAATATATCTGGGTGGTGATTATATCGTGTGATAGCCATCGAGTCTTGGAAAATTTCAAACATGTGGCGTGCACTACCAGTGAAAGATGAAGGAAGTATCATCCGCTGGCCAATTTGGTCACAACTGACATATGCATCGATATCTGCAAGTCCCTGATAGAGTTCAGAACGGAGTTTTTGCTGATTTAGTTTGATGAAAGTCAAACGATTTTGTTCAGTTGCTGCCCAAGCATCAACTATGAATTCTTGGAACAATTTACCAGCTCGCAAAATTGACGAATACTCAGTATGTCTTTCAAACAGGCGGTAGCTATAAAACTCACACATGGTAAGGCGTCTATGTGAGGATTGATTGCGCACGGGATCCCATTGCTTCAACTCTGGTTCCCATCCAAGCTGGCCATGAGGAAATAATAAGACATAATGCAATGGCAAATAAGCAGGATGAGCCTCATTTATTTGCATGAGTTGATTATTTCCTCGAAGATGTAAAACAATATCTCGCATCCCGGTAGGTCGATAGCCATCTCCAGGTAAAATAACCGCAATCTCATCTATAGTCGGGAGGTTGTAGCGGCGTCGATCCTTTGTTGAATTATAATGCAGATACACCGGGAGATCACGACCAGATACATTTGCTTGAATTAAGACAGAATAAGCTTGATGATATAGATGGATGAATGGGTTTATGCTTGATAGACAATTTTGAATTAGAAGTAATACATCCGTTCTCAAATGAGGATTTCTATTACTTCGTAACTCAATAGCAGAAGCAGGATCATATATGTAAAGTTGACAATAACTTGCTGTTTGATTCAGTTGTGGTAGGAGTGATCCTGTTCGATGACGTAATTCTCCATGAATAGTAAAAGATGTAGGACCTCTTCCTGGAATCAATCTTTGATCCAATGTAGCACCAAGACTGGTAAATGCGTTAGCGGCGTTATATTCCCGAGCATATTTTCGAAATGATTTTGATTGCTCATTGTTACCATCATATAATTCGCGAATTGATGTTGGGGGATCAATAAGAGTATCTAATTTGACCTTTCCTTGCAAACAGCATGTTCCAAAAAGATGAGTTGTCAAAGTTGACCTTGACAATTGTTCATCCAACCAATGTAAAGCCGAGCAATGCGGGCATGAAATGTTCATTAAGCCAAGAGAATGCCGAACAGATTCCACAGTTGTTGTGTGACAAAGTATATTTGGAATAGATAACCTAGCAGAAGGTTCAGCTTCTTCTCTTGATATTGATGATGAAGGTGGTAACCGAGGTATATCGAGAATGTTGGTAGGAATGAGAAATTGAGAAATGTTTAATTGTTCTTTCTCTCGTTCTCGCCTTCTACGTTGAGCTAAGGAACTGACAAAAATATAAAAATGAAAACAATTAAATTAAAATATCCCAAGAAACATAGATTTTATGCACTTGCTATCCGATAATAACATAGAAAACCTGGCAGAAGGCGGAGCATATCGTTCAGAAATAGTATCATTTAGCGAGTCTGAGACCTCATGGACCTCTTCAGTTAGGGAAGTCGATGATGAAGTAGTTGCTTGATGTATATCTAGTGTGGTTTTATGAGTGATAAACCGAGTAATGTTCCGTTGGTTTTTCTCTCGTTCTCTCCTTTTACGTTGAGCTAACGATCTAACAAAATTTAAAACAAAAAGGAATACAAATAAATTACAGTAGAGCAAGAATAGTAGATTTTATGCATAGGCAAGTGGGTAATAACATAGATAACCTGGCAGAAGGTGGAACAGCTTGTTCAGAAAAAGAATAACTTTGCGAGGATGAGACCTCATGCACAGCTTCAATTAGGGAATTCGATGGTGAAGCTGTTACTTTTGGTATATCGAGCGAGATGTTAGGAGGCCTAAATCGAGAAACCTTTATTTGTTCGTTCTCTCGGGCTCTCCTTCGGCGTTGAGATAAGGAACTACCCGATGTACAACCGAAAATAAATACAGTTAAATTACATTAGGTTAGGGTAGAAATTATGTTAATGTAAGTGGATAAATACCTGGGAAATGGTTCAACATCGTGTTCAGAAATCATAGCAGTGTGTGAGGATGACCCGTCGGAAACTTGAGATATGTTTCTACGGTCATGTTCACGATGTCTCCTTTTGCGTTGAGCTAAAATGTTTTTTGCTACGAAACTATCAGCATATGCCTAAATTGAGTGTACAGGGTAAGGTTGAGTAATAATAGTACGGGAAGTGTGTAACGCAATGATTTATATTAGCAAATGCCATACCGGACGCATGTTGGTGTGAAGCAAGTTGAAATGATAACGTCCAACCGATTCAGCTAAAATAAACGTTAAAATAAAATGACATTACAGATGGTAAGTAGTAAAAGTAAATCTATGTACGAAAGAAAAAACGTTAAACAACTTTTTGAAACATGTTTAATGTTGATAATAATGTATGTTTTGAACATTGCAAAGGTAATGAATAAAATCTATTATAGACTCGTTATACAGGATGGACACGTAACTGATGGTTGTAATCCGGACATAAGTTTGGGGGATGGAAATCTGTACGTGCGTAATACGGGTTGGGTTGATACCTGTGCACATAATGCACGGGGCAGCGCAGAAAAACGTGATGTTTGGGGGATAACTATATATAAGATTAACAGAATAGAATCATGAGATGTCAATTTTACATCTTCAGTATTAACCCTTCAAAAAATTTAGTATTCACCCTTCCATAATAGTCTTCAGATGCCAAAGACACAGAGTAAAATTGTTCAAGATTAAAATTGGTCAAGATTAAATTCTTTTTGTTGTCAAACATGAGGGCGGCAACACTAAGTTCAGAACTTGCCAGACACGGCATGATTAAATACGTTTTGTTTACAGGGTAAAAGCATTGCGATACATGATAAATTTGTCAAAATATTGTTTGGTGAATGGAATCGAGCGTAGATGCGGGCGATGTCCGCGTCTCTGGATGAGGGCTAAGTCACCGGATGAGGGCTATGTCCGTGTCTCTGGGAAATAACTGGGCAAGATTGCACAAACAATCAATTAAAGAATTCACAACCAATCAATTAGAGACCCTGGCAATTAAATCAACAAATATAATTAGACAGCACAGACTGAAATTGAGAGAGAGAGAGAGAGAGAGAGAACCGGGAGACTACGATTGCGCACGTCGCAGGGAGCCGAATCGCGGTGAAAAAAGTTTTCAGGGACGTCGGGAATCGGGATGAAGGAGAACGATTGTGATGAAGGAAGAATTTTGTGGTCCCGTAAAAGTTGAGGATTAGGGAACGTGAGAATTTTTTTTGAACCGTTTGTTGAACAGTTTTTTGAAACGGGGTTTAAAAGTTGATACAATTATATTGTCGTAGTCAAGGTCATAAATGATATGACAAACTGAGACACGTAGGACAGAAATGTCATGTAGGACAAAATTCAAAATAGCGTATTGCACAGATATGAAAGTATCAGATAGCGTATTGCACAGATATGAAAGATTAAATATATAGATGACCTTGTAAACTCTGCCCTCTATCAATTATCTGATTGCACATGGATGAGTATCAGAAATGACAGGCGAATGGCTAGAAATGAAGAGTATCAGAAACTGATATGATAAAGATTACCTGGCTCTTTATTTTAACAGGACTCTTCATATGTAACTGGCGTATAAGATAAAATTAACATTTCCTCTAACCAGAAAAATGAAGAGCCAAAAACGAAAATGTTAATCTAAAAGAACATGTTATTTTGACGGAAATCATTCAGGTAATTTTTTTTGCTGGAATTTAGGCCAGATTAATGCAATAAGAGGGTATTACGGGAGAAGGAATGTAAGCAGAAATGGGTAGATTGAAACTAATTGGCCAAAAATTCACTTTATCTTAATTATCATGTTCCTTTCTGGCCAAACAAAATGAACCAAATTGAACATGGTAAATTTCAAATTTTCTAATTCAAGAGAGAATTAAATGAAGAACAATAAATCATACAACCAGACGCAAAGAAAAAAAATATGCATTGCAAGGGAAGAGTTAAATGACAGAAATTGAACTTTGAAACATAACAGAAAGGAATGTATTAAATACCTTGACAGAAAGGAACGTATTAAATGCTGTCATCAGGGATTTAAATGCTGTCATTTAAATTCGAATGATGCAGAGTAATAAAAATATGAACAAATACTTACGGGAATGTTTTTGGAGAGAGTAACATGAATTGCAAGAAGTGAAGGGGTTGGAAAAAGAATGATCTGTGGAACACAAATAGAAAGAAGCAAAGTGCTATCAGAAGCAAATCATTAGATCTATTCCCCATTGAATCTCGTCAACATTAATTTTTGGGAATTTAATTTTAATTTCGGTATGAAATAAAGTATTCAAGTGCCAAACATTGAAGTAATTATCAACGCAACAGATATTAGCAGTAATTAAAGTAAGTATTCAAGTATACCTTCGACAGAAAGTATCCTTGCAAACCTATAAATTGGGTATTCAACTAAGTATTCAAGTATCCCTTCAACAGAAATGGAATTAAACAGTGAGTGTTAAAATAATATCATGACAGAAATTTAGAAAAATGACAATAGCAGCAATTAAATGATAGAATTTGACAGAAAGGATCCCTTCGACAGAAATTTAAAAAAACTTACATACAGTAAGAAATTACACGACAGAAATTGAGAGGAAAACATATTGAATGACAGAAATTAGTACAGAAATAAAACATTGGAAATGAAATTTTGGGAAGAAATAAAATGACAGAAATTAAATTACAGAAATGAAACTTTGGAAAGAAATTAATGACAGAAATGAAACTTTGGAAAGAAATTAAATGACAGAAATTGAGAGAGAGAGAGAGAGAGAGACAGGGTATGGTTGTGGAAGAACATTACTTGTATCGTTGTCAAACATCTAAAGAACACCAACAAAGAGTCAAGTACAATATGAAAAATGTTTGGGCAGGGAGACAGGGCAGAAATTATTGATGTTAGCATAAAAAGAGTTGGATAATGTTTCATTAATTAAGTACAGATTAAGCCCAACAGAAATGCATGAAATATGTCTCCGATTTTCTAATGCATGTATTTCTTTGTGTAATGGATAGTTGTGTTCGTGTTTAAGGGAGGTAGTGAGGAAGAGACATCTTATTTGGGGTGATTCCTGAGACAGCAGATTTTGCGTGTGTATGTAAATATGTATAAATCTGTCTCTATGTGAATATTGCGGGAATAGAGGTTGATGGACCTTACTGTTTGGACTTTTGTATCAGGTTTTTTATTTAACATGTAATCAAGGAGTGTTACATTGTATAATGGTATAAAAATTTACTGAATAAATTCATAGCGATCTAAAGCATCGTTGCATTGTATTCCCATGGGCCATTAAGTTGGGAGCAAGAAACTGTGTTGACAAAACTCAGACTTATGCTACACCTTTTGGAGCTAAAGCAGTCAACATATGCTAATACAGATATTCATCATAGGTTTTATGATTTCTGTAACTGTAGAATTTAGGAACCCCTCCATGTGCACACATGACTTGAATGTGCCAATTTAAAGTATGCAATGGTCTAATAGTGGGGTAGCAAACATGTATGTAGAAGAGCTCTTAAATTTTAAAATCAATGAGTTGCATTGTCATTGCAAATATTTCTGTACAGTAAACTTGCTAAAGCAAATGTTTTGTCTTTTGATAAATTATCGTTGTGTTATGATGATTGCCTCATCCTGTAAACTCATGTTAAAAGTTTTGTTAACTATGAACATTTTCATGATGTAATGATTTTAGTAGGGAGTGGAACCAAGTTTATGTGGTCATGTGATTGTAACGGTTGTAGGTTATTGTTAATGATCCTATAAGAGGTCCTAATGTTGATGAATTCAGAAAATAACCAACTTCTTTCACTGCATCATTAATGATGAAGTCATTACAGTCATAAATTGTATATCTTTAAATTTTCTTTTTAAATTTGTGATCCTAATGATGAAGATCTTATATAGCACATGGACTCGAAGGAAGTTTGCTGAAGCCCTTGTTATGTCCGAAGAATTCGAAAAGAAAAAACATTGATTACCGTTTGCGAAAAATAGAGAAAAGAGAAAACATTGGGTCTGCTGCAAATACAGTTTGAAAAAAACATGGAAGATAATGAAAAAGAAAAAACATTTAGTTGAGAAAAATGGAAAGCAAAGTAGTGGAAAATCCCCTAAACAGTTATTATAAAATTTATCAGAAAGCAAAAAGTTTACGGATGAAAAAACCAATTCCAGTAATGCTTAAATGTTAAACTTTGGTGATACGATAATAAGCTTGCAAGTGTTAGTCTTTGATAATACAGTTTCCCTTGTGCCCTTCCTTTGTTTATTTGTTTTTGGTTTGAATGATAATTATCCCTTTTGCTTACGTATGAATGATGATAGCTTTAAAGTCAGAAAAAATGAGAATAGCAAATTAATTATACCTTTAACACAAATAGGAAGAAGAAAAAGTCAGCAGTAGTCAGATAACATTGATTATAGGAGGAGTAAGGAAAGAAGGCCAAACAATGGTTAACGGAGGAGTGAGGAAAGAGATAATTCGAGAGCAAACATTTATTACGACAAACGCCAAACAATGTTTCCAGAAAAATGTTTACAGTGCAAACATTGATTAAAAAAGGCAAACAATGAAATAGTTTCCAGAGCAAAAAGTGCTTAAAAAAGGCCAAACAATTAAATAATGGGAATTTCAAGACACTCTGTTTATTAATTTCTTGTCATCTACAACTGTGCTGCATTAACATGGATATGGGACATGACACAACCTAAATACTGCAAATCTTGAAAAACATATGATACAGATCGAGCAGGTACATAGCTAAAAATGCATGTGTAAAAACTCGGATAAGGCAACTCAGCTCCTAAAAGATAAGGACATGATATGCTAAGACAATATCAACGAAATGCGATTTTTTATTAAATCAATAGCATACTTGGGAGTCCCTAAGGGCTATTGCTGAAGACAATATCGCTAGGAGTAAATAACGCTAAGATTTACTCATCTAAAATTTTCTCATCTATAATATCGCTAAGAAAATATCGCTAAGATTTACTCATCTAAAATTTTCTTTTTAGATTTACTCCTAAGGACATGATATGCTAAGTTATTTTATTTTCATAACTTCATCTCATAATTGGTGAACATAAAATTTCATTAATGATGGAATGTGTGCGTGCGTGCGTGTGTGATTTTCATAAAATTTTCAGAGACTCAAAGAACAAACATTTCATACAATTGAATTAACATACATACGAACGGTGGAGCTTAATGCATATCATGTTTTATATTGGAAGTTTAGAACACAGTTCAAACTATTATTTGATATACTTCCAAAACTATCACAAGTTATGATGAAAATTGAAAGAGGAAGAAACACATCAATACACATGGTAATCAATCATCAAGCATCAAAACTCAAAAGTGCATTGAAGGAGCACCACAAAGCGTTTGCATTAAAAATGTGTTATAAAATTTTGCATCCCTGGGAAATATCAGAGAAGTTTCCTGCAAACCCAGCGTCATGTGGAACGCCTGTTGCACAGTGCATGGCCTTGAGATAGATGTGTCAATGCAATATCATTAAGAAAGATCTTGACTATGGCTCAACACAACTCCCACCGAAGCTACGTTATGTGTATTCTTGATGTTTCCATCCTAGAGATCATGCAAGATTTTTTATACCTTCTGAACGTTGTCAAACAAAAAGACTCAATCAGTAAAGTTACACAACGTTGAGATAGATGCTTTTACACAGAATACTTTGATGAAATAGTTCTTTGATCTCATTGATAATTGTTCTGACGATGAACTGTTTGTTAAATGGTGCACATTCAGTGTCTTGAAACTGTGCAAAAAAGAATTTCAAGACAGGTAGGTAAAATTGGTATAAAAAATTAAATGAGGACCTTAGCACAACTCCTACTTAAATTGCAAATAACATACCTTAGCACAATTTCATACCTTCTTTGTATGGGCAATGTGGCCAATTGCTGAACGTTGTCAAACAAAAAGACTCAATCAGTAAAGTTACACAACGTTGAGATAAATGCTTTTACACAGAATACTTTGATGAAATAGTTCTTTGATCTCATTGATCCGAATAATTGTTCTGTAATGAACTTTGATGAATTTCAAGACAGGTAGGTAAAATTGGTATAAAAAATTGCCAAAATAGAGGACAGACGGAAAGCAGAAATAGATAGTTTTTTGTACAATGAATTGACAGTAGGTAGTTTTTTGTACAATGAATTGATAGCAAAGAATTGCCAAAATAGAGGACAGAAGGAGAGCAAACCAAGAAGCAAAAGAGAGGAGATTACCTGAAAGAGAGGAGGTTAAACTCCGAAAATGATCAAAACAGCATTGATAGCAAAGAATTGCCAAAATTGTACAATGCATTAACTGCCAAAATTGTACAATGCAAGAACAGAATTTATGGGTTTGAGAACGTCGCATAGGAGAACGCAGAGGAGAAGAAAGGGGAACGGCGCAGGGGAGATTAACTGAGGCGTTGAGAACGGAGAGAAGTAGAAAGGGAAAGGAAATTGCCAGGAAGGAGAAAGGTATGGTTTTTTTTTTTGAGAGAGCAGGTTTTTTTTGATAGAGAAAGGAGGACGTGCAGTTGATTATTGAAAAAGGCAAACATGGGAACGTGCAGAAGTTATAAAATTGCCAAACATGAGAACTTGCAGTTTTTATAACTGAAAATGGGAACGTGCAGTTTTTAAAGGGTGATTGTCCTAGTCATATTTGTGTGAGACACGTAGGACAAAAGAGGACACGTAGGACAGAATTTGAAAAAGGTCCTGAATTGTATAAGAGATTTTTGTATGCATTATTTTTCATGCGGGCAACATGTTGGCCCAAAGAAAAACTGTTGTCGCATGCATATATGCAAGCAAGTTGTTGGTTATTATCTTTAATAAGTATTGCTCCGCTTTCTATTAGCATCAAATTATCAGCCCATGATATTGCCATTGATACAAATCATAGCACAACTTCAAAGAATCCAGTTCAAGTTCCAATTGGACCAGTTACGCGTTCACAAGCAAAGAAGTTCAAAGATGTACTCACCGAAGGCCAATTGAGCATGAGCCATATGTTTAACAAAGATGGCTCAACATGATTCAAGTTCTAGAAGAATCCAACTATGGCTAGCTAAAATTCAGCATCGAAGGTTTGCATGCCAAGATGCTCTTTTTGAATGGCTTGCATGCCTACATAATTACTTCCCTTTTCTATTTTTGGAAAGATTGCATGCCTAGATAATTACTTCCATTTACTATTTTTGGAAGGCTTGCATGCCTAGATAATTATTTTCCTTTTCTATTTTTTGGCATGTGATCAGACAATCAATGGGCTGATTTTAGCCATAATTTTAGCCTAAAATTTAGGAACTTTCCTTGTAATTTTGAGCCATTAAATGGCATCTAAGCACACTACTACAAAATGGACCTTTAACAGCGCTTAAATAAGGTCTTTAATAATGCTTTACAAGCGCTGTCTATCTCGCCGCTGCTAAAGGGGGGCTGGTTTTAATAGCGCTTTACAAGCGCTGTTAAAGGTGGCCTTTAACAGCGCTTGTTAGTGCAAGGGCTGTTAAAGGGGGGCCTTTAACAGCGCTTCTTTAGTGCAAGCGCTGTTAAAGGCCCCCCTTTAACAGCGCTTGTTAGTACAAGCGATGTTAAAGGGGGGGCCTTTAACAGCGCTTCTTTAGTGCAAGAGCTGTTAAAGGCCCCCCTTTAACAGAGCTTGTTAGTGCAAGCGCGGTTAAAGGGGGGCCTTTAACAGCGCTTGTACTAAAGAAGCGCTGTTAAAGGTGGACCTTTCACAGCGCTTGTACTAAACAAGCGCTGTCTATTAGGACCTTAGACAGCGCTTCTTTAGTACAAGCGCTGTTAAAGGTCTACCATAGATAGCGCGTGTACTAAACAAGCTGTTAAAGGTCCCAGATAGACAGCGCCTGTTTCAATTCATTTTATTGTTTCTCCCTACGTTTTATATTTAAATAGATCCATTTAATGTTCAAAATGCTTAAATAAACCACCAATAACATTAAATTACAAAAAAACAATCATTACAAGAAACAATCAAATTAAATTGCTTTTATTCAATAATCACATAAATTAGACAATGTGCATTGATATTGGAAGATGATCCGTAATACAAATAAGAAACATTTTCGCATATAAAACTTATCAGTCGTTATCCATTAAATCACTACTTGAACAATACATTTCCCGACAGCAGTATATACATTCCAGAGCGGGTTCCATCTCAAAAATCTTTTCTGCTGCCTCTTCTCCTAATTTGATGTTCTTGTGTATTCTGCTCGCACTTAATAAAGCACCCCCACATGCTGGCATCTGCTTCCATCGGCATCTCCCTCATAAGAGCTCGTGCATCCGCCAATCGTCTTGCTCTCCCCAGAAGATCAATCATGCAACTCCACATATATTAATAAGTACAAAGGCATGCAACTCTACATACTTTTTACCTAATAAAAAAATTATTTAATGACATGTTGACAAAACATCAGTATTCAGCCACAATCAAATGAAAGTCAACAGCAATACATCATAAGCACAAATGAAAAAAAATGTAAAAGCAGTTGAAATGAGTAGATTGACTAAGATAATATTTACAATAGTAACACATAAGCAAATGGAGAAAAACAAACAAGTTTGACATAATTAGAAAATGGATATTAGTTTGAATGACTTCCAGCCACATCCAAGATAGTTGAATCAACACGTATATTTTTGTCAACAACCGCAGTAGTATTACAATCATAGTAAATAAAGTTGGATAAATGAGCGTAATTGCATACCGTGGTCCACGTGAGCAATGACAGACATGTTTCTAATGTTATGCTTAAGGTCCATAATTCGCCTAAGCTCCTCTGCCGTAAACTTCACCATCTTGATTAATTATCAAGATCGCGAGTAACTATTAAGCGTACCTGCAATGTATGAACAAATAACTTAGACAAAAGTACAATACATCTGTAACCAATGACGTAAAAATATGATAACACTGGCATGCAGCTGGATTTCATTCTCCAACATCTATACACATGTAACTTAATTTAAAAAACTCTCAAAACAAATTTAAATGATAATTCCAAAAAAGGCAGAAAATACAGCACTTCAATTGGTTGAAGAATCTTTCCAGTGTACATAATGTGCAATGAATACAAAGGCCTTTACCATAAGGAACATCATAAGTAATAGAAATCAAATAGAATATCCCAAAAGGTATAAATACCCCAGACAAGTTGAATCATGTAGTGGTTTAAAGCATCTCCATGTAACAAACCCTTCTTATGTCCAAAAGAGAGAGAATCTTCGGAACTAACATAAATTCATTACAAAACAAGTGTGTGTGTGTATAACATACTCTCCAAATATTGGCAACAAGAGAAAGTAAACTTGCCAGTTGTTTAGTCGCACAATATCAAGTTTCTGCTGATCACAATCAATGGTGGCATTTTGCAAGCGGAGGGTAAACATTTTTGAAAAGTATGGTCCATTGTGACAGTCTCTTCTTTCTTTTGCTGCTGAAATCCAAACCATGACCAAGATATATTAACAAGGAAAGTCATTTATGACAGAAAATTTAGTTTATAGTACCAACTTGACTGCACTTTACAACAACATGAATCTTGCTACAGTCAGGCATCCCAACCATGGGATCTGAATCATCACTTTCCCCTATGATGAAGAATAAGAAGCAGTAAGGAACATAACCGCAAAAGAAAAGGAATTAAATAAAACTAAAACTAAAACTCCAATATGTTTACGTGTTCATCATCAATGTAATGTTGTCTCCTTTCAAGAGAATCCTTCCTGATAAAAATACAAAGAACCAGCTTAGCAACGAGAAGGTATAAAAATGTGAACAACTTGTACATGTGCAATTGCAATGCATGCTGTCACCTAAAGGCTTCCTAGTGTTCTTTTTGACATTAAGTTCATTTTCTTCATCCGGAACGTCAAGCTAAACAAAACAGGTTGATAAAACCATTTTTTCATCATGCAAACTCATCATCAAGAATAAATAAAATCACACTATACCATCTTCATCAATTCAACATGACAGAGAGACGAAAAAACAAAATCAGAATGCAGGTTGATCAATGGTTGACAAAACAGCAGTTAGTTCTGATCACCCCTTCATCATAACCTGTCAGCACCTGAGAATTCCCCAGGTTCACCATGCGGGCACTGCAAACTGCTGGTAGAAGAGCATCGGCTGTGAGGCGAGTGCTGCAACGAGTGGAGTAGTCCTCGAGTAAGAGTAGAGTAGCTGGTCAATGGACATCAACCCCATCTTCTTCTGGAGATTCGTGTAGTACATCAAGTCGAACTTTGTTGGCGTTGTGGCGTCGAATTCCACGTATTCGGATGCCCTGCACTTTCTCCTCAAGAAGTTGATATATTTGCCATCTATGCTGGGATCGGGCTTTCCAGTTCCCTTAAAGTTGTATAGCCTGTCCTGAATCACTCCACATTGGCTTCTTCCAAAGGTGTGAGCTCATGAGTTTCAATAACACATCATAATTCAAGGATCAAACAAGGAAATATTTTTCGTTATTGATATTACTCTAAAGTTTGCACCTGAGAGGACAACCAAATCAAGCAAAAGAGCTCGTGCATGTCAGCCATCACCATCATACTTACAAAGAACTTCTGAAAGAACTGATTGTTCAAGTTTAATTATGTAACATCTTGATAGTGAAAGTGGTTTATGCTCATAATAGGATATGGAACTTATAGCAGTCCTAGAAAATCGATGAATTACAGTGAACACAAAAGATGAAAGAGACATATCCTATACATCCCTAATTTTGGATGTATCCCAATCAGCCTGCTTAATTATAACATCTATAGCAAAAAAGAAATTCTAATATAACATCAGTCTTCTTATCCACAGTGCCAAAAATATGACATGGATATGTTAAGATACAATGTTTTCACGTTGGAAGTTCCCAACTACAAAGGGAATAAGGACAGTTTGGAACTATAAATACATTATCATGAATTAGAAATGAGAACACCATATTCAGATTTACAGTTGTTAGCAATATCCCATCTGCCAAGTTCAGTCCCATGAATCTTGCATCCATCATTAATCTTATCATTACATGCATGCAGAAACTCTCTATGTCAACATTATTTCCAACTTGCACTAAAATACATCTCAACTGATTTGGCATTTCCTGATTCTACAGGCTTAATTTCATGAAGCAGCTAAATTAATTAAGCATGATGAGGCACTACGTACTCAACTTTTCATTTTATGCCATCTTTCTTTGGTGATGATATCTGCCAATGAAGTAAAACAATTTTGTCAGACATCCTTTTGCAAATTGTTTTATTTTTTCATAGTTTTTAAAAGTTTGAAGGAAATGTTTGTAAATGTGTGTTTGTTCTGCGTGCATGTAATTTTTAGGCGATATAGACTCAAGTAAGCTTTGCGAGGGAAGTTTACTTGATGTAAAAAGGAAAACGAATGAACAAAATGTGTAGAATAAATTTTCGAATGTGAGAAATTGATAAGTATTGATCAGGTGGACAGAAATTGGTATCACACGATGACCAGATGATTCTTCTTTCGCTAATCAATGGTGTATAAATACCAAGATTAATTGATAACAAAATGTGCGAAATTGATAACAAAATGTCTCTTTCCTACTCTCTTTTAGTATGATTAATAAATACCAAGATTACTGAGTTTTTTGATAAATGATTAAAATTAATAAAGAAAATCAAGAGTTTTCCATAAATTTGCCACTTATTTATTTTAAAATCTATATACTATTTCTAACTTTTATTTTATCATCTTTCATCTTTTTCGTCATTCTAAAACTCAAAACAGGTTGGCACAACATCACAGAAATTCCCTTTCTTCCACTAAATTGGTATAATATCATCCAACAAAATTGTTTATGGCTTTATAATTCTAATGTCAAAACAAGCAGGTCACATCAGGTTGGCACGAGTTCCCCTTCAAAATGTGTTCTATAAAAAAATATAATGTATAACACTGTGTTAAAATCAGCCGTCTAGGTGGCTGCATGGGCGGCAGCCCTCTGGACCACCTGCCGAGGGCTTGTGCAAGCTTATTGGGTGGGCCAGCCACCTAGGATAGCCTAGGCGAGCTAGGCGTCACCTCTTGTAGGATAAGGCACGTAAGGCGTTTCATTCCGGTAAGCTTAATTAGGCAAGCAATGTAGCTACTTGTTTTTTCTTTATCAACTTCTTCCATATCTTTTTTCCCCTTCTCTTCTTCCTCTTCTTTCCCTCCTCCTACCTAGCCCGCTTTTCATCATCTGCTTCTTTTTCCTTTTCTTCTTTTTCCCCATCTTTTATCTTTGAGATTTCCCTAGCTCATTTTTCTTCATATTAGTCCTCTTTTTCTTCTTTTCCACTCCTCTTCTTCCTCTCATCTTATTTGCTATGATGCTACCACCGACAAAAAAACTAGGCAGAGCCCAGAAGCACCTAGCGCCTTAAATAACATTTAGCTCTACCTTCTTTTAAATACCATTAGCTTCTTTTAAGTGCCATTACTGCGTGAAGGGCAAGGAATTTGATCAACATCAAAGTTGCTTCAGAAATAATATTTTATCTTCATAAAATATCAAACGGAGATTAAAATTTTCTTCTTCAATTTTTTTGTATCTCATACTCAAGATGCAAAACTCCCATTGATGACACAAAGGTCGAAGCTAAAGTTGGTAGGACTGCTAGACCACAACCAATTAAGAAATAAAAATTCAACAAAATAAATTACTCCTGATCAATGAACAACACGTGATGTCCATCACATTCAGAAAATAGACATGCCTGGAAATTTGTCTAAAGAGACATTTTTTATCTCAACATCAATGTCCAATAAAAGATCATGTCTCTTTCCTAATCTCAGATTATGTGTGATCGTAAAGCACATGATTAACATGAAATATCAGCCGACCCAAATATTTATTCAAACCATCAGATCATTAAGATTTATATAAGTATGAGAAGAAAATGCAATAATATTGCCTTGAGAATAAGTGCAGTGCAGTGAAGAAGAAAAACAGTAAATTGGACTGCTGGACAGTTATTGAGGGAGCTTCTATGAATATCTGTATTTCTTCAGGGTTTTAGCAGAAGATGTTATTCACGAAAAAACCTATTTACCTTAATTCCAATGAATTAAATGTCAGAAAGCACAAGATTCATGGCATCATGTCATGATTCTGTATCGTCAAGCTAAAAATACAAGAAAATCATGCTGATTGCTATCCTAGTTAATTAAAAAATGATCCTATTATAACATAAACGAAAATGATAGCTACTACAAAAAATAGATTATCAATCACATCCACTAGAGAAACAGATCAAGAGTCACAAGATCCGAAGCGCTCTGGATTTGAATCCAACGAACTGAACCCAAAGTAGTGGACTGTTGAGCCTGGATTCCAAATTCACCAAAATCATTTTAAAGAAAATGTCAACATTTCAATCTTTCAAATGAAAAACCTAAGGAAAAAAAGAAAAGAACATGACAAAATCAGACCAAAATAGAATCACTTACGAGACGAGAACAGATCTTTGAGAACGTCGTACACTTCGAAAGAAACTAATTGCTCCAAATCAAACTGAAGAGTCGAAGTTAATAAATATACAGAATAGGGTATTGGTACCTAGAAGCAACAATAAAAGAAATAGAATCACAAAATCAACACCCATTTGATCAAAATGTCATCTTTTTCACAACTCACCTAAATAAATCTCCCCAAAATTAAGGATCCGCTGCAGATCGTATGACAGAGCCAGAACTTTTCCCCACACGAGGCTCCATCGCCGGAAAAAAAACGCAACCTCTCGATCTCAACAAACCCTAGCCCTCCCCGCAACTTTGATAACTTAGTCGACGAGATGCAGATCGCCACCGTTGCTACACGTTAATCAATCTAATAGACGAGGTAGATGGCTGGGAGCAACAAAAGGAGAGATTTTGAATCTAGGGCTTTGTGAAACGTAGGATTTTGGGAATTCGAAAGGCTCCAAAGGGTAAATTTTGATCGGAAGTTTGGGGGGAAATTTTGGGGTTTGGGGGGGAATTTTGGGGTTGAAATCTCTGAACGATAAAAAAAGAACATTGGGTTAATTTTGGGGGAAAACGAAAGAGGGGCTTGCTGGGATATTTTTTGAGTTACCGCCCACGTGAAAATGTCCGCGCCCGCCCGCCCCATGTATTGAAATAATTTGGCATATGATCTTTAACAGCGCTTCTAAACAGGAGCGATGTCAATTTGACATATGACTTTTAACAATGCTTCTAGAAAAAAGCGTTGTCTATTATCTGACTTTTAACAGCGCTTTTAGAAAGAAGCGTTGTCTATTATCTGACTTTTAAAAGCGCTTTTAGAAAGAAGCGCTGTTTATTATCTGACTTTTAACAGCGCTTTTAGAAAGAAGCGCTGTCTATTATCTGTGCCTCTAATAAACAGCGCTTTCAGAAAGAAGCGATGTCTATTGTCTGACCTTTAACAGCGCTTGCAGAAAGAAGTGCTGTCTATTCTTCGACCTTTAACAACGCTTGCAAAAAGAAGCGTTGTCTATTATATGTGCCTCTAATTAACAGCGCTTATAATTGGTAAGCGCTATTAAAGGTGTGCTATTAAGGTTCTTTTTGTAGTAGTGGCAATGGAAAACGACAGTTGATTTTCGGTAAAAATTTCTGAGAGAATTTCTCTTTGGTTCTTTGAAGAACTATTCGAACTTATAGGGAATTTCCCGTGGCGTTCACCATCGACTTATCAAACTGATTTCCACCACCGTTTGTGGCGTCTTGCTTATACCAAGATTCTTGTTACACAATAAGCAATAGGTTGAGATCATATAAACCAAGGTTCTTAGTTTTTTCGTATCAAGTCTCCATCCAAATTTTGATTGTAGAACGATCTTGGGTTCCTCTTTATTGTCGAGTCTCGTTATTCCTGGGGGGTCCGCATCATTTGGTATCAGATCTTTGAGTCTTGATCAGGTTTGCCTATCTTTTAAAAAACGTTTCTTTCCTTTATTTCGTATTATTTTAGTCACCAAATTCGGTTTACATACCCTAGTTTAGCCGAATTTCTTTTACCCCCTTTCTTTCGTATTTTGTTTCCACATATTGTTCCTTTGCTATCAAAATACAGTTGTTGATTATCCAAAAAAAGAAAAGAAGAAGAAGATTGAAAGAAGTCCAAAAATACAAGAAGAAAGAAAAAACCAAACAAAACAAAAGTAAAAACCATAGGACTCGAAAAAAATTGTTTGTTATCATTAATGTTGGTTCTATTTCAGGCTTTCAAAAGTTAAGTCAGCCGTGTTTCTTGCATTCTTGGTGAAATGTTTCTGGAAATTCTGTGTATTGTTTGTTTTAGTTCCAAAAGAATTGAAGGAGAAATTACATAGTAAGAGAAGCAAGAGTGTTGAGTGTTGGATCTGGATCCTAGCTTAGAGGGTGTGTGAATAGGCTTATAAAATAATTCGTGCAACCCACAAACAAACTCACCCAGTTATAGCTGCAGCAGAGTAAATAAAATGCAGACACAGAGTACAAAACAGATTTACCCTGGTTCGGTAGTCCCAACGACCTACTCCAGCCCCCAAAGCAGATACTAGTATTGAATAGCGCAATAGGTACAAAACCACAAGTTAGAGCACGCTCAGAGCACCCTCTACGTCTCTACACTCGCCAGGCTCTCAGTACCCCACACACAGTGTTTTCTCTCACTATCAATTCTAGTAACGCTTTCTACCAGCTAGTCCCAAACTAGCTGGGTCCCACTTGTCTACCCCCAACCAGACAAGTCCCAAAATAGTCCCAAAATATAGGTAAAGTTTTCCCTACAGAGATCTATACTACTACACAAAATAATAATAAAGAGTTTAGAAAAGCTCAGTTTGTGTAGGCGTAGTAGTCTTTGTCAATAAGCACGGGTCAGATCTGAATCTGACGTGATGTAGTCGTCTCGTCGTCGGCACCTCAAATTGCGGCTCTGGACTTCCCTTTGGATTTGCATGCAGCTATAGGACTCTCCTTGGCTTGCTTGTTCTCTCCCCTTGATCTCAGCCCTCTAACTTGATGATTCTAGATGGTGCGGCACTTTGCAATCTCTTCAATATTGCGGCTGCTGCTTGGAATTTTTGTAAGAGATCTTCAAGAGAAAGTTTCGGCCAAGCTGTCAATGGAATTTGTGCAGCTCCTGGAATTGATTTATAACACAGCTCAAACTTCCAAATGCAAAGATCAATCAATGGGAAAAGTCTGTGTCCAAAAAGCACAAGGCAGACTAATAATAAACCCAAGGGAGACTAAAAAATAGTAACCCAAGAGCTCATGTCTGTGCGTGACCGTGACCTGTGCTTTGATGACCTGCACAAAAAATGATTGAAAAAGTATAAAAGCTTTGTCCCTTTATTTTTGTGATTGGATGGCACAAAGAGGGGACTTCACAGATTTTGGCAGGGTTCTAATTTGCATAGAAATCATGCAGCAAAGCAATGAAATAAGGTTGCCAAAAATATATAATAAAGGTTGAACTTCCCTCATTAATTCGACATGGAGAGATGCTGTCTTGAGATATTTCTGCTAGGGGGTTCAACTATAGGCACGTGTGCGGCTCCTCAGCTCTTGAGAAATTTTGTGTATGCCTTCCCCTTACGCACGAGAATGGCAGGCTGAAGATGCGGCTTCCACAAGTGCAAACAAGCTTCAGATGGCGCAACAATTTGATCAATGTCCCTATTTCTTATTGCCGCAACCTAGGTACTGATCCCATTTTTTAAAGTATCAGCCGCCCTATTGATCTTTGATGCCGCTGATGCTCAGGCTGTGTGCTGCTTCGTTGGAACTTGTGTACGGAGAAAAAGAAGGCCTCCCTTTTTTCTGGGGCTTCTCTAATAGGTCACGGCCTGAAAAATTTGCTTCCGTGTGTTTTTGGCTGCGCGCTTCTTCAACCCTAGAAGATGGATTTTTATAGGGTGATGCGGTTACGGGGAATCCTATTTTGAATAGGAGTTAAGAGATTTGGTTCTATCACTTTGACCACAATAGGAGATTTGATTTGATCAAATTGGGATTTGATAACAATTCAAATTGGATATGAGATTGGAATAAATCTCTAATTGATTTGACCAAATCCCAAATAGATTCCATCTCCCTGCATATTGACCAAGTCAAATCGTTTTGTGTATAGCAATTCCTCCACCGGTTGACTAAGTCATCACTTTGAGAATTTACCGCTTTGCCATTCATGAAACACACTTAGCACACACGTTAAATAGTTCGCACCCGTTTGTTATCATCAAACTAAAGTTCTTAGATAGTTGCGTCCAACAATCTCCCCCTTTTGATGATGACAAACCAATGAAATATTTGTACATTGAATATGAGTGTGTGAAGTGTGTTGAAGGGTGTAATGCAATATGATGTATGGATGATATGAAATGAGACATACAAGCATTACGAAGCAAGCACAATAAGTATAGCAAATATAAGCATGCTCCCCCTTCTCTCAAGCTCCCCCTCTTTATGTATTTTTCAAGCTCCCCTTCAACATATAATACCGACACACCAAATCAAATCTTTCTTTTTCTTTCTCCCCCTTTGTTATCATCAAAAGTGGGCTAATGAAGTTCCAAACATATCTCATGCAAAAATAAACCATTATAAGTTATAACGTGCACTTTGCATGAGTTTTCTAAATAGTAAACACTTCAAGCTCATAGAATTCATAAAAAGACTTCTCCACCTTTGTGTAAGTGTAATAATATATTCTTTAAAGTACAAGAGGAGATTCAATTTTAGAACAATCAACCAAATCAATCCACATTTCCCATTTTTCATGAATATCGCGATGATTGAATTTTCCCACCTCATCAAAGATGAGTTCAAGTTACCAAACCCCAAAACATAGCCTAAAAGGAGTTTTAAATGTGGGGTGACATTGCTTGACGAGTAATATACACCAACGATAATGGTTACCCATGTAGCATAAGTTGGATACTCGTGGGTTGGGTATTAGCCATGAAGTGTATCCATTTTTCATACGGAGCAATTTTCATGTTTTTTTTCATTTGCAATTCTTTTGTGCTCAATTTTTATTCATGGCTAAACACATCATATCCCTTAGAAAATTCAGAAATTAATCATTCCTATATTCACTTTCCATTATTCTGCAAAAGAATCTCCAAGGGCACTAAAAAGTCAATTAGCGTGAAAGTGCAAATGTAGGTGTAGAAGTCAAATTTGAAATTTTTGAGACATGTCATGGCTACTAAAAAGATAACAACATGTTCAGGTAGCTACAACAATAATGAATTAACTTCTACAATGGATAGATTTGAACATTCATACAATACCACTTAAGATAAATCATAAAGGGTATTCTTTTAAGCTCAATTTTTTTAAATTTTTTTCTGAAATAAAAACATTTAAAAATCATGCAAACAATCACACGAAACAATCTATGAAGGTATTCAATGGAATGCAAAAAAGAGGGATAAAAATTATACCTTCGCGTCGCTATTTGGCTAAGGAGCTAAAAGAATGAAGCTTCCAATTTATTACTCCTCGCCAAATCTCCACCTCACCTACATGAAAGGTTTTAAGTGTGACCTTGGAATCCAACAAGGTCCACTAATGTTAGCCATTATTGTTTTATGGACCCACACTTGTTTAAACTTGATATTTGTGCTCCTAAATTTACAATAATATGATGTGTGGCCTACACTATCACAAGTAAAGCACTTTGCATGTAAGTTCTTTGCAATAGAGTGTACATTGTGGAATTTCTTGAATTTTGGCTTTTCAACGTTTTTCAGACCAAAACCAAGTCCTCTTCTATTAATGCCATATAATTGATTCTCTAAAATGGTATCCAACGATTGTTTTCCCATAGATAATTTCTTAATGGCCACTTCAAGATTAGAAACTTTGTTTTTCAAATGTTTATTTTCTTCCACAAGCAACATGCATTTACTTATAAAAGCTAACTTGTTTTCCTTTTCCTTCTTTTCAAACTCAATTGTTTTTCTCTTAAGATCATTATCTAGCATGCAAAATTTATCCTTAAGCTATCTTATTTCATAATCTTTTTCACCTTCTAGTTTCAAAAGATCTTGTTTTAGCATGCTAATATTGTTCATTAATGAAGAACAAGAAAGACAAGGTGCTTCATCCTTAAAACTGGACATTTCCTTTTTCAATATGTCAATAGTAGAGTCACGAGCAACAATTTCAATTTTCAGTTTTTCAATCTCCTTAGACATATCATATTTAGATTGTTGCATTTCAAAGTTCTCATTTTGATAATCATCTATAGTGAATTCAAGCTCTACTATTTTATCTTGCATTTCTTTACAAAGAATAAGGAGTTCAGCATTACTACCAGATTTTACCTCGTCATGTTTTGCCATCAAGTAAAGGGAAGTGTGTGCTTCATTTTCCTTGAGCTCATCTCCACTATCTATGTCCCACGTTCGCACTACATCTTTTTCTTTCTTCTCAACGACACCAGCTATTTCTTGTGGGCAATGTTTAGCGAAGTGTCCCTGCTTTATGCATTTAAAACAAATAACTTTACGCTTAGTATTGTCACAAAGAGGAGCATCAAAATTATTTAAAGGAGTGTTTCTTCCATTTAGATTCTTTTCATTTCGGCTGAGGGATTTCTCACTTCCATATGCAGTTTCCAAGGTCCTCCATATATCCTGCGCAGACAAGCATTGTGAGTCAAATATACTCAACCCACACAATAAGATATTCATTGCTCTAGCATTTATAGCACACACATCTTTATCATTTAAATTCAGATTACTTTCAGGCATATAATATCCGTTATCAATAATGTACCAAGTATCAACATCAACGGGTAGTAAATAAGTTTTCATCCTAGCCTTCCAGTATATATAATCATGGCCACTAAAAAGAGGAGGAAGATCAATAGGCATGCCATGGGGAAAGACTAACTTTGGGGTTTTTATGATAGCTAGACTAGACTAGATCCTCTAACCTGCTCTGATACCACTTGTTGGATCTGGATCCTAGCCTAGAGGGTGGTGAATAGGCTTATAAAATAATTCGTGCAACCCACGAACAAACTCACCCAGTTATAGCTGCAGCAGAGTAAATAAAATGCAGACACATAGTACACATCAGATTTACCCTGGTTCAGTCGTCCCAACGACCTACTCCAGCCCCCAAAGCAGATACTAGTATTGAATAGTGCAATAGGTACAAAACCACAAGTTAGAGCACGCTCAGAGCACCTTCTACGTCACTACACTCACCATGCTCTCAGTACCCCACACACAGTGTTTTCTCTGACTACCAATCCTAGTAACGCTTTCTACCAGCTAGTCCCAAACTAGCTGGGTCCCACTTGTCTAGCCCCAACCAGACAAGTCCCAAAATAGTCCCAAAATATAGGTAAAGTTTCCCCTACAGAGATCTATACTACTACACAAAATAATAATAAAGAGTTCAGAAAAGCTCAGTTTGTGTAGGCGTAGTAGTCTTTGCAAATAAGCACGGGTCAGATCTGAATCTGACGTGATGTAGTCGTCTCGTCGTCGGCACCTCAAATTGCGGCTCTGGACTTCCCTTTGGATTTGCTTGCAGCTATAGGACTCTCCTTGGCTTGCTTGTTCTCTCCCCTTGATCTCAGACCTCTAACTTGATGATTCTAGATGGTGCGACACTTTGCAATCTCTTCAATATTGCGGCAGCTGCTTGGAATTTTTGTAAGAGATCTTCAAGAGAAAGTGTCGGCCAAGTTGTCAATGGAATTTGTGCAGCTCCTGGAATTGATTTATAACACAGCTCAAACTTCCAAATGCAAAGATCAATCAATGGGAAAAGTCTGTGTCCAAAAAGCACAAGGCAGACTAATAATAAACCCAATGGAGACTAAAAAATAGTAACCCAAGAGCTCATGTCTGTGCGTGACTGTGACATGTGCTTTGATGACCTGCACAAAAAATGATTGAAAAAGTATAAAAGCTTTGTCCCTTTATTTTTGTGATTGGATGGCACAAAGAGGGGACTTCACTGATTTCGGCAGGGTTCTAATTTGCATAGAAATCATGCATAAAACCAATGAAATAGGAGATGAGATTTGATTTGATAGGGTGATGTGGTTACGGGGAATCCTATTTTGAATAGGAGTGAAGAGATTTGCTTCTATCACTTTGACCACAAATAGGAGATTTGATTTGATCAAATTGGGATTTGATAGCAATTCAAATTGGATATGAGATTGGAATAAATCTCTAATTGATTTGACCAAATCCCAAATAGATTCCATCTCCCTCCATATTGACCAAGTCAAATCACTTTGTGTATAGCATTTTCTCCACCAGTTGACTAAGTTATCACTTTGAGAATTTACCGCTTTGCCATTCCTGAAACACACTTAGCACACACGTTAAATAGTTCGCACACGTTTGTTATCATCAAACTAAAGTTTTTAGATCGTTGCGTCCAACATTGAGAACATTAGAGGGTTAAAGGTCAGAAATTTTGAGTTAAAACACGAGCGTAGAGTGAGTCACATTATTGAGTGTAAACATGTAAGGGAGAGAATTGTGAGGTCTTTTTTTCTAACTTTGTTTATTGCAGCAAACATGTCTCGCACTAGTACTAGGAGCAAGGCTGAAGGTACCACAGAATTTCCTGATCATAGATGCTAGTGGAGACCATAATGAGTGAGATGAAGCATGTGATGAAGTTGGAGCTCGAGAAAGTTCATGAACTGCTAGATAAGACAGAGAATAAACTCAGATAGCAACCAAAAACGCTTCTGATATGTATAGAAGGGCAAGAGTTCAACCAAGGATAGTAATGGTTGAAGATGAAGAGTCTTATGTGACTGGTTTTGATGAAGAGGAAGATCAATATTCAGTTGTTAGTAATAGGAGACGTGGAGGGCGGGTTAGAAAGCTAGGAATTGGGAAGATAACAACTTGGGTGGTATTAAGATGATGATTCTGTCATTTCAAGGTAAAACTGATCCTGAAGCATACCTTGAGTGGGAGAAGAAGATGGAGTTCATATTTGACTGCCACAACTCTTTCAAAGCAAAGAAGGTAAGATTAGTTGTGATTGAATTTTCTAACTATGTTATTACTTGGTGGGATCAGCTTGTTACAAACGGGAGAAGAAATAGAGAATGACCAATAGAGACATGGGAGGAGATGAAAACATTAATGAGAAAGCGGTTCGTTCCTAGTTACTACTATCGAGAGTTATACAATAAGCTTCAAGGTCTTATGCAAGGAAGCAGGAGCGTAGATGATTACTACAAGGAGATGGAGATTGCTATGATCCGGGCTAATGTAGAGGAAGATGGAGAGGCTACAATGGCCAGGTTCTTATATGGATTAAATCGAGAAATCCCTGATAAGGTAGAGATGCAGCATTATGTGGAGTTGGAAGACATGGTGCACATGGCCATCAAAGTGGAGAAACAACTCAAGAGGAGGGGCGGTTCAAGTATAGCCCATAACTCTGGTTCTACATCTTGGAAACCAAGTTACACCAAGAAGATGGACAAGCCACAAATGCCCGAACCTGAGCCTAAGTCTGAGGATATCCATCGCATTCCTTAAAGTAAATCAGACCATTCGACCTCTAGAATCGTGACATTAAATGTTTTAAATGCCATGGTAGGGGACACATGGCTAGTTAATGCCCAAACAAGCAGGTCATGGTGTTACAAGACAATGGTGAAATTATGACCGATAATGATGATTCTGACCATGATCACATGCCACCATTAGAGGATGATCTCGAGGAGGAATATTTAGCCCCTGATGCATTGACATTGGTGGCAAGGAGAGCATTGAGCATGCAAGAAAAAGGAGTTGAAGAAGTGCAATGGGAGAACATCTTTCACACGAGGTGCTATAACAAAGACAAGGTATGTAATGTGATTAGTGATGGTGGTAGTTGTACTAATGTTGTAAGTACAACAATGGTGGAGAAATTATGACTACCCATATTAAAGCATCCTAGACCGTACAAGTTGCAATGGTTAAATGATAGTGGCGAGGTAAGGGTAAATAAGCAGGTGTTAGTTGCATTTCGGATAGGTAAATATGAAGATGAAGTATTGTCTGATGTGATACCGATGCAAGTAGGGCACTTGTTGCCAGGGCGTCCATGGAAGTCTGATAGGCATGTGAAGCATGATGGCTTTACGAATAAATACTCCTTTGTATTTAATCAACAATCAATCACTCTTGTACCATTGACACCACCCAGGACCCTCCATTAATGGGCGGACCACCTTTAACAACTTGGACCTGATGAGAGAGAATCTCACCCAAGGTCATAGTCCACCCAACCTTGCAGCTAGCAACAAGAGGAAGGAGAGGGAAGCTAGCCCTAACCACTCTTCAAGTGCCACTCACCAACGATAAATTTGTTTGTCTATAAAAGCTTTCCATAACGGGTCGTCACAAACGATAAAAGATTTTAAAGCTAATTGACGAACATCCGAATCTAAAATATTTGGAGCTAAAAATTGAGATCCAGAATTAAATTGTTTGAGTTTATGGGAACTTCCCTGTAAATGATCACTATACTTGATTTGGTACTCTGCCTTAGGAGGACGTGGAAGTGGCTGCAGAAATAGGTCTGGAGGGCAAGACAACTCAGGCTCAGTGTAGGTCATCTCGTAGTCACCTTAATTTGCTCCACCCTCTTCATCAGTAATCGTAGGTTTTGCAGGCCTCTCGAAACTCTGTGGTTCTTCCTGAAGGTCTTCATGGATGATGGTTTGGTGCACATCCCGACGTAGAGGAAATAGTGGCTGCTGAAACACATCTGTGGGGATGTATGGCTCGGGCTCCAATGTAGTCTGTAAGATCTCTCCCTCGCTCATATCTTCCTCTTCATAGCAGTGATAACCTGTCGTAGTCCATCCAATGTACTCGTACTCCTCAGGTGGGGGAAATGAATCTGAAGGAAGACATGGTTCAGGTTCAATGATTTTACTCTCGACATACTCGTCTCCACCCCATCTTCATCATCATCAAAATGGAAATGCATCGTGTCACCCGTATAGTCAATATGCACCTCATCACTCATCTCCTCATACTCATCTAAATAGTTCTGATGCTCCATCTCATATATTTTCTCTTGGTGCTCCATAAGATCGCATCGGTAATAACTCCAAGGTAACTCCTCAGGCTGTCCCTGAACCTGCTGAAATGTGTCCTCGAACGGAATACTCTGGCCATCATCTTCATATCTAGGTGGTTGATCTTTAGATGGCGTAGCTCTCTCATGCATTACAAGGTCCTGCAAGTACCACCATGCATCCTCTGTCGTATATGAAAAGAATTCTCCATTGCAACTCATCTGAACGAATTGCTGCGTAGGAGGCAGTAATCCTGTGTAGAAGATTTTTAGGAGATGATCATCATGGAGGCTATGGTGTGGGTACGCAAGCATTAACTCGTTGAACCTCTTCAAAGCCTGATGGTAGGCCTCCCCATCAGCTTAGATAAAGTTCACAATCTGTTGTTTCGTAGCTTGTTGCCTCTATGCTTGCCACACGAAAGGAGGCAAGAATCTCTAAAGGAAGTCAGCCTGAAATCATAACCAAGTAAATAATGAGTCATGAGGCAAAGTATTAAACCAAGATATAGCATTGTCTTTTAAAGAATACAGGAAATATTTAATACATAGTCTTTCAATGTGCTCAAGCTTTTTCCCATGAAACAATTGGTGGCATATCTTTTCAATCTCTTGCACGTGTAAATATGGATTCTCCTCTTCCGTACCATGGATGACTGGTAGGATTCGGGTCAACTCAGAAATAAAGTTTTAAAAGTATGCATCACCATCCATATATATATATATATATATATATATATATATATATATATATATATATATATATATATATATATATATATATATATATATATATGCAAAAAATGTACCTAAGAACGTGCGCAGGTAGAATTACCTGCGCACGCCCCCTCTGTTTGGTGATTGTAAGTATTTTTTTTTGAAATTTTTTTTTGCCGTAGCTAGATATACTTGTTATGAAGCTCCCCACAAAATTTCAGGTCAATCCGACACCGTTTGAGCCTCCGTTCATCGATTTCAAAAACGTTGCGCAAAACTGTCCAAATTCTGGACAGTTTTGCGCAACGTTTTTGAAATCGATGAACGGAGGCTCAAACGGTGTCGGATTGACCTGAAATTTTGTGGGGAGCTTCATAACAAGTATATCTAGCTACTGCAAAAAAAATTTTCAAAAAAAAATATTTAGAAACCCCGAACAGAGGGGGCGTGCGCAGGTAATTCTACCTGCGCACGTTCTCAGGCACATTTGCCCCTATATATATACATACATATATATATATATATATAAGAACAAAGATACGAAAATAATCCTAAGCTAGAAGGTGGAAGGGTCTCACCGAATGTTCCTCTATACGAACTGAAATTGTAGCTTACAAGTATCGTTATCCCCGGCAATGGCGCCAAAAACTTGACTCGTCTCAAAATGTGTGAGCGCTACTCCCAAATGTAGGAGATCGAACAAGTAATAATCCTGGCGAGTTTAGGTATCGTATCCACGGGACAATTGACCTGCAAAACCACGAATGTCAGTTTATAAAGAGTACTAAAATGATAATAAACAACCACCTTTCAGATATAAAGATATGGTGTTGATGGTTTAAAATAATTAAAGAGAATCCTACGATAATTACGGTGAATTCGATACTAGGGTACTAATTTGGAGAGTATGTGTTGGTAGTGATTTCGTTAGGGTATATGCAATCAATGATTATTAATATCTTTTCTATAACTCAACGATTCACCCTGCAAGGGTATGAGAACGTCGGAAAGTATGACGATAAAGCGCATAAAATGTGCCAAAGAGTAATCACGTATATCACTGATTTCATAAGGAAAATATGCACAAGTGCCCTCTCGGGTCACGATACATCCTCTCGGATCGCATCACGAATAAGTCTGTAAAGATCATATTCGATTCAAGCATGCCTACGTCTCCATATAACATACCCAAATAACATATATGTAGAAATCAATGAAATACGCAATATAACATGAACATATGGCGAAAAGATATTGAAATCAATGATTACAACACCCTAACTACATCAATACCAACACATATAGAGATTAGCCACACATGGATGAAAATAAACAATATTCATAGACAAATACATGCACAAAGTCTCAAAATACGTTACAAATACTCCAAATACAAGCTAAATACGTGAAATACACGTCTAAAGATAGGAAAAATATCACCAAATCCCTCCAAATAGACCTTAGATCTCCTTCAGATGATAGCTCTGGCCTCTGTCTCAAGGGCCTCCAAATCTCACGCCAAAATACGGCTCCTAGAGCCCCCAATACGCCAGAATACGCAACAAAACCCTAGGAATACCTTAAATACTAAGGTTGCGGGTTTTAGAAGTGTTAGCGGGTCCAAACCCTCTCAAAATCGAACCAAACCCGTTATCCTCAGCCGTCGCATTTCTCAGTCGCACGATCCAAGCGGGATTGAACCTTGTGATGCCACGTGTCCAACGGGTTGCGGATTTCGTCCGCTCGCGCCCGGTCCGCTTTCGTATCCGAGTTCAACTCGGGATTCTTTAGACAGTTAGATCAAATGGCTAACGGACACGATTATGCCACGTCGCCCATAGGTTGCCGCCCGCATCGCTGCGTTGTGCTCGCCTGCGGACTGTTGGATCGTGATCCAACGGCCAGTAACTTGCTGCGTCGACCGCTTCTGCTAAAGCGTTGGATTGGGCGGGAAGCGTTCTGATGATTCCACGTGGAACTCGCTGAATGAGGCGCATATTCAATAATGTATTTACGCCGTATATACGGCATATTTCAGCCGTATTTCTACTTTTTAATTAGTATCCCGCATTCAAAAATTTATAGTAATTAGCACAGATCTCAGAAAAATACAAATAAATAGTCGTTGGAATCGTGAGATCGAGATCTTCGCATAAAAAATATGAGAATGCCAAAATACTCAATAAAATTCTGTTTTGTGCTTAAATCAAGTGATTTCTCTAATAAATGATGGTATTCTAAATACGATTGTATTAGAGACCAAATACGTATCATATATGCACAAAATGGGGCTAAATGAGGTGTTAAAAATGAAATATTCAACCCAAATCACCCATCGACGAGTTGGATCTTCATATCAGTGGCTTTGAGGTCGGTCCCCGTGTTAAGCTTCTTGAACATAGTGAGCGGCATGAGTCTTACGCTCACTCCCAAGTTTACCAAAGCTTTTTAGAGGGGGACTCCACCAAGGGTGCATGGAATCCGAAAGCTTCTGGGGTCTTTCATCTTCTTTGGCATCATCTCTTTGTTGGAGAACCAAGTTCCTTACTCAGCTAGCATAATCTTCTCGCTTCGCTTCTTCCTCGTGATTAAGTCCTTGAGGAACTTGGCATAAGACAGAATTTCAATTATCTTATTCAAGAATGAGATGTTTAGGCTAATCCCTTGCAAGTACTCCAGAAATTTGGCGAATCTCTTTTCCATCTTGGCTTTCGCCAACCGTTGAGGAAATGGTATTGGTGGCATGTAGGCCCCCTCACTTTGAGGTTCATCTGCTTCAGATTTTCTGTCGTTATTTGCCATCTTGGGTCTCTCTTCTTCATTAATTCACTCCTTTTCAACCGGAATTTTCTCCCTTGGGCCTTTAGCTTGAACCATGGCGGGAGTGGTATCCTTCCTGCCTCTTGTAGTCATTGCCACTACCGCATTTATATGGCTGGTGTTGCTCCTTGGGGTTTGCTCTGGTTGGGCCGGCAATTGTTGTTGAGCCTTATTGAGCAAAGTAATTTATTCCACCAATTGTGCCACAATAGTATTGAGAGAGTCTTGCCCCGCCGTCAATTTCACATTAATTTTCTTTTGTTCGGCCATGAACTCCTCTACTCTAGATTTGTGCACGGATCTTGGTGGTACCAGTGGTGGGTTTTGTGATCTCCATCCTTGATTATATCCGGAGGCTATAAGACCCCGCTTGTTGCCTTGGTGGATATTGTTGTTGTTGGGGCGGCCTTTGTTGATACGGTTGTTGTTGTTGAGGAGGTCGGGCTTGTTTTTGTTGCAGTGGTGGTTGTTGATGAGGGGGAGTCAAGGCTCCTTCATTGTTGGCATATGAAAATCCGATGTGACCCTTGATTGGTAGCCGGGTTCACCTAATAACCATTGTTATTCCCACCAGAGACGTATTGCACTTGCTCCACAGCTCCTTCATTTTGATCGCTTCTAACAAACATGACTTGGCCTTGGTCTTGCCAATCACTCATTCTCCCTCCGGATGTCAGTGTATTGGGCACTCCATATGACTCGTACATCCGCTTTTCAATCCTTTCCACAACATTGGAAAGAGAGTCAAACTTTGTGGTCAACTCGGCCACTGCCTTTCCTTCATAGATACTTACCGGCTTCGATGATGATGATGATGATTGGCCCCTCTCATCAGCCCATTACTGATTGTTGGAGGCCATCTCTTCTAGTAACACCGTAGCATCCTCCGGTGTCTTTGATAGGATAGCTCCGTTGGCCGTAGCGTCAATTATCATCTTTGTGTCCGGCCGCAATCCATTATAGAAACTGTGAACAAGCTCCCAATCGTCGATGCTATGGTGGGGGCACTGATGTTGGAGATCTTTAAACCGCTCCCACGCTTCATAGAGAGACTCTTGGGATCCATGCTTGAAAGACATTAATGAGTTTCTTATCTTCACGGTCTTGGATGGCAGGTAAAATTTGTTGACGAACGCGCTCGCTAAATCGTCCCAAGTAGTGAATGTCCCATGCGCTTGCGTCCTTAGCCAATATAAAGCTTTGTCACGAAGAGTAAAAGGGTAGAGACGCAACCGGATAGCCTCCTCCAGCACATTTGGCATCTGAAAAGTGGCGCACTTCGCCAAGAACATTTGTAGGTGATAATGCGGGTTCTCTTGAGAATTCCCATGAAAGGGATCTTGTTGCATCAGTACAATAGGCCCCGTCTTTAGTTCGAAGTTCTTATTGGCTGCCAACTCCGGCATAAGTATGGAAGATGTGGTAACCGAATTGTTCGGGGTACGCCTATCGCGGATGGAGACAAGCCTAGCGGTCCACCGTAGTCACTCATCTCTAATTTCCTCCGCCGTTTGATTCTCCTCTATAGTTGATCTCTTTTCTGCTATCAGTTTCCTTGCAGTGCGCTTGACCTCTAGATCAAATAGTATGTCTTCTTCGGTTGCCTTCGATCTCATGTTCATGCACAGAAAAAAACAAACTAGAAAGATTTGTTAGCGCAATAGAGGAATAAAAGAAAATAAAATATGGAAGAAAAAATAGCTAAGTAAAGAAAATAAAATATCGTCGTGTCCCCGACAACAACGCCCAAAACTTGATCGCTTTCGGATATACACCTAGAAAACAATGTAGCTTTACCGCAAGTGCACGGTTAAGTGGCAAGAAGGTATCAATTCATAGGGAGGACTAATGACAATACTCTATTTTAGTTACTAAGCTATTTGGTGGAAAAGCCGTTTGAGAATGGATGGTGTAACAATCGTTTGAGTAACAATGCAAATTCAATATAATAAAGATGTCTAGGGCTAGGGAATCCCCACTATAGATTTTCAAGTCATCGACGTGAGTTATGAAATACCATACAATCAAACTCGAGTCAAGGTGAACTTGCCGAAACTAATTGTAGAACCAACTCACGCTGCCGCGATATTGTAGGTCTATAGCACTCTAAACTAAAGCCTCGCTGTCACGCAAGCCTAGTCTAGACTACTAGCATTAAGATAGGCAATTTCATCCAATCCCAACTCAAGCTCGCTGTCGCACAACTTGGGTTCGGATCTAGATCTTGATAGTTCGTATCTATTCACTTTCATGCAACGAATACGAGTATATGGGAACAATAAAAATGCTAGCTTTAGTAGTCGTCGTGCACCAAATCTAGGGAATTTCGATTGTAAACCTAAATCGAATATCTAGAGCTTTCCTTGGATCAAGATCCTCTGTCGAGCTCACGAGATCCAAGAGAAATCCCTATTTATCCGCAGTAAATCAACCAAGATCTAACCTTTCAATAAGCCTAATAGCATAACAATTCAATAGATCTCACAATTTAGACATTAGATCCATAGGGTTCATCTCTTTGCCCTAGAGCAAAGGAACTACTCACAAATCATATTAGAAATCGATAGGAAAACAAGATCAACACTGGAATTCATCATGCAATCAAGATTCGATAAGAGATAAAGCATAAAATCAGAATTTGCAAGAGATCAAGACAAACCAACGTCACCAATGAAGCCTTCAATAGAAAATTAAGATCCAATCTTCAATCTCTCGCCAATGCAAAGAGCTTAACTATGATTAGAAACTAATGAAAAATAGTTCTAAGAAGTCTATCTGGTCTCCCCTGGGGCTGGAAACAAAATTGGGCTTAAATACATGCTCAAAAGAACCAAAAAATACAGACCAAACTGCCCCTGCGCCGCCAGAAACCCTAGTTTTCCCTACTGGGAGTCTGCGCCACTCAGCCAAGTGGAAGTATTACTCGGCGGAGTGAGAATCCTGACTCAGCCGAGTACGTCAGTCTGCAGGTCGTCCAAAAAACAGAGAAGTCGACTTGGCTCTCTTTGAAATTTTGGCCTCCACTCGGGCGAGTGGAGTTCTTACTTCGCCGAGTGGAATTCACCACTCGGCCGAGACATTGTGGTACTCAGGCTGTCATATGTCGTCGTGTCAGTCTTGCTCGGTCGAATAGGCTGCATCACTCTGCCGAGTGAACTACCTTGCTCTGTCGAGTGGCCTGTTTCAGAGCTCATTTCTTCTCATTTGTGCTTTCTCGTCGATTCCTTCGACGCCCTTCTTCTTCCACTCATCCTCGAGTGTCCTGTTTCAGAGCTCATTTCTTCTCCTTTGTGCTTTCTCGTCGATTCCTTCGACGCCCTTCTTCTTCCACTCATCCTACAGTGCCGTTCACTCTCCGATATGATCATGAGTGACGCTCCGGCATGCGTGCAAGTCCTCTAGGCTCCAAATTGCACCCAATTGCTACATATCTCCTGAAATCAGACGAAAGACAAGAAATAGTGAAATGTATCGAAACATCAAGCAATCGAAATGGCATGCAAATATGCAGAAAAAGGTGTAAAATATGATCCGATCATCATGTACATATAAGTAATCACTCTCTCACACATCATTGGATTTCCTCTCCCAAACTTATCTATAAGCGTGGTGGAATCGAGTATAGAATATAAATTCTCTTCCCAACTTTTGTAGCTCCATATAAAGAAAGTAAAATGAAAGAAAAGAAAGCAAGGGATTGTATATATACAATAAAGTTCTATTTTTCTTTTTCTTATGGTTTTTTTCTTTTTTTTCTCTTTCTTTCTTTTTTATACACAAGTAAATCCCATAGAAAGATACATACATATACATTACTTTTCTTTTGAGCTTTTAGGAGCATGGAGCTTATTTTTGTTAGCAAGGGAAGGATGCACGAATAAGAAATCACTTTAGGGAAGAATCGCCAATGATAATATGTATAGAAATGCAATTCAGGATATGTAGAGAAAGAATATATCATATCACTCAGTTCACTCTTTGTATGTACATAACTACTTCAGCAGGGTAATGTCATCTACTCAGTTTGATTTCTAAAGTAAACTAGTTTATTCATATCAAATGACAATCAATTCATGCAATAAAAAGTGATATTAAGATAAGAAAGCAGTACTCTAAGTATAATGCAGTCAATGTGTGAATCTTGGTGTATTTTCTATAAAGAGTATACAATAAAGTAATTCTTAGACGAGTCATCATTAAAATTCATTTATAGACAAATAATAGCACATTGGAAGTTCTTTTTCTCAAGTGCACAACAGATATTCGCAAATGATATCAGAAATATAAAACAATAGCATGGCAAAAGATGGCGTATAAGTAAAGCGAAATCCAAGCTATATTCATCACAACAAATTCATTTCTAGCAAAGAAAGTAAAAGACATAAGTATAACATAAAATCTAACTATACACATGTATGCACTCCAAGAGTAAGGAAAATATGATGCATGGGAAAAAATTGAAAAAGTATGAAAATAGGTGGAAAATAAAGAAAATAAAGATGAAAATAAAGAAAATAAAAGTGTGTGAGTACACTCACTCCCCTAAGCTAAACACCAAATTGTCCTCAATGTGCAAAGTGTGGCACTAGGACATATAAGATAGAGGTGGGAGGGTGTGGATGCGAGTATGATGCAAAAAAAATGGAAAATAAAGGAAAATAATAAATGGAATACAAGATGGTATATGCAAATGATATGTGCAAAGCAAGCATGCAAGATGATGGATGGATGCAAAATGGTGGTCATAAATATAATGCTCTCCCCAAGTTGGAGTCTATGGTGCCTTGCAAAAAGTGAAGATAGGTAGGCATGCAAAATGGTGGGGTGAGATTGGAGCAAAAGTATGACATGCATCAAGTGAAGTGCCTACTCAAGTGCATCGCCCTCACCTCCCTGTGGTGTGGGCGGTGGTGGCGGAGGTACTGGCTGTTGTTTCTGTTGCAGGTTGTGAAGGGTCTTGTTCAGCGTCAGCTGAATACCAGGAATAAGGGCAATATAGGCCTGCTGAGCAGAGACGGCCTACGTGAGAGTTTGAAAATTGACTCTAAGTCCAGTCACTGCTGACTAGGGATGAGAATGTGCATGCCCAAAGCCCGATTGGGCTTCCAATTGGGCATGCCACACCCTCATCCCTACAAATCCTTCATTAATAATGAAGGATTTGTAGGGATGAGGGTGTGGCATGCCCAATTGGAAGCCCAATCGGGCTTTGGACTGCACATTCTCATACATACTGTCGACTCAACCACACGCAGGCGCATGTCTCTGTCGTCAGGAGCGGAGGTAGAGGGATGTGCATGTGCACGAGCTGGACTTACATGGCCTCCCAAAACTAGTGGGGCTACTGATCGGGCCCGAATATACACCCAGAAAACAACTGTAGTCTTATCGCAAGCGCACGGTGTAGTGGCGAGCGGGTATCGAACACGATGAGGTTGTTTTGGCTCCAATCTATCTTAGGTTGGTTTGACTACGAAGGTTTTATTGGTGGATGTGGTTATGCTGTGATGTAATGGAAATGGTGATGGATGTCGGTGTCAGTGATAGAGAAGTTGGATAAATGTCGATTCAAATCCAATATAATAAAAGCATCTAGGGCTAGGAAATCTCCACTATAGATTATCAGGCATCATTGTGAAAAGTGAATCTCAATATTACTGGACTTGTGTTGAGGTGAACTAGTCGTAACTGAATATAGAACCAAGCTCATGCTCTCGTGCTATTGCCGGTCTATAGCAACCTAGATTAGGGCCCACTCGTGCAAACCCTAACCTAAGCCACTAGCATGAAGATCGACATCATCGTCCAATCGCACCTTGAGCCCACTCTCGTGCAAACACGAGTTACGATCTAGGTTATGATAGTTTGTATTCGTCTAATCTCTTGCAAACGAATATGGGTATAGATTTATAATAAAAATGCTAGCTTTGGTCCAATCTCTTGCAAACCAAGTCTAGTTGATTTCGATTATAAACCAAATTTGAATATCTAGGCCTTACAATCGATAGGAATCCAATCTCTTGCAAACCCTAAATCGATGGAAATTCCTAGCTATCTGTGATAAATCAATCACAACCTAACCCCTTAATCAATTCCAACAACATATAAATTCATTCATCACAAATCCAAAATTAGATCCATAGGGTTCATCACTATGCCCTAGAATTGCAAATCTACTCAAGCATAGCAATAACGATATAGAAATCAATAATAGACATTGCTTACATATAAAAAGATATCAAATCAAAGATTCAAACAACAAGAACAAGGATACTTAGCTTTGATGAAGAACTTCAATCCAATTACAAGCTTTTAGATCCAAGAGGGGGCCTAGGGCATGGCCTAACCTCTGAAATAATCCCTAAGAAAACTTAATGGAACTCTCCTCTAATGACGGCTACAACCCTCTTATATAGCCCACTCAAAACCCTAGCAAAACCCCTAAAACCCCTCTGAAACCCGCGCCCAAAATCAGATCTATGCGTAGCCTAAGTTCTGGGCCAGTGATCGCGTCCGGATGTACACCCGAAAAACGACTTGTAGTCTTACCGCAAGCGAACGGTGTAGCGGTGAGCGGGTATCGAACTCAGGGAGGACAAATGACCGTGCCTTATTCAAATCACCTAGCTATCAAGAGAACAAGAATAGTTTGGTGTAATAGTCACAATCATTCAAGTATCAAGAAAATATCAATATAATAAAAAGTGTCTAGGGATAGGAAATCCCCACTACGGACCGTCTCTCATTCTTGTGAGTCATAAATTTCATTGTTGCTAAGCTTGAATATAGGTGAACTAGTCGCAACTTAATGTAGAACCAAGCTCACGCTCTCGCGCTATTGCCGGTCTATAGCAAACCTAGGATAGTGCCCACTCTCGTGCAAACCCTAGCCTAAGCCGCTAGCGTGAAGAACGACATCATTGTTCAATCGTATCTCGAGCCCACTCTCGTGCAAACTCGAGCTACGACCTAGATTGTGATAGTTCTTATTCGTCCAATCACTTGCAAATGAATATTAGTATAGATTCACAATTAAAAATCCTAGCTTTGGACCAATCTCTTGCAAACCAAATTTAGAGAAATCCAATTATCAATCTAAATCGAATATCTAGGCCTTCCTATCAATTGGGATCCAATCTCTTGCAAATCCCAATCGATATGAATCCCTAGCTACCCGCAATCGATCGATCACAACCTAACCATTATCAATTCTAGCAACAAATCAACAAATTCATCACAATTCAGAGATAGGGTCCATAGGGTTCATCCCCATGCACTAGGACGACGACACTACTCACTAAACATCATGCAAATCTCAGAAAATAACAACAATGATCATGGCACAATTCATTGCAAAAGAGAAATAATGCATAAAAATTGAGTTTTTAATAAGAAAAGACAAACCAATGTTGATGCCAACGATCTCCAGCTGAGAATTCACAAAAGAGTAGCCGTCAAAATCCTAAAATAAAGTCTAAAAAATATAGTTCAAGTCTCTCCTAAACTAGGGTAAAAACAGGGTTTAAATACCCTCTAAAATCGTCCAAAAATCGTGACCAAACTGCCCCTGCGCAGCCCAGAATTTGTAGCCCTAACAGCAGTCGGAGAGGGTCACTCGGCCAAGTGACCCTTGTCACTCGGCCGAGTGACAAACCATGTACAAAAACAGTAACTTCAGGGGTTCTCAGGGTCTGTCTTCGGGGGTGGTTCGGTCGAGTGGACTTCTTCACTCGGCCGAGTGAGCATTCATGCTTGGCCGAGTGGGCCTCCTCAGGATCTCTGAAAATTCCAGTAACTTGGGCCTTTTCTCTAGACGAATTCCCTGTATCACTCGGGCGAGTGAACTTTCTCACTCAGCCGAGTGAGCTTCCTTTGTTCGGCCTAATATACGCTAAAAATATCCTGTGCGTATCCGTTCTGTTCGGCCGAGTATGGCTTCTTGTTCGACCGAGTGACTGTCTACTCAGCCGAGTGGTGTGCTGTTGAGCTCATTTCTTCTTCCTCTCGTCTCCTCGTCGCTCCTATTGATTTATTTCTTTTTCTGCTCATCCTCCATCGCTGATAAGTCCTCGAATAAGCCATGGGCGACACTCCTAAGCGCATACAAATCCTTTGATCTCAAATTCGCTCCAGTTCGCTCCATATTTCCTGAAATTCGACAAAAACAAGAAATAGTGAAAAGCATCGCAATATTGTCGAATAATCCTAAAAAACGCGATATGTGCGATCAAACCATCATGGAAACATGCTGAAAAAAGGTGTAAAATATGGAGTGATCAGAATCCCCCAAGCTTACCTCTTACTCGTCCTCAAGGAAGACGAACAAAAGGCGAACCTGATGGAAAAAATAATGAAAAGGAAAAAAAAAAGGAAGAAATGGAAAATAGATAAGGAAAGAAAGCAAAGAGAGATGTGTGCTAGATCATTTTCTTAGGACGTGTGTTTTGCTTAACTCATATAGCATACGGCGAATATAAAACACATGCCAAAGATTTTTATCTCGATATCATAATCATATGGATGCATTCAAAATAGAAAACCCAAGAATAGCAAAATAATATGAAATATGGAATCATTCTAGAATTAACATCATCTGAAGCATCTAAAGCAGTATACATAATCATAGACCACACACTTTTCAATTGAATGATTTCTATTTGGAGTATAAGAGATATCACACAATATTGATCAATAAGAATAGAAAGGTATGGTTTTTATGAAATGCATACTAAGTCTCAATTCTTGGATTTCATAAAACTTTTAGTAATCTCACCGAGTATAGAAAATTACCTAGCTTAGGTTTTCATGCACAGTCAAGTAGTCACACTCTCTCACATCATTAGATCCTCTCCCCCAAGCTTATCTATTAGCGTGGTGGCATTAGATAAATCAATAAGTACATTCCCCATTTTTAGAGCTCCAATAAAAATAAAAACAAAAGAGGGAAGAAAGAGAGAAAGGGTATGAGATGGGATCATGTATAAGCTTCTTTTCTCTTTTCTTTTCTTTTCTCTTTTTTATAGCATATATACATCTGAGATCCCAAATCAAAAGATAGAAAGATATTCATGTTGTGAATGTGTATTTACTGGGTTGATGAGTTATTGGGCCAACCCAAGTGGTTGGGCCCATACCCACTTGTATTCTCCCCTTTGGCTATAAATATAGACTTGAGGGCTCTCCCCTCAGCAGTTGATTTATAACACGTTATCAGCACGAGCCTCTAAAATTTTTTGTTTTCCACAAATTTTTTTTTCCGTTCGTTGCAAAGGCGAAGGCGAAGGCGAGACGGGAGATTGACGAGCGCGGTGCAAGGCTTCCTCCATCAAGGGTTGTCATCCGCGTAGGGCTTCGAGCAACCGTCGCTATATCCGGAGGACGGATATAGAGGTAAAAACTCTAAAAACAAGATTTTTAATCATAAGTATGATTACCCCTCCCCTAGATCTCACAAGATCGTCATGGGGATTCATCGTCGCCTTGAAAACGACGGATTTTTCATCCCAAAAACCCAATTTTTAGGGTAAAAACCCAATTTTTAGGGTAAAACCCCAATTTTTAGGGCAAAAACTCAATTTTTAGGGACAAAACCCTAATTTTGATCTCTCCGACGGCTAGCCGTCGCCGGAAACCCCCCCTCGCCGGAAACCCCCCCTCGCCGGAAACCCTCCCCCCCTCACCGGAAAACACCCCCCCTCCCTGGCCGCCTCCCCCTGCAGGGGGGGCGGCCCCCGCCGCCGCCCCTGCAGGGGGCGGCGGCCCCCTTGGCCGCCTCCCCCTGCAGGGGGGCGGCCCCCTTGGCCGCCTCCCCCTGCAGGGGGGCGGCCCCCGCCGCCCCTCCTGCAGGGGGCGGCGGCCCCCGAGGCCGCGCCCCCTGCAGGGGGGCGGCCCTGGCCGTTCCCCCCTGCAGGGGGGCGGCCCCCGCGGCCGCGCCCCCCTGCAGGGGGGCGGCCCCCGCCGCCCCCCCTGCAGGGGGCGGCGGCCCCCGGCGGCCGCGCCCCCCCTGCAGGGGGCGGCGGCGGCGCCGGCCCCCCCCAAACCAGCAAGCCCTAATTCAAAAAAAAAAAACAGATAAAAACCTGTGGGCCTGAAGCCCACAGGCAGCCTGTGGGCTTCAGGCCCACATGCCAATTTTTCTTTAAAAAAAAAAGATCTGTGGGCCTGAAGCCCACAGCAAATCTGTGGGCTTCAGGCCCACAGATTTCCCAAAAAAAAGAGACATATGGGCCTGAATCCCATAGGTCGACTGCGGGCTTCAGGCCCGCAGGCTGGTTTATCTGAAAGAAAAAAAAAATTGGGGGGAGGCAAAGGGCTATAAACTCGCCTCAAAAGGCAATTTATTAGCCTAAATATTAATTCAAAAGGGGGATTTAAGTGCAAAATATTCGTGAAAAATCACGGTATATTACGGGACAAATATCGGGCAGGCGAGGACTTTTTGGGGATTCTTGGGGGGGCTTTTGGGATGATGAGGGAAACTTTTCCCTCTGACAAAGAAAATGTTTATTTTGGGCTCTTAATCAATTTAATTGATTAAACCTCATTCGGATTACAACCTTTGCATTGTAATGATGTTTTCTGCAAATATCATATTTACATGCTTTGCATCTCTGGTATATTCTGTTGGATATTATATGCGTGGTTGTGCATTGTATTTAAAACTTAATAATTAGGAAGATCCTGCGACCGCTCTGCCGTTAGTAACCTAACGGTGTATGACGTTGCCCAGTGGTCCAATAATTATTAAGTGTTTAAATTATTTATCCATCTCTGCGAATATTAAATGCCTGTGATGCCTGTGATGAAAATGTCTGATGAAAATGTTGATGAGCACAATATTTTTGCATGAATTGCTAAATGTGGTTTTTGGATCGGCCGTTTAGTCCCACAGTTTATTTCCTGCACTTTTCTTTTATTTTTGAGAGAAATTGTAGTGAGGAATTTATGTAAATGTCAAAGAAAGAAGACCAACTTCCATGAAGACGGAGGCCACGCTTGAAGATGGAGATATCATATGGGACCCACGGGGTTTCCAAAGTTGTATTTTCATTTTTAAAGCTGCAAATTTGTATAATTTGGACTGTGGACTTTTGGACTCTTTCTTGTGGGACTGGCCGATCCACACATTTAGTTTTTCGTTAAATATTGCCTCCGCATGAAAATGTTTTCTCTGATTAATTATTAATTCATGCATGTTTGTGCTCTGCTAGATAAATGGCTAATATTGCAAGCGTTAATTTCGAAGTACTGGAAGCATCAGGTAGAAACTATCTAAGCTGGCAGCTAGATGTAAAGTTTCACCTGCGGGCAAAAGACCCTCATCGCTGCTGTGAATGAAAAAGAAAATGGTAGCGATATAGAGATGGCGCAAGCCATCATCTATATTCGCCGCCATGTGGACAAGACCTTAAAGGCTGAATACCTTACGGTCGAAGATCCACTTGAGCTATGGACTGCCCTTGAGGACAGGTATAAACATCAGAAAGATGTTATACTCCCAAGGGCACGATACGAGTGGGAGAACCTGAGACTGCAGGACTTAAAGTCCGTCGCTGAGTACAACTCAGCACTTTTTAGCATCACCGCACGCCTGAAGTTGTGTGGTGAAAAAGTCTCAGAAAATCGCATGCTGGAAAAGACGTATACGTCCTTCCATGAAAAAGATGCGATACTCATGCAGCAATACCGTGAACGCAAGTTCACCAAGTATTCCGAGCTGCTGTCGTGTTTACTCATGGCTGAGCAAAACAGAGAGCTTCTCCTCTCCACTCACAATCTACGCTCCCCGGCACTGCCCCCACCAGAAGCTCACTATTCCTCTTCCTTCAAAAAGAAGAGAGATAATAAAAAGAAAAGAAAGACCACAGAAGGGGGGTCAACAGAAAAATGCCAAGGGCCATGTACAGCAGCAGCGAAATAAGCGGAAGTTCACGTGGCACAGAAATGAGAAAAATAATTCACCCCCACCCAAGAGGGAATGGGAAGACTAGTGCCACAATTGTGGCTTGAAAAGCCACTGGTCCAGAGTGTGCCGAACTCCGCATCATCTCCAGGATTTGTATAAAAAGAACAAGAAAAATAAAGTTGAAACAAACCTGATGACATCTGATGCTCCAGTCAAGTTTTCAGCTGACAACTTCGAAAATGATGACTTGCTTGATTAGCCCTTATTTTTATCTTAGCAATTTGTTTTGAGAATAATTTATGAGAGCATTTTTTATGAAATTTGTTCTGAATGAAAATGTTTAGTAGACAATAAATGAAAATGTTTATCTAAATATGCATGTGCCGATACGTTTCATCTTTTGAAACTGCTCTCATAAATGCTTAGTAGACAATAAACACGTACGATTTCTATCAATACAAAGCCCAATATCAGGGCTATATTGAAGATCCAGGGAATGCAACACAGTTGCCCCCAAACGACACAAAAATAATGGATGCACTAATCCCTCCGAATTCCAAAAAGAAACTTTCTAAGTTTCAAGGACATCCGTTTCAACGGATCCCATTTGGAAACAGCAAATGTAAAAGAAAAATTACCGTATGCAACGTCTCAAGAAAAAGGAGTAAAATCCACACTTGAACGTTTTGAGAGCCTTATAGGCCTCTACCATACGAAGATTCGGAGAAAGGAAGCAGAATTAAACGGAGCACCTGAAGTGCCCTACATCAGCCGAGTTTTCACTCTGGCATGTTGGACTTGGCCACCCTGGATTTGTGATGCACAGCATCTTATCCTATGGGTATGACTTGAAGAACCAGAAGATTCTTCAGAAGGGAAAATTCCCTCGCATCCCTTACTATAAGGGAAGACTAATTGCAAGGCCATCTCCACAATAAGTTGAAAAAGAATCTCCACGCTTCCTCAAAAAGAATACAAGGAGACAGATGTGGATAAAATCCACCACCCCTAGTGGGCTATTTTGGTACTTCATTGTACTGATAAATGCATCCTCAGAATATTCGTACGTATGTCTACTACAAGACCCGCAACTTAGGTTTTCCAAAAGCTATTGGCACAAGAATAAAAATGTTGCGGGCACATTTCCCAGACAATAAAATATTGTAAATAAGTCTGGTTAATGTTGGGAAATATACCTCCCAGTCTTTTCAAGAGTACTGCAAATCAACGGGAATTGAAAATGAACATACAAGTGCCGCATGTTCATACCCAAAATGGGTCGGCAGAGTTACTGAAAAGTAGACTCCAATGGACTAAACGTCCATTAAATCCCGATTGCCTATGGATGCATGGGGACATGCAAACTCTGCATGCTGCATCGTAAATGAAAATAAGACCCTCTGGAGGTCAGAGTCTCCAATGCAATTTGCATATGGAATGCCATCGAACATCTCTCATCTGAGAATCTCTGGTCGCGCAGTCTTAAATCCCCATCGCACCACCAAAGAGGACCAAAACGGTACTCAACGTCACCTAGGTATCCATGCAGGGTTTGACTCACCCTCACTTATAAGATACCTAGAACCCCAAACGGGGGACGCATTTAAGGCACATCTTGAAGACTGTGATTTCGATGAGACAAGTTTCCCAAATATATGCCCAGATACTAGAAAATCTGGTGCGAAGAAAATTATAACGTGGGATACAAAAAGTTTGACCCACCATGATCCGGTAACAATACAATGTGTAGAAGAGATCCCGAAGATCCTCCACATACAGAACACTGTCTACCAATTACCGGAATCATTTATTGACAACCAGAAGATTGTCAGATCACACATCCCTGTTGCAAAAACTCCAGCTAGGATTGACATCCCCGAGAATGGATGCAATCCACCAGCAGCAGAAGTGGCTGATCCTCAACAGAAAAGAGGCAGACCACCAGGCTCCAAGGACAGAAACTCCTGGAGACCTTAAGACAATACTACCACAGGACAATGAGCTTCTGTCCACACCATCACCCTTCCCGGAATCCACTGCAGAGGAATTGCCGGGAAAAAGTGAAATTAAGTAAATGTTGTACGTACTGGGGAGGTGTTGGACAGATAGAACAAAAAATTGTCGACAATGTATTCACGTATCATATTGCCATATACATCGCAATGGCGATGATGTTTATAAATTATCGTTCCACACTCCGTTGCTAGAAGGCAAACGTAGAGATTGGCCAAACGTGGAACGTGGCAATAAAAGATGAGCTGGACTCACTTATGAAACATGAAATGTTCGGACCTGAAGTCCAGACACCAAAAGGTGTCAAACCTGTGGATAAAACAAAGTATTGCTAACATAAGAAAAATAAATACAAAATCGTATGCTATACGGTACAACCTATAGCCCAAGGAAAATTTCGCTGAAACTAGGGATCGAAACAAATTCAAATGAGCATGTCTCATAAATGATGCATCAGTCTCCCTAAGTTATCAAAAGCGAATACCTTACGATTTGGCGAAGGAAAATTTTGGATATGCTGTTATTGGATGTTGTGACGGCATACCTTCGTGGATATCTTGTAAAGATAATTTCCACATCTCCTTAAATTGCCTGAATAGACTTCGGGACGTCTATTCAAGAAAAACAATAAGTATAAATAAATGTACAACCAAGAGAATCACTTGACAAGTCAATGATTCCTTCTGAAGGTTGTCTTTGCATCTATGCACAGAACATGATTAGAGATCTTAGTTGTAGACAACTAACATCTCATCGGATCTCCTGAAGAGAAAACCGAAATAAATGTACAAGCCTGAATTTTAAAACATGAAATAAAAAAGACCTAGGCAAATATAAAGTCATGGCTCATAGAATCCTGTTACAAACGCCCAGAAGTGCGTGGGAGATATTAACAGGACCATTGTCATCCAAAGAACACCTACGGTGGTACACTTACTGGATGAACAAAAAGAACCCTTCCGATCGCTGGAAGAGGGAGAGGATATAACTGGTCCTAAAGTCCCTTATCTTAGTGCAATCATGCACTCCTGGCTAACTGCATGTGTCCCGGTATAACAATTGCAATAAACTCATTAGCCAGAGATAGTTGGCACCTAAAAAGGGCCATTAGACCTGAGTTAAGCCTTCTGCGCTTACTCCAAGGGTCGAAATATTCGGACTTACAAAATGTAGTAGCATCCTCCAATGTTTATGCAAATGCAGGTTTCAGGTCCAGTCCCTATGCTGTGAAATCACAGAACTGGTACCAACAGTGGGATGACCATCTACTGCAAATATGCAAAGCAACTTATGAAGGCAACATCATCCTATAATTCCGAGATCCTCACCATTCCAGAATCACACCAATGGTGTATTTAAGGGCGCCTGGTGGTACATCACATCCCAGTGACGATTGGGATAGAGGCTGGTTCTGTGGAGCTGACCATATAGTCTGAAGACCACATCAGAGGCGACGAAACTTATCACACCTCTCCAGAGTTTCTGGATTCAGCAGCTGCTTGATGGTGACAAAATTTGTAATCTGTGTACATTTTCGGAATATTGTAAATAGGAGTGATGAGATAAGCCTAAGAGATCTGAAAGCCTAAGAGCTTTTACAGATCAGGGGGAGTTGACAGAATTTGTACTCTTTTCCCTTAGCTATGGTTTTTCCCACTGGGTTTTCCATAGCCAAAGGTTTTAACGAGGCAAATCACATCAACTCTGGATCCTGAAGTATCCACCCCTCAGTGACGCTCAGAATCCAGAAGTATTCATGAGCAGAGTCACTTGTACAAATCAGGGGGAGTCAAAGAGCGTTTGCACTCTTTTTCCTTAACTATGGTTTTTCCCACTGGGTTTTCCATAGCCAAAGGTTTTAACGAGGCAAATCTCACCAACTCAGGATCCTGAAGTATCCACCCCATGTGAGACCCATACAGGCTCAGAATCCTGAAGTATTCATGAGCGGGGTCCACAACCATGGCTGGATAAGGGGGAGTGTTGTGAATGTGTATTTACTGGGTTGATGAGTTATTGGGCCAACCCAAGTGGTTGGGCCCATACCCACTTGTATTCTCCCCTTTGGCTATAAATATAGACTTGAGGGCTCTCCCCTCAGCAGTTGATTTATAACAATTCATATATTTTTTCTTTTTGATTTTGGGGGTATTGGAGCATGGAATTTAATAGCGGGGAAATACCAATATAGGATCTGCTTAAAGGGAGATTCACCAATGAATATAAGTATAGAAATAATGCTCAAGATATATGGAGAAAGAAATATATGTAACACTCGGTTCACTCTATAGAATATGCATGACAACTTTCAGCAGAGTAATGTAATCTACTCAGTTTAATCTCAGAAAATAAACTAATCCAGTTATATCAACCTAACATACATTCATTCAACCCGAAAGTGAAGAGTACAATTTTCATGCAATAAGTAGTGATATAAGAAAAGAAAGCAGTACTCCAGATATAAGCGATCAATGCGTGAAGCTTGGTGTGTTTTCTAAGAAGAGTATATAGTAAAAATCATCAGATTCAGCTAATAAAAGAATTTCATCCATATTCATACATGAAAGTGCAGGTTACTATTTCAAATGCATAGCAAGACATAGCATATGATATCTGAAATAAAAACTATGGCATGACAAGATAGTATGCATATAGAGATAAGCTAACACCACGTCATCATCATCACAGAAAAATCATCTCTAGCAAAAAGATGAAAGAAATAAGGATAAAATAAAATCAAAAGCTACTATACATATGCAGCACACTCAAGAAATAGAAAAAACGTGATGCATGATAAAAAAGAAAAAGTGGGTGAAAGCATGTGTGAAAACGACAAAATGTGAGAAAATAAAATAAAATGCGACAAAAATGAAAAGTGTGAGAACTCACTCCCCCAAGCTAAAGTGCACAGTGTCCTCAAAGTACGAAGTGTGGCACACCGAGAGGCAAAAAGTGGGTGGGGAGGGTGAGGATGCATGCATGATGGAAAAAAAATGAAATAAAATGATATGAGAATGCAGGTGATGCTTGCAGAGATCAAAATAGTGCAGATATGAGTGTCCCCAAAACATACTCCCTCTCTCCCAACCAGATATAGACAGATAGGACCAAAATGTGAACAAAACAGTGTGTGGAGTGATGCAAAATCAGCATGCTCACAAAAAAAATTCCCAGCGTATCGACAACAAAAATATGGAAGGCATATAATGTGTGCCTAAGGGGGTGGGGATGCACCAGCACTGTCCTGTGGCGGAGGTGGTGGTCGAGGTGGACGTTGGGTGGGTGTGGGTAGCGGAGGCAGTCGGGCAAGGATCTGACTCAGGCAAGCCTGAATACCAGGCAGTAAAGCAACCTGCCTCTGTACGGTGCTGACAATAGCGGAGAGAGCCCTAAAATATCCTCTAAGTCCACTGACTACCCCCTCTAAAGCACGGAGGTGCTGAACTAGAGTGTCAGGGGGGTGGAGAGGAGGGATGAACAGATGAAGCGCGGGGCTGTCTCGCACGGCTACTGTAAATTACAGGTGCGACAGTGGGGTGGTGCGGGGGTGATGTGCTCGCTAAGTGACGCTCAGCCTCAGTGGGAGGCCGAGACGCGGGAATGGTCGAAGAGGAAGGAGCGGCAGCAGAAACGGCAGTGGTGGCAAGCGACGAGGCGGGCAGAGAGGTCAGTGACACAGACATGGGGACAGACGTCACGACACTCTCGGAGTATACAACGGCAGTTGAGACAGTGAGGTCGACGACTGGGGAGGTTGTGAAGGGTGCAGAAAATGACTCCCCAGGAGTCGAGAACAACAATGAGGAAAGGGTCTCTACCACGGAAGTAAAAGAAGGCTCGCCGCACTCAACTATGGTGGGGGGACGCTCAGGGCTAGCCGCAGAAATGAGATCTATCGACATGGGCACAGTGGTGGTGGTGGTGTGGGTGGACTCAGCTAAAGTGCTCCCGACACTAACAGAAGTGTGGACAGAGGTGTCGGGAGGGGCAGACGAAGCAAGCGCAGGCTGAGGGATCACAAGGTCAAGGGGTGGGAGGAGGGGCCCCTGCTGAGCACCCTCAGGCTCTAGCACATACGCAGTGGGGATGAGAAGATCCATCGGTGGAATACACTCCCCGCCCGCAGGGCCAATATGTGTCCGAGCAGGGCTTGGGAGAATCATGTAATCGGCACTGTGGGGACCGTGTAGCCACACCTAGTGGCACTAACCATGAGGACGAAGCATTCTCATCCGGACCATAACATCTATGAAAAGTGAGGTGGGGCCCGGTGGTCTCAGCAAGCCATCTGGGAGGTCAACTCCGCACAAAAGAGCCAATAGGGTAATCAGACCGCCGCATCAAATAGGCGTCCGAGCGCCTACAGAAATAATGATGCGGTCGATGTACCAACTGGCTATATCAATCTCTATAGCGGGGACCAGAACGTCGTCTCCATCAAAAACCCTAGAACATGTCATCGCGTAGAGCATGTAGAGCTCTGGCGTCGACAACGTCCCGGGCTCGTACCTCGTAAGAAAAGTGGTCGCTCACTGTGCAACGCGAAGGCACGGGTGGAGGACGGTAGAGGCCTTGGCCCGACTAGGGTCAAAGGCAAGGGGTGATCCTGTAATCCGTGTCTAGAAAGCGTGGGTGTCGAATGACAGGGGTGGGATGTGCGTGGGACTGTAAGCGCGGTCTGGGTTAGGGACAGCGGGCCACTGGAAGAATGCTCGTAGCATGTCAAGAGTGACCTGGCACTCCTGATCCATCAGGTGAAATGAGCATCCTCCAGGGGTCCGCTCGATAGAGCTAAGGACCTCTAGTGTCGGGCGGATGTAAGTGTCTGCCGACACCAACAAGAAATCACGCCACCCCACGTTGTCATACAACTGGAGTAGCCCCTCTAGGACCCCTAGGCACTCGAAGTCAGCGAGGTGTGTGAACCTAGTGGGTACGATCGAGCGATGGGAAAGACGCTCAAATCTGGCGCACTGGGCGTCGTCTCTGAACGTAATCCCCATCGCATTGAACGTGGGGGAAGGCTGTACAGGTGGTGGAATGGGTGCGATAGGAGGCGGATGTGTGGGTGGTGGTCGGCTAGGTGGAGGGGAGTCCTCCCTAGCGGAAGAGGAGCCGAGATCACCTGACTTCTTCCGCTTGGAAGCAGGCTCCCGAGTGCGTGGCCTAAGGCGAGGCGGCATGTGTGCCGCGAGACGTGCCCACCCCGAATGAAAATGCGAAGCGCTATTTAATGAAACGAGTATACTTGAGCACAACGCGAGTGCAAAATATGTAGAGTGCGAAGAAATCGCCTCCTCTGTGAAGCTCTGAAGCATCCTGTATCTCTCCCAAGCTCCCCCAAGCTAACCTGAAAAGCAAACAATCAAATCAGCGAATGGTAATCAATATACATGGGGAAGATAGGGGATGAAAGATATATGTAGAAATCAATTTGAATTTGGGCCGCAATGGGCATACGGTTAGGAGAAATGGGCGAGAAACGAGGAATTTGGGGCGTAATGGAGGCGAAGCGGCGTAGGGCGGCGGTGCCGGCGGTGACCGGCAGCGGGTAGGAGGTCGGCGGTCAGCGACGGGGTGTGCGACGACCGGCCGGTGGCTGCTCAGCGTTGAGCAGGCGATTCGGGCGCTGGGAGTTGAAGCAGCAGTGGGCGATTGCGAAGGAGTGTTAGAAATTTGGGGGTTTCGGTTTGCGTGTCGTGCCCGCTGAGTATATAGGGATGTAGCGACTCGGCCGAGTGACGCGTTCACTCGGCCAAATGGCTCGGTGATAAAGAAATTTCAAATTCTCCCAAAACTTACGACTCAGACGAGTAACTTTGTCCATTTGGCTGAGTAGACAAGTTCCATTCAGCCGAGTGGCAAGGCCACTCAGTGTTTTTTGAAGCGTGCATGGTATCTGATTCACTCGGCCGAGTAACATAGTCATTCGACCGAGTGGAAATAGTACTGTAAACTCAAAAAAAATAACAAAGAGTGGGTCAGAATGATCTTCCCTGATCGGTACTCTACTCGGCTGAGTAGAGTCTTCATTCGGCCGAGTGACTTGTGTACTCGGCCGAGTGGCTTGCAATTTCCAGCCTCGGCTCTCTGTTTTTGCTCCAATCTCTGTTTTTCTCGCTCCCGTCAGTTTCTTCCTCTTCCTAAGGCCTGAGCGCGTTTTTGGAGTGCTCCCCCTTGCCATGGCTATCCTCCATATGAATGATTTCACGTTCTCCATCTCCTGTCATTAAAATAAGAGCCCGTTGTCACGATTTTTATAGACGCAAGACTCTAGACACTAAGAAAAATCTAAAATAAAAATAAAAATCAACTAAGAATGATATAAAACCATTGGGTTGCCTCCTGACAAGGGATCGTTTAAGGTCATGAGCTTGACCCCTTATGATTTTCGTTTAGTGCATGATGTTGGGCGCATGCGAGATGCGCCCGTCAAATTTGTCAGGAAGGCCACTTGGATTTGGTTGTTGATGCTCGTAGGCTTTGATCGGCATTCCCTCATCATGGGTAGAGTTGGGGGATAAGTCCCCCAAGCTTGAGCTAGCACCAATCTTCTTCTTCACCGGTGACGCCGATCTTTTATCCGGCGGAGCTTTCTTTGAATTGTTGGCCGTGGAGAGCTTGCATAGCTCCCTAATACTTGTGACATCAGCGTAGTCTTTGTCATCGGCCATAGATCTATCCGGAGGGTCCTCCGACTTCTCTCCAATGCTAGAAGTTTGGCCTTTTTCAAGGCCGTCATCATGTAGAGCGCCAATAGAATGTGGAATGGCTTCATCGATCACCTCATCAAGGAGGTCCACATAGTCCAACTCCTCTTGGTAGGGCATATGCTTCACAGCTTTAGGGATATGGAACTCAACCTCGATGTTGCTGACATTCAAAGATAAAGTATCCTCCCTCACGTCGACTATCACGCCGGCGATGGCTAAGAAGTGGCGTCCAAGTATAAGTGAAGTGTCGCCCTCCTCCTTGATGTCCATAATAACGAAGTCGCACGGTAAGCATATTCCTCCCGCAACTTGGAGCGGAATATTCTCTGTAATCCCTACTGGCCTAGTAACCCGACCATCCACAAGTTGTATTCTCATGTCCGTTGGCTTCAAGTCGGTCCCCGTATTTAATTTCCGAAACATGCTAAGGGGCATTAGTCTCACACTTACTCCCAAGTCCGCTAAAGCCTTTTGTAGTGGGACTCTTCCAAGTGTGCACGGGATGCGAAAGCTTCCGGGATCCTTGAATTTTGTCGGCTCCTTTTCCCTCCAGGTGAACCAAGTTCCTTGCTCGGCAAGCATTATTTTCTCCTTTCTTTTCTTTCCCGATGTTAAGTCCTTCAAGAACTTGGCATATGACGGGATCTCTACTATAGCATCCAAGAAAGGTATGTTGAGACTAACTCCCCTCAAGTATTCAAGCAACTTGGCGAGCCTCTTCTCAATCTTGGCTCTTACCAACCGTTGTGGAAAGGGCACCGGTGGCATGTATGTGCGCTCCTCATTAGGCTTCTTAACTTCAGAACTTCCACCTTCTTGCGGCTCTTTTGTGCTCTCCTCTTCAATTGCCGGCTCTTTGTCTTCCAAAATTTCTTCCACTGGCTCCTTGGTTTGGACGATGATGGGAGTGGTATCCTTTCCGCTCCTAGTAGTAACCGCCACCACCGTATTTATGTGGCCGGTATTGCTCCGTGGATTGGGCTCCGGTTGAGCCGGTAATTGTTGAGTGTTTTTGTTAAGCAACGCAAGTTGCTCTCCCAATTGCGCAACAACGGTATTGAGCGAGTCTTGTTGCACCGTCAACCTAGCATTTATTTTTCTTTGCTCCGCCATGAATTCCTCCACCCTAGCTTTATGATCCGATCTCGGGTGTGCTTGTGGTGGGTTCAGAGCTCTCCAACCTTGGTTATAACCCGGCGGCCTATATGGTCCTGCTTGTTGCCTAGGCGGGTAGCTTTGTTGTGGTGGCCCCCTCGGCTGGTATTGAGGTTATGGAGGTGGAGGCCTAGCTTGAGGTTGTTGCGGCGGTGGTGGGTTTAGAGCTCCGTCATTATTAGCATACGAGAATCCCGGATGATTCCTTGCAGCCGGGTTGGCCCAATAACTGGTGTTCCCCGCAACATATTGCACTTGCTCTAAGGCTCCTTCTCCATGCTCTCCTCCTACGAACATAGCTTGAGATTGGTCTTGCCAATCGCTCATATTGCCTCCCGGCGTAGATGTGGCGGGAGCTCCATGCGGCTCGGTGATTAACTTCTCCAATCTCTCCACGACCTTGTGGAGAGAATCGAACTTCGTGGAAAGTTCCGCTACGGCCTTGGCCTCATATATGCTTGTTGGCTTCAAGGAGGATGTAGAATGTCCTCGCTCGTCGCCCCATTGTTGATTATTAGAGGCCATCTCCTCTAATAGGGCCGTAGCTTCGTCCGGTGTCTTGGAAAGAATTGCTCCGTTGGCGGTTGCATCTATAATTTGCTTGGTGCCCGGTTGGAGTCCATTATTAAAGCTGTGTACTAGCTCCTATGCTTCAATGCTGTGATGGGGGCATTGATGCTGAAGGTCTTTGAAGCGCTCACATGCCTCGTATAGGGTCTCTTGCGGTCCTTGCTTGAAGGACATGAGTGCGCTCCTTATCTTCACTGTCTTAGATGGCGGGTAGAATTTATCAACAAAAGCACTGGCCAACTCATCCCACGTAGTGAAGATCCCTTCCGCTTGCTTCCTCAACCAATATAGAACTTTGTCTCTGAGGGTGAAGGGGAAGAGTCGCAATCGGATAGCATCGACGGAAACACCCGGCATATGAAAGGTGGCACACTTGGACAAGAATAGCCGAAGATGATAATGTGGATTCTCATGGGAGTTCCCATGGAATGTGTTTTGTTGCATTAAGACCACTAATCCCGTTTTGAGCTCAAAATTCTTATCCGCCGCCAACTCCGACATAGCGATGGAAGAAGTAGTGGAGGTAGTCTTAGGCCGAAGCCTATCTCTGATAGATATTATCCTCGCCATGTGTGCCGCTAATTCTTCCGGTGTCTCCGGTCGGTTCATACAATCGTCCTCTATGTTAAGTATCTTCTCGGCTCTAATCCTCATTTCGGTACGTTCGATCTCCGGATCAAATAGTATATCCTCTGGGTTCGCCGTAGATCTTATGTACATGCACAGGAAAATAGAGCTTAGATGGAATTGTTAGCACGATAGAGGAGTAAAAAGATAAAAATAATAAAACAAAAAGAAATAACTAAGTAAAGAAAATAAAACACTGTCGCCTCCCCGGCAACGGCGCCAAAAACTTGATCGCGTCCAGATGTACACCCGAAAAACAACTTGTAGTCTTACCGCAAGCGCACGGTGTAGCGGAGAGTGGGTATCGAACTCAGGGAGGACAAATGACCGTGTCTTATTCAAATCACCTAGCTATCAAGAGAACCAGAATAGTTTGGTGTAATAGTCACAATCGTTCAAGTATCAAGAAAATATCAATATAATAAAAAGCGTCTAAGGATAGGAAATCCACACTACGGACCGTCTCTCATCCTTGTGAGTCATAAATTTCATTGTTGTTAAGCTTGAATATAGGTGAACTAGTCGCAACTTAATGTAGAACCAAGCTCACGCTCTCGCGCTATTGTCGGTCTATAGCAAATCTAGGATAGGGCCCACTCTCGTGCAAATCCTAGCCTAAGCCGCTAGCATGAAGAACGACATCATTGTTCAATCGTATCTCGAGCCCACTCTCGTGCAAACTCGAGCTACGACCTAGATTGTGATAGTTCTTATCCGTCTAATCTCTTGCAAACGAATATTAGTATATATTCACAATTAAAAATCCTGGATTTGGTCCAATCTCTTGCAAACCAAATCTAGAGAAATCCAATTGTCAATCTAAATCGAATATCTAGCCCTTCCTATCAATTGAGATCCAATCTCTTTCAAATCCCAATCGATATGAATCCCTAACTACACGTAATCAATCGATCACAAGCTAACCATTATCAATTCCAGTAACAAATCAACAAATTAATCACAATTCAGAGATAGGGTCCATAGGGTTCATCCCCATGCACTAGGACGACGGCACTACTCACTAAACATCATGCAAATCTCAGAAAGTAATAACAATGATCATGGCACAATTCATTGCAAAAGAGAAATAATGCATAAAAATTGAGTTTTTAATAAGAAAAGACAAACCAATGTTGATGCCAACGATCTCCAGCTGAGAATTCACAAAAGAGTAGCCGTCAAAATCCTAAAAGAAAGTCTAAAAAATATAGTTCAAGTCTCTCCTAAACTAGGGTAAAAACAGGGTTTAAATACCCTCTAAAATCGTCCAAAAAATCGTGACCAAATTGCCCATGCGCAGCCCAAAATTCGCAGCCCTAACAGCAGTTGGAGAGGGTCACTCGGCCGAGTGATAAACCCTGTACAAAAACAGTAACTTCGGGGATTCTCAGGGTTTGACTTCGGGGGTGGTACGGCCGAGTGGACTTCTTCACTCGGCCGAGTGAGCATTCATGCTCAGCCGAGTGGGCCTCCTCAGGATCTCTGAAAATTCCAGTAACTTGGGCCTTTGCACTGGACGAATTCGCTGTACCACTTGGGCGAGTGAACTTTCTCACTCGGCCGAGTGGGCTTCCTTTGTTCGGCCGAGTATACGCTAAAAAAATCATGTGCGTATCCGTTTTGTTCGGCCGAGTAGGGCTTCTTGTTCGGTCGAGTGACTGGTCTACTCGGCCGAGTGGTGTGCTGTTGAGCTCATTTCTTCTTCCTCTCGTCTCCTCGTCGCTCCTATTGATTTCTTTCTTCTTCCGCTCATCCTCCATCGCTGATAAGTCCTCGAATGAGCCGTGGGCGACACATCTAAGCGCGTGCAAATCCTTTGATCTCAAATTCGCTCCAAATCGCTCCATATTTCCTGAAATTCGACAAAAACAAGAAATAGTGAAAAGCATCGCAATATTGTCGAATAATCGTAAAAAACGCGATATGGGCGATCAAATCGTCATGAAAAAATGCAGAAAAAATGTGTAAAATATGGAGTGATCAGCTAGCAGCGACTCGACCGAGTGGAAAGCTCACTCGGCTGAGTGAGAATTCCTGCAGAAACTCCAAAAAATAGCACTCTGTCAAAAACTGCCACACTCGGCCGAGTGGAAAGCTCACTCGGTCGAGTGACACTGATATGCGAATTCCAGCACTGCAGCATCAACTTGCAGAAATTCTACAGATTTCATCCGACCTCCGATTGGCGCATTCTTTGCAGCGTTGGAACCATCATGAAGTCTACTATCCAAAAAAATATGAGAAAAATAATTTGCTCACTGGAATGATAGAAGATTTCGAAAGAGTGGGAGGCTGTCTGAAAATCTGGGCGCTCATGTCATCGGCGTCACTCAGCCGAGTGGGATTCTTCATTCGGGCGAGTGGACTTCTCTACTCGGCTGAGTATGGTATTCTGATGTTCTCCCTAGAATTCCAAAGAGTTGGCTTCGATTCCCTTCAGAAATTCTGACTCACTCAGGCGAGTGGAGTTCTCTACTCGGCCGAGTGGAATTATCCACTCGATCGAGTTCGTTGTGGCTCAAGATCTCTTCGTATAAGTTGTACTCAACCGAATACGCTTCTTCACTCGGCCGAGTGGGCTGTGTTACTTGATCGAGTGGCATGTTTCTGGAGTCAACTCTTCTCCTCATCGCCTCTTCGTTAATTCTATCGATTTTCTTCTTCTTCCACTCATCATCCAGCACAGTTAGCTTCTTGATTGGGCCATGTGCGACCTCCAGTACGTGTGCAAGTCCTTTAAGCTCATTTTTGCTCCCGATTGCTCCATATTTCCTGAAATACGCCAAAAACAAGAAATAGTGAAAAGTAACGCAATATCGTCGAATACTTGTGAAAATCGCAATATGAGCAATCGAAATGGCGTGAAAACATGCAGAAAAAAAGGTGTTAAATATGGACCGATTAAAATCCCCCAAGCTTACCTCTTACTCGTCCTCGAGGAAGATAAGTAGAGAGACGAACTCGGGAGATGAAAATAAAGGAAATGAAATGAAAGAAAAAGAATACAAATTGGAAGGGGTCGCTAGATTATTCTCTTAGATCTCAAGACATAAGCTACACATCACGATAACTCGGAGAATACGAATCACATGCTATAAAGATTTCATATCTTACTTAAACATGGTACTTGCAAGCTTTTAAGAACAACAAAAGGGGCTTTCTAAATTCATACAATCAATTCATATCTACATCACGCATTTCATAGAATTTAATATACAAATGTTGGCGATGCACTTTTCAATCAAGAGTTATAACAGAAGCATATAAGAATCACACCAAGCATGTAATGGAGAATGGAAAAAATCATGGCATTCATATATTTATATCAATTCATAAGAAATCTCCATAACTAAAGTATTTTGCTAAGTTTCAGCATTATCAAACTTCCCCATTCGTGCACATTTCCACTCTAATGTCGCACTCACTCATATTGTCAAATGAATTCACCCCCCCAAGCTTAGCTTGAGGCATCACATCTAAAGGAATATAATAGTGGAAAATGGGATTTTTGCCTTGGTTTTACCAAGTATTTTTGTGGATCTGATAATGAGATAGAGAAATTTTTTTTTCTTTTGGACTTTGTTTCTCATTTTTCTTCTTGGATTTTTGTAGGAGCAATTTGATTTGTATTTTTGGTTTTTGGCTCCTTTTTGGCTTTTTGGACTTTTTTGGAGCAACTTTTTTCTTTTGTGGGGATTTTTGGGAAATAAATGTGATATAAGTAGCTTTAGGAGGTGAACTCAAGTGACATGTAGAGAATAAAAAGATATATGTGGAGAAGGAAATAATGTAACACTCGGTTCACTCTAAGATGTGCACAAATGGTTCAATAAAATAATACATCAACTTAACTTATATGTAAAAATGGATATATTCTCAATCATTTTAATAAATAGTGAAGTCAAGCAGTAAGAGTACAATCATATCAGGCAAGCAACAGAAGGTGAATAAGACAATAAGGCAAAAAATTCCGATATACAATTGATGCGTGAATCTTGGTGCGCTTCCAACAAAAGCGTACTAAACACTAATCCATACATTCAGCTTCAATTAATATCACACATTCATATTGAGGAATCATCAAAAGAATCCTGATTTTCTATTTTTTTATAAAAAAACTAAACATTAGCCACGGTCGGTCCGTGGCTAATGTGTATTAGCCACGGCCGGTCCGTGGCTAATGTGTATTAGCCACGGCCGTTCCGTGGCTAATTCCTATTAGCCACGGACAGTCCAAACATTAGACAGCATTATGCAGGGTAAAAATCAAAATTTCTCGAGTAATCTTGAATATCGTTTCCAAAAGCGCTAGGATAGTAAAGCGCTATCTTAGTAAACCACTTAGATAGCGCTTAAAAAACGCTATCCAAGCTACCATAGCGGTAGCTTGGATACCGCTTTTATAAGCGCTATCTTAGTAAACCACTACGATAGCGCTTATAAAAGAGCTATTCAAGCTACCATAGCGGTAGCTTGGATAGTGCTTAAAAGCGCTATCCAAGTGTAAAAAAAAGCGCTATGCAAACGTTTTTTTGTAGTAGTGGATATTCTCAATCATTTCAATAAATAGTGAAGTCAAGCAGTAAGAGTACAATCATATCAGGCAAGCAACAGAAGGTGAATAAGACAATAAGGCAAATGCTTCCGATATACAATTGATGCGTGAATCTTGGTGCGCTTCCAACAAAAGCGTACTAAACACTAATCCATACATTCAGCTTCAATTAATATCACACATTCATATTGAGGAATCATCAAAAGAATATTTAAGTAAGCACATGGATAACAGGACTATGGAATACTCAAAGTAGCATGGCAAGGAATAATAAGCATCGTGATTGTTGCTAAAGCAATAAGAGATGTCATCATACGAAATTCATCTAGCGGAAGAAGAGAAAAGGAAAATAAAGAAATAAAAATAAAAGAGAGGAAAGAAAAGAAAATCAAGCATACAATATGATGTATGAACACACAAAAAAGGAAAATAAGATGGAAAAATCAAAAAGATGATGACAAAAATTTTGAAAAATTCTAAATGCCCTAAAAATAGAGTAAAAGTGCAACTAAATGGCATGGAAATGCACTCCCACAAGCTTAAACTTCACATTGTCCTCAATATGATCATAATGGAATAATATGAGGAACAACGATAATAATAGGGGGGTGAATGAAAAAAATGATGAAATGAATGACATGAAATCCTGATGCAACTACATGCAAATACAATGATGCATGAGAGCGCCTTCCCCCAAGCTTATACCAAACAATCCTATTCAAATGACTTGATCAAAAATGTCACGGCTTTGCTAAGAGAGCTCAAGTCAAACGAATAAGAATGTGAGTATTCACTTGAAAGAGATGCTCGATGGGTGGTGAGCAAAAAGATGTGGCGTATCAAAATATGAAGAGGGTAATTAATATATATAACGGGTTTGGGGTGTAAAAGATTTTTGTTGCCGTCATATGAGGTGATATTTATTCAATCAAATCTATACGGTCCTCTCCCTGTCGAGAGGATTCGTGTTTATTGAAAGCATGAAATACTACACTACTGGATTGATATCACCTATAGCAAAAGGCAGATCCAGTATCTTTGCTGGTGCAGACAACTGTTCCAACTACTCCTTCCATGGCTATGCCAGACGCGTGTGTCCACGGACTCCATCAGACTCCAGCAATGTGGCTCCCAGCACCTCTCCAAGGACTCTACCTGTACCCTGCAAGAGATAAGCCGCATCAATCTGATGTGGATAATTCTTCCCCAAAATAAATGTATTCCAAATAGGGTCACCAATATAAGTATTTAAAATTAAAAATGGTTGACAACACTTCCCTGGAAATAAATCTCTACTCTCATGTACCACATCGATCGACTCCTCGTTGTTCGCCTCAGGTTGTTCAGGTAGCTTTGGCATATATGCGTGGGTCTCATCAGGTAACTCCTCATCATCGTCAGACTTATCCCATCGCTCCTCCTGATCATATTCAATAGCATCCATGGGTGCTAACTCCTCGATCTCCTCCTCGTATACGTCTCATCGTACCTCTTGATCATATGTACATGAATCCTGCAAAAGGTGCAATGAGTCGTCAAAATCTGAATCATAGCAAACATCATAAACGGGAGGGGGATCAAATATAAAGGGCAAGGGAGTAAAGATATCTCCCTGGAGGGGGCCAAAAGCTCTGTAGGATAGTCCTCGGCGTCAGTGGAAGGGTGGTCCTCCGAGGGATGCTCAGCCTCTGTAGAAAGTGGAGGTGGCTGCGGTAGCTCAAAAGGAGGAGGGTAATGCTCAGGATCCTCATGAATGGCTGTGTCCTCGTCCCGATGCACGGCCTCCTCGGTGACAAGCTCTGGCTCCGCGTGTAAGGACTCCTCAAAAGCATGCTCTGGCTCATGTGGGTGGCAAGGGGGATCGACGATGGCACAAGTTGACTCCGCAGTACCAAGTGTTGTGGTCTCGTCGGGGGTGGCAATATCAAAGCACATAATACCTCCCCTAAGCTGAGCATTACCCTCTGGCAACGGCGCCAAAAAACTTGACGCACCCAAAACCTACACCTAGATTCCACCCGGCGGTGTCACGGTCGCCTGGCGTGGTATGTCCCCTAGGTGTCAATTTCGGGCTCGATCCGCAAGCGGATGGTGTCAAGTTGTAGTATAAAATATATCGAATCCCACAGGGATGGTGATAGTGTAATTGGATTCTCAGCTTACTTCTATATCTCGAAGTGAGATAGCTATCGGGTTGATGGAATTGGTTGGGGGTGGTGGTGTTGTTTTAATAAATAAAAAGGACTATGGCATTAGGGATCACCGCTAAGACCGTCGGGGATCGACGTTGGAATAGAATCCTTACGTTGCATTAGAATTAAAGGAATAATCTCCCAATTCGTACCACTCTCGTGAGTTAGAATTGCGAGGTATTTCGGTAGCTCTCGTTGACGCAATAGCGGTAGCCGTCAACGTAGCGATATAGTTCATCGATGGATCTCCTCAAGACACGAGCCGGGCATGGTCACGAGCCTTGGTTGGATCCACCGATTTCCCTATTCGAATCCTAGGGATACCCCTTAAGCACATCAATTCCACAGACCGTGGGCATGATCTCAGTACAGATTATCCTAGGGATTCGGTAGGATCGACCAAAATACTCCCTTAAATTCCTAATTCAACCTAGGGATCCAGATCTACGTCTTCCCCCAGAATCTTAGGGCTAACCCATCGACCCTAGAAAATTCTACTCACTCATAGCAATATTAACGAATAAAACACAATTTTTAGAGGCGAAGGCATCATAACAATTGACAAATGAGGATTGAGAACTTACAGCGGGAGATAAAGAAAAATAGCGATTAATAGATCCTAAGAAAAACCAAGATTCCAAGAGCGCGAGAAGAACAAATAAGCTTCCAATCAATTTCGATCCAACAGTATTCAAGAACTTTTTAATCTAGATCTAACAAAATTATCCTCTATAATCTCAGCTCCAAAAACCAATTCAAAAACTCAGAAAATGAAGTCGCTCCCTGACGCTTCCGCAGCTCCCAGACTTCACTCCCCAAAATCGTGCAATAGCCACTCCCAAAAAACCTTCCAAAAATAGCCTTCAGCATCGTCGATCGAGTGGGTGACTCGGTCGAGCAGAACGTTGCTCGGTCGGTTGCTCGGGCCGAGCAGCTACACTGCTCGATCGAGCACGCCAGTAATTTGCGTTTCCCCAAAATCTTCACTCTGTCTGCTCGGCCCGAGTAAGCTCTGCTTGGTCGAGTAGAGAGCTGACTCGGGCGCTGAAGAAACTGCTCAGGCCATGCATGAGACTGCTTCAGTTTTGAAAGTTGGCGCTGCTCGACCGAGCACATAGGTGCTCGGTTCGAGCCATCCGCGTATCAGCTGCTCCTTCTTCCTTTGCATCTGCTCGACCGAGCAGCTGCTCTGCTCGGTCAAGTCACCTGGGAATTTATTTCCTGAAGCTGCTGAAGCTCCTCTTTTCCTCTTGCTCTCTCCTCTACTCCTCCCATGGCTCCCAAAACTCGACGAACTCCTGTAGAGCTTCGCCAATGAGCCCACGGGTGTGTCGAGTGTGTCCATACCCAGATCGGGTCCCAAATCGCTCCAAATCCCTGAAAACTCATAAAATACTACGAAACTCGAATATAACGTTAGAAATGCGATATCGTAGAAAAATATGGGATTTGAATGCTAAAATGGTATGGAATGTGGTGTTATGATGCTATGAAAAAAATGTAAAATATGGACACATCAAAATCCCCCAAGCTTACCTCTTACTTGTCCTCGAGGAAGACGAATAATCGGTATGCCGGGAGGAAAACAAAAAGAAATAAGAAATAAAAATAAGAAGAGAAGAGAGTGGAAGTGAATGGAGGATGCTGAGGATGTTCGGTCAGATCTCAGGCCTAAGCAGTATGTCACGATGCTCTGAATAGTAAAAATACATGCTAATGGTACTTTCAAGCTTTACAGATCATATGTCTAGCATGAAATACAGACAAAAGATAGGGATCTACTGAAATAATGCCATCAACTCATATCAATCTCATGTAGTCCATAGAGTCTAGTATAAAAGGAGTTGGCAATGCACTTTTCAATCACAGATACACATGGAGCATATAGAAATCACACAGCATGCAGTAGAGAATAGAAAGGATCATGTTATTCAATTATTCATTTCGATTCATGAAATATCTCCAAAAACTAAAGAGTTTCGTAAAGTTTATGTATTATCAAATCTCCCCGTTATGCACCGTCTCCACTCTAATGTCACACTCACTCATGTGATCAGTTGGTTCACCCCCCAAGCTTAGCTTGAGGCGTCACATCTAGGGATAGGATATGAAATTTTTCTTATTTTTCCCAGTATATGCGATAGCTTCTAATGAAATGATACAAAACGATTTTATTCCTTTATTTTCTTTCTTTTTCTTTTCTTTTTCACATATGTATCTACACTTTGTTCTCTTTTTTTCCATTTCATTTAGAAGCTAAACTTTTCTCATTTGGGATTTTTGGGAAGTGAGATGCAGTGGAGGTAGCTGTGGGGGTGAAACCAACTGATATGTAGAGAACTATAGAGATATGTGGAGAAGGAAAGTAATGGATCTCTCGGTTAACTCATAAGAGGTGCACAACAGTTTAATAAGATAATACTCTAACTAAACTAATGACTAGCATGTATATTTTCATTCATCTAGATGAACACTGAAAAAGCAAGCAGTAATGGGCACAATGATATCAAGCATGCAAAAAGAAGTGAACAAGATATAAAACAGATGCTCCAAGTGTTCTAGTGATGTGTGAACCTAGGTGCATTACTCAACATAGCGCATACTAGATACTATTTCATGCATTTGATTTTCAGTTCATTTCAGGCATTAAATCAGATAGATCAGCAAAAGAATATGCACGCATATAGAATGTAAAACTGAAATTACCCTAATAGCATGTCATCAGATAGTAAGCATCGTGAATAACTACTAAGGATACGAAAAGTATCATCATGCGGAACATCCTTAGCATAAAAAGAAAAAGGGTGGAGAAAATGGAAAAAAAATGAAAAGAAGGATGTATGCATGGCAAAAGACAGAAAACATGATGCAACATGAGAAAAAAGATAAAGAAGTGAAAAAGTGAGGGAAAAGTGAAATAAAAAACTGAAATAGGGAAGGAAATGTGAAGGAAAAAGAAAAATAAAGCGGTAGCGCTCATCCCCCAAGCTAAACCTAGCAGTGTCCTCACTGTTGAGAAAACGCTGGTAGGCAGGAGATGATGCTAAATAGGGTGGGTGGGTGGGGGAATATAAAAGAAAATCTGTGCCAAAAAGAAGGAAAAACATGACATGATTCAATGAAAAGGAAAAATGATGCAGGCGTGGGTCCCCCCCAAGCTATCTAAGAACAGGACCCCGAACAGACAGATGGGCTCAAAATAATATGAGGGAGGCAAAAACGAGTAGGGACGACATCAAGCAGAGGCACCACCATCTGGGGGTGGTGATGGGTCCCTCTGCTGCGGACCAGGAGAAGTGGGTGGATCCGGGTAGGGCACAACAGGTGGGTCGGTGGGCAGATCAGTGGTGGTGGTGCAAGGAGAAGTTGAAAATGGCACTAGGGCAGGCGTGGGATCTACTGTGACTACAGACTCAGACACAGAAGAAGTAGGCTCTGCAGAAGCCTGGGAATGTGAAGCACTGAGTGGTGCGAGGGTAGTCAGAGTGGCTGGCCTGGGTGGTGGGGCGTATGCAAGGATCACTGGTGGTGGGCCACGTGTCCGGAGAAGGTCTATAATGGAGGCCAGGTCCGCCTCGACTCTCTCGTTATGCCTCGTCGTCGAGCGTACGAACACGTCAAAATCCTACCGGAGGTGAGAAGTCGACTCCTCCAACACCGTCAGACGACCGTCTGTGGTACGGGAGTCGAGGGAAGGGCGAGAAATGTGGCCAGGAGACACCACTCTCATAAAGCGGCCCCGTGAGGAGAATACACAGTGCCTCGGGAGAAAAGTGGGAGAGGGTGAGCTCGAAGGGATATCAACGAAAGAGGGAGTAGTCGTCGACACAATAGTGTGGACAGACGTCGAGATGCTCTCGGTAAGGATAGCAGGTGCTGGCGAAGAGAATGTGCTGGTGAGTGGAATATGGGATCCTAAAGAAATAGGCAATGAAGCAATCAGGTCTCGAAGTGGCAGAAGAGTGGGGGCTGGGTCGTGCTCGTGCTCAGGGAAGTCAAGATCTGTAAGATCGGGAGAAGACTGGATATCGATGCCCTCCAGCATGGGAACGGTGGGGACAGAGGTCTGAGTCTCGGGGCAAGAAGTGGAGATAGTCTCCGAAGAATCGACGGTAGTGGAAACAGTGGATATAGAGGTGGTAGAGGAGATGGCTCCCGGGGGTGGTGTGTGTATGGGTGGCACAGGAAGGCCGGCGACAAGGGCTGCTATGTCATGCTCCTCGTACTGGGGCGAACCGGGTACCCGGTCATCGGTATCAGCCTCGACGGGAGCACCCGAGGGCTCGAGTACGTGAACCGGAGGGAGTCGGTCGACCCTGTCGATCATCCATCTCAGCTGGACAGCAGGTATGTGGGTGAGGCGAGGGGTGGTGAGTATCATGTGTGGTGTGTGGTGGGTGACTACAAGATACGTCCAGTGACGGGTCCCATACGGCCTGATAATATGCATGTGCTCGAGAACTCCAAGTGTCAGGCGTATGGGGCCCGCAGGGGTCACTAGATCGTCACGAAGGTGTAGGCCAAGCATCCGAGCGAAGATCATGAAAAATCCACCGCAGCAGATATCTGTTGCGTAGTATGTGCTGGCGGTGTGAATGAGGCGATAACGCAGCTAGTGGGCTACGTCAGAGAGTACGAAGGGGCGGAGGGAGCCGTCTGGGTGGAAGCGCAGTGGTTGGGTCATCCCCATAAGATGGGATAGCTCGGGAAGGGACATCGTCCCGACCTCTGGCCTATAGAAGATGGTTGTGGCTAGGTGCCTCTGCGCATAGCGAAGGCAGGGGTGCACGATGCACGATGCCTTCGCCCGGCTAGGGCGGTAGTGGTCCAAACCCGAAATATGCTGCCAAAAAGAAGGTGCATCGAACGTGCCAAGATCGTAATCTGGGGAGAATACGACACGGTGCTCTGGGATGGCGAGGAAGTGGAAGTGTGCACGGATCATCTCGTATGTGATCGTGAAATCCTGGTCCAAAAGGCAAAAAGTGATGCCATCGCCAGCCGGGGTGTGGGCGATGGAGCTCAGGGCCTCTAGGGCGAGGTGTGTGTATATGGGGGCGTGGACTCTGAGGAAACGATCAATGCCGTTCGCTCGGTAAAGGTGATGGACTCGCTGAAGGAGTCCAAGTGAACGGAGAGTGGGGACGTCGACGAACAGGGTGGGGACGAGACGATGCTGCGAGAGCCTGACGAAGCGTTCGTGATGGTCATCATCCCAGAACGTGATGCCATACGTCTGCACACGGGGCGGAAGGGCGGCGGGAGTGGTGGGAGGTGCTGAGGTGACAATCGGTGTGGTGGAGATAGGTGCAGAGGTGATGGGTGTAGTAGTGGTGGGGATAGAAGTGGTAGTGGTAAGGGCGGGTAGTGGTAGTGGTGGTAGTAGTGAGGCAGGGGAGACATGTGGGTCGAGAAGATGAGGCGCCAGTGAACGGCCTCTTCCCTCGAACGGGAGGGGTGGTGGCTCCTCGAGTGTGAACCATCGTGGCAATGGCAAAATGATGCGTCAGTATAAAAAGAAGTAAAGGGTAGAGTGTACCGACTGAACGAGTGATGCGAGTGCCAAGACCTCCCCCAAGATAGTCCCGGTAGTAGCTACTGACGTAGGTAAACGGTACCTGAAATAGGAACAATAAAAACGTCAGAATAGGATATTAAAAATAGGGATTTACTCAAATTGGGGTGCAGAATTGGGGGTGCTCGACCGAGCAGCTGTGCTGCTCGGTCTGAGCCGTGCTGCTCGGTGGTAGATTCTTGACCGAGCACTTGTGTGCCCGGTCAGATGGAGGATTGGGTCGAAAGGGGGTTGCTGCTTGTTCGAGCACTATGAGTGCTCGAACGAGCAGCGGGTGCGGCCTAGGGCACCGGCAGCGGGTGGTTGGGGGGGTTATGTGCGATGCGATGAGAGAGGGTGGGGATAGGGGCCTAAGCGTCGGGGGTTTTGGGGTGGGTAGTTGGACGGCGCCGTCGGCGGTGCCATCGATTAGAAAGGGGGAAGAAGGGGGGAAGTAGAGAGAGGGAGGGGCAGAGAGATAGAGAGAGGGGGGACTGATCGGAGGTGGGCAGCCTGATGGGTGGCACAAGCGGCAGCGCGGGATATGAAGACGGCGACGATGGGGGGATCGAGTAAGGGGTGAGGGAGAGTGCTCGGGTAGCTTATGGTAAAAATTTTTAGAGTTTAGGTAATTTAATAGTTAAAAATAGAGCGAGTTGGGTTAAAAACCCAACTCGTTTAGGAGTGGGACCCACGGAATATAAGTAGACCGACTCGATTGAGCAGAGAAGCTGCTCGATTGAGTCAGACACGAAAAGTTTAGAGACTCCCTCATATGCTCGGACCGAGCAGAGTATACTCAGTTGATCGGATTGCTACTCGGGCCGAGCAGGGGTTGCTCGGGCCGCACAGACAGAACGTCGTTTTCTCCACATCTTCAAGAGCCTGTCATACTTGACCAAGCAGTAGGCTGATCGGGTCGAGTCGCTGTCTGCTCGGACCAAGCAGATGCTGCTCGGGCCGCGTAGACAGAGTGATGATTTTCTCTTAATTCTCGTCTATGCGTTGCTCGACCGAGCAGTGTAGCTACTCGGTCGAGTCACCTGTGTCTTCTTTTTGCTCCTTTTTTCTTTCATTTTCTCCTCAAATCTGGTGCTCTCCTTCAGCTTCCTTTCATTTAAAATGTCGATCTGCATGCCCCCTCATGTTCAACCTGTACAGAGAAAGAACTCATCAAATTTTTGTGGATTTGCAATTTTACGTGAAATAAACAAAGTTTTTGTTTGGTTTTCTAAAATAGATGAAATAAAAATAAGAAAAAGAAAATCCAAAATCTAAGAAATTGGGTTGCCTCCCAATAAGCGCTCGTTTTTAGTCACGAGCTCGACTCCCTTTGATTCATCGATGGTCGTTTGGTGCGCGTGGGATTCGCGCGTCGTTCTTTCTGATAACGCAATCCGGCGGTACTTGGCATCTGCCTACTTCAAGCTTCTCCCTCAATTAGCCTATGGCCTCCGGTTCTTCATGATTCGGAGAATGATTTAGAAGTTCCTCATCCAACACTCGGATGTAGGCGACGACCGCTTTGTGGTAGGGTGGGTTGCCATTGTCATCAATTCCTGTTCTCATTGGGTCCTTCATGACCCCCTTAGAAGAAAAATCCTCTATAGCTTCGTCTTCCAAGAGCTCCAAGTAGCTAGCTCCTTCCTCACAAATGTGTTCCTTCATTGGCTTCTGCAGCCTGAATTCAGCTTCGATGTTCCCCACGTTCAGCGATAGAGTCCCTTCTCGGACATCGATCAAAACACCGGCCGTCGCCATGAAGGGGCGGCCAAGTATAAGCTGTGAACTCCCTCCCTTAGGCATGTTCATGATGACGAAGTCAAAAGGAACACATAACCCAGGGGGTATCTGGAGAATGATATCCCTGGCTATGCCCATCGGGTAGGTGATCGAATGGTCCGCAAGCTGTATGGACATATTCGTCGGCTCTAATTCGCTCCCGGTATGCAATCTCTCAAATATAGAGAGGGGCATCAAACTGATGCTCGCCCCTAGATCAATCAAAGCTCGGCTGATGGGCATTCCTCCGATGGAGCATAGAACGGTGAAGCTCCCCGGATCCGGTAGCTTCCGGGGGAGATGATTCTTTATAACGGAGGTGGAGTCCTCCATGAGCTTTATTTCTTCAGGCTTCCTCTTCCCCGTGATCAAATCCTTCAAAAACTTGGCATACATGGGGATCTCCGTGATAGCGTCCATGAATGGGATATTCAACTGGATTCCCTTCAGCAACTCCATGAATTTGGAGTATTTCCTCTCCATCTTGGCTAAGGCCAACCTCTGTGGATATGGCAGGGGAGGTCGGGTAGCTTTGCTCTTTGCAGCATCAACAGGAGGTGGCATTGTTGTAGATGTGATGGACGGTGGATCCACCTTCTCTTCATTATTTGCAGGCTCTTTAATGGCCTCTTCTCTATCACCGTCAACAACGGCTTCTTTAGCGATGACTCTCTCTTTGTTCACAACCGGGACCATAACGGGGTCAGTCGCCCGTCCTCCACATGTGGTGACAGAAACCATAGCATTCGCTTGGGCCCTTGGGTTTGTCTCTGGTTGCGAGGGCAACCTCCCTTGGTTCTTCAAAAGTTGGGACATCTGGTCCATCAGCTCATCTAGTGAAGTGTTTATACTCTTAAACTGGGTGGAAGTGTCCTGATTAAACCGGGCTTGACCACTCATAAAGGTCTCCAATGTGGCCTCCAGACTGGACCGAGGCGGATTTGGAGCATAACCTTGTTGAGGCGGCCGGTTGAACTGATAACCTGGCGGTCGATAAGGCCCAGCTGGCCTGAACCCGCTCTGTTGCTGAGTCTGTGGCTGCCCATGTTGTTGCTGAGGAGGTGGTGGCGGTCTCTGAAATTGTGGAGGTTGCAGCCCTCCACTTGGATTTCCGTAAGAAAACCCCGGATGATTCCGAGCAGCTGGGTGTGGCCATTATTCCGTCCCTCTCCCTGGATGTACTGCACGGACTCAGATAGTTCAGCACCATCGTAATGCACCTCACTAGGAATGTAACCCTGCTCTGCATAATCCTCTGCAGGATGATAAGTAGATGAGCTGGTGGATGCAGGGATGGAATCCAAGCGATGTTCAATCCTGGCCACTTGTTTGCATAAGGTCTCGTGTGAGAGTCCAAATGGCTGGCATCTTTGACCTCGGGGGTCCGAGTCACAATGATCCGTTCTTCACTCCATTGCTGATTGTTGGCTACCATATGCTCCAGCAAGTCTATAGCTTCTTCAGGAGACTTGTCAAGTAAGGCGCCTTGCGCCGCAGCATCTATTATTATCTTGGTGCTGGACTGGAGCCTGTTATAAAAGCTCTGCACCAAATCCCAAGGCTGGATCCCGTGATGAGGACATTGATGCTGGAGGTCCTTGAATCTCTTCCAGGCCTCATAAAGGGATTCTTAAGGGAGCTGTTTGAAGTTTGAAATTGCTCCCCGAATCCGCACCGTCTTCGAGGGTGGATAGAATTTATCCACGAAGGTGAGTGATTCGGAGTGAATATTGCATATTTAACCCCCTTATTAGTCCTATTTTGTGCTCATGAAATGCTTAATTGATCTCTAATGCGTTCATATTTTTCTCATCATCATTTATTAGAGAAATTACTCTATTTGTGCACAAAACACCAATTTTATTGAGTATTTCTGCCTTTTTATATTTTTCCTAGCACCGTCTCGATCTCACGATTCCAACGACTATTTATTTATATTTTTCTGAGATCTGTGCTAATTACTATGAATTTTTGATTACAGAATACAATTTAAAATGAAGAAATAAAAAGAAAATTCGGCCGCACGAATCTTGGCGCACACGTGGCGGCCATCAGACCGTTCCCGCTCGAATCTAGCGGCTGCAGACAAACGACGACGCGGCGAAATGCGGACCGAGCGATTAAGATCGGTCGGCCCAGATCCGGGCTGATTCGAATTCGAATTCGAATTCGCTTACGATCCCGCGGCGATCAGATAGCCGTTGGATTCTGATCCAACGGCAGAGAACAAAGCCCGCTCGACATCGACGTTGTGCAGCGGAGGCCCATCGACCGGCCACGTGGAGCAATCCTGGAGGAGCCCTTCGCGATCCAACGGCTGGCGTTATCGCCGAGCGTAACTCGGAGCGGATGCGGGCGCGCGCTAATTGATGCACACGTAGCGCACTCAAGGCCGATCCCGCGGCGATCGGATGGCCACAAATCCAAGCGGCAGCGGGTGCGGGTTTTAAGTGATTTGGGTACGGGTTGCGACCCGTTAAGCCCCCAAAACCCGCAATGCTTATTATTTAAGCGTATTCTAGGGTTTTGGGGCGTATTCGGACGTATTTTGGAAATTTTGGAGCGGCTACTATGCGTATTTCTCCCGGGGAAAATTCTGAAAAATCCCAGAGGCTATTCTTCTACTTTCCAGGGAGTTTTGGGTTCTAAAGTGGAGATTTGGTGATAAATTCTTGAACTTATACCCCGTATTTGGTGTATTTCATTGTATTTTGGCTATTAAAACGATGTATTTGGCTATAAAATCTGATTTTCTTTACACCATGCGTGGCTAATCTCCTTGTGCTATGGTTGTGATGTAGTTAGGAGTATGTAGTCGCTAAATTTCATGTCTTTAGCCCTATTATCATGTCAAAATTGCTCGTAACATTGATTTCTATAACGTAGTTGTTGGGTATTTGCTTATTGTCGATATTGTTTACATCCCATATGGCTAGGCCCTGACAAGGCTAGCCAACTCATGTTCACTAATCTGAACTTATTGTTGCGTTTATCATTTAATGAAATCAATGTTGCTAGTGATACGTATACGGCTATTTTGACTAGTTTTTATCGATTCATCTTCCGACGTCTTCACGCCTTGACCGGGTGAAGCATTGACTTATATAAAAGACATGATATTTCAACGATTATTAACTCCTAATGAACTCACAACCGTAGCACATCCACTTCATATGTGTTGGTGTTGACGTAGTTAGGGTGTCGTGATTATTGAGTTCTATATCTTTTCGCCCTATTTTAATTGTATAATTCTTTGGCATGTTTCTATATGCTTGATCGCCATACTTTCCGACGTTCTCGTGCCCTGACCGGATGAAACGTTGAGTTATAGAAAAGGTATTGATAATCATTGGTTGCACACACCCTAACGAAATCAAACCCAACACAAACTCCCCATACTTGTACCCCTACCAAAGTCACCGTAAATATCGTAGGATTTTCATTTCTTATTCCATACTCTTGATCCTATATCTTTGTGTTCGATAGGTGGTTGGTTAACATCGTATTATTACTCTTTTCAGATTGACGATCGTAGTTTTGCAGGTCAGTTGTCCCGCGGATTCGATACCTGGACTCACCAGGATATTACTTGCACGATCTCCTGCGCTTGGGAGTAGTTCTCACATCATTTGAGACGAGGCAAGTTTTTGGCGCCGTTGCTGGGGACAACAATACTTGTGATCTACGATTTTAGTTCGTTTGGAGGAACATTCGGTGAGATCCTTCCATCTTATTGTCTAGGATTTTTTTTATTTTATTTTATTTTCTCTTTTAAAAATGGAGTATATGGCATACATGAAATTCTATTGCACGAACAATTTGTTTGATGCAGAATATAATAAGGCACACAAACATAGGATGGAGAAGCTCAAGATTGTTAGTTTTAATCAGACTGATTGTGAAACTTTCTTTCAGGCCTGGAGGAGGTTCACAGACATAATATCGAGCTATCCGCAGCATGGGTACACAAAGAAAGAGCTTATGGAGTCCTTCCTAGGTGGACTACAACCACAGCTGCAGGAATTCTTGGGAGTCATGACGCCGACAGAGGCGTGGAATTATATGGAGTCTTTACAAGAGAACGAAGAAATCATGAACGAGACTTCAGAGTGTGATTCAACGGAGCCTTCAAGCCTTGATCAAGGAGTGCAAAGCGTAGACGTACCTTTGCAACACTTGAAAGAGGAAGTTCAACTGCTTATTCAGACACAGTAGGCCACATCCCATCAATTCCGAGAGAAATTCCTCGCTCGGAGTCGGCAGATTCAGCAATCTATAGAAAATCTTAAGCTGATTTCCACTTGCTTAGAAGAAAATAAATCTTTTGAAATTCAATTTCCAGAATCTAATGTGAGTTTATCTTCTATTGCAGGTATACCGAGCGAGCCATGTCACGATGAAGTCACGAATGAAAACATTGACATAGCAGGAAGTGTGTGCAAAGTAAAGGATGAGCGAGCAATTTTGGATGAACATGAGGAGGAGACGACTAGGGACATTGGTTTAAAGAATATCGCTATGGAGCCCGAACCATTCCCTTCCCCAGTTTTTTCCCAAAATCATTTACCCCTCTCCACATTGACTGAGCATCATACCGAGCGTAGTGCACATTTTTCAGGGAGTTGTCATCACCATGCTCTATTTTACTTCACCTATTTTGATGACTATATTTGGAATATGTTTATGGCGAAGAATTTTAAAATAATTTAGACTGACATAGCTCATCTCTTGCAGGAAATTGGTAAACAGCTTGTAGAGATGCTTGGAGTTGTGTTGCTGGGGTCCAATTTAGCCTTTGGAGGAAGATTAATCGCCGAGGAGCGCAAGGATCAAATTGAACAACTTCCTCCACCATTAAAGATTCAAGATCCGCCATTTGAACACGGTGTGTTCTTTCCAGTAGCGTAGAATTTTATATGCTTTCTAGGATGCTTGCTTGAATAAACTTGTACCCTCTTCGACATTGATGACAATGTCCATCTTTAGTTGGGGGTTGTGTATGAGACCTTAGGATTTTTTTTTCAAAGCATGGCATTAGGAAAGCATGAACCACCAAATCTCATCATTTATACCTCCCTTTTGTTCCTCAAATGCGGGTGATTAGGCGTTAATTGAGTTCTAAAAATTGTTTATGGCTTGATTAAATTATTTTTTCTTCATGGAATTACCGTTAATATGCTATTCATGAAAATTTTCAATTGCCATGATTAATATCTTGAAATAGTTTGGATTTATTTCATGCATGCTAATGTGAGGAAAAATCTTAAGTATACACGATTTATTAGAAAAGTCTTCAAGTTGAAGAGGAAATTTGGCCTTCGTTATTGATGTTTATGTTCGATTTATGGGTGTTGAGTTGCTTACGAAAAAAAAGAAAGAAAAAAAACTTGGCTAAAATTTAAAATGAATGAATTGAACAAGTGTGCCAATAAATAAATAACTTGGTTGGCTCGAGTTGTATAGTCCGAGGGGTCCTTCTTGGCCTAATGCCCTATGATCGTCTGATTTGGGAGCCATTGACCGGAACCTCACTCATTTGATGGAGCAATCCAAGTTATATTTTTTTCTGCAAATGTTGCTTGATGAGCATTACGCGGAATTAATAAAAGAAAAGAAATGGTGAATACACTGAGCAACTTCAATACCCATGTCTTGAATGATTGTTTTGATAGGCCAATTCCTTGGAAACAAGAAAACTAGAGAAAACGACGTGTTATACTTTCGCTTGCGCAAAACGATGCTTGTATGTTATTTATTCATACTAAATTAGAGAAAATATCATGTGATTGATTTTGTTCATGTATGTGTATATTGATGGTGAAGATCAAATTGGAAAGCGTATTGTTGAGCCACACCATAAACGATTGATAGAATTATTTTTTATTGATCATCCGTATTTATCGCTCTTTTTGCTAGGGACTAGCAAAACGCTAGTTGGGGGTGTGATTCGGAGTGAATATTGCATATTTAACCCCCTTATTAGTCCTATTTTGTGCTCACGAAATGCTTAATTGATCTCTAATGCGTTCATATTTTTCTCATCATCATTTATTAGAGAAATTACTCTATTTGTGCACAAAACACGAAATTTATTGAGTATTTCTGCCTTTTTATATTTTTCCTTAGCACCGTCTCGATCTCACGATTCCAACGACTATTTATTTATATTTTTCTGAGATCTGTGCTGATTACTATGAATTTTTGAATGCAGAATACAATTTAAAATGAAGAAATAAAAAGAAAATTCGGCCGCACGAATCTTGGCGCACACGTGGCGGCCATCAGACCGTTCCCGCTCGAATCTAGCGGATGCAGACAAACGACGACGCGGCGAAATGCGGACCGAGCGATTAAGATCGGTCAGCCCAGATCCGGGCTGATTCGAATTCGAATTCGAATTCGCTTACGATCCCGCGGCAATCAGATAGCCGTTGGATTCTGATCCAACGGCGGAGAACGAAGCCCGCTCGACATCGACGTTGCGCAGCGGAGGCCCATCGACCGGCCACGTGGAGCAATCCTGGAGGAGCCCTTCGCGATCCAACGACTGGCGTTATCGCCGAGCGTAACTCGGAGCGGATGCGGTCACGCGCTAATTGATGCACACGTGGCGCACTCAAGGCCGATCCCACAGCGATCGGACGGCCACAAATCCAAGCGGCAGCGGGTGCGGGTTTTAAGTGATTTGGGTACGGGTTGCGACCCGTTAAGCCCCCAAAACATGCAATGCTTATTATTTAAGCGTATTCTAGGGTTTTGGGGCGTATTCGGGCGTATTTTGGAACTTTTGGAGCGGCTACTGTGCGTATTTCTCCAGGGGAAAATTCTGAAAAATCCCAGAGGCTATTCTTCTACTTTCCAGGGAGTTTTGGGTTCTAAAGTGGAGATTTGGTGATAAATTCTTGAACTTATACCCCGTATTTGGTGTATTTCATTGTATTTTGGCTATTAAAACGATGTATTTGGCTATAAAATCTGATTTTCTTTACACCATGCGTGGCTAATCTCCTTGTGCTATGGTTGTGATGTAGTTAGGAGTATGTAGTCGCTAAATTTCATGTCTTTAGCCCTATTATCATGTCAAAATTGCTTGTAACATTGATTTCTGCAACGTAGTTGTTGGGTATTTGCTTATTGTCGATATTGTTTACATCCCATATGGCTAGGCCCTGACAAGGCTAGCCAACTCATGTTCACTAATCTGAACTTATTGTTTTGTTTATCGTTTAATGAAATCAATGTTGCTAGTGATACGTATACGGCTATTTTGACTAGTTTTTATCGATTCATCTTCCGACGTCTTCACGCCTTGACCGGGTGAAGCATTGACTTATATAAAAGACATGATATTTCAACGATTATTAACTCCTAATGAACTCACAACCGTAGCACACCCACTTCATATGTGTTGGTGTTGACGTAGTTAGGGTGTCGTGATTATTGATTTCTATATCTTTTCGCCCTATTTTAATTGTATAATTCTTTGGCACGTTTCTATATGCTTGATCGCCATACTTTCCGACGTTCTCGTGCCCTGATCGGACGAAACGTTGAGTTATAGAAAAGGTATTGATAATCATTGGTTGCACACACCCTAACAAAATCAAACCCAACATAAACTCCCCATACTTGTACCCCTACCAAAGTCACCGTAAATATCGTAGGATTTTCATTTCTTATTCCATACTCTTGATCCTATATCTTTGTGTTCGATAGGTGGTTGGTTAACATCGTATTATTACTCTTTTCAGATTGACGATCGTAGTTTTGCAGGTCAGTTGTCCCGCGGATTCGATACCTGGACTCACCAGGATATTACTTGCACGATCTCCTGCGCTTGGGAGTAGTTCTCACATCATTTAAGACGAGGCAGTGAGTGCCAGCTTCTCCCATGTGGTGAAATGGTTGGGAGGATGGGCTCGCAACCAGTACGATGCTTTATCCCTCAGAGTGAACGGGAAAAGATGCAGCTTAACAACATCGTCACTCACATCCTTCGCCTTGAAAGTGTCACACTTTGCAAGGAAAGTATCGATGTGGTGGTTGGGGTTCTCATGAGGATGCCCGTGAAAGGGATCCTGCTGCATCAAATTAATGAACCCCGTTTTTAGCTCGAAGCTCGTCGCCGCCAGTTGTGGTCTAAGAATAGAAGAGTTATTTCCAAATGTCGGCTTCATATAGTCCCTGATGGACCAGGTGCGAGGAGGAGGAGTATTGTTGGCTGCCATCTGGGCAGAGGGAGATGGATTTCTGCTAGAGGCCCTCAAAGCCCTTTCCATTTTCTCGATCTCGGGATCGAATAACAATTCTCTAGTAGATGCCCCGAAACGAGTGTTCATGCACCAAAACAACTAGACAAATACCATCAGTAGCACGGTAATATATAAAAGAATAAAAATGATGGAGAGATAAGGGATGATTAGAGTTGCTAGCAAACTTCTCAAAATAAAAATAAACTGAGTTAACACTATTGTCGTCCCCGGCAACGGCTCCAAAAACTTGATCGCGTCCGGATATACACCTGGAAAACGACTATAGTCATACCGCAAGTGCACGGTGTATTGACGAGTGGGTATCGAACACAAGGAGGTGGTGTTGGCTCCAATCTATCTTAGGTTGGTTTGACTACGAAGGTTTTATTGGTGGATGTGGTTATGATGTGATGTAATGGAAATGGTGATGGATGTCGGTGTCGGTGATAGAGAAGTTGGATAAATATCGATTCAAATTCAATATAATAAAAGCGTCTAAGGCTAGGGAATCTCCACTAGAGATTATCATGCATCAATGTGAATAGTAAATCTCAATATTACTGGACTTGTGTTGAGGTGAACTAGTCGTAACTGAATAGAGAACCAACTCACGCTCTTGCACTATTGCCGGTCTATAGCAACCTAGATTAGGGCCCACTCTCGTGTAAACCCTAACCTAAGCCACTAGCATGAATATCAACATCATCGTCCAATTGCACCTCGAGCCCACTCTCGTGCAAACCCGAGTTACGATCTAGGTTATGATAGTTCGTATTTATCCAATCTCTTGCAATTGAATATGGGTATAGAATTATAATAAAAATTCTAGCTTTGGTCCAATCTCTTGCAAACCAAGTCTAGTGGATTTTGATTATAAATCTAAATCGAATATCTAGGCCTTCTCATCGATCGGAATCCAATCTCTTGCAAACCCCAAATCGATGGAAATTCCTAGCTATCCGTGATAAATCAATCACAACCTAACCCCTTAATCAATTCCAGCAACATATAAATTCATTCATCACAAATCCGAAATTAGATCCATAGGGTTCATCCCTATGCCCTAGAATAGCAAATCTACTCAAGCATAGCAATAACGATATAAAAATCAATAAAAGACATTGCTTGCATATAAAAAGATATCAAATCGAAGATTCAAACAACAAGAACAAGGATACTTAGCTTTGATGAAGAACTTCAATCCAATTACAAGCTTTTAGATCCAAGAGGGGGCCTAGGGCATGTCCTAACCTCTGAAATAATCCCTAAGAAAGATTAATGGAACTCACCTCTAATGACGGCTACAACCCTCTTATATAGCCTCCTCAAAACCCAGCAAAAACCCCATAAAACCCTCTGAAACCCACGACCAAAATCAGATCTACGCATAACTTAAGTTCTGGGCCAGCAGCGACTCGGTTGAGTGGAAAGCTCACTCGGCTGAGTGAGAATTCCTACAGAAACTCCAAAAAATAGCACTCTGTCAAAAACTGTCACACTAGGCCGAGTGGAAAGCTCACTCGGCCGAGTGACACTGATATGCGAATTCCAACACTGTAGCATCAACTTGCAGAAATTCTCCAGATTTCATCCGACCTCTGATTGGCGCATTCATTATGGGGTTGGAACCATCATGAAGTCTACTATCCAAAACAAATATGAGAAAAATAATTTGCCCACTGGAATGATAGCAGATTTCAAAAGAGTGGGAGGCTGTCTAAAAATCTGGGCGCTCATGTCATCGGCGTCACTCGGCCGAGTGGGACTCTTCACTCGGTTGAGTGGACTTCTCTACTCGGCCGAGTAGGGTCTTCTGATGTTCTCCCTAGAATTCCAGAGAGTTGGCTTCGATTCCCTTCAGAAATTCTGACTCACCCGGGCGAGTGGAGTTCTCTACTCGGCCGAGTGGAATTATCCACTCGGTCGAGTATGTTGTGGCTCAAGATCTCTTCGTATCAGTTGTACTCGGCCGAATACGCTTCTTCACTCGGCCAAGTGGGCTGTGTTACTCGACCGAGTGGCCTGTTTCTGGAGTCAACTCTTCTCCTCCTCGCCTCTTCGTTGATTCTATCGATTTCCTTCTTCTTCCACTCATCATCCAGCACATTTAGCTTCTTGATAGGGCCATGTGCAACCTCCGGTACGTGTACAAGTTCTTTAAGCTTATTTTTGCTCCCGATTGATCCATATTTCCTGAAATACGACAAAAACAAGAAATAATGAAAAGCAACGCAATATCGTCGAATACTCGTGAAAATCGCAATAGAGCAATCGAAATGGAGTGAAAACATGCAGAAAAAAGGTGTAAAATATGGACCGATCAGCTACAATAGGGCAGGGTGTGTGTGTGTGTGGAGCGGAGCACACGGCAAAACGCTCAGCCTCCAGGTGCGATGAAGATACAGGATTGCTCTCAGAGATCGGTGCAATATAGGTAGGATCGGAATATCAACTGTGGTGGAAGAAGGGGCAGAGGTCACGACAACAGATGTGGTGGAAGACACCATGAGACTCTCGCTAAAGATGAATGCAGCAGAGACTGAAACAATGACAGATGGGGTGGATGTGAAAACTAAAGATAAGGACACCACAGGAGTTGAGATATCAGAAGAGATCAGGGTCTCTACAGTCGTGGAGGAGGAAGGATCATCACACTCAGAAAATAATAGGGCAGCACTCTCAGAGATGATATACGTGATCAGATCAACACTCATAGGGATGATATGGATAGGATCGGGCACATCTGTAGTGCTCATAGAGGCAGGTGCAGAAGTGGGGCTCTCAACACGATCAGAAGTGAAGACAGGTGTGCTGGGCTTAGGAAGTGATACGTCGGCAGGTTCAGGAATGGGGATCTCTGGGTGAAGAGGCTCGACAGGGTGCTCCTGCTGCTCGTCGTCAGGCTCTAATACGTATACAGGTGGGATGAGGAGGTCCATGGGGAACCTCCACTCTGCACCTGCTGGTCTAATGTGGGTCCGAATAGGGTTTGGAAGCACTATATAATCTGCAGTGACTGGACCATGTAACCAGACCCAATGACGTCGTCCGTGAGGGCGGATCATGTTCATGCGGGGCAAAACATAATCAGATAATGTGGTGGGGCCCGTAGCACGACGTAGGTTAGCGGGAAGCTGAATGTCAAAGATGGGTGTTAGGAGGGTGATCAGACCGCCACAGCATATTGCCTTGGTGGAGGTGACTGTGGAAACGATGCAGGGACTAAGGCGTCCCCACCAGCCTCATAGATTATCTCCCTGGTCATCGCCCAGAGCATGAATTGATCGGGCATGGACAAGGTCCCAACCTCTGGCCTGGCTAGTATGGTGGTCGCTAAAAGGCATTGTGCAAGCCATGGGCATGGGTGGAAAATGGAAGAGGCCTTCGCCCTGCTAGGGTCGAAGTGTGGAATGCCAGTGATCATCTCCCAAAATTCATTAGGTTCAAAGACAGAGGGGGTATGGTGTGAAGGACCATAGGCTCGGTCGGGGTCTGGGACAGGGGGCCAATGGAAGTATGCACATGCAATGTCGTGTGAGATCTCTCACTCTCGGTCCATGAGTCTAAATGAGTAGCCCCTAGGAGTCCTATGGATAGAACTCAAGACCTCGAGCATCGGGCGAATGTAAGTGCTCTCCGATACAGGTAGGTAATCACCCAAAATAGCATTTTTCATACAGCTGGTGCATCCCCTCAAATACCCATAGGCGCTCGAGTATAGGAATGTGAGCGAACCTAGTGGGTATAATCTGGGGTCTGGAGATCCTCTCAAATTTGGTGCGATGTGCACCGTCTCTGAAGGTGATCCCATACGTCTGGATCGGTGTGGGGGCTTTGCAGGTGGTGCAGGTGGTGCAGGTAGTGCAAGGGTGGGGTTGCTACGTGTTGGAGGCGTCGTCCTAGAGGGAAGGACTGGGGTCGCTAGTCTTCTTCCTCTTGGCAGCTGGCTGCCTACCGCCAGAACTGGTCTGTGGAGGCATTGATGGATGCCATGAAATGACTCACACTAAGTGAAATATGAATATAATGCTCGAAATATAATATGGAACGAATGTACCGAGCAACGATGTGACTCCAAACAAGCGTCTGAGCATAACGTAGCTCCTCAAGCTTCATCCCCGCAATCTTCATGGATGATCTTTTCCAAGCTTTCCTGTTGCACAAAAATTGATGATTAGAGTTAAGAATTCAAAATAATTTGGGTAGATCAAGAAAAAATGGAGTTTAACAGGGTTGATTAGGATTAGGGGTCAGATTTTGGGCTTACCAGATGGATAGGAGAAGATAGAGAATGAGATAGGGCTTAATGGGGAGGAGAGAGGTTGGACTTGATCAGGGGATCGCCAGCCGTCGATGATCGAGGCCTTCGCCACGGTCAAGTGTGGCTAGGGGCTCGGTCCAGTGGTGTTTAGGCGCAAGGAGGATTTGGGTTGGATGCTTGATTTGGGGGAGATGTTTCACCGAGTGGGTTTTTTTATTTAAATAGGTGATGTGCCGACTTAAGTCACTCTGCCGAGTGAAGATGTTCACTCGGTCGAGTAGCCCGATGGGTTGAAATCTTGAAATTTTGGGCATCAGCTGAGTTGAGTGACTCAACCGAGTGGGTCAAGTCACTCAGTCGAGTGATAAGAGTCACTTGGTCGAGTGAGTAGATGGGACAGAGTGTGGATTTTTAAGTCCTCTACTACAGTCTCCCACTCGGTCGAGTGGAATTAGTCACTCGGTCGAGTGAACTAATGACTCGGTCGAGTGGAGAGGCCGTACAAAGCATTGAGATTTAGCTTTCTGCTACAGGGGTCCACTCGGTCGAGTGACATAGTCACTCGGTCGAGTGGTATAAAAATTTCAGAGTGAGTTTTAAGCCTTCCCTGTTCAATGTGTCACTCGGTCGAGTGATTTCTTCACCCGGTCGAGTGAAAATCTCACTCGGCCCAGTGAGCTGTCTTTTCCTGCTTCATGCTCTCTATTTTTCTATATATTATGTTTCTCCCTCTTTCTTCAGTTTCCACCTTCCTTTCTCGTTTAAGAATGTCCCTAGCGCTGCTCTCCATCGCCATGGCTACCCTCCATTTGATTGGCTTCCTTGTACCTTCTTCCTTCAATAAAAACGTTGCCCACTATCAGTTTTATTTCTAAACTCTTGATCTACTAAATTAATAAGAATTTAAAAAAATGAAAACTAAAATTCAACTTAAAGTAAGATAGAAACGTCAGGTTGCCTCCCGATAAGCACTCGTTTAAGGTCTTGAGCTCAACCCCTTATGATTTACGTTGAGCGCATGATGTTCGGCGCATAGGAGGTACCCATATCAAATTTGGTAAGGAGGCCGGTCGGATTGAGATGTTCTACTTCTTCTTGTTTGGCCGCCTTTATGGGCACCTCCTATCTAATGATGGTAGGGGATGAGTCCCCTAAGCTTTCCTTCTTGACTTTAAAGTGCTCCATGTTCTTTCCCAGTGGTGATGAAGACTTTGCCGGTGGCGTGTGCTTTCTTTGAATACCAGATGAGAGCTTGCAGAGCTCTTTTATCCTTACAACGTCAGCGTCGTTCTCCTCTTCTTCGGTGAGAGGGTTCGGGGTATCTCCATGTTGAGAGCTATCTTCAGAATTTGGCTCCTCTTCAAAATCATCCATGTGCAAGGCGTTGATGGCGTATGGCATGTGGCATAGCTTCCTCAATGACCTCTTCAAGTAGATCCACATAGTTGTTTTTCTCAAGTGAGTATCTATTCTTCATGGCACACGGGAGATGGAATTCAACTTCAATATTTCCAACGTTGAGTGACAAAGTTCCTTCTCTCACATCCATGATGACTCGGGCAGTGGCTAAGAAGGGGCGCCCAAGAATAAGAGACGTGTCTCCAACTTTCTTCACGTCCATGATGACAAAGTCACATGGCATGCAAAGTCCTCCCTGTATTTGTAGCGGCACATTTTCAGCGATCCCCACTGGCCTAGTGATACGCCCATCGACAAGTTGAATCTTTATGTTGGTGAGCTTGAGATCGGTCCCTGTATTCAGCTTTTTGAACATTGTGAGAGGCATGAGACTCACGCTCGCACCCAAATCAACCAAAGCCTTTTGTAGGGGGACGCCGCCAAGTGTGCATGGATTTCTAAATCTTCCGGGGTCCTTCAATTTCTTTGGCACCTTGTCTTTCTTGATGAACCATGTACCTTGGTCGGCAAGCATAATCTTCTTCGTTCTTTTCCTTCCCGTAATCAAGTCTTTGAGGAACTTTGCATATGTTGAAATTTCGATAATGGCATCTAGGAACGGGATGTCTAGGCTTATACCTCTCAAGTACTCCAGAAATCGAGCGAAATTCTTCTCCAATTTTGGCTTTGCCAACCTTTGTGGGAATGGTACCTGTGGCACATATACTCTCTCCTTCTCGGGCTCGTCAACTTCAGATTTTTCCTCTTTATTGAGGGTCGCCATGGGCCTTTCTTCCTTATTGTTTCCCTCTTTCTCAACCGGAGCATCATGCTTTAGGCTTCGAGTTTGAATCATGACGGGGGTAGTGTCCTTTCCGCCTCTAGTAGTCACTGTCACTACCGCATTGATGTGACCGGTGTTGCTCCTTGGATTTGCCTCCGTTTGAGCCGGCAATTAGTTTTGAGCCTTGTTTAGCAATGTGATTTGCCCCGCTAGCTGCGCCATTACGGTGTTGAGGCTATCTTGTCCCGTCGATAATTTTGCATTTATCTTCTTTTGCTCGGCCATAAATTCCTCAACTCTTGTCTCATGTTCGGATCTTTGCAGCGCCGGTGGTGGGTTTTGTGGCCTCCAACCTTGATTGTATCCAGGTGGTCTATAAAGCCCAGTTTGTTGCCTCTGCTAAAATTGTTAATGTGGTGGTCTTGGTTTGTAGGATTGTTGCTGAGGTGATGGGCGGGCTTGTCGTTGTTGTTGTTGTTGAGGTTGTTGAGGAGGGGTTAAGGCTCCATTATTGTTTGCATATGAAAATCCGAGGAGAGTCTTCCAAGCCGGATTCACCCAAGACCCATTATTTGTTCCACCTAGCTTGTAATCTGAAACATACTGAACCTGCTCTACAGGTTCCTCGTGTGCCTTGCATCTTACGTAAATGACTTGGCCTTGCCAATTATTTGTGTGCCCAAATGATGTCGATGTGTCTGTTGCACTAAATGGCTCAGTCAGCTTCCTCTCAAGTCTCTCTACCACTCTAGATAGAGAGTCAAATTTTCCCGCCAAGTCTGCCACTGCTTTGGCTTCATATATACTTGATGGCTTCAAAGATGACGATGCTTGGCCTCTCTCATCGGCCCACTACTGATTTTTAGAGGAAATCTCCTCAAGTAATGTTATGGCCTCCTTGGGCGTCTTTGATAATATAACCCCATTAACGGTGGCATCAATGATCATCTTTGTGTCTGATTGCAACCCATTGTAGAAGCTATGCACTAACTCCCAGTCGTCGATGTTGTGGTGGGGGCATTGATGTTGAAGATCTGTGTAGCGCTCCCACGTCTCAAACAAATATTCCTGGGGTCCCTGCCTGAAAGACATCAAAGAATTCCGTATTATGACGGTCTTTGATGGAGGATAGAATTTGTTGATGAAGGCTCTTGCAAGGTCGTCCCAAGTAGTGAATGCACCATTTGCTTGCGTCCTCAACTAATATTGCACTTTATCTTTAAGGGTGAAGGGAAAAAGGTGCATGTGGATAGCGTTCTCTAATATGCTAGGAATTTGAAAAGTGGCGCACTTCGCCAAGAACATTTGCATGTGGTAATGCAGATTCTCATGTGCATTCCCATGGAAAGGATCCTATTGCATCCGCACAACTAATCCAGTCTTTAGCTCGAAGTTCTTGTCAGGCGAAAACTCTGGCATAAGAATAGACGAAGTGGCAGAGTTGTTTGGAGTGAGTCTATATCTGATGGAAATAAACCTGACATTTCTTGGTGGAGTATTTTGCTCTGTCATTTTATCTCCCACTAGAATGTGCATCTTCTCTACTCTTAGTTTTCTTGTGGTGCACTCGATCTCGGTATCAAATAATATAGCTCTGTCGATAGCCCTTGATCGTGTGTTCATGCACAAAGAAAGATAATCTGCAAAGAAGTGTGAGCACAAATTGAGGAATAAAATAGAAAAGAATAGCTAAGTAAAAATATAGAATATCGTCGCCTCCCCGGCAACGGTGCCAAAAACTTAATCGTCCAAAATGTAACACCTGAAACAACCTTGTTATAGCAAGAATTACACGGAGATGAGTCACTGGCAACTACGCCAAAAACTTGATCGGCCTGGAATGTACTCCGGAAGCAATGTAGTTTTACCGCAAGCGCATGGTTAAGTGGTGAGCAGGTATCAAATCACGGGGAGGAACTATTAGTATCTATATTGATTACTAGGCAGAGGTGAAATGATAATCAAGAAATGTTGGTGTCATAGTCGTGCAAAGTATTACTTATAAATTCAATTAATAAAAGTGCCTAGGGCTTGGGAATCTCCACTATGGATCTCAAGCATCAATGTGAAATATGAATCTCCATATCAATACTCATGGTTTAGGGTGAACTTGTCACAACCAGGTTGTGAACCAACACACCTCTCGCGCTACACAAGTCTATAGCAATCTAAACTAGAATCTCGCTCACTCGTAAGCCTGGTTCAAACCAATAGCATTAAGATCAACAATATTATTCAATTCTAACCCAAGCTCGCTCTGGTGCAACATAAGTTCGAATCTAGATTATGATAATTCGTATTCGTTTTACAGTTGTACAAACGAATATAATTATAGAAATATAATAAAGATGCTAGCTTTGATCGCTCTCGCGCACCAATTCTAGGGAATCTTGATTATAGATCTAAATCGAATATCTATGGCTTCCGATAGATCAATATCCTCTCTCGAGCTCTCAAGATCCAATGGAAATCCCTAGCTGTCCGTAGTAAATCGATCACAATCTAACCCTTTTACAAGTATAGCAACATGGGTTTTTATTAGATTTCACATATCAAACTTTAAATCCATAGGGTTCTTCCCTTTGCCCTAGAGCAAGGAGATTACTCATGATTCATCATAGAAAAACAATAGAACTGAGAAGTGCAAGAGAATTCATCATAAAAATCAGATCTAAACAGAAATATAGCATAAAAATAAGAACTTGCAAAAGTTTAGACAAACCAATGATGTTCAAGCTCTAAATAACAAGAAAATTAAGATCTTGCACTTCAATACTCTCGCCAAAATAAGATAGAACAAAATTATTGTTCCTAATAACTACATCTATGTCGTCTCTCCATTAACGGCTCTCAAAACTAGCTTTTTATACTAGCTCAAAACGTCCTAAAAATCCTGACAAAAATACCCCCAGACGGCTAGAAAATCCTTAGGTCGAAACTATGCCGACGGTGCACTCGGCCGAGTGGAAATGTCACTCGGTCGAGGGGCTTCTCTGTGGAAAATATGGGAAAATCGGCATTCTGTACTGTTTAGGCCACTCGATCGAGTGGTCTGCTCACTCGGTCGAGTTAGCTTCTCACTCGGTTGAGTGGGGTCTTCTACAGAACCCTCCAAAATCATTGTTCTGTTTGATAAATTTTTGTCTCCACTTGGTCGAGTGGCTTCTCACTCGGTCGAGTGGAGATTCCACTCGGCCGAGTACATTGTCTCTTCTTCTTTCAGCTGGAGTTGGCCGTGTCAGCGCCACTCGGTCGAGTGAGCTGTCTCACTCGATCGAGTTGGTTGCTTCTTCTTAATAATCTCATCCTTCTCGCTCCTTTCTCCATTCTCTCGCCTTTCTTCCTCTTCTTCTCATCCTCAAGCACTGTGAGCTCCTTGATATCATCGTGATTGATGCTTCAACACGCGTTTATATGCTCTTAGCTCAAAATTGCTCCCAATTGCTCCATATTTCCTGAAATCCAATGAAACATAGAAATAGTGAAATTCATCGTAAAATCGTCGTTTAAACGTTAAATTCGTTATACGAGCAATCATTGTGGCAAGGAAAAATGCAGAAATAAAGTGTAAAATATGAGCATATCAGGCTTCTAATGCTATGGCCTAATCCTAAGTCCAAACACCTACCCAACTTAGGACTCAACTATCTAAATCCTAATGGAGTATCACATGTACTACCCTTACGCACGCCGTAATGCGGTGACATGCATGAGCCACCAAATGTAACGCCCCGCCCCCCAAGAAACACTGGAAGGCGAGGGTGATGGAGAAAGAGAAACGAGAGAGGGGAAAAAATGAGTCAGCAAATTTCTCGCAGGCCACTGTGCGCATACTAGGATAGTACATGTAATGCTCCTACCACTAAAAACAACTCAAGAGACAAACACAGTGACTAAGTAAAAACAACTCAGATGTATATTGATGCACCCGGAACTAACACCTAAAAGCCACTTGGCAGTGTCATTAATGCCAGGCGCTGAATGGTCCCTAAGTATCGGTTCTGGGCTCACGAACGCAAGTGGATGGAGTCAAGTTATAGAATAAAAGATATCGATCCCACAGGGAAAGTAGCGGTGTATTGATCTCAGGTTATTTCTAAATCTCAGAGAGCGGTAGCAGTCGGTTTAGACGATTGGTTGTTTCGTGATATTTGATCAATATAAAGAGACTAGGTCATTAGGACTCACCGCTAGGATCGTCGGAAGTCGATGCTAGGTTAGGACTTCTACGTTGCATTGGTTTTATTGGAGATTGTAGCATCTAGGAAGTGAATTCATGCGTCTAGGTATCATGAACCTAACATATCGTATTCACCCCACTCTCACGATAGATGCATAAGATATGTGCATTAAGGATCTACAATAATCTCACCACTCTCATGGGTCGAATTCTCTCAACTCGTACCACTCTCGTGGGTTAGAGCTTCGAGGTACATTAATGGATCTTATTGACGCAATGGCGATAGCCGTCAATTAGTGGTATAGTTCGTCAGTGGATCCCATCAAGACATGAGCCGGGCATGGTCACGAGTCTCGGTTGCATCTACTAACTCCCTAATTAAATCCGTAGGATACTCCTTAAGCCAATCGATTCCATCGACCGTGGGCACGATCTCAGTACGAGTTCTCCTAGAGATTTTGCTAGATCAACCAAAATACTCCCCTTTTTATGTCCAATGCAACCTAAAAATCCTAACTTCTCATCTTTTTCCTAAGATCCTAGGGCTAATCCATTGGCCCTAGATAGAACTACTCACGCATGGTAGAGAAAACAAAGAAAGATCGGATTTTTACTATGGAATTCATTATAGTAATAAAAAACATATAAAAGATTAGAATACGTACCCAAAGCAAGGTAGATCGATAGCAAGTCACAGAGAATTAAGATCCAATATATTACAAGCAAGAAAGCGCAATAAAAATCAATTCTTTGCTCAATGATAAAAAGCTAGATCCAGAATTCTCAAATTAAATCTCAACTTATGCTAAAAACCTCTACAATTCTCGATGTCTCAAAATATAAAAGGAAATACACTTATATACAAGGGGTAGGGACCCCACAAATAATTTTGAGAAATCTGGAAAGTTGGGGCCGCATGTTGCTTTGGCGCGTCGGCTACTCGACCGAGCAGGTGGCTGCTCGGTCGAGTCAACTCGTTGGCTGCGATTAGCTGCTTCTGCTTGCTTGTTTCTAATGCGGGCTACTCGGTCGAGTAGCCCCCCTGCTCGGTCGAGTAACAGGGGGGTTGACTCGGGTCGAGTCACCTAGCTGATCGGTCGAGTCACCTTGTATCCGTTTCCTATGATGTATCCGCATGTCAGCTCGGTCAAGTAGCTGTAAGCTACTCGGCCCGAGTCACCTGGGAAACTGACTAGGCTGAGGGCTGTTTGAGGGTTTCTCTCGCTCGCTTCTCCTCGTCTCCTCCAATCTTCTTCTAAACTGCAGCAAACTCCCATGGAGCCTTGCCAATGGCGTCCTGGACCCCCTGGATGTGTCCATGTCTCGAATCAACTCTAATTCACTCCAAAATCCCTGAAAATCCACAAATCTATGCAAAACTAGAATATGGCGTTAGGAGTGCATATATAAAAATATGGATTTCGGAGGCGAATATGATATGGAATGAGATGAAATGATGCGGTAAAAACATGGAAAATATGGACATATTAAACCCCCCAAGCTTACCTCTTACTCGTCCTTGAGGAAGACGAATACTAGGCTCATCGGGCGATAAAACTAAGAAATAGAAAAAGGAATAGAAGATGGAGGGGAGCGCTAGATTATTCGATCAGATCTCAAGCCTTAGCTACATATCACGATGCTTCGAAATGAGTCAAATGCTAACATGAATTTCGTATCTTTCGCTTAATATAATACTTGCAAGCATTTAAGATCAAAGAAAGGAAATCCTCAATATTCATGCAGTCAATTCATATCAACATCATGCAATTCATAGAGTCTAGTATTAAAAATGTTGACGATGCACTTTTCAATCAATAGACATAACCGAAGCATATAAGATTCAAATCAGGCATGCAAAAGAGAATAGAAAGGATCATGACATTCATATATTCATCTCAACTTATGAAAAATCTCCATAGCTAGTATTTTTCATAAAGTTTAAGCATTATCAGACATCCCCAATTTTGCACAACTCCACTCTAATGTCATACTCACTCATGTGGTCAAATGGTTCACCCTCCCCCCAAGCTTATCTTGAGGCGTCGCATCTAAGGGATAGGAATATGGAATTTTTGATTTTTCCCAAGTATAAATGTAGCTCCTTGCAAAAAGGATATAAGAAATGATTTTTTTCTTTTCTTTTCTTTTTTTGATGGGAGCAATAGAATATACATATTGATTTTGGCTCCTTTATTGGATTTTTGGAGGCTAACTTTTCTTTTGGGATTTTTGGAAAGTGGATGCGGTATAAGTAACTGTGGGGGTGAAACCAAATGACATGAAGAGATTTATAAAGATATGTGAAGAAGGAAAAGATATATCACTCGGTTCACTCATAAGGTGTGCACAATGGTTCAATAAGATAATACTCTAACTAAACTCATAAGCAGGCATATATATTTTTATTCATTTCGATAAATAATGAAGACATGCTATAAAGCATACAATCATAGCAGGCATGCAGTAAGAAGTGAAATAAGACAACAAGTAGATACTTCAGATATTCTAATGATACATGAAGCTTGGTGCATTTTCAATAAGCATATACTAGATACTACTGCATACATTCAGTTTCAATTTATTTCATGCATTCATATAGAGAAAGCGGCAAAAGAATATATATGCAAGCATACAGGTAGCAAAAGATCGAAATACTCTAACTAGCATGGAAAAAATAATAAGCATCACAATAGCATACTAAAATGCTATAAGAGATATCATCATGTTATCTAGCAAAGGGGGAAAGAAAGGCGGATAAAGTAAAAAAAAACAAGCATGCAAGTATGGTAAAATATGGAAAACATGATGCTGAATGAGAAAAAGAAAAAGGTGGACAAAATGGGTGGAAAATAAAAGTAAAAAGGCGTAAAATAAAAGAAAAAATGAAAATAAAATGCGATATCGCTGATCCTCCAAGCTAAACACAGCAATGTCCTCACTGCTGATAACACGCTGGTTAGGCGGGAAATGAGGCTAGGGTGGGTGGGTGGATATGAAATAGAGAAAATAAATGGGAAATAAAACTGTGCAAATAAAAGAAAAAGTGCAGATGCATATGCATGGAGTGATGCAAGAAATGCAAAATGAGAACAAGCATGCAAGATGATGCAAAGTATGATATGATGCAAATGCTAAATGGACATATCCAAAATGGGTATATGCATGTGCATGATGATGGAGAGATGCAAAATGCAAAATGGGTCCTCCCCCAAGCTGTGTAAGAATAGGGCCCCGAAAAGACAGATGGGCACTAAATATATGTGGGAGGGACATGAGCAAAAATATGATATGTGCATCAGACAGTGACACCACCCTCTGGAGGTGGTGATGGGTCCCGCTGCTGGGGACCAGGTGGAGGGACGATAGCAGAAGTGGTGGGTCTAGAGGACGCTGATGCCTGATAAGATCTAGAAAACCTGTAAGGTCTTGCTCAACTAATTGTTGAGAAGTCCTGCCCCCTATCCTACGAGTTGGAGCATAGCGAGGAACTGGTCACCCTGCTCCTCGTCCCGAAAGGTGACGGCATATGTTGCACGGTTGAGATACAGACAGTCAGAAGGGGTGGTAGTGGGGATGGGCGGAGGGGTCGGACTCGATGAATCGCCAAATTTCGGCTCATGTGTGGGCGAGCATGTACGACAGGTGCGGCGTGTTGGCCTAGAGGAGGGTGCACCGGTGTCGGTATTCCTCGGCCTAACTCGGCGTGGGGGCATCGTGTAAGCAAACAAACGACGTGCGTCGAAGGGTAAAGTAAATAGTGGAAAGAGTGTACCGACATGAGTGTCGCTGTGAGTGCAGAATAATCATGCACGAGTCAAGCCACAAATCCAATGTGATCCCCCAAGCTGCCCAATCCAAATTGTCCTCGAGGAGTGCAATGTTCCAATCGGGTGGCCCGATCGACGGCGCAGGTGGCAGAGACGGCGGCGATGGCGGAGGAGCTGAGTCGAGTAGGTGCTAGGGCAGAGAGACTAGGGGATTGATTAGGGGGTTGCTCAAATAGGATTAGGGTTAGAATCGAGTTGGTTTTAAATTTAAACCAAGCTGAATCGGTTTGAGTCGTGAGCCCCGCTGTTAGGCGTTGCTCGGTCGAGTCAGAAAATAATTAAAATATAGAAATTAAGCTCAGAATTCACTCCCTGTAGCTCGACCGAGTAGGGCAGCTACTCGGTCGAGTCAAATTAGAAACATAGTGATGTTTTTGGCCCTCTTTTGCTCTCCATGCAGCTCAACCGAGTAGGGTAGCTACTCGGTCGAGTCGTTTAAGCTTTCCAGAGCACCCATTTAGCACTTTTGGGCCTCTCCCTGCAGCTCGACCGAGTAGGATAGCTACTCGATCGAGTCGAATTAGAAATAAAGTGCTCTCTTTCGACCTTTTTGGGCTCTGTCTGTAGCTCGACTGAGTAGGTGGATACTCGGTCGAGTCGCAATTAATTTCCCTAGCCACTTTTTTGCCTTCATCTCCAGCTTTCTGCAGCTCGTACTGTAGCTCGACCGAGTAGGGTGCTACTCAGCCAAGTCGAGATAAATTTCCAAAAACTGTTTTTAGGCCATTTCTCCAGTTCCCTATAGCTCGGCCGAGTAGGGGGCTACTCGGCCAAGTTGCCTGTAACTTTTTCTCCCCCAAGCTTGTACTTCTCTTAAGATGCTCTTCTCTTGGTTCCTTCTCCTTCTTTTCATCGTTTATCGCGCTCTCTTTATTGTTCAACCTGTAGAAGGAGGAACTCATCAGCTTTTTGTGTATTTCATTTTTTCTTAGAATTAAAAGCGTATTTATATTTTTTTGAATAAGAAAAGAAAAACAAAAAGGTAAAACAAAAGCTAAGGAATAGAAAGTCGGGTTGCCTCCCGATAAGTGCTTATTTTAAGTCGTAAGCTCGACTCCCTCAAGATTTTCAATGAGTGGCGGGGCATTCCTCGAGGAAGTATGTCTCCTCTTGTCCAATCGGCTCTCCTTCTACATACGGCTTTACTCTTTGGTCGTTCACTTTGAACTTTCCGTTCTTCCCTTAGAGTTCTATGGCACCCCCTGGAAATTGATCGCTCCGGGATGTAACCCCAAAGAACGGTTGTAGTTTTACCGCAAGTGCACGGTGTAGCAGCGAGCGGGTTATCGAACACAGGGAGGACGAATGACCGTGCTTGTTCCAATCAACCTGGCTATTTAAGAAGAGAGAAATTTGACTTTGGCGATCCTGTCACAATCGTCAGAAAAAGTATGGAAATATCAAATCAAATAAAGAACGTCTAGGGAATGGGGAATTCCCGCTACTCACCGTCTTTCGTAAATGTGGTTCATCGGTATCAAAATTGCAAGAATAAGATTTTGGATGAACTAGTTACAACTGAATGTAGAACCAAGCTCACGCTCTCGCGCTATTGCCGGTCTATAGCTATCCTAGGTTCGGGTCCAATCTCTTGCAAACCCTAGCCTAGGGAAGCTAGCATTAGGGTCAACATCATCGTGCGCACCGAGCCCAATCTCTTGCAAAATCGGCCCGCGACCTAGTTTGGGATATTTCCTACCCATCCAATCTCTTGCAAACGGGTATTGGCACGGAATTGGAACCGGAAACCCTAGTATCGGTCCAATCTCTTGCAAACCGATACTACGGAAATTCGATTCCAACCCAATTCGGATTTCTAGGGTTTCCTATCGAATTGGGATCCAATCTCTTGCAAATCCCAATCGGTATGAACTCCTAGCCATCCGTAGTAAATTGATCCCAATCTAATCCCTAATAGCAATTCTAGCAAAATTCCTACCAATTCATCACAATTATGAAATAGGGCTTGTAGGGTTCATCCCCACGCCCCAAGACGTGGTGACTACTTACAATTCATAGCAAGATCACAAAAATAATCAATGAAATAAGCAATAGAATTCATCACAATATTGAGATATGCAATAAAAATAGAATTTTTAGAGGAGAGAAAACACAAACCAATGGAGTTCTTCAAATAATTCTACAAAAATCAACTTTTGTCTCCTCTCCAATCTCAAGAATAAAGCTAAAAAGTTAATCTAAAAGGCTAAAAAAATCTAAGAGAAAAGCTCTCTCCAAAACTTGGGTAAAAACAGGGGTTAAATACCCCCCAAAATCGTCCAAAAACTGTGACCAAAATACCCCTGCGCAGCCTGTTTTCCGCAATTTTCGCTACATGCAGCGCGTCGCACTCGGCCGAGTGACAAAAGTCGCTCGGCCGTGTGAGTAACCCTGTAATTTTCCAGTAAGTCTTGATCTTCAGGGGTCTTCACTTCGGGGGCGGCTCGGCCGAGTGAGTTATCGTCACTCGGCCGATGGCTTCATGGTACTCGGGCGGTCGGGATTATCCACTCGGACGAGTGGGTCTTCTGAAGCTCAGGCAGCCGAAAAACAGTAACATGGCGATTTTTGAATGGCTTCGTCTGGGCGCCACTCGGGCGGACGGGATGTCGTCACTCGGCCGATGTGGTCTCTGTCGCTCGGCCGAGTGCACGTATGAATCGTGTCTGATCTGGTCGGCCGAGCGGTGTCTCGCTGGTCGGCCGAGTGGCTCCTCCACTCGGCCGAGTGGGACACAAAACATGCCCAAACAGCTTGTTTTGGCCTCCTCGTTGCTCCTGCGACGTCCGTTCTTCTTCCTCTCCTCTCTAACAGCAAAATACCCCTCGGTGAGGTCGTTGGTGACCGTCTGGAGCAAGCGCATCTTGAGATCACTCCAAATCGCGCCAAATCACCTGAAATGCGACAAAAACAACAAATCGTGAAAAGCATCGCAATATCGTCGATATATCGTGAAAAACATGATTTGGGCGATCTAAATGGCATGCAAACATGCGGGAAAAATAATCTCACCGAGTATAGAATATTACTTAGCCTAGGTTGTCGTGCAATGTCAAGTAGTCACACTCTCTCACATCAATGGATTCCCTCCCCCAAGCTTATCTATAAGCACGGTGGCATAAAAAATATTCACATCCCCATTTTTGTAAAGCTCCAAAAGCAAATGAAAATGAAAACGGAAAGAGAGAAGAAAGAAAGAAAGTAAGTGAGATGGGATCTTTTATTGAGGATTTTTCCTTTTTTTTTCTCTTTTTTTTTCTTTTCTTTTGTTTTTTTTATATAGCATATGTACACAACGATCCCAACTCAAAGAGAGATAATGATATACAAGAATATTTTCTCTTTTCTCCCTTTTTTTATTTGGGATATTTGGAGCTAGGAATTAATAGCGGGGAAATGCCATATAATAGAATCGCTAAGGGGAGATTCACCAATGATTTTAAAAGTAGAGAAATGATGTTCAAGATTTTTGGAGAAAGAAATAGATATATCTCTCGGTTCACTCTATAAGACATGCACGACAACTTCAGCAGGGTAATCTAATCTACTCAGTTTCGATCACAAAAAAGCTAACTAATCCAGATTTATCATAGCTAACATCATTCAATCATCCTGAAGTGAAATGTACAATTCATGCATATAGAAGTGATATAGGAAAGGAAATCGGTACTCCAGATATAGGCATTCAATGCGTGAATCTTGGTGTGTTTTCTGTGATAGCATACATATGAATATTCAGACTCAGCTAATAATAAAATTTCTTCCATTTTCATGTGGAAAAAGTGTGGGTTACTATCTCTAGATGCAAGGCAAGTCATATCATATGATATCAGAAATAGAGTCTAAGACATGACAAATAAAGCATGCATATAGAGTAAGCTAACTCCACGTAATCATCATCATAGAAAAGTCATCTCTAGCATGAGATGAAAAAGAAAGAAATAAAGATAAAGGGAAAATAGAACTATTTACAATGCGGCACGCAGAAAAATAAGAAAAACGTGATGCATGGTAAAATGAGAAAAAATGATGAAAATAAGTGCAAAAGCGGAAAATGGCGTGAAAAACTAAAAATAAAGGTGGCAAATCGAAAAAGAACGTGAGAACTCACTCCCCCAAGCTAAATGGCACAGTGTCCTCAATGTGCAAAGTGGGGCACACCGAGAGACAAGTAAAGGGAGGGGAAAGTGAGGGTGCATGCATGATGATAAAATGAAAATAAAAAGAAAAATAAAGAAAGGAAAATATGATACGGACATGATGTATGCACAGATAGGAGTGATACAGATATATAGATGTGTCACCAAAAACTCTCCCTCTCTCCCCAAAAAAAGATATATAAAGATATGGTCGAAATGAGAATCCCAACGGTAAAAATAATCGATGGCATCAAGGGTGCCTAAGAAGGTGGTGCTGCGCCGTCTCCGTCCTGAGGCGGAAGTGGTGGCGGTGGCTGGACAGGCTGCTGAGCGGGTGTGGGTGTGGAAGTGGTAGCAGGCTGAGTGTGTGTGGAAGCGTGGGTGGGAACCTGCTGGGTGGGTGGGGGTACGCGGGGGAGACGCTCCAGGACCTGGGTAAGACAGTAGTGAATCTGCGGGAGCAGGTCGAAGCGGTGAGCCATATCGGTGACGGTGGCGAACAGGGTCCGAAGGTCGCCTCTGAGGCCACTCACCGCCCCCTCTAGAGCACGAATGCTCTGAAGTACAGTGTCAGGGGGAGGTGGTGCAGAGGGACGCACCGGTCGGGGCTATGCAGGGCGGGGCTGGCGTACTCGGGTCGCGTAGGTGATGGGCTCAGCAGGGAAGGGAACGAAAGGTGCTGTGCTCACGAATGTGGGCCTGGCCTCAGTGTGAGGTCGAGGCACCGGCTGGTGAGAAGTGGAGGCAGCAGCAACGAAAGAAGAATACAAAAGAGGCAGCGAGGTGGCCGGAGAGGTCGGTGGCACAGAAGTGTGGACAGACGCCATGACACTCTCGGAAAATACAGCAGCAGTGGAAACAGAGGGCTCTCCGCACTCAACTACGGTCGGCGGGCGCTCGGGTGGGGCAGAAGAAACAGGCTCAGCAGACAGAGGGCCAATGGTGGTGGTGACAGCCTCGGAAGCAGTGGAGGTGGGCTCAGATAAGGTACTCCCGACACCGACAGAGGTGGGGACAGAGGTGTCAGGAGCAGCGGAAACATCAGGTATAGGCTGAGGGGCAACGGGGTCAACAGGGGCAGCAGGCTCGGCAGGGGCAACAGGGTCTACGGGGGCAGCGTGGGCAGCGTGGGCCTACTCGGCCTCCTCGGCCTCCTCGGCCTCGAGCACGTAAGCAGCTGGGATGAGAACATCCATCGCAGGGAGCCAGTCCACATGGGCTGGTGCAATCTGAGTCCGAGCTGGGCTCGGAAGAATCATGTAATCGGCACCGTAAGGGCCGTGCAACCAGACCCAGTGTCGCTCACCGTGCGGACGAAGCATCTTCATCCGGGCCATAACATCAATCGACAGAGAAGTGGGGCCCGGTACTCGTCGCAGGTCGTCAGGGAAGTCCTCGCCGGTCATAAGGGCAAGCAAGGTGATCAGGCCGCCGAAGCATATCGGTGAGCGAGCGCCCACCGATACAATGATGCGGTCCAAAAACCATGCCGCGACATCAATCACGACGGCGGGGACAAGCTCATCGCCATCCCTAGATAGAGCTGGGCCGTGTCATCGCGTAGAGCATGTAGAGCTCTGGCGTAGACATCGTGACAGGCTCATATCTGGCCAAAAAGGTCGTCGCCATAAGGCGCTGAGCTATACGTAGGCAGGGATGGACAATGGCCGAGGCCTTGGCACTACTAGGGTCAAAGGCAGCGTGAAGACCCGTAATCCGGGCCCAGAAGGCACCGGCGTCGAAGGAAGGTGGGGGGATATGGGTGGGGGCGTAACCTCGATCGGCCCCGGGGACATCGGGCCACGAGAAAAATGCTCTCATCATACCGAGAGTAACCTGGCACTCCCGGTCCATGAACCGAAACGAGCATCCCTCGTCGGTCCGGGCGATCGAACTCAGTACCTCACGTGTCGGACGGACAAACGTGTCCGCCGACACCTGTAAGAAATCTCGCCAGCCCACGTTGTCGTACAACGTGAGCATCCCCTCTAGTACCCCCAGGCGTCCTAGGTCGGCAAGGTGTGCAAACCTGGAGGGTACGATCGAGCGCTGGGAGATACGCTCGAAAGCGACGCGGTGTGCGTCGTTCCGGAACGTGATCCCCAGCGGCCCGATCAGTGGAGCCGGAGGTGGTGGCTGTGGAGCGGCAGGGAGCAGCTGTGTGGGGTGTGCGGGCTGTGCAGGCTCCGCAGGATGTGCGGGGTGTGTGGGGCCTGCAGGCTGTGCTGGGTGGACGGTGTGTGTGGGAGAAGGCGGAGGAGAGTCCTTCAACTCGTGGGAGGGGCCGGCGTCATCTGACCGCTTCCGCTTGGCGGAAGCTCTCTTCGACCGCGGCCGTGTCCGGGGCGGCATATCGGCCCCGAGCGTGCGCCGAAAAACGTGAAAAGTGCGGCGTGTGCAAAATAAAGGAAAGAGTGTACCCCAGACACGTCGCGAGTGCTAAGCAATCGAAGCGTGCGAAGACAGCGCCTCCGCGAAGCCCGAATCAGTCCCTAGAAGCTCCCCTGGGCTCCCATAAGCTCCCAAAAACAACCTGCGCATGAAATGGAGATATCAGCGGGTAATATTCAAAACGTATGGAGCATTAGGGGTATAATAGATAGATATAGAAATCAATTTGGGTTAGGGGTTCGTTTAACACATGGATCCTCGAAAAATACACAAAAAGAGGAGAAAAAGGCGAAATAGGTGATACCGGAGGTGGCCGGAGTGGTGGCCGCCGGCTGCGACTCGGGCGAGGCGCGGCGGGGCTCGGCCAGCGGTGGCTGGCCGAGCAGTGGCGCGAGGTGGCCGGTCAGGCGAGTGGGTGGCGCGAGCGAGGGGAATCGGGCGAGGGAGCTGAACAGTCGGGGGCGATTGGGTTTTTTGCGTTTCAAAAAACGTGCCCCCCCTCGGCCCTTTACATAGTAAAAGTTACGACTCGGCCGAGTGACTAGGTCACTCGGCCGAGTGGGATCAATTGAAAATTCCTCCCCGCTTACACTTCGGCCGAGTGTCCTTGCCAGCCTCGGCCGAGTGGAGTAAGTCCATTCGGCCGAGTGGCTCAAGCTACTCGGCAAGACTCGCCCTAGGAGCGTATCTGTTTTACTCGGCCGAGTGAATATATATACTCGGCCGAGTAGCAGTTATACTGAAATCAGGAAAATAAACAGAGAGTTGGGTACAGCAGACTTCCCTCATTCGTGAGCGGCTCGGCCGGACGAACTTGTGTACTCGGCTGAGTGACTAGTATACTCGGCCGAGTGAGCCTTGTGTTCTGCTGTTTGCCTTCGTTTGGGCTCTAAACTCCGTCTTTCTTCCTCCAGTCGATTTCATCTTCCTCCTAAGCATCGAGCACCTTCCTGGGGCGCTCCTCGTCGTCTCGTTCATCCTCCTTATGATGGATTTGCCTATCTCCTCTCCTGTCAAGAAAAATAGGACCCGTTATCACAAAATTTTTGGGCGAACGACTCAAAACACTAAAAATTTCTAAAACAAAAATGAAAGAAAAATGAAAATAAAGCAATAACCATCGGGTTGCCTCCCGACAAGCGCTCGTTTAAGGTCGTGAGCTCGACCCCCTATGATTTTCAATTAATGCGGGATGTTTGGTGCATATGAGATGCACCCATCAAACTTTCCGGGGAGAACGCTTGGGTTCGGAAGTGGCGGCGGCGTGTTCTCTCTCGGTGGTCTCCCGTCTCGAATAGTGTTGGGGGGAGGCTCCCCCAAGCTAGCGTTTGCTCCGGTCAACGGCTTCACCGGTGACGCCGATTTCCGTATCGGCGGAGCTTTCTTCGGAGACTTTAATTTCGAGAGCTTGCAGAGCTCTCGAATCCTTGCGACATCAGCGTCGCCTTCATCATTTTCAGCGGAGAGGTCGGGGGAATCATCTATCTTCTCATCTCGGCCTAAATCCGGGCCTTCCTCGAAATCCTCATCGAAAAGAGCGCCAATTGAGTGGGGGATCGCCTCCTCTATTACCTCATCAAGGAGGTCCATGTAGTCAAGCTCCTCGTGGTAAGGCATGTGTTTCATAGACTTAGGAATGTGAAGCTCCACCTCGATGTTGCCGACGTTTAAAGTTAGGGTACCTTCACGCACGTCGATAATGACTTCGGCGGTGGCGAGGAACGGGCGTCCAAGTATCAATGACGTGTCTCCCTCCTCCTTAACGTCCATGATCACGAAGTCACATGGCAAGCATATTCCCCCCGGGACTTGTAGCGGGATGTCTTCGGCGATCCCTACCGGCCTTGTTATCCGTCCATCGGCTAATTGTATGCGCATGTCGGTAGGTTTCAACTTCGTCCCAGTGTTTAGCCTTAAGAACATGGAGAGAGGCATGAGCCTTACGCAAGCCCCTAAATCTACCAACGCCTTTTGAAGAGGGACGCCGCCCAAGGTGCAAGGAATCCGAAAACTCCCCGGGTCTTTAAATTTGGCCGGCTCCTTCTCTCTCTTGGTGAACCAAGAGTCCTCCTCGGCTAGCATGATCTTCTCCTTCCTCTTTCTCCCCGAAATCAAGTCCTTTAAGAATTTAGCATATGTGGGGATCTCCACGATGGCGTCGAGGAAGGGAATGTTGAGGCTAACCCCTCTTAGATACTCGAGAAACTTTGCTAGCCTTTTCTCCATTTTCGCTCTAGCAAGCCTTTGGGGGAATGGGACCGGTGGCATGAAGCGCCCCTCCTCAATCAATTGCTCCGCTCTAGATTTCTCCTTTTCTTGTGGCTCCTTCTCCTTCTCGACTTCAACTACCGGTTCAATTGGCTCCAAACTTTCCTCCACGGGCTCCTCGGTAGGAATCATGGCGGGGTGGTATCCTTACCGCCTCTAGTAGTAACGGCAACTATGGCATTAATGTGGCCGGTGTTGCCCCGTGGGTTTTGCTCGGGTTGCGCCGGCAATCGTTGAGTGTTCCGATTGAGCAACGCCAATTGCTCCGATATTTGAGCCACAATAGTATTAAGGGAGTCTTGCCCCGCCTTCAAGGTAGCATTGACCTTATTTTGCTCGACCATAAACGCCTCCACTCTAGCTTCGAAGTCGGATCGTTGTTGAGCTTGTGGAGGGTTTTGATTTTGATTCCTCCACCCTTGATTGTATCCGGGCGGCCTATATGGTGGAACTTGTTGCTTCGGTTGGAAATTTTGTTGTGGAGGCCCCCTCGGCGGATAGTGTTGTTGTTGGGGTGGTGGTGGTCGAGCTTGTTGAGGTGGTTGTTGTGGCGGGTTCAAAGCTCCTTCATTGATGGCGTAAGAGAATCCGGGATGATTTCTTGTGGCCGGATTGGCCCAATATCCTTGGTTCCCCGCGACATATTGTACTTGCTCCAAGGATCCTTCTCCTTGCTCTCCTCCCACATACATGGCTTGAGATTGGTCTTGCCAATCACACATTTGGTTCGTTGGTGCGGAGGTGGAAGGGGTTCCTTGGGGCTCCGTGATAAACTTCTCCAGTCTCTCCACCACCTTGTGGAGAGAGTCAAACTTGCTTGTAAGCTCCGCTACGGCCTTCGCTTCATAGATACTAGTCGGCTTCAAGGAGGACGTAGAGTGTCCTCGCTCATCGCCCCATTGTTGATTGTTGGAGGCCATCTCCTCAATTAGGGCCGTAGCTTCTTCGGGAGTCTTTGATAAGATAGCACCATTTGCCGCGGCATCAATAATTTGTTTGGTCCCCTGTTGGAGACCATTGTAGAAGCTATGAACTAGCTCCCAATCTTCAATGCTATGGTGCGGGCATTGATGCTGCAGATCTTTAAAACGTTCCCAAGCCTCGTAGAGCGTCTCTTGGGGTCCTTGCTTGAAGGACATGAGAGCGCTCCGGATCTTCACCGTCTTGGAGGGCGGATAGAACTTGTCAATGAATGCACTCGCCAACTCGTCCCAAGTGGTGAAGACCCCCTCAGCCTGCGTCCTCAGCCAATAAAGTGCCTTGTCTTTTAGCGTGAAGGGGAAGAGACGCAGTCTGATGGCATCGATGGAGACCCCCGGCATCTGAAATGTGGCGCACTTCGACAAGAATAATTGGATGTGGTAGTGAGGATTTTCATGGGCATTCCAATGAAATGGATCCTGCTGCATCAGAACCACTAGTCCAGTCTTTAGCTCGAAGTTCTTGTCAGCTGCCAACTCCGGCATGGCAATGGATGAGGTCGTAGAAGATGTCTTAGGCCGAAGCCTATCTCGAATAGAAATTATCCTCGCCATCCTTGCCGCTAATTGGTCCGCAGTTTCCGGGTTGGTCATAAACCTCCCTTCCCGATCTTGTCTCCTTTCCGCTCTAAGTCTCCGCGCGGTACGTTCGATCTCGGGATCAAATAATATAGCTTCAGGGTCCGCCGTAGATCTCGTGTACATGCACAGGGAAAACAGAGTTTCAAAGAAATGATTAGTAACATAGAAGGGTTAGGTAGAATTAAAGAAATAAAATAATAATAATAAAAAGAAATAGCTAGGGTGGTAAGATCAAACGTAATCGCCTCCCCGGCAACGGCGCCAAAAACTTGATCGCTCCGGGATGTAACCCCAAAGAACGGTTGTAGTTTTACCGCAAGTGCACGGTGTAGTAGCGAGCGGGTTATCGAACACAGGGAGGAAGAATGACCGTGCTTGTTCCAATCAACCTGGCTATTTAAGAAGAGAGAAATTTTCCTTTGGCGATCCTGTCACAATCGTCAGACAAAGTACGGAAATATCAAATCAAATAAAGAACGTCTAGGGAATGGGGAATTCCCGCTACTCACTGTCTTTCGTAAATGTGGTTCATCGGTATCAAAATTGCTAGAATAAGATTTTGGATGAACTAGTTGCAACTGAATGTAGAACCAAGCTCATGCTCTCGCGCTGTTGCCGGTCTATAGCTATCCTAGGTTCGGGTCCAATCTCTTACAAACCCTAGCCTAGGGAAGCTAGCATTAGGGTCAACATCATCGTTCAATCGCGCACCGAGCCCAATCTCTTGCAAACTCGGCCCGCGACCTAGTTTGGGATAGTTCCTACCCATCCAATCTCTTGCAAACGGGTATTGGCACGGAATTGGAACCGGAAACCCTAGTATCGGTTCAATCTCTTGCAAACCGATACTACGGAAATTCGATTCCAACCCAATTCGGATTTCTAGGGTTTCCTATCGAATTGGGATCCAATCTCTTGCAAATCCCAATCGGTATGAACTCCTAGCCATCCGTAGTAAATTGATCCCAATCTAATCCCTAATAGCAATTCTAGCAAAATTCCTACCAATTCATCACAATTATGAAATAGGGCTTGTAGGGTTCATCCCCACGCCCCAAGACGTGGTGACTACTTACAATTCATAGCAAGATCACAAAAATAATCAATGAAATAAGCAATAGAATTCATCACAATATTGAGATATGCAATAAAAATAGAATTTTTAGAGGAGAGAAAACACAAACCAATGGAGTTCTTCAAATAATTCTACAAAAATCAACTTTTGTCTCCTCTCCAATCTCAAGAATAAAGCTAAAAAGTTAATCTAAAAGGCTAAAAAAATCTAAGAGAAAAGCTCTCTCCAAAACTTGGGTAAAAACAGGGGTTAAATACCCCCCAAAATCGTCCAAAAACTGTGACCAAAATACCCCTGCGCAGCCTGTTTTCCGCAATTTTCGCTACATGCAGCGCGTCGCACTCGGCCGAGTGACAAAAGTCGCTCGGCCGTGTGAGTAACCCTGTAATTTTCCAGTAAGTCTTGATCTTCAGGGGTCTTCACTTCGGGGGCGGCTCGGCCGAGTGAGTTATCGTCACTCGGCCGATGGCTTCATGGTACTCGGGTGGTCGGGATTATCCACTCGGCCGAGTGGGTCTTCTGAAGCTCAGGCAGCCGAAAAACAGTAACATGGCGATTTTTGAATGGCTTCGTCTGGGCGCCACTCGGGCGGACGGGATGTCGTCACTCGGCCGATGTGGTCTCCGTCGCTCGGTCGAGTGCACGTATGAATCGTGTCTGATCTGGTCGGCCGAGCGGTGTCTCGCTGGTCGGCCGAGTGGCTCCTCCACTCGGCCGAGTGGGACACAAAACATGCCCAAACAGCTTGTTTTGGCCTCATCGTCGCTCCTGCGACGTCCGTTCTTCTTCCGCTCCTCTCCAACAGCAAAATACCCCTCGGTGAGGTCGTTGGTGACCGTCTGGAGTAAGCGCATCTCGAGATCACTCCAAATCGCGCCAAATCACCTGAAATGCGACAAAAACAACAAATCGTGAAAAGCATCGCAATATCGTCGATATATCGTGAAAAACATGATTTGGGCGATCTAAATGGCATGCAAACATGCGGGAAAAAGGTGTAAAATAAGGAGTGATCAGAGGTATACTTACTTTCATGTAGGTGCCGGACCACCTCGATTTTAGCTTCCCGTGGAAGAGTCGTAGTCTTGAATTGTAGAGGAGCACTTGGTCACCGACATCGTAGCGCCTCACCGTGATGTTCGTCATGATAGACCTTGGTCCTCTCCTTCTCCTTATACATCCTTGCGTTCTCATAGGCGTGACGCCTGATTTCGTCAAGCTCGTTGGTGCTCAATAATCATCTCGTGGCAGCGCTCTGGTAGTCAAAGTTCATTTTCTTTATCACCCAATATGCTCTATGTTCCAATTCCACTGGCAGGTGGCATGCTTTTCCATATACAAACCTATAAGGAGTCGTCCCTATAGGGGTCTTGATAGCGGTGGGTATGCCCAAAGAGCGTCACTCAACTTTTGAGACCAATCCTTTCTTGATGCACTCACCGTCTTCTCTAGGATGCTCTTGATCTCTCTATTGGATACTTCTACTTGGCCACTCGTTTGGGGGGGACATGCAAGGCCGATCTTGTGTTGTACTCCGTACTTCTTAAACATTGCCTCAAACTTCTTTTCGATAAAGTGGCTTCCCCATCACTTATGATCGTTCTTGGGACTCCAAACGAGGGAAGATTGTGTGCTTGAAAATCTTGGCCAATACTCTTATGTCATGTGTTGGGGTGGCTATGGCTTCCACCCACTTTGAGACATAATCAACTGCAACCAAAATGTACTTGTTGCCGTCACTTGATGGGAAAGGTCACATGAAATCAACGCCCCAACAGTCGAACAATTCTATCTCCAAAATGCCTTGTAAGGGCATCTCGTTCTTCTTTGTGATGTTTCCCATTCTTTGGCACTTGTCGCATGCTCTAATGTATTCATTGGCATCTCTAAAGATGGTGGGCCAATAGAAGCTGCTTTGGAGAATTTTCGTTGTGGTTTTGGTGACTGCTGCATGTCCCCCGCAAGGTTGGTCATGGCAATGTGACATCACGGAAGTGGCCTCTTCTTTCGAAATACATCGTCTGATGATCCCATCGGCGCATGTTTTGAACAAGTATGGGTCATCCCAAAAATAGTTCTTGGCATCATATAAGAATTCCTCCTCTGATAGGTTGCCATCCCATGCGGGATTATGGGGCTTACCAAATAGTTGACTATGTCGGCGTACCAAGGTGCTTCATAGGAGGATGTCACAAATAATTGCTCGCCAGTGAAAGATTCATCGATCGATAAGTTGTCATCTCCATACTTTTGAATCAGCCGCAAAAGATGGTCTGCCACTACATTCTCAGCTCATTTCTTGTCCTTGATTTCTATATCAAACTCTTGAAGGAGGAGAATCCATTGTATCAAGCGTGGCTTTGCATCCTTCTTGCTCAACAAGTATTTTAGTGCTGCATGGTCCGTGTGGATTATTACCTTTGATCCCAAAAGATAAGATCTGAACTTTTCGATAGAGTACACCACGTCAAGTAATTCCTTCTTTGTAGTTGTGTAATTCTTCTAAGCGTCATCCAAAGTCTTGCTAGCATAGTATATTGCATGAAGCTTTCCCCCTTTTTGTTGGCCTAAAACAACTCACACCGCTTAGTCACTAGCATCACACATCAATTCAAAGGGTAGGTTCCAATCCGGTGGTTGTATAATAGGTGTTGAGATGAGAGCTTCCTTCAACCTATTAAAAGCTAGCTAGCAAGCATCAGAAAAAACAAAAGGAGCATCCTTCGCATGGAGCTCCGTAAGAGGCCAAGCAATTCTAGAAAAATCCTTTATAAAGTGACGGTAATAACCAGCATGGCCTAGAAAACCACGGATACCCTCAAGGTTGGTGGTAGGCAGAAAGTCTTTGATGACCTCAACTTTGGCTTTGTCAACTTCAATTCCCTTAGAGGTGATGACATGACCAAGCACGACTCCCTCTGTCACAATGAAGTGTCACTTTTCCCAATTTAAAGTCTAAGTTATTTTCATGGCATTGTTCTAAAACTTTAGACAAATTAGCTAAACAAGCATCAAAGCCGGTTCCATAAACAGAAAAGTCATCCATGAAAACTTCCATTATATTTTCATTGAAGTCCGAGAAAATAGACGACATGCACCTTTGGAATGTCGCGGGTGCATTACATAATCCAAACGGCATTCTTCGGTATGCAAATGTGCCATATGGACATGTAAATATCGTCTTTTCTTGGTCCTAACGATACAATGGGATTTGGAAGAATCCGGAATACCCATCAAGGTAACAAAAGTATTTGTGCTTGGCAAGTCACTCAAGCATTTGATCAATGAAGGGGCGAGGAAAGTGGTCTTTTCTGGTGGCTTTATTGAGTTTTCTATAATCAATACACATGCGCCAACCAGTGACATTCCTAGTGGATATTAATTCATTTTTATCGTTTCTTACATGGTCATGCCCCCTTTCTTGGGGACAACCTGAATAGGGCTAACCCATTTACTGTCGGAAATGGGATAGATAATATCGGCCTCTAGCAGTTTTAACACCACCTTTTTCACTACCTCTTTCATGTTAGGATTCAGTCGCCTTTGAGCCTCGATGGAGGTAGCTTCCTTATCCTCATGATGGATTCTATGGGTGCATATGGTGTCGCTAATGCCTTTCAGGTCTGCAATGCTATACCATATTACCTTCCTATGAGCTTCGAGGATTTTAAGGAGGCTTTCTAATTGTGGCTCGGTAAGGGAGGCGTTAACGATGATGGGGTAAGTGGAGTTCTCCCCTAAGAATCCATATTTTAAATTAGCAGGAAGAGCTTTCAGATCTACTTGAGGGGGCGTTGTACCCACATCGTCGCTTGCATGTGAAAAGGATGTGTCCCAACTGTTGGTTCGGATTCTGGAAATTCCTCATCGGTAGATTCATAAGATGAACAAGGTGATGCTGGTGCATTGTGGTAGACGTCTGTGGAGTCCATATCTATAGGGATTTGTTCTGTAGTGCATCTATTAGTAGAAATAGAGTTTTTAGATCTGCATGCACTATCGAGTGTATAGTCAAGAAGGCTTCCCTGATTGATGTCACTCTAGAAAGGTCCAGGATCTGTGTATTCATCGTAGTTGTAGTCTTCGTGTGTCTCAGTCTGGAGGATGTTGTCACCACAGGAGCGTAGAGTGTCTCCCTTGTACTGCACATAAACTCCATCGGTGATAAGGACGCCGTCCAAGGCATCTGCATTCTGGAAGGTGGTCGCAATGAAGACTGAAAGTTCTTGAACAACCGGGTCTTCTGCAGGGAATTCTACTGGACCATTGGTCCATACATCAGTCACTACGCTTTCTAGTGTACTTAAGAGCTGGGAGTCATCCAATGGTTCAAATTAGCTAGTCTCTCTTCAGCATGCGTCAACTGGTAGAGCTTCTACAGCCTGGAGAAACATCACGTCCCCTTCGAAGCTTATGTGGATGTCGTCCTCGATGGTACTTGCATCCGAAACCTTGTTCATTCTATGATCCATAACCATTTTTTGATTTTCGTTACCTTCCACGTAGGTTCCTGCTCCGATAAATTAGACTGTATCAAGCAATTCTCTCGATGCACCTTCGACCATGGCTTCATCCATGCGTGAGTCCTGAAGGCCATATTTAAGGTATGGAGAAAAGCTAATCTCATCCGAGTCACTATCAGATTCACTGCTCCATTGCACTTGCATCACCATCTCCATCATGTCTGATTTCGTATTAATGACTATTGACTGGAGAGAAGTGTTAGTAGCAAAGTAATAAAATAGAATAAAAGGATGGAACGACAAGAGATGGTAAGATGTGCTAACAATTTCTTCAAAATAAAAATAGCCTCAGTAACACCGTACATTCCCCGGCAACGGTGACAAAAACTTGATGCACCTGAACTAACACCTAAAAGCCACCTGGCAGTGTCACTAATGCCAGTCGCTAAATGGTCCCTAAGTATCGGTTCCGGGCTCATGAACGCAAGCGGACGGTGTCAAATTATAGAATAAAAGATATCAATCCCACAGGGAAAGTAGCGGTGTATTGATCTCAGGATTTCTAAATCTCAGAAAGAGGTAGCAGTCGGTTTGGACGATTGGTTGTTTGGTGATATTTGATCAATATAAAGATACTAGGTCATTAGGACTCACCACTAGGATCGTCGGAGGTCAATGCTAGGTTAGGACTTCCACGTTGCATTAGTTTTATTGGGGATTGTAGTATCTAGGAAGTGAATTCATACGTCTAGGCATCATGAATCTAACATATCGTATTCACCCCACTCTCGCGATCGATGCATATGATATGTGCATTAAGGATATACAATAATCTCACCACTCTCGTGGGCCGAATGCACTAAACTCGTACCACTCTCGTGGGTTAGAGCTTTGAGGTATTTTGATGGCTCTTATTGATGCAATGGTGGTAGCCATCAATTAGTGGTATAGTTCGTCGGTGGATCCCATCAAGACACGAGCCGGGCATGGTCACGAGCCTCGGTTGACTCCACTAACTCCCTAATTAAATCCGTAGGATACTCCTTAAGCTAATCGATTCCACCGACCGTGGGCACGATCTCAGTACGAGTTCTCCTAGGGATTTTGCTAGATCTACCAAAATACTCCCCTTTTTATGTCCAATGCAACCTAAAAATCCTAACTTCGCATCTTTTTCCTAAGATCATAGGGCTAATCCATTAGCCCTAGATAGAACTACTCACGCATGGTAGAGAAAGCAAAGAAAGATCGGATTTTTTCTATGGAATTCATAATAGTAATCAAAAACATATAAAAGAATAGAATACGTATCCAAAGCGATGTAGATCGATAGCAAGTCACAAAGAATTAAGATCCAATAGATTCCAAGCAAGAAAGCGCAATGTAAATCAAGTCTGTGCTTAATGATAAAAACCTAGATCCAGAATTCTCAAATTAAATCTCAACTTACACTAAAAACCTCTATAATTCTCGATGTCTCAAAAAATAAAAGGAAAATCACTAATATACAAGGGGTAGGGACCCCACAAATAATTCTGAGAAATCTGGAAAGTTGGGGCCGCATGTTGCTTGGGCGCGTCGGCTACTCGACCGAGCAGGTGGCTGCTCGGTCGAGTCAACTCGTTGGATGCGGTTTGCTGCTTCTGCTTGCTTGTTTTTGATGCAGGCTACTCGGTCGAGTAGCCCCCTGCTCGGTCGAGTAACAGGGGGGTCGACTCGGGTCGAGTCACCTAGCTGCTCGGTCGAGTCACCTTGTATCTGTTTCCTATGTTGTATCCGCGTGTCAGCTCAGTCGAGTAGCTGTAAGCTACTCGGCCCGAGTCACCTGGGAAACTGACTAGGCTGAGGGCTGTTTGAGGGTTTCTCTCGCTCGCTTCTCCTTGTCTCCTCCGATCTTCTTCTAAACTACGGTAAACTCCCATAGAACCTTGCCAATGGCGTCCTGGACACGCTGTATGTGTCCATGTCCCGAATCAGCTCCTATTCGCTCCAAAATCTATGCAAAACTAGAATATGGCGTTAGGAGTGCATATATAAAAATAAGGATTTCGGAGGCGAATATGATATGGAATGAGATGAAATGATGCGGTAAAAACATGAAAAATATGGACACATCATATATCCACTAATGTCCAATTTAAAAGTACATACTCCAACATAACTCTCACTAAACCAAAAGTACAATTTCCCAAGACGTAACCCCAAACCTACAACTCAAAACCCAAAAAGTACAATCACTCTCCAGACTACCCACCACCTAACTCCAAAGGCACCAAAACTCCAGGGATCCTCTACCTGATACTACCACAACACCTGAAACCACGAGATGCAAATACGTCACAGCGTGACCCAGTAGAAAACCCAACTTGAAATAATATTCTTAGAATTATTGCATCACATAAAGAGAGTAGACAAAAACAAAGTAAACCTTGGTACAAGGAGAAATATTGTGCATAAATTTTAAAGAGAAATATGGAATAAGAGCAGGAGTTATAGTGGAACAAAAGCAGAAGCTACAGCTACAGCGACAACGAGGAGTAAGCATCATAAACAAGTGTTAAAGCCAAAATTGGCGTCAACAGTTGTCACGCCCTGCTTCCCTAAAATGGAGGCGAGACGTGAAAAGGTCCGAACGAGAGTGGAGCTATGAAGCCCCAAACCCGATAAGCGTCAATAAAACATAAGCAGGTCCCTGTAACCACAAACGGAACAACAATAATAACACAAGGAGAGACAGAAATAAAATCTCAAATCTCAGAAATTGTCCAACATTAAAGTTAAGTTCAACATCCAGAAAAGCCACCAGGCTAAAAGAAAGAGTCTAAAGGCCCAGAACAATGCCAACAAGGACAAACATAACAAAGTATAGGTGCCACGCACATACAACTAAACAGCAGTCTAAAACAAAAGGGAAAGCTCAACAAAGACACTATGACTGGTCCCCAGTGTCCACGTACTCCTCGCCAAACATAGGCTCGGGCTCGGCGTCTGCAAACACCTCGTCCTGAACAATGAACTCAGGCTCAGGATCTAACATGTGTCACCCAAAAGAGTAAAGGGGCACATGTCAGCAAGTCTAAAAAGACTTGGGCAAGGAAACTGAAAGTAAGGTAAACTAACAACCTAGCAGTTATAGTATGCATGACATGGCAGTTATGGTATGAGTGCACAAGTAAGACATGGTGAAACAATGAGTACAAGAGAACAATTTATCAGGGCATGTCAAGAGTAGCCAAGCTACTAACAATCTCAATCTTTTCACTAGTCACGTTTCACGTTGTTTGTAGATGTTTACGCCTTACAGCTGAACTGTTGGACGTTCACACTGATTGGCCGCTTAACACTACCCCAGAACCCAGAGTTTACGCCTTACAACTGCAGTTGCTGATCGGGCAGACTCCTAGTTGAATGGCCGCTTAACTCTTACCCCTCCCACATGTAAACAAGCCAGGGTCCCTGTACACGAGCTCAGTAAATGAGCCAGGGTTGCCCTGCACAAGAGCTCGTTTCCTGGATCAAAAACCAGGAGCGTATTTCATTTGGCATAGGGGTGCACCTAGCCTCAATCATTTCACAAGGTGTAGCGGAGCTACGCAATCACGGGAACACTTAAAGGATGCAATGACATGACAATTAATTTGCATACCGTTAATGGAAATTAAACATGACATGGTAGTTGTGCAACATGATAAATGTCGGATCTAGCTTTGTTGTCAAGCTAGTTCCTGAAATTGCGCCTAGGCGAGTATCATTTCGTCGCCTAGTCTCTTTTACGCCTACAACAAGCAAATGGCCTAAGACATGGCCCAAAACCCTAAGTGGCAAGTTTCACTTGCCTAGCACCGAGGATGACGATCAACGAGGCCATCACACAAATGCTAACTACGGAGACGAGATCGCTGCCATGGCAAAACAATATTAGAACAACATCCAACCTAGTTTTATTAGGGTTTCACAAAAACACAAATGGGTTATGAAAACATTAAGAGATCGAGTTATTACCGTATCGGAAGCGGAAGAACGATGCCGAGCAAGCACGGCAACAGAAGAAACGATCCGGGGAACCTAGGGTTCAGATCTGGAATGGATGTGGAAATCTGGAGAAAATGAGATTTTGGGGGGTTTTGGGGGTTTTTCGGCGACCTAGAGGTGGTGGCCGGCCAAAATGGCGAGGGGGAGAGGCTCTTGATGAAGGAGGAAGGCTAGGGTTAGATGGATGATGATTTGGGGAAGAAGGAGGCTCAGGAGAAATGAATAAAGAAAGAAAACATGGGGGGGTTTAAATAGGCACAGCCGGCGGCTGCCCAAAAATTAGGGTTTCTAGGGTCATTAGTCGGTCAAAGAAGAGTGGCTGACCGACTAGTTTAACAACTAGTCGGTCGGTCGATTAACTGTGACCGACTAACACCAAGCAGTGAAAGTAGAGAAAAATCTGGGTAATGGATTAGTCGGTCTGTGAAGGCCCATCGACCGACTAGTTTGCAACCTAGTCGGTCGGTGAGTGTTCATCGACCGACTAACGATAAACAGTAACTTAGGTGAAATCTACTGACAGAAACTAGTCGGTCTGAGAGCAAGTTCTGACCGACTAGTTTCACATCTAGTCGGTCAGTGGTTGTTCTAATACCGACTAAAAGTAAACAGTAACCCCTGAATGATTTACAAAGCCCACTAGTCGGTCCATGAAGGTTTGCCGACCGACTAAATCGTCATCTAATCGGTCGGTTCCCCTTCTTGTACCGGCTAACGTGCACAAAAAGTTCCGAAATGGAGCGCGAAGCTCCGGGATCGATTCCTAAGACTCATAGGCTTGATCTAACAACAAGATACGTCCGATATGAAGCCCGTCACAAATGACTTACTCCGAAATCGACGATTCTAAGGAAGAAGCTAGAAAATCACGACGAAACGATCGAAAATAAAAGCTACGAAGACGAAAACCACACCTAAGGTGAAAATCCACCAAAACATACATTTAATATAAATAATCCAGATACATGAAAACCAGTCGTTACATCCTCCCCAACTTAAGAAAAATTCCGTCCTCGGAATTTCCCAACACTCACGTGTCCGGGAACAAAAGTGGGAAACGCTCTCGCATCTCATCCTCATTCTCCCAAGTAGACTCTCCAGGCGAGCCGTGTCACCACATCACCCTCACAAGATTGACAACCTTGTTCCGAAGTGACTTCTGACGCCTGTCCAGAATCTGCACTGGCTGCTGGTCATACGTCATATCGGGGCGAACGAAAATCTCCGAGAAATCCACAGCCTGAGATGGATCTCTAATGTATCGACGAAGCTGCGACACATGGAAAACATTGTGAACTCCTTCCAAAGATGGCGGCAAGGCTAAGTGGTAGGCTACCTCGCCAACCCTCTCCAGAATGTCAAACGGTCCAATGTATCGCGGGCTTAACTTCCCTCGCTTCCCAAAGCGAATCACACCACGATTCGGGGAAAATCCTCAAGAACACATGGTCGCCTGGCTAAAACTCCAAAGGACGCCGTTTAGCATCCGCCCAATGCTTAAAACGGTCCTGAGCAATCCTCAACCTCTCTCGAATGTTCCTGACAACATCCACAGCCTCCATAATCATCTCAGGTCCCAACAGCTGTCGATCACCAACGTCATCCCAACTCAATGGTGATCGACATTTCCTCCCATAAAGAGCGGTGAAAGGCGCCAAGCCAATACTCGCCTGGAAGCTGTTGTTGTAGGAAAACTCTACCAGATGTAGATGGTCCTCCCACGAACCCTTGAAATCTAACATGCACGCCCTCAGCATGTCCTCCAAGATCTGAATCGTCCTCTCGGACTGGCCATCCGTCTGCGGATGGTACGCCGTGTTGAAACTCAGACGCATACCCAAACTCTTCTACAAACTCTGCCAGAACTGAGATGTGAATCTCGTGTCTCTGTCCGACACGATACTCACGGGGACTCCGTGAAGTCGTATGATCTCCTGCATGATTCACGTTACATCACTATCTAAACTAGGAAAAGGAAATAAAAACGGAGAGTAAAAGAATTTACCTCCATATATCTCCTCGCTAGCGCCTCAGTGGACTGTCCCACTCGGAATGGAATAAAGTGTGTGGATTTGGTCAATCGATCTACGATCACCCAAATCGCGTCATTCTGCTTCGGACTCCGAGGTAGTCCAGTCACGAAATCCATAGTGATGTGTTGCCATTTCCACTCCGGAATCTGAATGGTTGTAGCAACCCTGCCGTACGCTGATGCTCCGCCTTCACTTGCTGGCAAACCAAACACTTGGCTACACTCTGAGCCACACTCCTCTTCATACCATGCCACCAAAAGTTCAGACGAAGATCCTTGTACATCTTGGTGCCACCAGGATGCACAGAATACGGCGAACTGTGTGCCTCCACCATCAACTCCTCTCTAATATCCCTAGCTGGCACACACAACCTGGCTCCAAACCTCAGCGAGCCATCCCCATGAATCAAAAAGTCAGTTCGCAGACCGGCTTCCACCTGCTCCCGAATCTTCACCAGCTTCGGATCCTCAGCCTGGCCAGCCTTGATCCGATCCACAATCGTCGACTGTATCTGCATACACATCAACGAAGAAGCCTCACCAGGAAGAACAATCTCAATACCAGACTCGCAAAACTCTTGCTGCAATCTCCACTACGAAGTCAAAATCATCACCGATGGAAGCCTACTCAGCGCATCAGGAACCACATTCACCTTGCCAGGGTGATACTGCAAATCAATCGCATAATCCTCCATGAGCTCCAACCACCGGCGCTGTCGCATGTTGAGCTCATTCTGAGTGAAAATATACTTCAAGCTTTTGTGATCGGTGAAAATCTTCACTTTCTTACTCAGCAGGAAGTGCCTCCAAATCTTAAGAGCAAACACAACAGCAGCCAACTCCAAATCATGCGTCGGGTAATTCTTCTCATGAGTCTTGAGCTGACGAGATGCATACGCCACAACGTGCTCGTGCTGATGCAACACACAACTGAGACCCTTGCCAGAAGCATCACAAAAGATCTCAAATCCACCGCTACGATCAGGCACAACAAGAATAGGGGCAGTCGTCAACCTCTCCCTCAGAACACCAAAAGCATTCTCACAATCACCCGACCAAACAAAAGGTACGTCCTTCCGCGTCAATCTGGTCATCGGCTCGGCAATACGGGAAAAGTCTTTAATGAAACGCCGATAGTAACCAGCAAGTCCAAGGAAACTCCGAATCTCAGACGCTGACTACGGAACAGGCCACTCTCTGATGGCCCTGATCTTCTCGGGATCCACTGAAATACCATCTCCAGTCACCACATGCCCGAGAAAAGCAACTCTGTCCAGCCAAAACTCGCACTTCGAAAACTTAGCATACAACCGATGCTTCCTCAAAATCTCCAACACTGTACTCAAGTGTGATGCATGCTCCTCCTCTGACTTAGAATAGATCAGAATGTCGTCAATAAAGATAACGACAAACTTATCTAAAAAGTCGTAGAAAATCAGATTCATCAGATTCATGAAAACTGTGGGTGCATTGTTACACCGAATGGCATAACCACAAACTCGTAGTGTCCATACTTCGTCCTGAATGCTGTCTTCGGAACATCTCCCTTCTTCACCTTCAGCTGATGATAACCACTCCTCAGATCCAACTTCGAAAACACCCTCGAACCTCTAAGTTGATCAAAAATATCATCGATGCGAGGCAACATGTATTTATTCTTAATGGTTACCGCATTCAGCTCCCGATAGTCCACGCACAAGTGACGCGAACCATCCTTCTTCTTCACCTGCAAGACCGGTGCTCCCTATGGAGACACACTAGGATTGATATAACCCTTCTGCAAAAGCTCATCCAGCTGCTTCCGCAACTCCTCCAGCTCAGCGGGCGCCATACGATACGACGCCTTCGAAATCGGCTGCGCTCCCAGAACAAGATCAATAGAAAATTCTAAAGCTCGATCAGGTGGCAAACCAGACATCTCCTCGGGGAAGACGTCATCAAAATCTCGCACAACGCCGGCCTCTCCAGCTCCATCTGCATAGCCACAACCTCTACCGGCCTGGCCCGAAACCTGATAGGACCAAGCGAACTGCTACCATGGCTGAACTCAAACACTGGGTGTCCAGGAATCTCAAACACCACCTTCTTCCTCCGACAGTCGATCGTAGCATAGAAGCTCACAAGCCAGTCCATCCCAAGAACTGCATCATAGTTGATGATGTCGTGGACAATGAAATCAGCGTAAAGCTCATGTCCACAAACCACCAACGGGCAAGAATTGCAACCAAGATGCACCGAGACCACGCCATTCCCTGTAACGATATTCCAACTCTTGGAGAGAGGGGACGTCGACAAGGAATGCTTCTCCACGAAGCTCCGAGAAATAATGCACATCGATGCACCATAGTCAAAGAGGACTCATGCAGGAAATGTGCACACCAAAATCACACCTACAAACAGTCTAACAATCAATCCCTAGTCTAGCAACCAATCATGTCCAAGCAAACAACATAATCTAACAAACAAAACTAACTAGGAAAGTAACAGCTAGATTGAGGATTACCTGCGATAACCTCATCCACAGCCTCGCTCTCCACAGCGGTCATCAGAAAAGCCTGCCTCCTCGGCGGAATAGCCTGCTGAAAAGCCTGCCTCTGTGAAACAAGAGCTGCTCCACGTCCAGTAGGAACAGACGCTCGCTGCTGCAACAGCTGTGCTGCAACAGGTGCCCTCCGCAGCTGATTCGCATGCCGACAATCCTTTGCGACATGAGAAGCATCACCACAAACCAAACACTGGCCCAAAAACTTCCTACACTGATCCTTGATGTGGCCAGGCTTGCCGCAGAAATGGCAAGTCTTCTGAATAGGCCCTCCTGGCCTCTTGAACTGCACCGGATGATTAGGCTTGAAACCAAGCCTAACCACCGCCCTGGCCTGCTCCATAGGCCTCTTCCCAGCACCAGAAACATTTCCTCTCCTCTGACTCAGGTTCAGCTCTTGCCTCCTCGCAGCAACCAGAACCTTCTGATAAGAGTCTAGATCAGAGGAAGACACAAAACTCTGAAGCTCCAAAGCAAGCCCCTGCAGGAACCTCTGAGCCCTCTCATCAGCATCCTGCACCATCTTCGGTGCGAACCAACTCAGCCTAGTGAACTCTTGGTGGTACATGTCCACCGTCAAGCTCCCTTGCTTTAGATCAATAAAGCGCTACAGCATCTCCTTCCTAGCAGCCTTCGGAAAGAACTCCTCATCAAACCTGGACTTAAAGGTAGCCCAAGCTATCGGCTCCACCAGCATCTTCTCTTCCGCATCCCACCAGTTTCGAGCATTATTCTTGAGTTGCCTCTTCGCCAAATCAACCCATCCAGCCGGGGTGATCTTGGCCATCTTCAAGTTATCCTCAATGTTCTGAATCCACTCATCGATAGCCAGAGGACCCTCAGACCCATCAAAATATGCAGGACCCAGCTCCCGAAATTGCTTCGCTCCCGGCTCGGAGCGAGGGGCATCCTAGATTGCCCGACCAGCTCGAGCAAGTGGAGCATTCTGGACTTGCAGGAGCACGCCCTGCTGCACCTGCATCATCTGAAGCATCATCTGCATCATCTCTCCATTGGTGGGTTCCCGCTCAGGCTCCTCGTCATGAGGGGACGCACCACTACTTCCACCTTGGGTGAATCGCCTTCCTGCCATCTAATGACACAGAAAACGGAACAATTTAGACTCATAGCTTATGACTCGGATGTCGAACTTAGTTTATTGGACATTCTAATATTATTATCGTCATTCCGATAATCACAGTTACAGAAGGACCTGCATGGGCCACCAATAAAACCTGTCACGCCCCGCTTCCCTAAAATGGAGGCGAGACGTGAAAAGGTCCGCACGAGAGTGGAGCTGTGAAGCCCCAAACCCGATAAGCGTCAATAAAACATAAGCAGGTCCATGTAACCACTAATGGAACAACAATAATAATACAAGGAGAGACAGAAATAAAATCTCAAATCTCAGAAATTGTCCAACATTAAAGTTAAGTTCAACATCCAGAAAAGCCACCAAGCTAAAAGAAAGAGTCTAAAGGCCCAGAACAAGGCCAACAAGGACAAACATAACAAAGTATAGGTGCCACGCACCGACAACTAAACAACAGTCTAAAACAAAAGGGAAAGCTCAACGAAGACACTAGGACTGGTCCCCAGTGTCCATGTACTCCTCGCCAAACACAGGCTCGGGCTCGGCGTCTGCAAACACCTCGTCCTCAACAATGAACTCAGGCTCAGGATCTAACATGTGTCACCCAAAAGAGTAAAGGGGCATATGTCAGCAAGTCTAAAAAGACTTGGGCAAGGAAACTGAAAGTAAGGTAAACTAACAACCTAGCAGTTATAGTATGCATGACATGGCAGTTATGGTATGAGTGCACAAGTAAGACATGGTGAAACAATGAGTACAAGAGAACAATTTATCAGGGCATGTCAAGAGTAGCCAAGCTACTAACAATCTCAATCTTTTCACTAGTCACGTTTCACGTTGTTTGTAGATGTTTACGCCTTACAACTGAACTGTTGGACGTTCACACTGATTGGCCGCTTAACACTACCCCAGAACCCAGAGTTCACGCCTTACAACTGCAGTTGCTGATCGGGCAGACTCCTAGTTGAATGGCCGCTTAACTCTTACCCCTCCCACATGTAAACAAGCCAGGGTCCCTGTACACGAGCTCAGTAAATGAGCCAGGGTTGCCCTGCACAAGAGCTCGTTTCCTGGATCAAAAACCAGGAGCGTATTTCATTTGGCATAGGGGTGCACCTAGCCTCAATCATTTCACAAGGTGTAGCGGAGCTACGCAATCACGGGAACACTTAAAGGATGCAATGACATGACAATTAATTTGCATACCGTTAATGGAAATTAAACATGACATGGTAGTTGTGCAACATGATAAATGTCGGATCTAGCTTTGTTGTCAAGCTAGTTCCTGAAATTGCGCCTAGGCGAGTATCATTTCGTCGCCTAGTCTCTTTTACGCCTACAACAAGCAAATGGCCTAAGACATGGCCCAAAACCCTAAGTGGCAAGTTTCACTTGCCTAGCACCGAGGATGACGATCAACGAGGCCGTCACACAAATGCTAACTACGGAGACGAGATCGCTGCCATGGCAAAACAATATTAGAACAACATCCAACCTAGTTTTATTAGGGTTTCACAAAAACACAAATGGGTTATGAAAACATTAAGAGATCGAGTTATTACCGTATCGGAAGCGGAAGAACGATGCCGATTAAGCACGACAACGGAAGAAACGATCCGGGGAACCGAGGGTTTAGATCTGGAATGGATGTGGAAATTTGGAGAAAATGAGTTTTTGGGGGGTTTTGGGGGTTTTCCAGCGACCTAGAGGTCGTGGCCGGCCAAAATGGCGAGGGGGGAGAGGCTCTTGATGAAGGAGGAAGGCTAGGGTTAGATGGATGATGATTTGGGGAAGAAGGAGGCTCAGGAGAAATGAATGAAGAAAGAAAACGTTTGGGGGGGTTTAAATAGGCACAGCCGGCGGCTGCCCAAAATTTAGGGTTTCTGGGGTCATTAGTCGGTCAAAGAAGAGTGGCTGACCGACTAGTTTAACAACTAGTCGGTCGGTCGATTAACTGTGACCGACTAACACCAAGCAGCGAAAGTAGGGAAAAATCTGGGTAATGGATTAGTCCGTCTGTGAAGGCCCGTCGACCGACTAGTTTGCAACCTAGTCGGTCGGTGAGTGTTCATGGACCTACTAACGATAAACAGTAACTTAGGTGAAATCTACTGACAGAAACTAGTCGGTCTGAGAGCAAGTTCTGACCGACTAGTTTCACATCTAGTCGGTCGATGGTTGTTCTAAGACCGACTAAAAGTAAACAGTAACCCCTAAATAATTTACAAAGCCCACTAGTCGGTCCATGAAGGTTTGCCGATCGACTAAATCGTCATCTAATCGGTCGGTTCCCCTTCTTGTACCAGCTAACGTGCACAAAAAGTTCCGAAATGGAGCGCGAAGCTCCGGGATCGATTCCTAAGACTCCTAGGCTTGATCTAACAACAAGATACGACCGATATGAAGCCCGTCACAAATGACTTACTCCGAAATCGACGATTCTAAGGAAGAAGCTAGAAAATCACGACGAAATGATCGAAAATGAAAGCTACGGAGACGAAAACCACACCTAAGGTGAAAATCCACCAAAACATACATATAATATAAATAATCCAGATATATGAAAACCAGTCGTTACAACAGTATTTTGGCTGACATGGACTCCCTTGATGATATGGATCCTCGTCAGCGGTTGAGATGGGACCCTTGGTTAGTAGAACCAGGGTCGATGGTGATCTGGATGCAAGATTGTAACATGAAAGCTTGCGTGACCCAACGACTGAATGCGACGGTCGTTTGACCATCTGGTGGAGCCGATCCTCGAACGACTATCATCAGGAGCTATCGTTCGACCCTCCTGTTGGGTTATACCTTGATTTTCCTGCACCACGAAGGATCGTCAGGGGGGTTCGGATCTGGGTTCTGACCCAAATCCTCTTCGATGCTTAAGTTAGAACGGTAACTTAAGGAAAAACTAGAGGCTGTCGAGATTGACCCATGGAGGTTCATCTCGATTCAGTCGCCGCAAGCTATTGGGAGGAAGAATTATAAAGTGGAATGTAAAATGTAAGAGTATTAGGTCTCTCGTACCTTGGGAGTCTGAACCTTTCATACGTTGTCTTTTCATCTATTTATAGTTAGTGATCTCTGTTAATAGTGAATAACGATTCCTCATTGATTGTGACAGGATCTTTTCTGGGATTGATGACAATGGCTGCCCCTTTACTTTGTCCCCATTAACTACTCCAATGTAATCAGTGAAACCTCAGTGGTCGAATGAGTCGTTTCTTTGACTGAGTATTTACTCACCCCCGCTGACGGGTTTCGAATTATTGGACCGTGGTTTAAGATTCAAATTTGTCCTCATCACCTTGACCTTTCTTCGTGGTCCGTACCCATGTATTAACAATGGTTCCCATCATTCGTGCTAAAGAAACATCGTTTATTGAGACCGAGTGATGTAAAGTCATATTAAATGGGCACAGCAGTCGAAGCGGACCTATTTGATTAATGCAGCCAAAACCCTTCGCCTTCAATTTAATCCTAGCCATCTCCTGATATCAGGCTTTGACACGTGTCGCTCATCGAACATTTGCTTTGGGCTTCCCGGTATAAAAGGGGAGGAAGAAAAGCAAGAAGCCTTCTTGCTTTCTCCCCAAAATTTTTTGAAAGATCAACTTTTCATTTGCTTTCTCAGGCGTTTGTCTGATCTCGATAAGGTAGCTTCATTTTCTCATCTAGGCTCTTCTTTAGCGCTTATGGTTACGTTACCACCTGTGAGGATCCATGAGTTGTTTTGTGAGGAGATGATGCGGTGCCATCAACCTTACCAATATATCGAGGTTCCTGGAAAAGGGGAAGGAATCCAAATGGAGCCTATACTTCCGGTTCTTCGGCATGATCCGAATTCAAAATCCCCTCGAGAGATTCTGGAGAAGGTATCAGAGCTATCTTATGATTTGACTGCCAAGATCTGGTCAGATTGCAAATATCCCCCTTATAGGGTCAGGTTTCCATAATTCAATGAGAGAGTTTGTTTCCCTCGAAGAAATAAGATCGGAGTGTATCTAAAATCTTTCCACTTTGTCCTTCGTTTTCCTCTCCATCCCTTTATAACGGAGATTTTATGCTTTTGTAACTTTACCTCTGTCAGCTTGCACCTCATGCCATTTCCCAGATGGTTTGATTTACCATGCTCTGTGAGCTTTACAGAGTTCGACCATCCATTCAGTTATTTAAACATTTCTTCTGAGTGGTGGTCGAACCTCATAAGGTGTTGTACCACATTGTGGCTCGCCCAGAGAGGAAGCTTATCTATGATCTCCCTATCTCCGATCCTAATTGGGAGGACACTTTTATATTTATTTTTCTCCCAAACATGGGGGCTAATCCTTACTGGTTGGTGTTCCCCTAGCCCTGATATTTCCAGAGAATTTGGGCTATTACCTGGTGAGGTCGAAGCGCCTGAACTTCTTTTGAGTCGACCGTGTCAAGAGAGGTCAACTTCATATCTGTTGGACAACCATCGGATGAAGATTGTTTTGTGGAGTCAGTTTAATACACACTACTTACGACCACTTACGGTAATTATATTCTTCATTTGTAGGCTGGAGGAGCTCACAGATGTTTGAACCCTGAGCTAGGTCGGATTTGGATAGATCAGTGAAAGAAGAAGAAGAGTACTGCAGGCTCAATTGCTCACTTCACTTTTCCCCTCAGTCAAAGCTCATCCTCGAAGGGAGGCAAAGTCAGGGGGACCTCTGGGTCATACTCTCGAGCTTCGTTGAGGGAGATTTCAAGTCGGTCTATCGCTCATACAATCCTGCCCTCTGCTACAATTACCACCTCTGTCACTCCTGTAGCAGAAGTCAGTGAACTTGTCATGGTTCCCGGGCCTACCGAGCCCATAATCAAGAAGACGGGTCTTTCCTCTCGCGAAAGGGAGAACTCTAAAAATTAGAGGAAGGTCGTAGAGCCAACTCCTCCCCTCTCACCTATGGAAAAAGGTAGTGTATTTTCATCCTAAGCTCTTTTGGATCAGATGGTGGCTTGCCCTATGCCTTAGGTAACAGTCAAGCCACCCGCAAGTCATCCCCATGACAAGTGGCTGTTAGGTAGTATCGACCCTTCGACTTCCTTGGTTGGCCATATCCCTTCAAATTTCGATCGAGCGCTGATGTTGAATCAGCACCCGATTACGTCTTCGGGGTATGTTCGAGGTGAGCCTCATCAGCCTTAATTTATCTTCGGGAAAGAGGAGTCAGCCCTCTTGGATTTTGGGATGACCGCTTGATTGGTGTAAAATTCCATTCTCCCCCACGATCTCGTGTTCCTTCAGGGGTTGGATGTCGGGAGGATGGCCAACTTCTTTGTGGGTTGCAGCTACCATGTTAGTTTTCTGCACCTTTACCTGTGATTTAAGCTACAGATCCAGCTAATCAACATCTTTCGCAGATTTCAATCTATGGCACGAGCTTGCGGTGGCGGGCCGTCGACATAGTCGACAAACATTATCGGGCAGAGCCCGTTGACCAAAAAGATTCCGAGCTTCGGGCCCAGATGAAGAAGATAGAGGAGGATTTAGGGTGAGTGCTCGTGGCCAAAGCTGAAGCCAAGTGGGTAGCTTCAAAGGCCAAGGAGAGCCTCGCGTCCTTGTCTTTTATCAGGCAAGCGGTTGAGACCCAATGGGAGAAGGAAAGATCCCAGCTCCAGGCTGACTTAGATGCCTTGAAGAAAGAGACAATCAATCTTTAAGCCAAAGTCACAGATTTGAAAAGATCAGCTGAGGCTCACAAGGTTGATCTTACGGCCAAGTTCACTGCGACGATGCAAGCATTTCAGAACGTCTTTATGCCGAGCGATGGCCATTCTTCTTAGAGTATTAGTCCTTTTTTATTACTGTTTTTTGTAAGAATTCTTCAAAGTAGACAACATGTAACTTTTCGACTAATAATAAAATAAAAAGAATTTTTGAGTTTCTTAGCCCCATTTATGTATATGAATGCACGTCTATGGCCCCTCTATGACTCAAGGTTTATCTTCAAAATCGATTGAACTTGGGTCGTTGGTGTATCAGGCACTTTCTCCTAGTAGGGATAACCCTAAGGTTGTAGAACATACGGTGTGGGTTGTTCGGTTGCGAGGAGCATGGACCCTCCGACTTATGGCTAACGACGAGGGTCATTCGGTTGCAGGAGGCATGGCCCCTTCGGCTTATGGCCGACGACAATCGTGGGTCGTCCAGTAGCAGGGGATTGACCCCTTAGCTTATGGCTGATGACAAGGGTCGTTCGGTTACAAGGAGCATGGCACCTTTGGCTTATGTCCGACAATAAGGGTCGTTCGATTGCGACGCACATGTCATCTTCGGCTTACGACAGACGACAATCGTGGGCTGTGTAATGGCAAAAGATTGTCCCCTTGACTTATGGCTGATAACAAGGGTTGTTTTGTTGCGAAGAGCATGGCCCCTTCGGCTTACGGCTGATTACGATGGTCATTCGATTACGAGGGGCATGACCCCTTTGACTTATGTCCGATGATAATCATGGGTCGTTCAGTTGAATGGGATTGTCTCTTTGGCTTACGACCGACGACGAGGATCGTTTGGTTGCAATGGGCATGTCCCCTTTGGCTTATGGCTGACGACGATCGTGGGTCGTCTAGTGGCAAGGGATTGGCCCATTGGCTTACGGCTGATGACAAGAGTCGTTTAGTTGCAAGGAGCGTGGCCCCTTTGACTTATGTCTGATGACAAGAGTCGTTCGGTTATGAGGGGCATGGCCTTTTTGGCTTATGGTCGACGAAAATCGTGGGTCGTTCAGTGGCAATGGATTGGCCTCTTGGCTTATGGTTGACAACAAGGGTTGTTTAGTTGTGAGGAGCGTGGCCCCTTCGGCTTATGGCCGACAATAATCGTGGGTCGTTCAGTGGCAAGCGATTGGTCCATTGGCTTACGGCTGACGACAAGGGTCATTCGGTTGCGAGAGACATGGCCCCTTTGGCTTACGACCGACATCAAGGGTCGTTCGGTTGCGAGGGACATAGCCCCTTTGGCTTATGACAGATGATAATCATGGGTCGTTAATGGCAAGGGATTGGCCCATTGGCTTATAGCTGATGACAAGGGTCGTTCGATTGCGAGGGACATGGCCCCTTCGGCTTACAGCCGACAACAATAGTGGGTCGTTCAGTGGAAAGGGATTGGCCCCTTGGCTTATGGCTGACGACAAGGGTCTGCTCAAACAAAAGATGGTCAATCTCGTATTTATGAAGTATTCATTGGCTTAAAAAATACATAAGCGAATTATGACCCATACAATTTGACATTTTTTGCTGGTACAATCATTGGTAGTACTTTCGGAAATGCTCGGCATTCCAAGGATGAGGAAGCTCCCTATCCTCCAGCATGGAAAGTCGATATGTGGCTGGGTCGAGGATATCGATCACTTTGTATGGACCCTCCCACTTTGCAGTGAGCTTTCCTTGCTTAACGATCTCGGGGGAGAAAATGGCTTTCTGCAACACAAGATCACATATGTGGAAGCTGCGCTCTCAAACTTTTGAGTTGAAATAGCAGGCCATACGTCCCTTCTGCTCGATAAGGGTAGTCAGAGTGCGTTCTCGAACCTCATCGAGCAACTACAAATTAGGCTTGAGTCCTTCCAAGTTTCTCTCTTCATTGAAGTACCAGAGACGGAGAGGTTGTTTATTGACCTCAATTGGAACGATCGCTTCACATCCGTAGGTGAGCATGAATGAAGTCTCTTCTGTCGAGGCTTTGTGAGTCTTTCTGTACAACCATAGGATTCCTGGGAGCTCCTCCAGCCATGTTCCTTTGGCCTCTCATACCCTATTCCACAACGGATCGAGGATTCCCTTGTTAGCTGCCTCCGCTAGACCATTGGATTGAGGATGAGCAAAAGAGGCAAAGTGCAACTTGATTCTGAACTCGAAACAGAAATCCCTGAAATTGGCACTGTCGAATTATGTCCCATTATCTGTTGCGATGGATTGAGGGATGCCAAATCGACATACGGTCGATTTCAACACGAAGCGCCTGACTTCCTTCTAAGTGATGTGAGCCAGGGGATCTGCTTCGATCCACTTGATGAAGTATTCGATTGCTACTTTCAAAAACTTCTGGTGTCCACTTGATGGTGCAAGCGGACCGAGGATATCTAATCCCAACTTTGCATAAGGAACGGGACTAATGATGGGGATTAGTTCCGTCGGAGGGGCTGAGATATGCTTTGTGAACTTCTGGCAAATAGGACACTTTTGGACATACTCGATCGCCTCCTTTAACATGGAGGGCCAGAAGTAACCTTGCCTCAAGGCTTTCAAGGCTAAAGACTTTTCTCCACAATGATTTCTACAGCCTCCTTTGTGGATTTCCTAAATCATATAGAGTGCTTCCTACGGAGTCAAGCATTTGAGGTAAGGGAATGCATCGTACCTGGTACATTGTCGCTTGTACAATGAACCATCAAGCAAAACACACTGGTAGGCTACTCGCTCCATCTTTCATCCATCTAAAGGGTCGGTTGGTTTTTCACAAGTATTAAGATATTTAATAATGGTGTCCATCCAAGAGGCTCCTTGGTCGAGGCTTAGTAGCTCATCTTCGGGTACACTCGGATGTTGAAGGTGTTGCACATATACTGTTTGACCTAGTCCAGTTGGTGAGGACGAGACGAGCTTGGACAGGGCATCAGCCCGGTGATTCTTTGATCACGGTATATGTAACGGCCGCTTTCTGACCTTTCGTATTTTCTACGCGTACGACTCTTTCGTGTGCGTATTTATTTTTGCCTCTTCTTGGATCTTGACTATACGATGCGGTATGTCATTGTGACCATAAGGAAGAGTAGTTATTTGTGGGATTTTTAGTGAACGAATTTCAAGGGTCGTTCTCCCACAAATCTAGTTTGATTGCAGAGTTATCGTAGCTTTAGACGTAGTTGCCTGCTCTTTTATTTTTCTGTTTGTTTTTCGTGGACCAAACACGCGATTGACCACCGTATCCCCGAGCCTCTCTTCGTCACGGTCATCCCATATTTTTTCGTATTTTTCTGACACTCCTAGCCCACCCAAATCACTAATCAAAATCAAGCCCAATTAGCCTTAATCAAATTTAAATTTCAAATCTCCTAATCAAATCCTAATGAGATATCTATGTATCATGGGGAGAGATTTTGGGTCTACCCTCACCTTCCTTTCCCCACTTCGCACCCCCTCTCTCTCACCCTCTCTCCTAGTCACCCCCTAAACTACACCCTCTTTAAAAGCCAAATGGCAAAAATTCCATCTTCTAAAACAAACCTGGCCGAAATAACTCCCTCACGCAAAACCCATGCCCTAGTCGACTTTGCTTCTCCTCCAGCCACCCACGGCCGCCCCTAGCCTCCCCACTCCGGCCACCAGCATCTCCACCTCCTTCTCCTCCTTCTCCACCTCTCCAAGAGCCCCAAAACCCCATAGAAATCAGCCATGGCCGAAAAACTGCTAAAGCTGTGCACTCACCGGAGATGGCCCACGCCGCTGGCCATCTGCCGCCTCCGCCGATGACCACCACCACCGATCAACTCCTCTCTGACCCCCCAGATCATTTCCAACTCCCCTTACCCTTTTCCCACGTCTCGATCTCCTCGAAAACCCTGTGGAACTCAGATCTAGCCGTTGTTTTTGACAGTTTGCATGTCGTCGCTTCAAACTCACGTCCACCGGTCATCCGGCCACCTACGACAACCACCCTACCGCCGTTGGACTCCTATCGAACCCCCCTACCAACTGCAATTTTCCTCATGCTCATATCTTGCTGTAGCTCCTAGAATACTCGTCGGAACAAGCCATATTGGCTGTTTTTGACAGATCTGGGTGCAGAACTTCAACGTCGGCGCACGACCACCTCCGACCACCTCCGAAGACAAATCCACCATCGTTGACTTCATCTTGAAGTCCTTTAGCTTCTGTAACTTTCTGTTGTTGCTGTTTATCGCTGGATTTCCGCTGATACGCGCGACAACGAACGTTGCATGAATCTGTCCTCTCCGGCTTCTCACGGCCACCCACCGCCGTACGTGTTGAATATTGGACTCCCCGGATTTGGTTTTGATGATGAGCAAACATAAATAATCCATGAACTAACAATTTGTGAGCGCAGTTTTGGAGATCGTCGCCAAATTCACGAGAACATTCAAAGCGACATCTCAACACTTCCCAAAGCTCATATTCATGTCTAAAGCTTCGTTGAAGCTCTTGCGACGCTTTGGAAGTTATGAAGATTCAATCGAAGCTCTCGAAGACCGTTTATTGAGGTTTTATTTATAGTCTTTTAGTTTCGATTGATAGATTGTTAAGCCTTGAGTATATCTTACGTTTCTATCTTCATTACGCTCATTTCGTAGCTCTAGGATCCTTGCACAAGTTCATTCTAACTTCCTCGAAGCGTCGCGCTTCGATTCGGATTTGTACGTGCATGTTAGTTGGTACAAGAACAAGTACTGACCGACTAGATGGTGATCTAGTCGGTCGGCAACTGTTCTTGGACCGACTAGTTTGATTCCTTAATTTCTTGGACTTTACTGTTTACAGTTAGTCGGTCTACGTTGACTCACCGACCGACTAGTTTGTGAACTAGTCGGTCAGTGATGCTTCTTTGACCGACTAGTTGTGACTTACTGTTCACTCTAAATTTCACCTAAGCTACTGTTTACCGTTAGTCGGTCTAAGAACGTTTGGTGACCGACTAGTTGACAATTTAGTCGGTTAACTTTTGTTCTTGGACCGACTAAGTCACTTTGCTTTCAGACTAAGTTATTTTGCCTCTTAGTCGGTCTACGTTCATTGGCTGACCGACTAGTTGTGAAACTAGTCGGTCAGTCAGTCTTCTTGGACCGACTAGATTTCTAGGTCTGAAATTCTATCTCTTCTCAGATCTACTCTTAGTCGGTCCACGTTGTTTGGCTGACCGACTAGTTGATGAACTAGTCGGTCAGTGATTGTTCTTTGACCGACTAAGTCTCACAGATTTCTATCCGTTGGTGAATGACCTAACTTGTTTTTATGGGACCCTATAAATACGAACCTAGGTCATTTCTATCTAGGTAAGAGCTGCCATTAAGAGATTCATTGAGTTCTAAAGAGATAGCTATTCTCCCTCAAATCTAAAGCTCTCTTCCTCACAAGAAACCCATTCTCTCTCATTTCTAGATCTAGAGAGAAGCTTGTTCTTGGTGAGCTCTTCAAGCTATTGCTTGATCCTAGTCTCCAACTCATTCCTAGGCACCGATTGCTGGTCATTTCCTTGGTGCTAGGTCTTGGTGACTTCATCTTCCTCAAATCCTTCATTTCACCATTTGGGTAAGAAAAACTCAAGGTATAGGATTTTGTGGTAAGATTGTTTATTTCATTTAAACTCTATTATTGCTTGTGATTCTCTCGGTTGTGAGAGAAGTTTATGATCCCGGGTTGTGGGATTCACTTTGCCATTTCATGTATGATTTGATCTTGTGAAGGTTTTTCACAAGATATTCATAGTGGAAATCTTGAGTTAGGGTTTCTAACTCAAGTATCCGGAAGGGATCCGGGTGGTTGGGACGTAGGATCACCGGAAACAAGTCGGGGAGACTTGGGTGGATCCGAACCCATTAACATCGTTTGTTAGCATTGTTTATTTTGTGTTGTCTTTCAATTTAAGCTTCCGCAAATTGATTTGGTAGTTGTTTGCAATTTAATTTGTAATTATACTCCTTATTATTTTAAAGTACTATTCACCCCCCTCTAGTACTTGTGCAGTAGCTGGTAGGGCATTACAGTACGCTCACGCTGTCGGCCACCCACCGGGCCGAGCATCTTCCACTAATCCTACCTCATCTACCGACAGCCCCTTAGACCCTCAGAGTACACGTGCATCGCCGTGCACACGTATTTTTACCCGACGTCGCCGTCGTCATGAAGATCCGTTGCGCTACCCTCAACAGGAAGAAGATCGCCGCTAGCTCGCTGTTTTAGCGCCATCACCTAGCTGTTTAAAGGTGCCTCACTATGCTATCCACAGCCAAGGAGTTCCAGATGACACCGACGCTTCTCCGTTCAGACCCAACTTCCTCTTTTTGAACGACGTCAAGAGGTTGGTTCCCCTAACGAGTAGTAAAACCCAGACCGTAGCTCATCAAAAACCTAATCTAAAATTGGTCAACATGATCTAAAGTTATTTTTTGCATCTTTAAAATATTTTCCACCGTAGAAAATCGACAAACGAACTAAATTTCTGTGCACATAGGGTAGACATCGATCTAGACCGAACAAATCATCAAAAGACGTGACTTTTGACTGTTAGGGTAGTCCCTCCAAACATAGAAACAAACCGTAATAGGATTGACGAATAGCACAATCTGACATCGCCATTGACCTGTTTCAGACGGACCATCGCCGACGCGATGCTTCGACGGGACGCTCCGGACAGATAACGCACTCGCCACCGTAGGCAAGTGTACTCACTTGTACTTTCGGCCGTGTTTAGGCCATATACTCTTAGAACTGTTAAAACGTAAACAAAGAGAATCGGACATGAAATGATAGCATCCGGGACCCCCCTTGACAGCTTACACTTGACGACGAAGTCTAAGCACAACGACCACAATAACTGACACCTTAGGGTTATTCTGTGTGTGCGTGCGGGTGGACACCCTAGAGTAAACATCCCCTCTAATCTGTCATGTCATGTCACGAAAGCCTACAGGTGTTTCAGGTGCCCTCCATGCGAGGATGATCTCTGGTTGTCTTGTCTTGAGCACTTTGGGTGGAGGAAGGTTGAGCGTTCCCTCGGCTTGGCGGGGTTGGCCACCCACCAACAGAAAGGCGTGAATTTCTCTTGTCACCATCAGTCTTGTCTTGTTCCGTGCACTAGGTTGAGCGTTCCCTTTGTTGAGATGGTGCTGGCCGCATTCTAGCCGAAAGACGTGAACCTTAGTGACACACTTCTCGTCTTGTCTTGTCCCGTGCACTAGGTTGAGCGTTCCCTCGGTTGAGAAGGTGTTGGCCGCCTTCTAGCTGAAAGGTGTGAACCTTAGTGACACACTTCTTGTCTTGTCTCGTCCCGTGCACTAGGTTAAGCGTTCCCTTGGTACAGACTGAAAGGCGTGAACCTCAGTGACACACTTCTTGTCTTGTCTTGTCCCGTGCACTAGGTTAAGTGTTCCCTCGGTACAGACCAAAAGGCGTGAACTTTCGTGACACACATGGTACTTCTTGTCTTGTTCTGTCCTGTCTAGTTTAGTCCCGTAGTTGGTAGCAGATGCTACGGCTACTGTCTGTCTCGTTTACTTTCCAGCACCGTTTTACTTTCTACCATGTCATAACCCCAGCATGTTAATCAACCCGTAAAATGTTGCTCTAAATTATATTACACTTGCAGTAAAGTCTAACCCTCTCTGGTAGACTTTACCGGACGTACAGTTCCTTTTCTCTTAGGTGTTGTACGTCAGGTGTTGAGATAGAGCACGTGGACGAGCCAGACATTCCTGAGTAGGTGGAGCCAGAGGACGTCGACCTGGAGTACGTACCTTACGAGGACCAGTCTTATAGGTCCCTTACAGTTGCAGTTCAGAGTTTTTCCTGCTTTCTAGTTCGGGTGCGTAGCACCGTTTACTTTTCTGCCTATGTTGGGTGTTTGCACCAGTAGTTTACTTTTTGCGCAATGCCATGCTGGGCATTACTTCCTTTTTTAGACTCTTGTACTTCTGGATATCTTGATGGAATAAAAATGAATGCATTTCTTTTCAGTACTTTGTGTTGTTAGAAATTTTATAAATGCAAGAACCTGAAAATTTTAAAATGGTACCCCTACAGACGCTTATTGGGTTCGAGCTTCACAGCTCTGGCCCAAGCGGGCCTTAGTCACGCTTCGCCTCCGTCGTTTTGGGAAGCGGGGCATGGCAGGTTTTAGTGGTGGCCCATGCAGGTCTTGTAATTATAAAATTTCGTAGCAATAGTATTACTAACATTCATTTTTATTATCCAGTTATCGTGTACAAGTCTAATTTGGGTCTTCCTTGTCAATAGGATGGCAGGAAGATGCAATACCCGAGCCGGGAGCTCAACGGATGGAGTTCTGGGAGACCAGGGCGATGAATTTCGTCAGTTTCTGGGCCTCATGAGGGAGATGCTGGACATTCAGCATCGATTGGTTCAGCAGTCCCATCAAGCCGCATAAGCCGTCCAGGCTCCACTGCCGCCACCTGCCTCGAGAGCTGCTCCAGGAGTGAAGCAGTTCAATGAGCTCCAATCGAAGACATTTTCTGTGATGGAAGGACCCTTAGGTGCTGATGAGTGGATCCAGAGCACTGAGGAGAAGCTGGTAGCTGCGAAGATCCCTGAGGATACCCGAGTTGAGATAGCGAAGATGCAGCTGACTGAGAATGCTAGGAACTGGTGGCGCATTGAGGAGAGGCGCCTGCAGAAGCCAGTGGAGTGGAAGACCTTCAAGTCGATGTTCAAGGAGAAGTATTTCTCCAAGGCTGCTAAGAGGGAGCTCCTGAGCCGATTTGTGGATCTTAAGCAAGGGAACATGACGGTTGACGAGTACGAGGCAGAGTTCGAGATGCTCAGTCATTTTGCCCCTTATATGGTGAAGAAGGAAGAGAACCGAGCTGATCGGTTTCGTCAGGGCCGAATGCCGCCAGGAATCATGAGATCGTGGTATGTCTACCTGATCCTTCTGATGATGGAGGAAAGCGACAAATGGAGCAGCATATGCCTTCTGCTAGGTCTATAGTGGGACCAGTTCAGTCAGTGCCTTTCAAGAGGCCAGGAGCACCTGCTAAGAGCCAGACCAAGGAGCGATGTCTTTTCTGTGGCAAGCTGGGACATCGTCAGAACGATTACAGGAAGAGGCTGGGTTTGTGTCTGGCATGTGGAGCCGCCACACACGTCACTAGAGATTGCCCGAGGTATCGCCAAGTGGAGGGTGGAGCACTAGCCCCACTACAGAGTAGAGCGCATGCCCCTACCTAGAGAGGAGTTGTTGTCCGTGGAGCATATGTCATGATAGTAGTGGATGACATCATTGCAGGTAACTCTATAGTTTTAGTCTTTCATATTATAGTTTAGCTTATTTTTAGGCTGCTTATGTATGTTTTAAAACTTTTTGTTTCCTTTCAAATCAAATCTTTAAAGTTTTGAAACTAGCCCACAAGATCACAACCCACCTATCTCCCCTCATCCAATACCACGACTCCACACATTTTTCCAAATGTTTTAAAATATGTCTTAGGCCTTAAACTTCCTTTCTTTTCTTTCCCTCTTCGGGAGTGTTATTTTTTTATTTTTATTGTTATGATGTTGTTAGTACTAGCTGTTATTGTTATAGGGTTATGTTCGCGGGTAGGTTTAGGGTGAGTTGGGATATGTCGTAGCGATGATTAATTGATTTTGGAACACAAGGATATTAGATTAGATTTCTTTGGATGAAAAGAATGAGGTGTCCAAGACTTATTTATAATACCGATGTGTGACGGACTCAATGGAGAATTCTGGTCGGATGAAATTATATGTGGGGAGATGAGAACTTATCAGACTTGAAACTTGGACGAGTGGTAAATAAGAGTAGCTACGGAGTATAGTATGATTTAGAGTGGTCATGAGAATGAGTAGGGCATTTAAAGCATCTAGACTTGATCATTAGTTGACGTGAGAAGACATTGGAAGTAACATGACATGTTGAGATGAATGGATAGTTAGGAAGATGGATTTAATATGATTAGGAGATTAGATAATAGGGGTACGGATAGATGTGGCTTGATGGTTCATTAATTATGGAGGATGAATTTATTTGTTAATATGATGGAGAATATATATATTGAGGACGAGATGATTGTTAGTTTGTAGACAGTAATTTGGATCTATAGTCAGGTGCCAAGATGTGGTTCTAGTTGTAGCTTTAGCCAGTGGAGAGACGGGTTATGACGGATTATTTGAGGAACGATGTTTGAAGTTATAGGATTAGAGATCATTATATGGAATATGGGAGTTTTAGGCATAAGGGTATATTGATATTATTATTATTAGTATAAGAGATTTCGAGGGCGGAATCATTTCTAAGGTGGGTAGAATGTAACGGCCGCTTTCCGACCATTCGTATTTTCTACGCGTACGACTCTTTCGTGCACGTATTTATTTTTGCCTCTTCTTGGATCTGGACTATATGATGCGATATGTCGTTGTGACCGTAAGGAAGAGTAGTTATTTATGGGATTTTTAGTGAACGAATTTCACGGGTCGTTCTCCCACAAATCTGGTTTGATTGCAGAGTTGTCATAGCTTTAGACGTAGTTGCCGGATCTTTTATTTTTCTATTTGTTTTACTTGGACCAAACGCATGATTGACCATCGTATCTCTGAGACTCTCTTCGTCATGGTCATCCCCATATTTTTTTCGTATTTTTCTGACACTCCTAGCACACCCAAATCACTAATCAAAATCAAGCCCAATTAACCTTAATCAAATTCAAATTTCAAATCGCCTAATCAAATCCTAATGAGATATCTATGTATCATGGGGAGAGATTCTGGGTCTAACCTCACCTTCCTTTCCCCACTTCGTACCCCCTCTCTCTCACCCTCTCTCCTAGTCACCCCCTAAACTACACCCTCTTTAAAAGACAAATAGCAAAAATTCCATCTTCTAAAACAAACCTGGCCGAAATAACTCCCTCACGCAAAACCCATGCCCTAGCCAACTTTGCTTCTCCTCTAGCCACCCACGGCCACCCCTAGCCTCCCCACTCCGGCCACCAGCATCTCCATCTCCTTCTCCTCCTTCTCCACATCTCTAAGAGCCCCAAAACAAAATAGAAATCAGCCATGGCCGAAAAACTGCTAAAAATATGCACTCGTCGGAGAAAGCCAATGCCGCTGGCCATCTGTCACCTCCGTCGGTGACCACCACCCCCGATCAACTACTCTCTGATCCCCCGATCATCTCCAACTCCCCTTAACCTTTTTCCATGTCTCGATCTCCTCGAAAACCTCGTGGAACACATATCTAGCCGCTGTTTTTGACAGTTAGCACGCCACCGCTTCAAACTCGTGCCCACCGGTCATCCGGCCACCTACAACAACCACCCTACCGCCGTTGGACTCCTATCGAACCCCCCTACCAACTGCAATTTTTCTTACGCTCATATCTCGCCTGTAGCTCCATGAATACTCGTCAGAACAAGCCGTATTGGCTGTTTTGACAGATCTGGGTGATGAACTTCAACGCCGGAGCACGACCACCTCTGGTGACAAATCCACCACAGTTGGCTTCATCTTGAAGTCATTTAGCTTCTGTAACTCTCTGTTGTTGCGGTTCATCGCTGGATTTCCACTGAGACGCGTGACAACGAACGTTGAACGAATCTGTCCTCTCCGGCTTCTCACAGCCACCCACCGCCATATGCTCACGCCGTCGGCCAACCATCGGGCCGAGCATCTTCCTCTGATCCTACCTCATCTACCAACAGCCCCTTAGACCCTCGGAGTACACATGTGTTGCCTTGCACACGTGTTTTTACCCGACGTCGCCGCCGTCGTGAAGATCCGTTGCGCTACCCGCAACGGGAAGGAGATCACCGCTAGCTCGCTATTTTTGTGCCATCGCCTCACTGTCCAGAGGTTCCTCGCTGTGCTACCTACGGTCGAGGAGTTCCAGATGACGTCGATGCTTCGTCGTTCAGACCCGACTTCCGCTTTTCGAACGACGTCAAGAGCTTGGTTCCCCTAACGAGTAGTAAAACCCACACCGTAGCTCATCAAAAACCTAATCTAAAATTGGTCGACGTGAACTAAAGTTATTTTCTGCATCTTTAAAACATTGTCCATCGTAGAAAATCGATGAACGAACTAAATTTCTGTGCACATAGGGTAGACGTCGATCTAGACCGAACAAATCATCAAAAGACGTGACTTTTGACTGTTAGGGTAGTCCTGCCAAACATAGAAACAAATGGTAATAGGATTGACGAATTGCACGATCTGACATCGTCGTTGACCAGTTTCAGACGGACCATCACCGACGCGACGCTTCGACGGGACACTCCGGACAGACGACGCACTCGCCACCGCAGGCAAGTGTACTCACTTGTACTTTCGGCCGTGTTTAGGCCATAGACTCTTAGAACTGTTAAAACGTAAACAAAGAGAACCGGACGTGAAATGATAGCATCCGGGACCCCCCTTGACAGCTTAGACTTGACGACGAAGTCTAAGCACAACGACAACAACAACTGACACCTTAGGGTTATTCTGTGTGTACGTGCTGGTGGACACCCTAGAATGAACATCCCCTCAAATCTGTCATGTCATGTCACGAATGCCTACAGGCATTTCAGGTGCCCTCTATGCGAGGATGATCTCTGGTTGTCTTGTCTTGAGCACTTTGGGTGGAGGAAGGTTGAGCGTTCCCTCGGCTTGGCGGGGTTGGCCACCCACAAACCGAAAGGCGTGAATCTCTCTTGTCACCCTCAGTCTTGTCTTGTCTCGTGCACTAGGTTGAGCATTCCCTCGGTTGAGAAGTTGCTGGCCGCCTTCTAGCCGAAAGGCGTGAACCTTAGTGACACGCTTCTCGTCTTGTCGTGTCCCGTGCACTAGGTTGAGTGTTCCCTCGGTTGAGAAGGTGCAGGCCGCCTTCTTGCTGAAAGGCATGAACCTTAGTGACACACTTCTTGTCTTGTCTTGTCCTGTGCACTAGGTTGAGTGTTCCCTCGGTACAGACCGAAAGGCGTGAACCTCAGTTACACACTTCTTGTCTTGTCTTGTCCCGTGCACTAGGTTGAGCGTTTCCTCGGTACAGACCGAAAGGCGTGAACCTTCGTGACACACATGGTACTTCTTTTCTTGTTCCGTGCTGTCTAGTTTAGTCCCGTAGCTGGTAGCATACGCTATGGCTACTGTCTGTCTCGTTTACTTTCCAGCACCGTTTTACTATCTACCATGTCATAACCCCAGCATGTTAATCAACCAGTAAAATGTTGCTCTAAATTATATTACATTTACAGTAAAGTCTAACCCTCTCTTATAGACTTTACCTGACGTACAGTTCCTTTTCTCTTGGGTGCTGTATGTCAGTTGTTGAGCCAGAGCACGTGGACGAGCTGGACATTCCTGAGTAGGTGGAGCCAGAGAACGTCGACCCGGAGTACGTACCTGACGAGGACCAGTCTTAGAGGTCCCTCACCGTTGCAGTTCAGAGTTTTTCCTGCTTTCTAGTTCGGGTGCGTAGCACCGTTTACTTTTATGCCCAGGTTGGGTGCTTGCACCAGTAGTTTACTTTCTGTGTGATGCCATGCTGGGCATTACTTCCTTTTTTAGACTCTTGTACTTCTGGATATCTTGATGGAATAAAAATGAATGCATTTCTTTTCAGTACTTTCTGTTGTTACGAATTTTATAAATGCAAGAACCTGAAATTTTTAAAATGGTACCCCTACAGACGCTTATTGGGTCCGAGCTTCACAGCTCCGGCTCAAGCGGGCCTTAGTCACGATTCGCCTCCGTAGTTTTGGGAAGCGGGGCGTGACAGTATATGATCGATCTCCACCTGTTTGAATTTGGTCAGCTCAGCTTTGGCAATTCGTATGTAGTTTTGCATTGCTTCTTCTCGAGCTTCGTAACCTCCATTCAGTTGGTAGACTATCAAGTTGGAATCACTATGGAGGTAGACGACCTTTGCTCCTAGCGCTCGAGCCAACATGAGCCCATTGATGTCAGCTTCGTATTCTGCCCCATTGTTTGTGGTTTGGAAGTTGAACCAAAGAGCGTATTCAAGTATATTACCCTCTGGTGTTTGGAAAATTATACTCGCTCTGCTTCCGGTTCAAGTTACTGAGCTTTCAACTTCCATGATCCATGTCCCTTCCCCTTCATGGATGACTGTTGAAGATTCGATACATGTCGAGGAAGAATAGGGAGGGTGGAGTTGTAAATTAGCAACATGTACCTCTTTCGATGGGTCGTCGTCATAGGTGAGTTCGACAATGAAGTCAACTAAGGCTTGTCCTTTGATGGCAGTCCTCATCTTGTATTGAATATTAAACTCACTTAATTCGACCCACCACTTAGTCATCCTTCCAGATCGATTGAGCCTCTTCAGAGTTTGCTCCAAAGGGGTGTCGGTGAGGACTAGAATGGTATGTACTTGGAAGTAGGGTCGTAGCCTCCTTGCAGAATGGACCAGAGCGAATGCCAACTTATTTATTCTGGAATAGTTGATTTCGGCAACTAAGAGAATCTGGCGGACATAGTAGATATGCAGTTGCACTCCCGAGTCCTCCTTGACAAGGGCCGGGCTTATAGCCTCCATGGTAGCAGCTAAGTAGATGATAAGATGGTCACTTTTGTTGGGCGTAGTCATGAGTGGTGGGTTACAGAGATATTTCTTCAGCTCAGAGAAAGCCTTCTTGCAATCTGCATCCCACTCGATAATCTTCTTGTCCATTGCGGGGGAAGATATCGCCTTCGTTAACACTTTGAAGAAAGGTAGGGACCTCTCAACCGATTTGGAGAGGAATCGACACAGAGCTGTTATTCTGCCATTTAGCCTCTGAAGCTCTCTGATGGTAGAGGGTTCCTTCATTGCTACAAACGACACGATTTTTTTAGGATTATCTTCAATTCCTCAACTCGTTAGCATGAATCCGAGGAACTTCCCAGATCAAACCCCAAATGTACATTTTACGGGGTTTAACCAAAGATTGTAGTGATGAATCTATGTAAATGTCTCTCGGAGATCTGTGATATGATCCGTTGGCTTCTTCAACTTGACTAGTATATCATCAACATAGACCACCAAGTATCGCCAAATTTGAGCCTTGAAGACCTTGTTCATCATACACTGATACGTCGCTCCTGCATTCTTTAAACCAAATGGCATCTTTTTATTACAAAAAATACCTCAATCCGTGATGAAGGAAGTATTTTCTTCGTCATTAGGAGTCATTGGATTTAATTGTAGCCTGAGAAAGCATCCATGAAACAGTTTATAGCCCCAGGCACTATCGACAAAATGGTCGATTCGAGGCAAGGGTTAGCTGTCCTTTAGACAGGCTTTGTTGATGTCGATGAAGTCGACACACACATATCCTCCATTTGTTGTTTGCCTTCTTCACCATCACGACGTTAGAGAGCCACTCAGGATATTAGACTTTTCGAATGAACATTACTACTAGAAGTCGATCCACTTCCTCGATGGAAGCTTTCATCTTGTCACCTCCTAAGTTCCTCTTCTTCTACTTCATGGGCTTGGAAGTCGAGTCGACCTCCAGCTTGTGGGATATTACCCTAGGATCGATGCCTGGCATATCGTCTAAAGATCAGGCAACGACATCGACATTCTCTCTTAGGAGTGTAATTAACTGTTTCCTTAGGTCGAAAGGGAGCATTGACCTAATGGAAACCGTCTTTCCTTCTCCTTCGAGGATCTGGATGTTCTACGCTTTTTCGATCTCTACGGGTATTCTCTCCTCATGTTTACTCTCGTTGTTGAGATCATCTGGGTCTATTTGCTCCTCCCTTATCAAGGCGGTGGATAGAAGGTAACATGATCGAGCTTGCTTCTGATTTCCTTTAGCCTTTCCAACTCATTCAGGAGTTCAGAATTTGATCATCTGGTGGAATGTTGAGACCACTGCCTCCACTGCATTAAGCAGCGGTCTACCGATGAATCCGTTGTATGACGAGTTAATCTTTACCACGATAAAGTTGGTAAGATGGGTGACTTGTCGTGGATATGTTTCAAAGGTCACTGGCAGCATGATGATGCCCACCACCGGTGTGGAATGTCCGGTGAAGCCTACGAGAGGTCCTGGACTTTACCTCAACTCCGACGAAGCCAGTTTCATCTTCTCCAATGTGGTGAAGAAAAACATATGGCACGAACACCCGGTGTCGATGAGTAACCTCTTCACTGCCACTACATTAATAGTGGCACTGATGACACCGACATCGTCATGTGGCATCTCCATATCCACCAAATCTCCATTTGAAAAAGATATTGGGGGTATCAAATCCCTCGAACACTTCTTTCCCACCGAGATGGTTATCAGTTTCCCAGCATAAAAACTTTGGAGTGAAGTTGATAATTCCGAAAGTGGTGGACCTCCCATTATCATGTCGCGGAAATTGATGCCAGGAGATGTCATGGTGTTCTCACTAGACATTGTTGGGCGAGTTGACATGGTCAAAGTATTTGGATACCGAGGATGTCAACTCAGTTTTCACACAGACAACACCAACTTTTAAGCTAAAACCGGCATCAACAGTATTTGGGCTGATGTGGACTCCCTTGATGAGATGGATCCTCGTCAGCGGTTGAGATGGGACCTTGGTTAGTAGAACTAGGGTCGATGGTGATCTGTATGCTAGGCTACAACGCAGAAGCTCGCTTGACCCAATGGCTTAATGTGACGGTCGTTCGACCCTCTGGTGGAGCTGATCCTCAAACGACTATCGTCGGAAGCTATCGTTCGACCCTCCTGTTGGGTCGTACCTTGATTTTCCTACACCATAAAGGATCGTCAGGGGGGTCGGATCTGTGTTCTGACCCAAATCCCCTCCGATGCTTAAGTTAGAACGTGAACTTAAGGATAAGCTAGGGGCTATCAAGATCGATCCACGGACGTTCGTCTCGAGTCAGTTGACCGAAGATATTGGGAGGAAGAATCATAAAGTGGAATGTAAAATGTAAGAGTATTAGGTCTCTCGTACCATGGGAGTCTGAACCTTTCCTACGTTGTCTTTTCATCTATTTATAGTTGGTGATCTCTGTTGATAGTGAATAACGGTTCCTCATTGATTGTGGCGGGATCTTCTCCGAGATTTATGATAACGGCCGCCCCTTTTACTAGGTCCACATTAACTACTCCCCTGTAATCAGCGGAACCTTAATGGTCGAATGAGGTGTTTCTTTGACTGTGTATTTACTCAACATCGCTGACGGGTTTTGGGCTGTTGGGCCGAGGTTTAAGACTCTAATTGGGCCTCATCATCGTACCCTCGCTTCGTGGGTCGTACCCTTGTATTAACAACTAGTATGCAAATTGATAGTTATGTATTACTTTGGAAACCTGGGTACTTCATTGAATGTAAGGAACTGGACTCCACCCCAAGGTGGGGTGGTAAGGAGCACCCGCCGGTGGTAAGGAGCACCCACTAGTGGTACATGAGCATTGTTTCCTTAATGTGGCCTCTCACTCTGCCCACTCACATGCGTTTGGAGTACGAGTGGGGAAAAACTCCACAACAACACCACACTATCACAAAGTACCTAAAACTTAGCAATGTACGGTACCCAAAACTGAGCAAGGTACTTCAACACTACCACAACATAGTCCAGTCTTCATACTCTACTAGTACTCAGTTTTCCCCCAACCCCCTTCTAGGGTGCTGACCCGCCATGTGGTAGACTGATAATTCGTATAATTTAAGTTTGTTTGATTGAATTAAGACTAGAACAAGAGGGAATAGACAACAATAACCGCAAAGCAATAAGAGAAAGTAAATGCATAAAGAAACATAGAAGATTAAAGGAGATCTAAATTACAAAGTCAATCATGCAACATTTAGTTGACATTAAAAAGGTCATAATTAAAAGTCAGCAATATCATTTCACATGGGGTCATGCATCTCCTTGTGCATACCCTTTGCCTCATTCCCGACCTATCACGTGAATCCATGCCGACCATACATCCAAGCCCACTTAAGAATAGCAATGAATTTTACATCAAGACCTCATCCTCCAACCTCCAAGTCCAACATGCACATGCTTTTCACATTTATCACTTGCTTATAAGTTTCCATTACACAACAAATGAATACCATAGAGATTTCCATAAGCACAATACTCAAGCATTTCCATGTCGTGAATGTCATGCATGCAATTAGAGGACATTCTAGATGGAGGTATCTTAGTTCATGGCCAATATGCAATATTAAGCATGTTATAAAGGATGTTATGACATAAAATATTAAGCTAACATACAATATTAAGGATCTTATAAAAAATGTTATAACATACAACATTAAGCTAACATACAACATTAAGGATGTAATAACATACAACATTAAGGATGTTATACAGGATGTTATAACATACAACATTAAGCTAACGTACAACATTAAGGATGTTATAAAGGATGTTATGACATACAACATTAAGGATGTTATAAAGGATGTTATGACATACAACATTAAGCTAACAAACAACATTAAGTTTATTCTAAAGGATGTTGTAGAGGATGTTATAAAGGATGTTATAAAGGATTTTCAAGAATTTGAATTGCATTTAAATTAAAGAGCTAGCATGCAACGTGAGAGGTGACATAAAAAGTTCCAAGATTAAAAGAACCACACCTCCATTTTCTCTCTCCAACACAACTCCCATGTGCAATGTTCCACCACCTCAAACAGCCCATGGCCTCATTGAAAAAAGGCAATATCCATACATAATTACTTAGCGAAATTCATGAGGAGAAACTTTTAGCAAGCTAAACAACTTTTCATCCAAGATGAAATCTTTAACAACTACTACATGAGCATTTGCTTTAAAAAGCAAACTTCGACAATAACCACAGAAGGATTTCTACACTAGGTGAGAATCCTACATTATTAGCATGCACATCACCAAATTCCCTACACAACAAACCCAAAAATGTGCTAAACAATTTAGGATCATACCTCATGAATATGGCTCCTCTCCCCTTTTAGATCCATGGTTCTTTCCCAAAGTTGCAACTTTTAGCCATGCTCTATCCCTTCTCTTCTCTTCTTCTTCTTCTTCCTCCTTTTCTTAGTTTTTCTTTTTGTTTTTTCTTGGTGACTTTTGCCCAACCAAGAGAAGAGGGGAGAGAAAATGAGAAAAGAAAAGGAAAGGAGGAGAAGAAAAGAGAAGAGTGGAGATGTTTATTTGAGTTTCCACCTCTCTCTCCCAAAATATCTCCCATTTCCTCTTATTTACAAGCTTGTCATTCCTAAAATGGAAATATCCTCATTATAATATCCCACACTTATGTTATAACATCTCACACTTATGCTATAACATCACAAAGCTATCCTAACCATACAATAATGCGCACTAAATAATAATCATACACACTAGTAACACTAATAACAACCCAAGATAAACATATCATTCAAATACACACTTTTCTCTTTTCTACGTAAAAACATAGTCACACTTACTTTCCGTATCTGCAAGTATACACAAGCATGGTACTTCACACATGGTGGCATTACAATTGAACATGCAAGCAAAAGGAGTCGAAGAAGTGCAACGGGAAAACATCTTTCACATGAGCTGCTATATCAAAGACAAGGTATGTAGTGTGAGTATTGATGGTGGTAATTTTACTAATGTTGCAAGTACAACGATGATGGAGAAATTAGGACTGTCCATATTAAAGCATCCTAGATTGTACAAGTTGCAATGGTTAAATGATAGTGGTGAGGTAAGGGTAAACAAGCAGGTGTTAGTTGCATTCCATAGGTAAATATGAAGATGAAGTATTGTGTGATGTGTGTTGAAAACAACGGTCTAGGATATCTTTTTTGAAAATAACAAACATTCATGAATTATTTTAATGTGTTTGTTAAGTGTTTTCAGGTTGAAAAGAGTTCGCAAAATCAAAAGGGCATTTTGGTCATTTTGGAGATAAAGGGTACTTTGGGCATAAAATGGCAATTTGGTCATTTTGCAAATTTTTCATGAAGCTATAAGACATCAACTGTGCATTGAATTATGGTGGAGACAACGAGGAAGTCACAGAAATTTTCGTTTTTGACAATGAGTATAAAACGGCAAAATTATGCGACAATGACGCTTGAGGGGCAAAAGTGTAAATTACGGCTAGGTTTTCTAACAACCCTATATGACTAAACTTGTGACCAGCCCATAAAACTGCAGCCCATGCATCCCTCTCCTCATCTGGCGGCTACAAAGGCTAAAAAGAGAATTAAATTGAAAGAGAGACGAAGGAGGGAGTAGAGATTATAATATAATTAACCATCTCTTAAAATTAACCGTTGCTTTGCTTTTTGTTGTAGCAAGAATGCTGCAGGTTGTTTTCAAAGTGTCCCCAGAACTCTCCAAACAATTTGTTACGGCTACAAATTGAAAGAGAAGGTGAATGAAAACAAAGAGGGAGATGGAGAGAAGCATGAAAATCAAAAGTAAATTTAATTAATTAATTTGCTCTTTTGTTTTGCAGTGAACAAGATTGCGTCTGTTGGGTTTCAAAACGACCCGTCCGGGTCGGACCGCCCCGGGCTCTTTCAAAACCCGGGCCGGACCGGCCCGGCCTGGACGGAGAGAACCCCCGCCCGGCCCGGCCCGCCCCGCCAGCCCGGGCCGGCCTGGCTTTTTAAGCCTGGGAAGGCTATTTTTAAGCCTGGGCTAAAAACCAGGCCGGGCCGGCCTGGCCCGGTGGGCCGAGCACCCCAGCCCAGCCCGGTCCTGGCCCCGGGCCTAGGTCGGTCAACGGCCCGTTGACCGGCCCCCGGGTCCAGGCCGGGCCGGCTGGCCAAATTGAAACCATGAATTGCTGGGTTTTAAAAAACAAGTGAATTAAAGGCACCGAACCAGGGGAACAAATCAAAGGGGAAGTTGTCTTTTTAAAGCAAACCAAAAGATGGATCATTTTTTCTTAAAAGATTTCGTTTGTGGTTTTAGTTAAAAAAATTTGTGTTTTTAGTAATTACTGTTATAAACGGGCTTTTGGAGGCCCAACTTGTTATTGGGTATCCACCCATTATGTAACCCTATTGCTATAAATACAGGGCTACGGATTCCGTAGCCACCAAGTTTACAACACGTTATCAGCACGCTCGAGGCTGAGCCGAACTTTTGCCGACGGACGGACGTGACGCGAACGGGCTTCCTTCACCGAACGTCGCTAGATCCGGCGGGTAGGATCTAGAGGTAATTCTTTTCCCTAGATCTAAATTCGTATGCGCATATGTTTAGATCCAAATACTTGGATCGATATCTTGATTAGTATAGATCTGATTTTTAACCTAGATCTACATGCTATATCAACTGTTTAATGAAAAATCGTCGGTTTTATTGTTAAAAATCAACTTTTTACGATAAAAACGCCGTTTTGAAGACTAAAAATAGATTTTTTCCCATAAAAATCGGATTTTTATCATCTTCTTCCCCAAAAACCATTAAACCCTTGGGGGATTCTTTGTCGCCTCACGGCCGGAAGCCACCACGCGACCCCCCGATCTCGCGCAATCGCCGCCGCCGCTCGCAGCGACGTGCGCTTATCGCCGTCGCCTGCAGCAGCGGCGACCCCCGCTGCGGCGGGCGATCCCGCCGCCTGCAGCGCTTGCAGCGGCGGGCACCCCCGCCGCCGCCAGCAGCGACGGACGGGCCCCGCAGCCTGTGGCGGCCCCCCGTGCGCGCGTGTGTCCGGAAACCCTTGCCGTCAAAAGCGGCAACTCACGCGACCAATAACCCTAACTAGGGTTTGACCACAAAAATTTCATTTCCAAATTATTTTTCAGATTTAATTACGATTTTTTTCTCGTTAAAATCTGGATAAATTACATGTTCTTAATTCATCACATTTTATTTGGATTATCTGATTATCATACGTTTAATAATTAGGAAGATCATGCGACCGCTCTGCCGTTAGTCAGCTATCTGTGTATGACGTTGCCCAGTGGTCCAATAATTATTAAACGAAAAATTTTCATTTCCATTATAAAATGCCTGTGATGATTAACTGCATGTAATGATTAATTGTCTGTAATTAAATGCCTGCTGTATTTTTTCTGCCTGCGACGAATGTGTATATTTGCTGTGCTTTTGGATCGGCTAGCTATCACCATAATTTCCCTTGCATTCGTTTCCTTTTCTTTGAGAGAAAAATGTAGTGAGGATATTATTGTAAAAATTTCAAGACCGGCAGACGTCCCACGAAGATGAAGATTCCATTCCAGAAGAATAGGGGCCCCACGTTGGTTCCTGAGTTGTATTTTCATTTTTATGGGACTGTATGGACTTTATTTTAAATGGTGATTAACCGATCCACGCAGCAAATATCTGTGTCTGAAATGCTTAATTATTTATTTTTCTTTAAAAAATATCTAATTATTGCTTATTTTTAAACATGCTAGAGAGATAATGGCTAAAATTGCGAGCGTCGACTTTGACGTATTGGATGCTAAAGGCAAAAATTATTAAAGCTGGCAGTTGGACATAAAATTCCATCTGTGCGCACAGGGGCTGAGCCATGCCATTGCTGTATGCGATAAGGTTTCTGATATAGATAAAGCGAAAGCAATTATCTATATCAGATGCCATATCGATCGGACCATAAAGGCCGAGTACCTCACGGTGGAAGACTCTAATTATGAGTTATGGACCGCCCTCGAGGATAGGTATAAACATCAAAGAGATGTTATACTTCCCCAAGCACGATATGAATGGGAAAACCTCCGTCTCCAAGACTTTAAGTCTATCGCCGAGTACAACTCGGCACTTTTTAGTATCACCTCACGCCTGAAGTTGTGTGGTGTGAAAGTGACGGAGGAGCGCATGTTAGAGAAGACGTATACATCCTTCCACGAGAAGGATGTTATACTAATGCAGCAGTATCGTGAACAAAAGGTCACGAAATAATCAGAGCTTCTCTCATGCCTTCTTATGGCAGAGCAGAATAGAGACCTCCTTCTTGCCACCCATAACTCACGCCCTACCTGCACTGCTCCTGCGCCTGAAGCGCATCACAGCTCCTCCCAAAAGAAGAGGAGCAACTTCAAAGGCAAACCCCCAAAGGGTAATGCAATGAAGAAGCAGGCTAGAGGACTCCCCTCCTAAAAACCCCTAAAGAGGAAAATATAGGAGAAATATCACTAAATTATGTATGTACTGGGGAGGTACTGGACAGAGAAAGCACAATCATCGATGATAACTTTGCGCTCATTATTGCCACTCACGTCACTGAATACGACGATGAGACCGATCTATGCTCTCTAGCAGAATGTAAACGCAGAGAGGATTGGCCAAAGTGGAACAAGGCAATAGGAGTAGAGCTGGACTCACTCTCGAAGCGCAAAGTTTTTGGACCTGTAGTCCTAACACCAAAGGGTGTTAAACCTGTGGGATATAAATGGGTATTCGTGAGAAAAAGAAACAAGAATAATGAGATCGTGCGCTACAAAGCGCGCCTTGTTGCACAAGGATTTTCCCAACGACCAGGAATAGACTATGACGATACATATTCCCCGGTCATGGATGCGATCACTTTCCGTTTCATCATCGACCTATCTACAAAGGAAGGCCTGGATATGCAGCTCATGGACATTGTGACTACATACCTATATGGAAATATAGATAAGGATATCTATATGAGAATCCCAGACGGATATAAACTACCGACAAAATGACAGGAAGACCTCGGGACGTATATTCTGTCAAACTCCAAAGATCACTGTATGGTCTAAAATAGTCGGGTAGAATATGGTATAACAGACTCAGTGAATTCCTAGTGCAATAAGGATTCACAACAAATGAAGTCTGCCCTTGCATCTTTATAAGAGTAAAGGGAACAGGATTCGTAATCATTGCCGTCTATGTAGACGACCTAAACATCATTGGATCTCCTGAAGAGATAGGTGAGATATCCAAGAGTCTCACACAGACTTTTGAGATGAAAGACCTTGGCAAAACAAAGTTTTGCCTAGGCTTACAAATTGAACACTTGAGCGGAGGAATCCTGTTACACCAATCAACATACACAAAGAAGTTGCTGAAAAACTTCCATATGGACAAATGTCATCCGCTTAGCACACCAATGGTAGTCAGATCATTGGATGTTAATACAGACCCTTTTCGACCACTAGAAGAGGGGGAGGAAGCACTGGGTCCTGAAGTACCCTACCTAAGTGCAATTGGAGCACTCCTATACCTGGAAAACTGCACGCGTCCCGATATAACGTTCGCAGTTAACCTACTAGCCAGATACAGTTCAGCGCCCTTAAAGCGCCACTGGAACAGAGTGAAGCACCTTCTACGCTACCTCCAAGGGTCTGTGGACCTGAGACTATACTTCAAGAAAGGTGTATCCTCCGACTTAGTCGGTTATGCAGATGCAGGATACAGGTCCGACCCACACACCGCAAAGTCCTAGACTGGTTTCGTGTTCACATACGGTGGGACGGCCATCTCATGGAGATCTATGAAGCAGACTTCGACAGTGACCTCATCCAACCACTCCGAGCTCATAGCGATCCACGAAGCTAGCAGAGAATGCTTTTGGCTTCGATCAGTCATCCACCACATCCTCAAGACTACCGGCCTGAAGAAGGGAGATTTTGGACCAACCACCATGTACGAAGATAATGCTGCCTGCATCGCTCAACTATGAGATGGCTACATCAAAGGTGACAGGACGAAGCACATTTCCCCCAAGCTCTTCTGGACGCATGAACAACAAGTAGACAACCAGATCGACATCCAGCACGTCCAGTCTTGCAATAACATGGCAGATCTATTTACTAAAGCTTTACCTCGCAGTACCTTTAGAAAACTTGTATTAGGAATTAGGATGAGACGGTTGAGAGATTTACAAGCCTGAAGCTTGTACATTTCAGGGGAGTTAATATAGGGCTGTACTCTTTTTCCTTGGCTATTGGTTTTTTCCATTGGGTTTTCCATTGCCAAAGGTTTTAACGAGGCAACCACATCAACTCTGGATCCAGAAGTATCCACCTCTGATGAAATCCATCGATCAGGGGAAGTTACAGAGACTTGTACTCTTTTTCCTTAGCCACTGGTTTTTCCCACTGGGTTTTTCATGGCAAAGATTTTAACGAGGCAAGAACTCTTAAACTTGGGATCCAGAAATATCCATAGACCCATGATGAGATAAGCTCTACGAACCCTGAAGCGTTCATTTACAACAATGGATGGATAAGGAGAAGTGTTATAAATGGGCTTTTGGAGGCCCAACTTGTTTTTGGGTATCCACCCACTATGTAACCCTATTGCTATAAATACAGGGCAACAGATTCCATAGCCACCAAGTTTACAACAATTACAAGTTACTCACCCATCCTTTTTCTTGTTTTTCCAGGCACCAAAAACACAGTAAAGCCCATACACAAAAATAAATATGGTAGAACGCAAGCACCTCTCTCAAAATATATTGTGACTGCAGTTGATACACAACGCAAATTGATGCACAGAGGATGCATTTGCAAGGTTGAGAAGTCCTATTTTACAACATAGACATCTGATTGACAAACGATCAGAATCATTGCAGAACTGTATACGAGCAGATCGATGAGGACACATCCGCTCCACAAACTGAGCACTCCGAACTTTTTATTAATATTTTTGTGGCTTAGTGCGATTTGATTCTTGTATTACTTTTATATTATTTTTGTGGTTGGATAGCTATGGGGCGTAGTTTTGGGATTCTTGATTCACGGGGCATGGATTAAGACAGAGTCCAGTTAGATAGGTTAGTTCAGTTGAGCATGTGATTTGCATATTGTTGCGGGGTAAAATCCACTACAATGAATTTGTATTAATGTGGGGATCCAAGGGCACGATGGTTACAAGTTTGTGGGGGTGATGGCGAGACTAACTTTAATTTGAGGACGGTTCGAGGATGTGGATTTCGAGGTTGCCCGTCAGGAGGAGTAGGTTGCTTGCGGTTGAATTGAAAGAAGCTCGATCGTTGGTGACGAATGGCGTAGGTCGTTCATCCGGTGGCTACAAGGGCAAACTTCCGACAAGAGGAGCAACTTGTCAGAAAGGCCGGGCCAGCTTTCAGCCCGCTGCCCCTCTGATGCTTAATTCATTAGATGACTGAAGAAGAGATGTCGGATACGAAGAGCGATCTAAGAGGCAGGTCGACGCTTGCGTAGCGGACTATTGTGAAAATATGAATGTAGAGGATATTAGATGTGTTAAGAATTTGTTACCAATTAATCAACCAAACCCTTTCTCGCTGGAAGGTGAGGAGGTATTTATAGGCTGCTGGAGTTGGATGCCCTCGCTGAGCTGGCGGTGTCAGGATGTCAGGGAGTCGACCATTGGCGCCAGGACCTAATGTGTCAGGCGTGCTTTTGTCAGGAAGTCAGAGCCGTAATTATCAAGAGGCGCTTTTGAAGGCTGTCTGGTGGCGAAACAGCTAGTCATGCTTTCGGTGGGTGGTCAGGTGGCGAAGCGGTCAGGTGCGCTTTTGTCAGGCTTGTCTGTAGTGGAATTGCTAGTGGCATGTCGTCTTCCTCCTTGGGTGAACTGGTGGGTGAGCAGCATTTGGGCGAGCTTCCTGTGGGGCTGGCTGGCGTGGACTTATATGATCTGCTGGAGGACTCTCCTAATACTGATGGCGGGATTTTCGTTCCACTGGGCGTGCTTCCTTAGACCTCGGCGAGCTTCAGCAAACTAGGCTTCATTATGAAGTTTCGGCGGGCCGAGACTTGGGCCTGGAACAAGTGGGCCGAGATCGTCTGGGCCGATCTTGAGGTTGTAACAATTGTCCCCGTCATTCAAGCCCGACACGGGAAGTCCGGATTGGCTCGGATGATGCATTTCACTCTAATGGGTTACAGCTGTAGCATTAAATACGTTTCGACTACTGAATCTCCAATGGTATCATGAAGATTTGGTAGCAGGGGGGATATCGAAGCGCCACTGCCATTCGGAGCTTCACACGTGCCGTGTATGGACCGGAGGAGACATCTGAGGCGATGCATGCGCTTCTGATCTTGCCACATGGCGCACCTTTGACTGTTGAGATCGGCCGATGCCCATTATAAAATCTGGAGAGGGGGAACGGTTGAAAACTTTTACGTTCAAATTCGAAAAGGTTTCTCTTCTTATCTTATTTGCTCTCGAGAGTTCTTGAAGTCGGTCATCTCTTCGTCGAAGCTCCGGTGATCTTCTTCCTTTCTAGGTAACTTCTCGATCTGTCAATGGCTTCCGCTTCTTCATCTGTCAATCTGACTTCTGAGGTGAGTTTTGGAGATTCTGGGAGGAGAGAGCGAGGGGTCAGATCGAGCTTCAGCAGAGTGAGGGGTACGGTTTCGTCGGAGATCATGTTTATCCAGTGTAAAATAAACACCATCAATCTCTCCGAGATCCACTCCAGCTACATTCGACCACCTTGCACGGTTCGCCTCCCCGAACCCATGAGAGGGTGTGCTCGCCGAGGGACAATGAAGTGGGAGTTCACTGCATAGCCTTTGAACTCGGCCTGTGGTTCCCACTCAACCCTCACCTCCTACACTTGTTGAACTTCCTCGAGCTACTCTCTCCCAACTAACGTCGGACTCCATCGGCTCAATGGTTGGCTTCGTCGCCCTCTGTACTATCAGCAGGATAAGTCCGAGCGTATCGTTCTTTCAGCACTACTTTGGGGAAAAGAAGAATGGGGTGTATCATAGTGTTATAGCAAGGAAGGATCAGCCTCTCGTCATTGAGGTTCGAGCGAGGGGAGAGAATGGAGGGATATGTTTGTCTTCGTCCTGATGCTGGCGGACTAGGTGTTGAGGTCGGACTGGGGGACACTGAATCCCTTAGTGAATAAGGGGAGACCCATGGCGGGGCAAGACCGAGAGATCGCCAAGACTTTGGAGGAGATCTCCGAGGCGATCAGAAAGCATGCGAACTTGATCAAGGGCGATCAGTTCGCCCAAAATTTCTGGCCTGAAGGTACTACGGTCTCGGTGACCTTCTCCATATATGCTCACCCTGATCTCTATTCTCTTTACAGGTGCAAAAATTATCCTTACGTGGGAAGAGCTGATGCGGAGGGGTAGGGAGCTGGCGACCTCTGAGCTGGCGGCCAAGGAGTCTTCTGCCCAGCAAAAGGGTAAAATGCTCGTGTCAAAGGGCTTGGCAAGCAAACCGGGGCAAAAAGGGGCCATGGGGTGGTAATCGGGGGCGAGGAGGGTGAACGCACAAAGATGGCAAGGGAGACGCCTGCAACAAGCGCCCCTACCCATACTACCGGTGAGGCGGCACCGGGTGGCCCTGACGACTGTTGCACTGGTGAGAGAGAGATGATGCCCCAGAGCTCGGCTACTGAGGACCCGCCCGCAGTGTGGGCCGGCTGGGTTCCGATAGAATGCTGTCCTTATGTATGTCCTCCTTGGGAGTAGGGGGCACCTAGGCATTCAAGCTGTGAGCCTATGCTCGCGCACTTCAAGCCGACGAAGGCCAAAGTCCATGACATCCCGAAGGAGGAGCTCTTCAAGATGAGCTACTCGATGGGCAACATGGAATCGGTGTTTGACGATGCTGGCGTCGCGGATCGCCTGGCAGAGAACAGCCTGCTATCGAGGGATCGGGCGTCTCTCGGTGAGGTTGGTCCAGAGCGCCTCTGCGACACGGTGATATGGAACAGTATGCAGGTCTGCCACTCTCTCTTCTTTACTGTCGATCTTCTTCCCCTTTGGGTGCTTACGTTCTCTATTTCTCCTATAGGCAGTTGCGGCGATGGTGTCCTTGCATCGCCATACCGCCTTGAATATGCTCAAGGCAAATCATGGCAAGAAAAAGGCTGATCTTGAGGTCGTCAATGGCAAGCTGCGAGCGTCAGAGGCCCAATTCAGAGAGGTCGTCCAGAAGCTGCGAAGCAGGGAGCAGCAGCTGGAGCAGCTCCAGGAATATTATGCGGTCCAGAAGGCGGAGACCGAGAAGTGGGATCGGCTGCGTCGTGTTGAGGAGAATCGGAGGGTCGCCGCTCTGAACGAGCACTCTATAGAGATGGAAGCCAGAGGGATGGAGATTGCTGCACTGAAGCGGGAGGTGGTGGCACCGAGGGAGATCGAGCGGGAAGCGGCGGCCCTGAGGAAGATCGATCTGGAAGTCGAGAAGGCTGGGGCCATCCGCCGATATCAGGAGGAAAAGTACCTCCCTATGATTAGGTCGATGAGGGCGGAGGGCGTAGAGGAATAGATGCAGGAGGGCTTCAGGAGGGTGGAAGCACGGTTGTCGAAGCTGTACCCTTCCTTGGAGATACACTTCTCCCAGCAGACGGTGGCCTCTGACGAGGAGGAGGAGGAGGCAGGTGCTCCAGAGGGAGGCAACGTGGCTTAATCTTGGGAGTTGTTGTATATGTAGGGCCTGTTGTAGAAAGTTTTGATGTAAATGTATCAATTTTGATTTTAATGAAATATACCTTAGGCAGTTTGCCCTGTTTATCTGTTGTGTTTGTGTTATTTTTCGTCGCTCTTTGCCTTGGTGCGTATGCCCCCAACTTTCTGCTTGGAAGTGGCTAAGGCCCAGGAGAAGCGGAATGTTGTGGAGTTGGCATCATTCGAGGGCGAAGCTCATAAGCTTACCCTGGAGCTGCGGGGTGGGGAGGGTGCGAGCCGTCGCTCGTTCCGTGTCCCACCCTGTGACACTGATCGACCCCGGATATACACCCGGAGAACGGTTGTAGTTTTACCGCAAGTGCACGGTGTAGCAGCGAGCGGGTTATCGAACACAAGGAGGACGAATGACCGTGCTTGTTCCAATCAACCTGGCTATTTTAAGAAGAGAGAAATTTGCCTTTGGCGATCCTGTCACAATCGTCAGACAAAGTACGGAAATATCAAATCAAATAAAGAACGCCTAGGGAATGGGGAATTCCCGCTACTCACCGTATTTCGTAAATGTGGTTCATCGGTATCAAAATTGCTAGAATTAGATTTCGGATGAACTAGTTGCAACTGAATGTAGAACCAAGCTCACGCTCTCGCGCTGTTGCCGGTCTATAGATATCCTAGGTTTGGGTCCAATCTCTTGCAAACCCTAGCCTAGGGAAGCTAGCATTAGGATCAACATCATCGTTCAATCGCGCACCGAGCCCAATCTCTTGCAAACTCGGCCCGCGACCTAGGTTGGGATAGTTCCTACCCGTCCAATCTCTTGCAAACGGGTATCGGCACGGAATTGCAACCGGGAACCCTAGTATCGGTCCAACTCTTGCAAACCGATACTTCGGAAATTCGATTCCAACCCAATTCGGATTTCTAGGGGTTCCTATCGAATTGGGATCCAATCTCTTGCAAATCCCAATCGGTATGAACTCCTAGCTATCCGTAGTAAATCGCTCCCAAACTAATCCCTAATAGCGATTCTAGCAAAATTTCTACCAATTCATCACAAATATGAATTTGTGCTTGTAGGGTTCATCCCCACGCCCCAAGACGTGGAGACTACTCGCAATTCATAGCACAAACACAAGAATAATCAATGAAATAAGCAATAGAATTCATCACAATATTGAGATAAGCAATAAAAATAGAATTTTTGGAGAAGAGAGAGGCAAACCAATGGAGTTCTTCAATTAATCCAACAAAAATCAACTTTTGTCCTCTCTCCAATCACAAGAATAAAGCTAAAAAGTAAACCTAAAAAGCTGCAAAAATCTAAGAGAAAAGCTCTCCAAAACTAGGGTAAAAACGGGGGTTAAATACCCCCCAAAATCGTCCAAAAACTGTGACCAAAATACCCCTGCGCAGCCTGAAATCCGCAATTTTCGCTACAGGCAGCGCGTCGCACTCGGCCGAGTGACAAAAGTCGCTCGGCCGAGTGAGAAACCCTGTAATTTTCCAGTAAGTCTTGATCTTCAGGGGTCTCAACTTCGGGGGTGGCTCGGCCGAGTGAGCTGTCGTCACTCGGCCGATGGCTTCTTGGTACTCGGGCGGTCGGGATTATCCACTCGGCCGAGTGGGTCTTCTGAAGCTCAGGCAGCCGAAAAACAGTAAGTTGGTGATTTTTGAATGGCTTCGTCTGGGCGCCACTCGGGCGGACGGGATCTCGTCACTCGGCCGATGTGGTCTCCGTCGCTCGGCCGAGTGCACATATAAATCGTGTCTGATCTGGTCGGTCGAGCGGTGTCTCGCTGGTCGGCCGAGTGACTCCTTCACTCGGCCGAGTGGGACACTAAAAATGCCCAAACAGCTTGTTTTGGCCTCCTCGTCGCTCCTGCGACGTCCATTCTTCTTCCGCTCCTCTTCAACAGCAAAATACCCCTTGGGGAGGTCGTCGGTGACCCTCCGGAGTAGGCGCATCTCGAGATCACTCCGAATCGCGCCAAATCACCTGAAATGCGACAAAAACAACAAATCGTGAAAAGCATCGTAATATCATCGGTATATCGTGAAAAACATGATTTGGGCGATCTAAATGGCATGCAAACATGCGGGAAAAAAGTGTAAAATAAGGAGTGATCAAAATCCCCCAAGCTTACCTCTTACTCGTCCTCGAGGAAGATAAGTAAAAGGCGAACCCGGTGGATTCGGAAAACGAAAACGGCGAAAAAAATGAAAAATGAAAAACGGAGAAGAATGAAAAACGAAATAAAAATAAAGAAGAAAGAAAGAAGCGAAGAGGTAAGTTGCTAGATCATTTTCTCAGGACGTGGGTTTCGCTTACTCACATAGCATGCACTGAATGAAAAATACATGTCAAAGAGTTTTATTTTGATATCATAGTATAATAGTGCAAATAGAAATAGAAAACCCACGAACAACGATATAATCATGAAAAACGGAATAATTTTAGAATTAGCATCGTCTGAATCATTTAAAGCGGTATACAAATCGCAGATCACACACTTTTCAATTGAATGCTTTCTATGAGGAGTATAAGAGTATCACACAATAGAATAGAGAGAATAGAAAAGTATGGATTTCATGATATGAATGCTAGGCTTAGATTTCTGGATTTCGTAAAGCTAGAAACAATCTCACCGAGTATAGAATATTACTTAGCCTAGGTTGTTGTGCAACGTCAAGTAGTCACTCTCTCACACATCAATGGATTCTCTCCCCCAAGCTTATCTATAAGCATGGTGGCATAAAAAATATTCACATCCCCATTTTTGTAAAGCTCCAAAAGCAATGAAAATAAACACGAAAAGAGAGGAGAAAGAAAGAAAGTGAGATGGGATCTTTTATTGAGGATTTTTCCTCCCTTTTTTTTCTTTTTCTCTTTTTTTTCTTTGGTTTTTTTTTTGATATAGCATATATACACAACGATCCCAACTCAAAGAGAGATAATGATATACAAGACTATTTTCTCTCTCTTTTTTTGAATAAGAAATTTGGACCTAGGAATTAATAGCGGGGGAAATGCCATATAATAGAATTGCTAAGGGGAGATTCACCAATGATTTTAAAAGTAGAGAAATGATGTTCAAGATTTGTGGAGAAAGAAATAGATATATCTCTCGGTTCACTCTATAAGACATGCACGACAACTTCAGCAGGGTAATCTAATCTACTCAGTTTCGATCACAAAAAAGCTAACTAATCCAGATTTATCATAGCTAACATCATTCAATCATCCTGAAGTGAAATGTACAATTCATGCATATAGAAGTGATATAGGAAAAGAAATCAGTACTCCAGATATAAGCATTCAATGCGTGAATCTTGGTGTGTTTTCTGTGATAGCATACATATGAATATTCAGACTCAGCTAGTAATAAAATTTCATCCATTTTCATGTGGAAAAAGTGTGGGTTACTATCTCTATGTGCAAGGCAAGTCATAGCATATGATATCAAAAATAAAGTCTAAGACATGACAAATATAGCATGCATATAGAGTAAGCTAACTCCACGTTATCATCATCATAGAAAAGTCATCTCTAGCATGAGATGAAAAAGAAAGAAATAAAGATAAAGGGAAAATAGAACTAATTACAATGCGGCACACAGAAAAATAAGGAAAATGTGATGCATCGTAAAATAAAGGAAAAAATGATGAAAACAAGTGCAAAAGCGGAAAATGGTGTGAAAAACTAAAAATAAAGGTGGCAAATCGAAAAAGAACGTGAGAACTCACTCCCCCAAGCTAAATGGCACAGTGTCCTCAATGTGCAAAGTGGGGCACACCGAGAGACAAGTAATGTGAGGGGAAAGTGAGGGTGCATGCATGATGGAAAAAGAAAATAAAAATGAAGAAATGAAAAATATGATGCGGACATGATGCATGCAAATATAGGAGTGATACAGATATATAGATGTGGCACCAAAAACTCTCCCTCTCTCCCAAAAAAGATATATAAAGATACGATCAGAATGAGAATCCCAGAATAAGTGAGGGGAGGGGGGTGGACAAAACTGCAACAGGACCTAGCAGAAACGGGCAGCACAACGGCAAAAATAAACGATGGCATCAAGGGTGCCTAAGAAGGTGGTGCTGCGCCGTCTCCGTCCTGAGGCGGAAGTAGTGGTGGGGGCTGGACAGGCTGCTGAGCGGGTGTGGGTGCGGAAGTGGTAGCAGGCTGAGTGCGTGTGGAAGTGTGGGTGGGAACCTGCTGGGTGGGCGGGGGTACGCGTGGGAGACGCTCCAGGACCTGGGTAAGACAGTAGTGAATCTGCGGGAGCAGGTCGAAGCGGTGAGCCATATAGGTGACGGTGGCGGATAGGGTCCGAAGGTCGCCTCTGAGGCCACTCACCGCCCCCTCTAGAGCACGAATGCTCTGAAGTACAGTGTCAGGGGGGAGGTGGTGCAGAGGGACGCACCGGTCTGGGCTGTGCAGGTCGGGGCTGGCGTACTCTGGTGGCGTAGGTGACGGGCTCAGCCGGTAGGGGAACAAAAGGTGATGTGCTCGCGAAAGTGGGCCTGGCCTCAGTGCGAGGCTGGGCGGGACGGTGGGAAGTGGAGGCAGCAGCAATGAAAGAAGAATACAAAAGAGGCAGCGAGGCGGTCGGAGAGGTCGGTGGCACAGAAGTGTGGACAGACGCCACGACACTCTCGGAAAATACAGCAGCAGTGGAGACAGAGGGCTCTCCGCACTCAACTACGGTCAGCGAGCGCTCGGGTGGGGCATAAGAAACAGGCTCGGTGGACAGAGGGCCAGTGGTGGTGGTGACAGGCGTGGAAGCAGCGGAAGTGGGCTCAGCTAAGGTACTCCCGACACCGACAGAGGTGTGGACAGAGGTGTCAGGAGCATCGGAAACATCGGGGATAGGCTGAGGGGCCACTGGGTCAACAGGGGCAGCAGGCTCGACAGGTGCAACAGGGTCTGCGGGGGCAGCGTGGGCAGCGTGGGCCTGCTCGGCCTCCTTGGCCTCGAGCACGTAAGCAGCGTGGATGAGAACATCCATCACAGGGAGCCAGTCCACATGGGCTGGTGCAATCTGAGTCCGAGCTGGGCTCGGAAGAATCATGTAATCGGCACCGTAAGGGCCGTGCAACCAGACCCAGTGTCGCTCACCGTGCGGACAAAGCATCTTCATCTGGGCCATAACATCAATCGACAGAGAAGTGGGGCCCGGTGCTCGTCGCAGGTCGTCAGGGAAGTCCTCGCCGGTCATAAGGCCAAGCAAGGTGATCAGGCCGCCGCAGCATATCGGTGAGCGAGCGCCCACCGATACAATGATGCGATCCAAAAACCATGCCGTGACATCAATCACGACGGCGGGGACAAGCTCATCACCATCCCTAGATAGAGCTCTGGGCCGTGTCATCGCGTAGAGCATGTAGAGCTCCGGCGTAGACATCGTGCCCGGCTCATATCTGGCCAAAAAGGTCGTCGCCATAAGGCGCTGAGCTATACGTAGGCAGGGATGGACAATGGCCGAGGCCTTGGCCCTACTAGGGTCAAAGGCAGCGTGGAGACCCGTAATCCGGGCCCAAAAGGCACCGGCGTCGAAGGAAGGTGGGGGATATGGGTGGGGGCGTAACCTCGATCGGCCCCGGGGACATCGGGCCACGAGAAAAATGCTCTCATCATACCGAGAGTGACCTGGCACTCCCGGTCCATGAACCGAAACGAGCATCCCTCTTCAGTCCGGGCGATCGAACTAAGTACCTCAAGTGTCGGGTGGGTAAACGTATCCGCCGACACCTGAAAGAAATCTCGCCAGCCCACATTGTCGTACAACGTGAGCATTCCCTCTAGTACCCCCAGGTGTCCTAGGTCGGCAAGGTGTGCAAACCTGGAGGGTACGATCGAGCGCTGGGAGATACGCTCGAAAGCGACGCGGTGTGCGTCGTTTCGGAACGTGATCCCCAGCGGCCCGATAAGTGGAGCCGGAGGTGGTGGCTGTGGGGCGGCAGGGAGCGGCTGTGCGGGGTGTGCGGGCTGTGCGGGCTCTGCAGGCTGTGCGGGGTGTGCGGGGCCTGCAGGCTGTGCTGGGTGGACGGCGTGTGTGGGAGAAGGCAGAGGAGAGTCCTCCAACTCGTGGGAGGGGCCGGCATCATCCGACCGCTTCCGCTTGGCGGAAGCTCTCTTCGACCGCGGCCGTGTCCGGGGCGGCATATCGGCCCCGAGCGCGCGCCGAAAAACGTGAAAAGTGCGGCGTGTGCAAAATAAAGGAAAGAGTATACCCCGACACGTTGCGAGTGCTAAGCAATGGAAGCGTGCGAAGACAGCGCCTCCGCGAAGCCCGAATCAGTCCCGAGAAGCTCCCCTGGGCTCCCCTAAGCTCCCAAAAACAACCTGCGCATGAAATGGAGATATCAGCGGGTAATATTCAAAACGTATGGAGCATTAGGGATATAATAGATGGATATAGAAATTAATTTGGGTTTGGGGTTCGTTTAGTGCATGGATCCTTAAAAAATACACAAAAAGAGGAGAAATAGGCGAAATAGGCATTACCGGAGGTGGCCGGAGTGGTGGCCGCCGGCGGCGACTCGGGCAAGGCGCGACGGAGCTCGGTCAGCGGTGGCTGGCCGAGCGGCGGTACGGCGGTCGGTGGTCGGGCGAGTGGGTGCGTGAGCGAGTGGAACGGGCGAGGGAGCTGAACAGTCGGGGCGGTTACGATTTTTTTCGTTTCGAAAAACGTGCCCCCCTCGGCCCCTTATATAGTAAAAGTTACGACTCGGCCGAGTGACTAGGTCACTCGGCCGAGTGAGATCAATGAAAAATTCCTCCCCGCTTACGCTTCGGCCGAGTGGCCTTGCCAGCCTCGGCCGAGTGGAGTAAGTCCATTCGGCCGAGTGGCTCAAGCTACTCGGCAAGACTCGCCCTAGGAGCGTATCCGTTTTACTCGGCCGAGTGAATATATATACTCGGCCGAGTAGCAGTTATACTGAAATCAGGAAATTAAACAGAGAATTGGGTACAGCAGACTTCCCTCGTTCGTGAGCGGCTCGGCCGGACGAACTTGTGTACTCGGCCGAGTGACTAGTATACTCGGCCGAGTGAGCCTTGTGTTCTGCTGTTTGTCTTCGTTAGGGCTCTAAACTCCGTCTTTCTTCCTCCAGTCGATTTCATCTTCCTCCTAAGCATCGAGCGCCTTCCTGGGGTGCTCCTTATCACCTCGTTCATCCTCCTCATGATGGATTTACCTATCTCCTCTCCTGTCAAGAAAAATAGGACCCGTTATCACAAAATTTTTGGGCGAACGACTCAAAACACTAAAAAATTTCAAAAACAAAAATATAGAAAAAGTAAAAATAAAGCAATAACCGTCGGGTTGCCTCCCGACAAGCGCTCGTTTAAGGTCGTGAGCTCAACCCCCTATGATTTTCAATTAATGCGGGATGTTTGGTGCATATGAGATGCACCCATCAAACTTTCCGGGGAGAACGCTTGGGTTCGGAAGTTGAGGCGGCGTGTTCTCCCTCGGTGGTCTCCCGGCTCGAATAGTGTTGGGGGGAGGCTCCCCCAAGCTAGCGTTTGCTCCGGTCAACGGCTTCGCCGGTGACGCCGATTTCCGTATCGGCGGAGCTTTCTTCGGAGACTTCAATTTCGAGAGCTTGCAGAGCTCTCGAATTCTTGCGACATCAGCGTCGCCTTCATCATTTTCAGCGGAGAGGTCCGGGGAATCATCTAACTTCTCATCTCGGCCTAAATCCGGGCCTTCATCGAAATCCTCATCGAAAAGAGCTCCAATCGAGTGGGGGATCGCTTCGTCAATTACCTCATCAAGGAGGTATGAAAGATCATCCGGTCGTCCCTTAAGTAGATATACTCTATTGATTTCTCCCGTTGGGACTCCCTCGGAATAATGCTTGAGTCTCTGACCATTTACCTTGAACGAGGCTCCGTCTTTGCTTTCCAACTCGAAGGCCCCTCCCGGTTGTATGTTCTTAATGGTGAAAGGTCCGGACCAACGTGACCTCAACTTACCGGGAAATAGTCGGAGCCGAGAATTATAGAGCAAGATCTTGTCTCCTACCTTGAAGTCTGTGACGGTTATGCGGGCATCGTGGAGGATCTTGGTCCTTTCTTTGTAAATTCTTGAGCTTTCGTAGGCGTCCCTTCTTATCTCATCAAGCTCGTTGATGTCCAAGAGTCGCCTCACCGTCGCACTCTTGTAATCGTAATTAAAGGTTTTGATGGCCCAATATGCGCGGTGTTCCAACTCTACCGGCAAGTGGCAAGCTTTCCCATAAACGAGTCGGATCGGTGTGGTGCCTATGGGAGTGCGAAAGGCCGTGCGATATGCCCATAGAGCATCGTTTAGCTTCATTGACCAATCCTTTCTAGATCGATCCACCGTCTTCTCAAGAATTTGCTTGATCTCTCTATTTGAGACTTCCACTTGGCCGCTTGTCTGGGGGTGATATGCCATGCCAACTCTATGGTTTACCTCGTACTTCTTTAGCATGGCTTCAAACTTGTTCTCTATGAAGTGGCTTCCCCCGTCGCTTATCAAGGTACGAGGCACTTCGAAGCGCGGGAAGATATTTTGCTTGAAGAACTTGGAGACGACCCTTGCATCATTAGTAGGGGTGGCGATTGCTTCCACCCATTTGGAGACATAGTCAATGGCCAATAGGATGTATTTGTTACCATTGCTTGACGGAAATGGCCCCATGAAGTCTACTCCCCAACAATCAAAAAGCTCAATTTCTTGGATGGGTCTCATCAGCATCTCATTGCGCTTAGAGATATTCCCGGTCCGTTGGCATCTATCGCACCCCTTCACAAAAGCGTGGGTGTCCTTAAACATTGTTGGCCAGAAGAATCCGCTCTGCAAGATCTTAGCGGTAGTTTTAGAGGCGGCACGATGTCCTCCGCATGGTAGACCGTGGCAATGCAAAATGATAGACGTTGCCTCCTCGTTAGAAACGCACCTTCGAATGACACTATCTTTGCATATCTTGAAGAGGTATGGATCTTCCCAAAAATAGCTACGGACCTCATGCAGAAATCTCCTCTTTTGATGCGTGGGCATCCCATGCGGTTTAATTCCACAAGCCAAGTAGTTGACGAAGTCCGCGTACCAAGGTACTTCACCGGTCCTTATGGCATATAGCCTCTCATCTACAAATGTGTCGTCGATAGGCAAACTCTCATCCTCCTTGTCGCGAATGAGCCTAGATAAGTGATCCGCCACGACATTGTCCGTACCTTTCTTGTCTCTGATCTCTAAGTCGAATTCTTGCAACAAGAGTATCCACCTAATCAACCGAGGTTTGGCCTCCTTCTTGTTTAAAAGATACTTCAACGCCGCATGGTCGGTGTTGACAATCACCTTGGAACCAAGGAGGTAGGAGCGAAACTTCTCTATGGAATAGACGACCGCTAGTAGCTCCTTTTCGGTAGTTGTGTAGTTTTTCTGCACGTCGTCCAATGTCTTGCTCGCGTAGTGTATCGCATGAAGCTTTCTATCTTTTCTTTGTCCCAATACCGCCCCAATGGCTTGGTCGCTAGCATCACACATTAGCTCAAAGGGAAGGCTCCAATCCGGTGGTTGAATGATGGGCGCGGAAACTAGTGCTTCCTTCAAGGTGTTGAAGGCTTGCAAGCATTCTCCTGAAAAAATAAAAGGAGTATCTTTAGCGAGCAAGGAAGTAAGTGGTCGGGCAATCGAGGCAAAATCCTTGATGAAGCGACGGTAAAACACCGCATGACCAAGGAAACCTCTAATGCCCTTGACATTAATAGGAGGAGGAAGTTTTTCGATTACCTCAATCTTTGCTTTATCTACCTCAATTCCTCTCGAGGAAACAAGGTGCCCGAGGACTATACCTTCCGTGACCATGAAGTGACACTTCTCCCAATTTAGAGTGAGATTATTTTGTTGGCACCTTTTAAGGACTTTAGTAAGATTGGCCAAACAAGAGTCAAACTCACTCCCATAAACCGAAAAATCATCCATAAAAACTTCCATAATATTTTCAATGTAATCGGAAAATATGGATGTCATACACCTCTGAAAAGTGGCGGGAGCATTACAAAGACCAAACGGCATCCTGCGGTAGGCGTAGGTACCGTAGGGACAAGTAAAAGTGGTCTTTTCTTGGTCGTCTTCGTGCAAAGGTATTTGGAAGAATCCCGAATACCCATCTAGATAGCAAAAGTATTTATGTTTTGCTAGGCGTTCAAGCATTTGATCAATGAAGGGCAATGGGTAATGGTCCTTTTGGGTGGCTTTATTGAGTTTCCTATAGTCAATGCACATTCGCCATCCCGTGACGGTGCGTGTAGATATGGGCTCACCTTTTTCATTTTTTATGACTGTCATCCCCCCTTTCTTGGGGACGACGTGAACGGGGCTAACCCACCTACTGTCGGAAATAGGATAAATAATACCGGCGTCTAGCAATTTTAGGATTTCCTTTTTAACCACCTCCTTCATGTTCGGGTTTAACCGCCTTTGAGGCTCTATGGAGGTGGCGTCGGTATCCTCCAAATGGATCCTATGCGTGCAAAGCCTAGGGCTTATCCCTTTTAGATCGGAGATAGTATATCCCAGGACATCTTTGTGGCTCCTAAGAACGTCTAGGAGTTTTTCAAGTTGATCTTGCGTGAGGTGGGAATTGACTATCACCGGGAAAGTTAATTTATTACCCAAAAAAGCATACCTTAGATTCGGAGGTAATTGTTTAAGTTCTACCTCAAGAGGCGCTGCTCCTTCCACTTCATCAGCTCGCATGAGTTTGGCTTCTTCCTTGTCATCTGGGCTTAGCTCATGTTCAGGTGGTGCGCTCTCTTGTGACGAGTCAGACTCACTACTTAGTGAGGACGATGCATCGAAATAGGCGCTCTCCGATTCTGTGCTAGCATCGTCAAAACCTTCACTCTGTTCTGGTTTGTGCCTGGAATCAAGAAACACATCAGACGATTCATAAAACCAAGAGTGAGCGTCATATAGTGTAACTCCCTGAATGCCGGTTTGCTCGAAGGATTCTTCTGGAGTACAGTTTTCTTCGACATTTGTTCTACCGTCTTCGAAATATAATTTGTCGTCGATCACGTCAACTCTGACATTGCCCCCGATAGTCCCCTCCGGGGAGATCTGGTCCATCACAAAACTAGCAAACAGTTGTTCGTCGGGGTCCTTGACATCGATAGCGAAAGCTCCGGTAGCGTGGACCTCGTCGACAAGCTCCTTAAGGAGGTCTGTGAAGGAGTCATAGTCTTCCTGACTGAGTTCTATTGTTGGCATTGCATCCTCCATTCTCCCTGTCAAGATCTTATGCAAAATACGGGGAGAATACGCAAATAGGGCTGCGAACAAAGTTACAACAAGGTATAGAAGAAAGTAAAGAAAGAGAGAAAGAAGAAATAACCGGGTGGTCGATGCCGAACACCGTCAAAATGCCTTCCCCGGCAACGGCGCCAAAAACTTGATCGACCCCGGATATACACCCGGAGAACGGTTGTAGTTTTACCGCAAGTGCACGGTATAGCAGCGAGCGGGTTATCGAACACAGGGAGGACGAATGACCGTGCTTGTTCCAATCAACCTGGCTATTTTAAGAAGAGAGAAATTTGCCTTTGGCGATCCTATCACAATCGTCAGACAAAGTACGGAAATATCAAATCAAATAAAGAACGCCTAGGGAATGGGGAATTCCCGCTACTCACCGTATTTCGTAAATGTGGTTCATCGGTATCAAAATTGCTAGAATTAGATTTCGGATGAACTAGTTGCAACTGAATGTAGAACCAAGCTCACGCTCTCGCGCTGTTGCCGGTCTATAGCTATCCTAGGTTTGGGTCCAATCTCTTGCAAACCCTAGCCTAGGGAAGCTAGCATTAGGATCAACATCATCGTTCAATCGCGCACCGAGCCCAATCTCTTGCAAACTCGGCCCGTGACCTAGGTTGGGATAGTTCCTACCCGTCCAATCTCTTGCAAACGGGTATCGGCACGGAATTGCAACCGGGAACCCTAGTATCGGTCCAATCTCTTGCAAACCGATACTTCGGAAATTCGATTCCAACCCAATTCGGATTTCTAGGGTTTCCTATCGAATTGGGATCCAATCTCTTGCAAATCCCAATCGGTATGAACTCCTAGCTATCCGTAGTAAATCGCTCCCAAACTAATCCCTAATAGCGATTCTAGCAAAATTTCTACCAATTCATCACAAATATGAAATTGGGCTTGTAGGGTTCATCCCCACGCCCCAAGACGTGGAGACTACTCGCAATTCATAGCACAAACACAAGAATAATCAATGAAATAAGCAATAGAATTCATCACAATATTGAGATAAGCAATAAAAATAGAATTTTTGGAGAAGAGAGAGACAAACCAATGGAGTTCTTCAATTAATCCAACAAAAATCAACTTTTGTCCTCTCTCCAATCACAAGAATAAAGCTAAAAAGTAAACCTAAAAAGCTGCAAAAATCTAAGAGAAAAGCTCTCCAAAACTAGGGTAAAAACAGGGGTTAAATACCCCCCAAAATCATCCAAAAACTGTGACCAAAATACCCCTGCGCAGCCTGAAATCCGCAATTTTCGCTACAGGCAGCGCGTCGCACTCGACCGAGTGACAAAAGTCGCTCGGCCGAGTGAGAAACCATGTAATTTTCCAGTAAGTCTTGATCTTCAGGGGTCTTAACTTCGTGGGCAGCTCGGCCGAGTGAGCTGTCGTCACTCGGCCGATGGCTTCTTGGTACTCGGGCGGTCGGGATTATCCACTCGGCCGAGTGGGTTTTCTGAAGCTCAGGCAGCCGAAAAACAGTAAGTTGGCGATTTTTGAATGGCTTCGTCTGGGCGCCACTCGGGCGGACGGGATCTCGTCACTCGGTCGATGTGGTCTCCGTCGCTCGGCCGAGTGCACATATAAATCGTGTCTGATCTGGTCGGCCGAGCGGTGTCTCGCTGGTCGGTCGAGTGACTCCTTCACTCGGCCGAGTGGGACACTGAAAATGCCCAAACAACTTGTTTTGGCCTCCTCGTCGCTCCTGCGACGTCCGTTCTTCTTCCGCTCCTCTTCAACAGCAAAATACCCCTTGGGGAGGTCGTCTGTGACCCTCCGGAGTAGGCGCATCTCGAGATCACTCCGAATCGCGCCAAATCACCTGAAATGCGACAAAAACAACAAATCATGAAAAGCATCGTAATATCGTCGGTATATCATGAAAAACATGATTTGGGCGATCTAAATGGCATGCAAACATGCGGGAAAAAAGTGTAAAATAAGGAGTGATCAGACACCATCGAGAGCGAAGCTATTAGGCTTGCCCTGGAGTTGAGGGAGGGGAAGGTGCAAGCCGTAGCTCGGTCCTTAACCCACTGGCGATCCTTTTAAGGGCGAAGCTCATCAGCCTGCCCCAGCGTTGAGGGATGGAGATGGCACGATACGTCGCTCGTTCCTTGTCCCACTCGATGGCACTATCGAGGGAGAAGCCGTCAGGCTTGCTCAGAGTTGAGGGAGGGGTGGCTGCAAGCCGTAGCTTGTTCCTTAACCCACTGGCGATCCTTCCGAGGGCGAAGCTCGTCAGCCTGTCCCGAAGTTGAGGGGTGGGGAGGGTGCAAGTCATCGCCTGTTCCTTGTCCTACCCGGTGACACTATCGAGGGTGAATCCTTCAGGCTTGCCCCGGAGTTGAGGGAGGGGAGGGTGCAAGCCGTAGCTCATTCCTTAACCCACCGACGATCCTTACAAGGGTGAAGCTCATCAGCCTGCCCGGAGTTGAGGGATGGAGAGGGTGCAACCCGTCGCTTGTTCATTGTCCCACCTGACAACACTATCGAGGGCAAAACCGTCAGGCTTGCCCCAGAGTTAAGGGAGGGAAGGGTGCAAGTCGTAGCTCGTTCCTTAACCCACCGACGATCCTTTCAAGGGCAAAGGTCGTTAGCCTGCCCTAAAGTTGAGGGTTAGGGAGGGTGCAAGCCATCGCTCATTCCATGTACCACCAGGTGACACTATCGAGGGTAAAGCCGTCAAGCTTGCCCCGAAGTTGAGGGAGGGGAGGGTGCGAGCCGTAGATCGTTCCTTAACCCACCGGCGATCCTTTCGAGAGCGAAGCTAGTCAGCCTGCCCCAGAGTTGAGGGATGGGGAGGGTGCAAGCTGTCGCTCATTTCTTGGTCCACCTGATGACACTATCGAGGTCGAAGCCGTCAGAATTTCCCCAGAGTTGAGGGAGGGGAGGGTGCGAGCCGTAGCTCGTTTCTTAACCCACCGGTGATCCTTTCAAAGACGAAGCTCGTTAGCCTGTCCCGGAGTTTATGGATGGAGAGGGTACAAGCCATCTCTCGTTCCTTGTCCCACCCGGTGATACTATCAGGGGCGAAGCCGTCAGGCTTGCCCCAGAGTTGAGGGAGGGGAGGGTGCGAGCTGTAGCTTATTACTTAACCCACATGCGATCCTTTCGAGGGCGAAGCTCATCAGCCTGCCCCGGAGTTGAGGGTTAGGGAGGGTGCGAGCCGTTGCTCATTCCTTGTTCCACCCGGCAACACTATCGAGGGCAAAGCCGTCAAGCTTGCCCCTAAGTTGAGTGAGGGGAGGGTACAAGCCGTAGCTCGTTCCTTAACCCACAGACGATTCTTTCAAGGGCAAACCTCGTCAGCTTGCCCCGGAGTTTGCAAATATTAGAGGAGAGCTGAAATATCCACATGGAGATGGCAGTATTTAAGAATTTGCATAGAAAACGATAGTTATATTTATAAAACTGTAGATAACATTGGAGTAAATGCTCATTTTTCCTGTGGCGGTCTAGCTTGTCGCCTCCCATGGTTGATCGCCGACGTCCTCCGGGTGGTTGCCAAGTTCGACCAGCTGGGCTTGCTCGGGTGCCTTGTGTTTGGTGGAGCCAACATAGCAACTCCAAGATAGTCTTTGGCTTCCACGAACCTGTCTGACCCCCATGCAGAGTCTGAAACTTGACCATCTGGTGCAGAAGTTAGGGGAGAGCTTCGACGGTGGTCATGTATGGCCGTCTGATGATGCCATTTACGCCGAGGCGATGTCGACGATGAAAAACTGCGTCATTCGGGTGATGAACCTTGGCTCTTCCCCCAAAGACATCGGCAGGGTGATGACTCTGGCGATGGGAGCCAAGTGGCCAGTGAAGCCGACGATCGGTCCCGTGTATGGCCTCATATTTGCCCGCCTTAGCCTCATCTTCTGGATCGTCGACATAAAAGGATGTCGCACGAGCTCCCGGTGTTGATCAGGAGATGGTTGACTGTGACCGTTTCAATCTGGGCTTCGATGATGATGGAATCATCATGTGGTAGTTCGACCCACTCCAGATCATTGTCTGAGAATGAGATGGGGGGCCGAGCTACTCTTCTCCTCTTCGCCTCCTCGCCCACTCTCGTTGTCATCACTTACCAAGCATACGCCTTTCTGGTCGACATTGACGCACCCCCTGAGAATGGCCCACCGCATATTACGTCTATGCGCATGACCGCCCTAGGCTGGCGAGGGGCGTTTGCTCGGTGTTCTGGGGCTGCTCGGGCCGGTGTGCTCATGGGGCACTCTCTCCTCGCGTGCTCGTCTCATCCCCTCCACGAAGCCTAGGAGATGGCCTTCCTGGATTAGCCGCTCAATATCCCTCTTCAATGAATAACATTCGTCGGTTTCATGACCGTGATCTCGGTGATACTGACAGTATTTCTGCCGATCCCTCGCGGTTAGGGCCGCCCTCCTGTCCTGCAACCGGTCCTGAAGTAACCAGGCTCTCGTTACTGCGGCCAATACTTTGCCTATGGGGGGTTGTGATGCGTGTACTGGGCCTGCTGTCGCCCTACGGGCCTGCTCACCACCGACGGGGGCTCCCTGGGTGTGGCAAACCCGTAAGCTGATCCGGGGTGGTCTTGAGGTAGGTGGCCTCCCTGCTCGGGGCTCTGGTTGCCGAGCTGGTCGTGCCCTCGAGGGCTATTATCTTGCCTAGATCGACCATCAGGTCGCCGATCTTTGCGGAATGCCCTAGCAGGGACAGCCACCTTCTTCACTCCGAGAGCGTCCTCGCTCAACATGAACCTCTTTGCCCGGGCAAAGAGTGCATCCAGATCGACGGGCAGATCTTGAAGGAGCGACTTATGCAGGCTTTGATTGGTCAGCCCCTTCTTGAAGGCCGCCATGGTGAGCTCATCTCTACAGCATGCCATGCTAAGCCTTTCTTCTTGAAAACGATGCAGGAACTTCCTGATCGTTTCCCCCTCTTTCTGGACTATCGAGAACAGATAGTCCGCTGGTTTCTTCCTTCTGCATCCTGCCCTGAACTGCTGGTAGAACTTGTGAGATAGATAGTCGAAGAATTCGACGGAGTGGGTGGGCAAGCCGTTGTACCATTCTAGTGTCGACTTCTTTAGAGTCATCTGGAAGCCTCGGCATATGAGCGGGTCATCCGTGCCTTGGATCTCCATGGCCCCTCTATATCGATGTACATGCTCGAGGGGATCACCCACGCTATCATATAGTTCAAGCTAAGGAAGCTTGAATCTAAAGGGGATCGGGGCCGCGGTTATCTGCCTGGCCAAGGGGTTAGCCGCTTCTGGGTGGAGGGGTCGCACAAGTGACCCTTGTGGGCATGCAGGTGATCATCGCAAATTGTCACGACTGCCCCGATCTCCATGCTCATCATCGGAGTCACTCGGTGATCTGCCTCGGGGCTCAGCGGCGTCCCTTCCCTGCCTCGGGGGAGTCCTGCTACGATCGCAGCCTCGATGCCGACGATCATCATGTCTGGAAGCTGGGTGGTCCGTCTGGTGGGTGCTCCCTCCGAGCGGTAAGATATCCACCAGCAGCGGGCTCTAGGTGTGCCACCGATTCGAAGGTGATGCCTCCGGGATCCTGCGGCTCTCCTCCCAGAGCCTTTCTCGTGTGGCGATGATGAATCGTAGCTATCATCATGTGATTTCTTCATCGACAGGAATTTGCTCAACGGCGGCCTCTGCTTCATCTTTAAGCTACCTTGGCTGAACAGCTACTTCTTCCTTGAGTCGCCTTTGACGAGCGGCCTCCATCTCTGCATCAAGGATTCATTATTGGGCCGCTATCTCTTCTTCGAGTCCCATTTGCCGGGCGGCTGCTTCTGCTTTGATCTGAGGGTGAAGGCTGCGCTTCATGTTTAGGGGCATTGGAGGAACGGTGAACTTACCGGCCCCACCCGCGCCCTAGTCATTCATCATCTTCACAAAGTGTAACGACCACTTTTCGTTGTACGTTGTTCGTGCACGTCCTTTTGACTGTGCACGTGTTTATTTTAGACTTCATTTGTTTGTGAACACTTTCGTGTGTTATGCCGTTGTGAACGTCTCTGAGAGTATTAAATAGTGGCACTATTTTGGAATGACGTTTCTCGAGTCGTTTTCCCACAATTTAATCTTATTCGATGAGACGTAGCGATTTTCACTTTCGATGGGAGACATTTCTATTTTTAGTTTCGTCGTCCGACGTCGAAATTAAGATCCGTCTTCTTAGTTAGCTCACTTTCGTCTTCACGATCACCCCGATATTTATTTTATAATTTTTAGACTTCGTTTGACCTACTTTCACTTTTGGCCCACCCTAATATTGATTTAACCCTAAGTTTCACCTAGATATTAGTCCCTAATAATTTCCATTAATAAAAATATCGGCCATGTTACCCAGCCTAGCCCACATTTACCCAGGCCGCACACATACCCACACATTGAGAAAGAGAGGGAGTGAGATCTCTTATTTTTCTAATATGATTAAAAGAAATTTTGAAAGCAATCAAGCCCTAGACCTATAGACTCCCCCATGTTCAGCCTTATCTTCTTTAAATGGCCCTAGGTTAACTTTCACCATGTGAACCCACACATGCTGCCACACATCACCTATTCTTAAAGAACAACCCCCTAGGCTTTGCACCCTACAGCTATCCTAATGACCCTAGGCCCCATAGCCACACAAACAAGTAGCCTTCAGAAAAATTGATACACAAGCCTAGGACCTGCAGTTGCTCACGTGAGCTAGCCTCCAATATAACCCTAGTTAATATTATAACCTAGGTTTTATTTTGTGTTTCTCCTCAGCATGTGAGCAGCCGCCGCCCGACCTTGAGCCTCCGACCATACCCATCGCCATGTCCCCTCTCTCCGCCGGAAAAACCCAAGCACCGCCCCCTTGTTCCTCGCACGCCGCAACAAGAACGCGTCCTCTCCGAGCACCCCGCGGCCTCCTCCACCGTCCAAACGACACCAACCCTCACCCCTCCAGCGGTCATCTCCGGCATCTCTCCGTCGAAACACCCCGCTTTCTTCCCGCACGCAACAAACCCCGAGCAACCACGACAGCTGCTGTCGTGGCCGTTTTCGCCGCCGGCGACGGGCGCCGACCACCGGAACGACCTCTTCTTCCTCAACCCCCGACAGTGGCAACGAAACCCTCCGCACGTCGCAGCGACGCTCGGCCCCCCTAGTCGCGGTCCGACGCGGCGCCCTCGAAGCCACGGTCTCGCTGTAGTCGCTGCTATCATCGCCCTGTCTGCAACCACGCGAGGAGTAGCACAATGCGTAAGTCTTGGCAAACTGCAAGTTAGTCGATAAGTTAGTAGATACTCTAGCCTTTTAATGATAGGTATATTAGTTTTTAAATGTTAGTGGTGGAGAATCAGTAATTTGGCCTGTTAATATAAACCTTTTGTTAAGATTAATGTATATGAAATTGTTTTTAGTCTATATTAGAGTTGATAAGTTGGACTGCTAGAATTATACTAGTTTTATTAATAACATCGGTAAGTTATATAGGAGGCTGTGTTATATAAGTTATCATATTATTTAAGTTATTAACATATACTTGGACGGTAAAATATTAGATGTTAGTGCTGTAATTTATTCCTTAAGCTACTATGATAGTTAGCAGTACTATGTATACATTAATATATACGCAATACAACATAGCGTAGGGTATGTGTTGGGCTGATATGATTATCGGTTGGTATCATTGTCTGCTGATAGCTTAGTTTTGCATCCATGTCACAGATATAATACGATTTCCTTCGCGACCCGTTACCTTCCCGAGCTGACGTCGTCGTACCAGGCACGATACCGGAATCCAACCCCTGACGTCGCTACCCGACGTCAGAGTAGCTCTCGCGTCGTGTTGAGGTAAGATCTGCCCCGTAGGAACCACCACTTGCCCGTTAATCAACTAAAATTGGTAATTGCTGATGGTTGTGACTCACTAATTGAAGATAATGAATACGGGACTGTAGGCCGGGCGTTGATTAAACACATAAGGAGTATCGGAACTCATGGATCTGTGACTTGCAGCACGACTCATTTCAGGCAAGTGAAACTTGCCAACTCTTGCTTAGGGCCATGTTTTTAGGCCACATCCTTGCTTTCAGCGTAAAAGAGACTAGTCAGTGAAATGATAGCTGTCTAGACGCCTGTTTGATCTAGTTTGACAACGAAACTAGATCCGTCACCTCAATTGATCTAGCTTGACAATGAAGCTAGATCCAACCCTTAAACTTGTTCATGCATTTGTATCTGTCACGTTTAAATTCCTTAACTGTACGCACCCTTAACTACCATGCATTGCATTCTACATGCCATCCATGTTGAATGTCGCATTCGTAGCACACGCTACAATATTTGTGTTTCCTGGCTCGTGTTCCAGAAGCGGGCCATGTGTTGGTTGATAGCCAATGCCCGATCTACTTGTTTCCGGCTAGGTGCACCCCTACGCCAAATACTTATGAATCGTGAACTAGAATGCAAGCTCCTGTGCGGGGCAACCCTGGCTCATTTACTGAGCTCGTGTGCTGGGACCCTGGCTCGTCTACATGTGGGTATTGGGGGTAAGAGTTAAGCGGCCAATCAACTGGGAGTCTGCCCGATCAGCAACTGCAGTGGTAAGGCGTAAACTCTGGGTTCTGGGGTAGTGTTAAGCGGCCACTCTGTGGCAACGTCAACAGTTCAACTGTAAGGCGTAAACATCTACAATAACTTGAAAACGTGACTAGTGAAAGGATTGAGAATGTTAGTAGCTTGGCTACTCCTGTCATGCCATGATAATTGTTCCCTTGCACTTATTGTTACACCACGTCTTACTTGTGCACTCATACTAAAACTGCCATGTCATGCATGCTTTTAGAACTGCTAGTTTGCTTTCCTTTCAGTTTCCTTGCCCAAGTCTTTTTAGACTTGCTGACATGTGCCCCTTTCTCTTTGGGTGTCGCATGTTAGTTGCCGAGCCTGAGTTTGTTGTTGAGGGCGACGATTTCGAGGAGTTCGTGCCCGATTCTGTTGGTTGAAGAGGAGCTTGAGAATACCGGTGATCTTTCTTAGGATCTTACAGTTTCCTTTTGTTTTAGGATTCCTGTTAGTTGTCGGTGTGTGGCACCTTTGTTTGTACCTTGTACTTTTGTTGGCCATGTTTGGGCCTTTAGACTCTTTTTCTTTTAGCCTGGTGGCTTTTCTGTGATGTTGAAACTTATTTTATGGATATTCTGATATATCTCTTTTGTCTCAATTCATTATTATTATCTTTGTTTCGTTCGCGTTGCAAGGACCTGCAGTTTTAAATTTGATTGACGCTTATCGGACTTGTAGCTTTGCAGCTTCAAGTCTGAGCGGACCTTCTCACACTTCGCCTCCATATTTTTGGGAAGCGGGGCGTGACAGGTTTTGTTGGTGGCCCATGCAGGTCCAGTCTAGCAATTTCGAATTAACGGAACAACGATGATAACGGAATGTCCATTAAATAAATTGCAACATCCGAGTCATAAGCCCTGAGTTTAGTCGTTCTCCTATGACACTAGGTGATAAGAAGACTTAGTTAGACGTCTGTGCTTGCTAGTTAGAGGCCTCTGATTGTTAGTTAGACTCCTTGCTAGCAATTGATCGTAGGAGTTACCTTAGTGATTCCTGTATAACTCTGACCATATTAAGACTTCTAGAATTTCGTTAGTCGTCCGCTTGGGTTCATCGATTTCGGACCAAGCTAAACGCATGTCATTATCGTCTAGCCCTTAGAAAGTATTAGCACTTAGTTCTTGATCTTTAGTGGGTCGACCATAGGTGTTTCCCCGTAGATTTCCTTGTTCATATCCTAGGCACATGTATGTGTTGATCATCCGACCATTCTCCTTGCCTCGATTCACGAGATCGCCCCTTGACGATCGTCATCAATTTTCGAACCTTTCCGTTACAAATCTTGAATCCTCTGAAAGTATTTTTCGATTTCCTCTTCCCCGAAGCTTAAATTTGCTCAATTTTTAATATATGTATCTTATATATTCATACTCCTTCGTTGACTTGATTCTTAAAACTTTTGTCGAAATTTTTGAATGCTAGCCTATTATATTTTTTTCAGCCCATACTTTCGTACCGATGTAAAAACCGTGTCCCTTCATATATTAATTTTATTCTGAACCGTACTCTTACTCAACTTGTAATTTTCCCTCCTGATTTATGCCATTCATATACTTTTCAAGTCACATAGAATTTCAGCTTTTAGCAAGTCGGTTTTATGCTCGTCGTTTTCTCCACTACAGATTCTTGAAAAAAAAAATTGCTATTTCATAACCCCTCCCAGATTTAGACCCTCCATGATTTGATTTTAAAGCTTATTACCAATTTCGATAATTCTACTACTAAGTTAATATTATCTTTCCGTGCACCATACATACTTTAAATTATTTTTATATCCGTACCAGGCTTGTTGTGCTCGTATATTAAGAACCTTGTGTAAATCAGTTTCTCATTTTTGGCGAACTCGGGTTCTCTAAAAGTAGTTTCAATATGATTATTTTAAATTTTCCATGGCCTAAAAGTTTTGAAAGGATTTAACACGAGTTTAAATTCTTCCGTTACTTGATTTCATTCTTTGACTTTCAAAAAAACTTTTGACAACATTATATTAAATTACTGACGTATAAAATTTTCTGAAAACTATGTCCTTAATGTTCGTGTGAATGATTTACTTCCTGATTTTCGACAAGCCAATAAAACATTTTCCCTTATTATGAATATTCGACTCAAACTTATTTTGAACAACTCGTTTTATCGATCTCCAAATATTTCTTTACAGGCGAGGATTTTAACTTTTGAAGAGCGACAGTTTTCAAACTCCACGTATTTTAGCTTATGATGTTTACCCTATTTTCTTTTCTGTATCCTATATAAGCATCACTACATCTCCCTTTCCCTCAACCTAAACATCACCATTGAGTCAATGTTTCCTCTAACCAAGCTGTCTCCGTGTATTCGTCCTATCTGAACTCGTGCTTATCGATCCTTCCCTTGTCACGCTTTCGACCTCGTCCTCCCTCTATTGCTTAGGCTTTAGTGCTCGTCGATGCCTGTGTCAACGCTAAGTTTTTAGTAGACCCTTGGACCTTTGTGAGGTGTCGTGGTGCATGTACCTAAGTTGTGTGTGTAGTTAGAGATACTTGTAATGGTTGAAATAAAATGATTGGTAAAGCTATGTGTATGTTAGGTGTGATAATAATAGGTGGGCGTATAGATAAGTGAGTAGGCCTATTAAGTGACCCATATGTTAGTACATGTGAGTGCGTGCTCGTACGTAGATATGTATTGTGCCTAGACGTAAGTAGTTATGTTTTGTTGCATGAGTATATAGGTGATATACATATGGTAGTAGGATTATAATTTTGATTGGTATTGCTTGCTTTTGCGGGATGTTGTATGCGCGCATATCATGAGGTATACACGACTATTGCACATCTTAACTATGTATGAATAGGTGTTGGTGTACTAATTATAGGTAGTAGGCTATGGTGTGAATATATATGTTACATGTGTGTGACTATACGATGAATACGTATGTATTAGGGAGTGTATTATAATTATACGTATGCGGATGTCTGTATTATTATTATGGTATATAGAGTGATTGGACTATGTGAGTATTACCTGAATAAACATTAAGTGTGATTGACTTACGGTATGTATATGGTTGTATTGGTAGACGTATAAATATTGGAGTGGTATTGGTATAGCTATGAATGTCGTGTTACGTATATAGAATATTCTGATATGTGTATTGAGTCTCACTCAAGCTTGAGTGGGTATACTCTAAGTATATTGATATGTATGTCTGAAGTTTGAAAATAGCAATGCTTGATGTATGAATAGTGATAGGAGTGTTTGTGCCTGGTTGTGCTACGCACAAGATTGTGAGTCGCTATACCAGTATATAGTTATAGGTGTTGGTCTTGTGGTATAGTTAATTACTAAGGACTTGCCTGTGTGAATGTATGTGTGCTAGCTAAACTAGGTGTGTAGGTGTACTGGATATATAATGGTATGATTGGTATGCGTAAACGAAATGTTAGCGTGTATGGGTGTGCACCATGCACAGGTAAGTATGTGCTTAGTTATAGGTATTGATGACTATGGAATATGTGGCGTGTCGTAAATACAGTTATAGGACCGTGTGTGATGTGAATATATGGTGAACTATTTGCATGCATTTGAATGACTATATATTATGAAACTATAGTAGTGGTGAATATACATATTAGATATAGTAAAACTGGATTTAATTATGGTATGGTGTGGCTACATGTGTTGATGTGTTTGGTATTGGATGTATGCTAGGAAATATTAGGGAGTTGTATACCCATGTTTGTTTATGCATATGTAGTTATCTATACGTAGAACAACGATTGTCTTGCTAAGTCTGAGACCATAATTATATGAGTATCTGAAATATTGTTTGTCATTAAGTAAGTAGTAGTTATATAAGGGATGTATGCTCATATATATGATTGAAATACATGTATGAAATTGACTGACTATAATAGGTATAAGTGAATGACGTACATGAATATATATATACGTGTTGGTAGTGTTACGTTTGACTACCTAGTGCATATATAAGCACTTGTAATGACTATACTTGGTTTAAATTAAAATGTGAAGTGATTGGGGTAGTTACTAGAACGACTAGATATGTTAGAAAGTCCGAGGACGGACTTTATTCTAAGGTGGGGAGGATGTAACGACCACTTTTCGTTGTACGTTGTTCGTGCACGTGCTTTTGACCGTGCACGTGTTTATTTTAGACTTCATTTGATTGTGAACACTTTCATGTGTTATGCCGTTAAGAACATCTCTGAGAGTATTAAATAGTGGCACTATTTTGGAACGACGTTTCTCGAGTCGTTTTCCCACAATTTAATCTTATTCGATGAGACGTGGCGATTTTCACTTTCGATGGGAGACGTTTCTATTTTTAGTTTCGTCGTCCGACGTCGAAATTGAGATCCGTATTCTTAGTTAGCTCACTTTCGTCTTCACGATCACCCCGATATTTATTTTATAATTTTTGGACTTCGTTTGACCTACTTTCACTTTTGGCCCACCCTAATATTGATTTAACCCTAAGTTTCACCTAGATATTAGTCCCTAATAATTTCCATTAATAACAATATCGGCCATGTTACCCAGCCTAGCCCACATTTACCCAGGCCGCACACATACCCACACATTGAGAAAGAAAGGGAGTGAGATCTCTTATTTTTCTAATATGATTAAAAGAAATTTTGAAAGCAATCAAGCCCTAGACCTATAGACTCCCTCATGTTCAGCCTTATCTTCTTTAAATGGCCCTAGGTTAACTTTCACCCTGTGAACCCACACATGCTGCCACACATCACCTATTCTTAAAGAACAACCCCCTAGGCTTTGCACCCTACAGCTATCCTAATGACCCTAGGCCCCATAGCCACACAAACAAGTAGCCTTCAGAAAAATTGATACACAAGCCTAGGACCTGCAGTTGCTCACGTGAGCTAGCCTCCTATATAACCCTAGTTAATATTATAACCTAGGTTTTATTTTGTGTTTCTCCTCAGCATGTGAGCAGCCGCCGCCCGACCTTGAGCCTCTGACCATACCCATCGCCATGTCCCCTCTCTCCGCCGGAAAAACCCAAGCACCGCCCCCTTGTTCCTCGCACGCTGCAACAAGAACTCGTCCTCTCCGAGCACCCCGCGGCCTCCTCCACCGTCCAAACGACACCAACCCTCACCCCTCCAGCGGTCATCTCCGGCATCTCTCCGTCGAAACACCCCGCTTTCTTCCCGCACGCAACAAACCCCGAGCAACCACGGCAGCTGCTGTCACGGCCGTTTCCGCCGCCGGCGACGGGCGCCGACCACCGGAACGACCTCTTCTTCCTCAACCCCCGACAGCGGCAACGAAACCCTTCGCACATCGCAGCGACGCTCGGCCCCCCTAGTCGCGGTCCGACGCGGCGCCCTCGAAGCCACGGTCTCGCTGTAGTCGCTGCTCTCGTCGCCCTGTCTGCAACCACGCGAGGAGTAGCACAATGTGTAAGTCTCGGCAAACTGCAAGTTAGTCGATAAGTTAGTAGATACTCTAGCCTTTTAATGATAGGTATATTAGTGTTTAAATGTTAGTGGTGGAGAATCAGTAATTTGGCCTGTTAATATAAACCTTTTGTTAAGAGTAATGTATATGAAATTGCTGTTAGTCTATATTAGAGTTGATAAGTTGGACTGCTAGAATTATACTAGTTTTATTAATAACATCGGTAAGTTATATAGGAGGCTGTGTTATATAAGTTATCATATTATTTAAGTTATTAACATATACTTGGACGGTAAAATATTAGATGTTAGTGCTGTAATTTATTCCTTAAGCTACTATGATAGTTAGCAGTACTATGTATACATTAATATATACGCAGTACAACATAGCGTAGGGTATGTGTTGGGCTGATATGATTATCGGTTGGTATCATTGTCCGCTGATAGCTTAGTTTTGCATCCATGTCGCAGATATAATACGATTTCCTTCGCGACCCGTTACCTTCCCGAGCTGACGTCGTCGTACCAGGCACGATACCGGAATCCAACCCCTGACGTCGCTACCCGACATCAGAGTAGCTCTCGCGTCGTGTTGAGATAAGATCTGCCCTGTAGGAACCACCACTTGCCCGTTAATCAACTAAAATTGGTAATTGCTGATGGTTGTGACTCACTAATTGAAGATAATGAATACGGGACTGTAGGCTGGGCGTTGATTAAACACATAAGGAGTACCGGGACTCATAGATCTGTGACTTGCAGCACGACTCATTTCAGGCAAGTGAAACTTGCCAACTCTTGCTTAGGGCCATGTTTTTAGGCCACATCCTTGCTTTCAGCGTAAAAGAGACTAGTCAGTGAAATGATAGCTGTCTAGACGCCTGTTTGATCTAGTTTGACAACGAAACTAGATCCGTCACCTCAATTGATCTAGCTTGACAACGAAGCTAGATCCAACCCTTAAACTTGTTCATGCATTTGTATCTATCACGTTTAAATTCTTTAACTGTACGCACCCTTAACTGCCATGCATTGCATTCTACATGCCATCCATGTTGAATGTCGCATTCGTAGCACACGCTACAATATTTGTGTTTCCTGGCTCGTGTTCCAGAAGCGGGCCATATGTTGGTTGATAGCCAATGCCAGATCTACTTGTTTCCGGCTAGGTGCACCCTACGCCAAATACTTATGAATCGTGAACTAGAATGCGAGCTCCTGTGCGGGGCAACCCTGGCTCATTTACTGAGCTCGTGTGCTGGGACCCTGGCTCGTCTACATGTGGGTATTGGGGGTAAGAGTTAAGCGGCCAATCAACTGGGAGTCTGCCCGATCAGCAACTGCAGTGGTAAGGCGTAAACTCTGGGTTCTGGGGTAGTGTTAAGCGGCCACTCTGTGGCAACGTCAACAGTTCAACTGTAAGGCGTAAACATATACTGTAACGACTGCTTTTCATGTATCTGGATTTATTATTATATAATATATGTTTTGGTGGATTTTCTCCTCATGTGTGGTTTTCGTCTCCGTAGTTTTCATTTTCGATCGATTCGTCGTATTTTCTCGTTTCTTCCTTAGGATTGTCGATTTTGAAGTATGTCATTCGTGACGGACTTCATAACGGTCGTATCTTACTATTAGATCAAGCCTAGGAGTCTTAGGAATCGATCCCGGGGCCCCGCGCTCCGTATCGGAACTTTTTGTGCTCATTAGCCGGTATAAGAAGGGGCACCGACCGACTAGATGACGATCCAGTCGGTCGGCAATCCTTCTTGGACCGACTAGTTGGCTTTCTAAATTTCTCAGGAGTTACTGTTTATCGTTAGTCGGTCTAAGGACATTGGTTGACCGACTAGGTTGCAAACTAGTCGGTCAGCAATGCTTCTTTAACCGACTAACTCTTCAACTAAATTTTAGTATCAATACTGTTCACTCTTAGTCGGTCTAAGAACGTTCATCGACCGACTAGATGCTAAACGAGTCGATCAGTAATTGTTCATGGACCGACTAATTCTAAATCCTATTTTCGTTCAGAAGTTACCGTTTACACTTAGTCGGTCTGCGTTGGTCGACCGACCGACTAGTTGCCAAACTAGTCGGTCAGTGGTTGCTCTTTGACCGACTAACCTGTGTTAAAACCCTAATTTCTGGGCAGCCGCCAGCCCATCCTATTTAAACCCATCCCAAACGATTTCATCTTCCTCCACTCGACCCTAAACCCTAAAATCTCCCCCATTGAGCCCCCATCTTCCTCCAAGCCCTATTCCTCCATTCTAAGCCCTAAATCCATCATCCAAACCATCCATTCACTCTATCTACCTCTCATCTTCCCCAAATTTCCATCAAATCCCCAAAATCCCCCAAAAACCCTAATTCTCCAAACTTCTCCATTTGTTTCCAGATCTGGTCCTATGGTTCTCCGGAGTGTTTCTTCCGCTTCCTCTCGGTAAGAAATCGATCTCTTGACGTTTTTATAACCTATTGGTATTTTTATGAAACCATAATGAAATTTCATGTTGTTTGATGATTGTTTCCCCAAAACCGCGATTTCCCCCGTAGATTAGCATCCGCGAGACGAACCTTCGTGATCGTCATCCCCGGTGCTAGGCAAGTGAAACTTGCCACTTGGGGTTTAGGCCATGTTTTAGGCCATTTGCTTGTTGTAGGCGTAAAAGAGGCTAGGCGACGAAATGATACTCGCCTAGGCGCAAATTGGGGAATTAGCTTGACAACGAAGCTAGTTCCGACACATATCATGTTGCACAATTACCATGTCATGTTTACTTTCCATTAACGGTACGCGAATTAATTGTCATGTCATTGCATTCTTTAAGTGCTTCTGTGATTGCGTAGCCTCGCTACAATTTGCTTGTGTTCCTGGCTCGTGTTCCAGAAGTGGGCCATGTGTTGGTTGATAGCCAATGCCCGAATTGCTTGTTTCCGGCTAGGTGCATCCCTACGCCAAATGTTTAAGAATGCGAGCTCATGTGTGGGGCAACCCCGGCTCACTTGTTGAGCTCATGTGCGGGGACCCTGGCTCCATTACGTGTGGGTATTGGGGGTAAGAGTTAAGCGGCCAATCAACTGGGAGTCTGCCCGATCAGCAACTGCAGTGGTAAGGCGGAAACTCTGGGTTTGGGGTAGTTGTTAAGCGGCCAATCAGCGAATGTGAAACCATTCAGCTGTAAGGCGTAAACATCTACAAACAACGTGAATAGTGAATTGATTGAGATTGATAGTAGCTTGGCTACTCTTGTCTTGTCCCGATGATTGTTCTCTTGTACAGATTGTCTTGCCATGTCTTAATTGTGCACTCATGTTATAACTGCCATGTCATGCATACTATAACTGCTAGGTTGCTAGTTGCCTTACTTTCAGCTTCCTTGCCCAAGTCTTTTTAGACTTGCTGACATGTGCCCCTTTACTCTTTTGGGTGACACATGTTAGATCATGAGCCTGAGTACATTGTTGAGGACGAGGTGTTTGCTGACGCCGAGCCCGAGCTTGTGTTTGACGGGGAGTACGTGGACACTGGGGACCAGTCCTAGTGTCTTCGTTGTGTTCTACTTTTGTTTAGCCAGTCGTTTTGTTATCGGTGCGTAGCACCTATACTTTGTTATGTCGTTGCTTTTGTTGGCCTTGTTCTGGGCCTTTAGACTCTTTCTTTTAGCCTGGTGGCTTTTCTGGATGTTGGACTTATTTTCATGTTGGACAATTTATGAGATGTGAGATTTTATTTCAGTCTCTCCTTGTGTTATTATTGTTGTTCCGTTGTGGTTACAGGGACCTGCTTATGTTTTATTGACGCTTATCAGGTTTGGGGCTTCACAGCTCCACTCTCCTGCGGACCTTTTCACGTCTCGCCTCCATTTTAGGGAAGCGGGTCGTGACAGGTTTTGTTGGTGGCCCATGCAGGTCCTTCTGTAACTGCGATTTTTGGAATGACGATAATAATATTAGAATGTCCAATAAATTAAGTTCGACGTCCGAGTCGTAAGCTATGAGTCTAATCTGATTCGTTCTCTGTGTCATTAGATGGCAGGAAGGCGTTTCACCCGTGGTGGGGGTAGTGGTGCGCTCCCTCATGATGCGGAGCCTGAGCGGGAACCCACCAGCGGGGAGATGATGCGGATGATGCTCCAGATGATGCAAGTGTAGCAGGGCGTGCTTTTACAAGTCCAGAATGCTCCACTTGCTCGAGCTGCCCGGGCTCTTCCGGATTCCCCTCGCTCAGAGCCAGGAGCGAAGCAGTTTCGGGAGCTGGGTCCCGCATATTTTGATGGGTCTGAGGGTCCTCTGGCTGCCGATGAGTGGATTCGGAACATCGAGGACAATCTGAAGATGGCCAAGATCACCCCAGCTGGATGGGTTGATTTGGCGAAGAGGCAACTCAAGGATAATGCTCGGAATTGGTGGTATGCGGAAGAGAAGATGTTGGTGGAGCCGATAGCTTGGGCTACCTTCAAGGCCAGATTTGAGGGTGAGTTCTTTCCGAAAGCTGCCAGGGAGGAGATGCTGCAGCGTTTTATCGATTTGAAGCAAGGGAACTCGTCGGTGGACATGTATCACCAGGAGTTCATGAGGCTGAGTCGGTTTGCACCAAAGATGGTGCAGGACGCTGAGGAGAGAGCTAAGAGGTTCCTGCAGGGACTTGCTTCGGAGCTCCAGAGTTTTGTGACATCCTCTGACCGGGAGTCTTATCAGAAGGTTCTAGTAGCAGCCAAGAGGCAGGAGCTGCTCGTGAACCAGAGGAGGGGGTCTGTGGTTGGTGCTGGGAAGAGGCCTGTGGAACAGGCGAGAGCTGTGGTTAGACCTGGATTCAGGCCTAATCAGTCTGCTCAGTTTAAGAGGCCAGGAGGGCCTATTCTGAAGACTTGCCATTTCTGCGGCAAGCCTGGCCACGTTAAGGATCAGTGTCGGAAGTTTTTGGGCCAGTGTCTGGTTTGTGGTAATGCTTCCCATGTCGCGAAGGATTGTCGGCATGCGAATCAGCTGCGGAGGGCACCTGTTGCAGCACAGCCGTTGCAGCAGCAAGCGTCTGTTCCTGCTGGACGTGGAGCAGCTCTTGTTCCACAGGGACAGGCTTTTTGGCAGGCTGTTCCACCGAGGAGGCAGGCTTTTCTGATGACCGCTGCGGAGAGTGAGGCTGTGGATGAGGTTATCGCAGGTAATCCTCGATCTAGCTGTTACTTTCCTAGCTGGTTTTGATTGTTAGATTGTGTTGTTTGCTTGAACATGATTGTTTGCTAGACTAGGGTTTGATTGTTAATTGCTTGTTAGGTGTGGTTTTGGTGTGCACATTTCCTGCGCGAGTCCTCTTTGACTCTGGTGCATCGATGTGCATTATTTCTCGGAGCTTCGTGGAGAGGCATTCCTTGTCGACGTCCCCTCTTTCCAAGAGTTGGAATATTGTTACAGGGAATGGCGTGGTCTCGGTGCATCGTGGTTGCAATTCTTGCTCGTTGGTGGTCTGTGGACATGAGCTTTTCGCTGATTTCATTGTCCACGACATCATCAACTATGATGCACTTCTTGGGATGGACTGGCTTGCGAGCTTCTATGCTACGATCGACTGTCGGAGGAAGAAGGTGGTGTTCGAGATTCCCGGACATCCAGTATTTGAGTTCAGTCGTGGTAGCAGTTCGCTTGGTCCTGTCAGATTTCGGGCCAGGCCGGTGGAGTCTGTGGCTATGCAGATGGAGCTGGAGTGGCCAGCTGTGGTGCGTGATTTTGGCGACGTCTTCCCCGAGGAGATGTTTTGTTTGCCACCTGATCGGGCTTTGGAATTTTCTATCGATCTTGTTCCAGGTGCGCAGCCGATTTCGAAGGCGCTGTATCGTATGGCACCTGCAGAGTTGGAAGAGTTGCGGAAGCAGTTGGATGAGCTTTTGCAGAAGGGTTATATTAATCCTAGCGTGTCTCCATGGGGAGCACCGATGTTGCTGGTGAAGAAGAAGGATGGTTCGCGTCACATGTGCGTGGACTATCGGGAGTTGAATGCGGTGACCATTAAGAATAAATAACTGTTGCCTCGCATCGATGATATTTTTGATCAGCTTGGAGGTTCGAGGGTGTTTTCTAATTGGATTTGAGGAGTGGTTTCCATCAGTTGAAGGTGAAGAAGGATGATGTTCCGAAGACAGCGTTCAGGACGAAGTATGGACACTATGAGTTTGTGGTTATGCCTTTCGGCGTAACTAACGCGCCTGCAGTTTTCATGAATCTGATGAACCTGATTTTCTACGACTTTTTGGATAAGTTTGTCGTTATCTTCATTGACGACATTCTGATCTATTCGAAGTCAGAGGAAGAGCATGCCTCGCACTTGAGGACGATGTTGGAGATCTTGAGGAAGCATCGTTTGTATGCTAAGTTTTCGAAGTGCGAGTTTTGGCTGGATAGAGTTGCTTTTCTCGGGCATGTGGTGACTGGAGATGGTATTTCAGTGGATCCCGAGAAGATTCGGGCCATCAGAGAGTGGCATGTTCCGTCGTCTGCATCTGAGATTCGGAGTTTCCTTGGACTTGCTGGTTATTATCGGCGATTCATTAAGGACTTTTCTCGTATTGCTGAGCCGATGACCAGGTTGACGCGGAAGGATGCTGCTTTTGTTTGGTCGGGTGATTGCAAGAATGCTTTTGGTATTCTGAAGGAGAGGTTGACGACTGCCCCTATTCTTGTTGTGCCTGATCGCAGCGGTGGATTTGAGATCTTTTGCGATGCTTCTGGCAAGGGTCTCGGTTGTGTGTTGCATTAGCATGGGCATGTTGTGGCGTATGCGTCTCGTCAGCTTAAGGTTCATGAGAAGAATTACCCGACGCATGATTTGGAGTTGGCTGCCGTTGTGTTTGCTCTTAAGATTTGGAGGCACTTCTTGCTGAGTGAGAAAGTGAAGATTTTCACCGATCACAAAAGCTTGAAGTATATTTTCACTCAGAAGGAGCTCAACATGCGACAGCGTCGATGGTTGGAGCTTATGGCAGATTATGAGATTGATTTGCAGTTTCACCCTGGCAAGGTGAATGTGGTTCCAGATGCTTTGAGTAGGCTTCCAGTGGTGATGATGTTGACCTCGCAGTGGAGATTGTAGCAGGATTTTTGCGAGTCTGGCGTGGAGATTGTCCTCCCTGGGGAGGATTCATCGTTGATGTACATGCAGGTACAGTCGATGATTGTGGATCGGATTAAGGCTGGCCAGGCTGGGGATCCGAAGCTGGTGAAGATTCGGGAGCAGGTGGAAGCCGGTCTGCGGACTGACTTTTTGATTCATGAGGATGGCTCGCTGAGGTTCGGAGCCAGGTTGTGTGTGCCAGCTGGGGATATTAGAGAGGAGTTGATGGTGGAGGCACACAGTTCGCCGTATTCTATGCATCCTGGTGGCACCAAGATGTACCAGGATCTTCGTCTGAATTATTGGTGGCATGGTATGAAGAGGAGTGTGGCTCGGAGCGTAGCCAAGTGCTTGGTTTGCCAGCAAGTGAAGGCGGAGCATCAGCGTACGGTCGGGTTGCTACAACCGCTTCCGATTCCGGAGTGGAAATGGCAACACATCACTATGGATTTCGTGACTGGACTACCTCGGAGTCCGAAGCAGAATGACGCGATTTGGGTGATCGTAGATCGATTGACCAAATCCGCACACTTTATTCCATTACGAGTGGGACAGTCCACTGAGGCGCTAGCAAGGAGATATATGGAGGTGAAATTCTTTTACTCTCCGTTTTTATTTCCTTTTCCTAGTTGGGATAGTGATGTAACGTGAATCGTGCAGGAGATTGTGCGACTTCATGGAGTTCCCGTGAGTATCGTGTCTGACAGAGACACGAGGTTCACATCTCAGTTCTGGCAGAGTTTGCAGAAGAGCTTGGGTACGCGTCTGAGTTTCAGCATGGCGTACCATCCACAGACGGATGGCCAGTCCGAGAGGACGATTCAGATTTTGGAAGACATGCTGAGGGCGTGCATGTTGGATTTCAAGGGTTCGTGGGAGGACCATCTACATTTGGTGGAGTTCTCTTACAACAACAGCTTCCAGGCGAGTATTGGCATGGCGCCTTTCGCCGCTCTTTATGGGAGGAAATGTCGATCGCCATTGAGTTGGGATGACGTTGGTGATCGGGAGTTGTTGGGACCTGAGATGATCGTGGAGGCCGTGGATATCGTCAGGAATATTCGGGAGAGGTTGAGAATTGCTCAGGACCGTTTTAAGCATTGGGCGGATGCTAAACGTTGTCCTTTGGAATTTCAGCCGGGCGACCATGTGTTCTTGAAGATTTCCCCGAATCGTGGTGTGATTCGTTTTGGGAAGCGTGGGAAGTTGAGCAAGCGATACATTGGACCGTTTGACGTTTTGGAGAGGGTTGGCGAGGTAGCTTATCGCTTGGCCTTGCCGCCATCTTTGGAAGGAGTTCACAATGTTTTCCATGTGTCGCAGCTTCGTCGATACATTAGCGATCCATCTCATGCTGTGGATTTTTCGGAGATTACCGTTCGCCCCGATATGACGTATGACCAGCATCCAGTGCAGATTCTGGACAGGTGTCAGAAATCGCTTCGGAACAAGATTGTCAATCTTGTGAGGGTGATGTGGCGACACGGCTCACCTGGAGAGTCTACTTGGGAGAATGAGGATGAGATGCGAGAGCGTTTCCCACTTTTGTTTCCGGACTCGTGAGTATTTGGAAATTCCGAGGACGGAATTTTTCTTAAGTTGGGGAGGATGTAACGACTGCTTTTCATGTATCTGGATTTATTATTATATAATATATGTTTTGGTGGATTTTCTCCTCATGTGTGGTTTTCGTCTCCGTAGTTTTCATTTTCGATCGATTCGTCGTATTTTCTCGTTTCTTCCTTAGGATTGTCGATTTTGAAGTATGTCATTCGTGACGGACTTCATAACGGCTGTATCTTACTATTAGATCAAGCCTAGGAGTCTTAGGAATCGATCCCGGGGCCCCGCGCTCCGTATCGGAACTTTTTGTGCTCATTAGCCGGTATAAGAAGGGGCACCGACCGACTAGATGACGATCCAGTCGGTCGGCAATCCTTCTTGGACCGACTAGTTGGCTTTCTAAATTTCTCAGGAGTTACTGTTTATCGTTAGTTGGTCTAAGAACGTTGGTTGACCGACAAGGTTGCAAACTAGTCGGTCAGCAATGCTTCTTTAACCGACTAACTCTTCAACTAAATTTTAGTATCAATACTGTTCACTCTTAGTCGGTCTAAGAACGTTCATCGACCGACTAGATGCTAAACTAGTCGGTCAGTATTTGTTCATGGACCGACTAATTCTAAATCCTATTTTCGTTCAGAAGTTAATGTTTACACTTAGTCGGTCTGCGTTGGTCGACCGACCGACTAGTTGCCAAACTAGTCGGTCAGTGGTTGCTCTTTGACCGACTAACCTGTGTTAAAACCCTAATTTCTGGGCAGCCGCCAGCCCATCCTATTTAAACCCATCCCAAATGATTTCATCTTCCTCCACTCGACCCTAAACCCTAAAATCTCCCCCATTGAGCCCCCATCTTCCTCCAAGCCCTATTCCTCCATTCTAAGCCCTAAATCCATCATCCAAACCATCCATTCACTCTATCTACCTCTCATCTTCCCCAAATTTCCATCAAATCCCCAAAATCCCCCAAAAACCCTAATTCTCCAAACTTCTCCATTTGTTTCCAGATCTGGTCCTAGGGTTCTCCGGAGTGTTTCTTCCACTTCCTCTCGGTAAGAAATCGATCTCTTGACGTTTTTATAACCTATTGGTATTTTTATGAAACCATAATGAAATTTCATGTTGTTTGATGATTGTTTCCCCAAAACAGCGATTTCCCCCGTAAATTAGCATCCGCGAGACGAACCTTCGTGATCGTCATCCCCGGTGCTAGGCAAGTGAAACTTGCCACTTGGGGTTTAGGCCATGTTTTAGGCCATTTGCTTGTTATAGGCGTAAAAGAGGCTAGGCGACGAAATGATACTCGCCTAGGCGTAAATTGGGGAATTAGCTTGACAACGAAGCTAGTTCCGACACATATCATGTTGCACAATTACCATGTCATGTTTACTTTCCATTAACGGTAAGCGAATTAATTGTCATGTCATTGCATTCTTTAAGTGCTTCTGTGATTGCGTAGCTTCGCTACAATTTGCTTGTGTTCCTGGCTCGTGTTCCAGAAGCGGGCCATGTGTTGGTTGATAGCCAATGCCCGAATTGCTTGTTTCCGGCTAGGTGCACCCCTACGCCAAATGTTTAAGAATGCGAGCTCATGTGCGGGGTAACCCCGGCTCACTTGCTGAGCTCATGTGCAGGGACCCTGGCTCCATTACGTGTGGGTATTGGGGGTAAGAGTTAAGCGGCCAATCAACTGGGAGTCTACCCGATCAGCAACTGCAGTGGTAAGGCGTAAACTCTGGGTTTGGGATAGTTGTTAAGCGGCCAATCAGAGAATGTGAAACCATTCAGCTGTAAGGCGTAAACATCTACAAACAACGTGAATAGTGAATTGATTGATATTGATAGTAGCTTGGCTACTCTTGTCTTGTCCCGATGATTGTTCTCTTGTACAGATTGTCTTGCCATGTCTTGATTGTGCACTCATGTTATAACTGCCATGTCATGCATACTATAACTGCTAGGTTGCTAGTTGCCTTACTTTCAGTTTCCTTGCCCAAGTCTTTTTAGACTTGCTGACATGTGCCCCTTTACTCTTTTGGGTGACACATGTTAGATCATGAGCCTGAGTACATTGTTGAGGACGAGATGTTTGCTGACGCCGAGCCCGAGTTTGTGTTTGACGGGGAGTACGTGGACACTGGGGACCAGTCCTAGTGTCTTCGTTGTGTTCTACTTTTGTTTTGACAGTCGTTTTGTTATCGGTGCGTAGCACCTATACTTTGTTATGTTGTTGCTTTTGTTGGCCTTGTTCTGGGCCTTTAGAATCTTTCTTTTAGCCTGGTGGCTTTTCTGGATGTTGGACTTATTTTCATGTTGGACAATTTATGAGATGTGAGATTTTATTTCAGTCTCTCCTTGTGTTATTATTGTTGTTCCGTTGTGGTTACAGGGACCTGCTTATGTTTTATTGACGCTTATCGGGTTTGGGGCTTCACTGCTCCACTCTCGGCGGACCTTTTCACGTCTCGCCTCCATTTTAGGGAAGTGGGTCGTGACATCTACAATAACTTGAAAACGTGACTAGTGAAAGGATTGAGAATGTTAGTAGCTTGGCTACTCTTGTCATGCCATGATAATTGTTCCCTTGCACTTATTGTTACACCACGTCTTACTTGTGCACTCATACTAAAACTGCCATGTCATGCATGCTTTTAGAACTGCTAGTTTGCTTTCCTTTCAGTTTCCTTGTCCAAGTCTTTTTAGACTTGCTGACATGTACCCCTTTCTCTTTGGGTGTCGCATGTTAGTTGCCGAGCCTGAGTTTGTTGTTGAGGGCGACGAGTTCGAGGAGTTCGTGCCCGATTCTGTTGGTTGAAGAGGAGCTTGAGAATACCGGTGATCTTTCTTAGGATCTTACAGTTTCCTTTTGTTTTAGGATTCCTGTTAGTTGTCGGTGTGTGGCACCTTTGTTTGTACCTTGTACTTTTGTTGGCCATGTTTGGGCCTTTAGACTCTTTTTCTTTTAGCCTGGTGGCTTTTCTGTGATGTTGAAACTTATTTTATGGATATTCTGATATATCTCTTTTGTCTCAATTCATTATTATTATCTTTGTTTCGTTCGCGTTGCAAGGACCTGCAGTTTTAAATTTGATTGACGCTTATCGGACTTGCAGCTTTGCAGCTTCAAGTCTGAGCGGACCTTCTCACACTTCGCCTCCATATTTTTGGGAAGCGGGGCGTGACACAAAGGCTTCAAAGCCTTGGTGGATAGCACTGGCCGAGGCATGGATAGCCTCAACTGCCCCCCCTCAGGGGGTATATATGCCAGGGAGGTCCCTCTGAGAGGACGTGGCTCGTCCTCCATGGGCCGTTGCCCCTATCAGGGCTGGGATTGAACTGTGTGGGGTTTGATATGGATGTGACGCTAAGTTCCCACAGGCTGTGCCAATTGTTGCGGGGTAAAATCTGCTACAATGAATTTTTATTGATGTGGGGAACCAAGGGCACGATGGTTACACGTTTTTGGAGGTGATGGCGAGGCTAACTTCAATCTGAGGGCAGTTCGAGGATGTGGATCTCGAGGTTGCCCGTCAGGAGGAGTAGGTTGCTTGCGGTTGGATTGAAGGAAGCTTGATCGTTGGTGAAGAATGGCGCAGGTCATTCGTCCGGTGGCCGTAAGGGCGAACTTCCTACAAGAGGAGCAACCTGTCAGAAAGGCCGGGTTAACTTTCAGCCCACAGCCCCTCCGATGCTTAAGTTAGTAGATGACTGAAGAAGAGATGTCGAACACGAAAAGCGAACTAAGAGGCAGATCGGCGCTTGCGTGGCAGACTATTGTGAAAATATGAATGTAGAGGATATTAGATGTGTTAGGAATTTGTTACCAATTCATTCAACCAATCTCTTTCTCGCTGGAAGGTAAGGGGGTATTTATAGGCTGCTGGAGTCGGTTGCCTTCGCTGAGCTGGTGGTGTCAGGATGTTAGGGAGTTGATCGTTGGCGCCAGGGTCGAACGTGTTAGGCGTGCTTTTGTTACGTGGTCAGAGCCGTAATTGTCATGTGTCTCTTTTGTCAGGCTATCTGGCGACGAAACGGCTAGGCATGCTTTCGGTAGGTGGTCAGACAGCGAAGTAGCCAGGTGTGCTTTTGTCAGGCTTGTCTGTAGTGGAACTGCTAGTGGTGTGTCATCTTCCTCCTTGGGCGAACTGGTAGGTGAGCTGCGTCTGGGCCAGCTTCCTATGGGACGAGCTGCTCTGGGTGCGAACCACTCAGGGGTGGGCTGGCGTGGACTTATATGATCCGCTGGAGGACTCTCCTGATACTGATGGTGGGCTTATCGTTTCGCTTGGCGTGCTTCCTTATACGTCGGCGAGCTTCGACAAACTAGGCTTCATTATGAAGATTCGACCGGCCGAGACTTGGGCCTGGAACAAGTGGGCCCAGATCGTCTGGGCCGATCTTGAGGTCATAACACATGTCTATAGAGCTTGTGAGCATGGAGCATGGGATTTGCAAGTTCTGAGTATCTGTATGCATGTTGAGACTGATTGATCTATTAGTGGACTTTGGGGGTTACTGGAGTAGGTCGAGGTTTGACCGAACCAGGGTACATCTGGTGTTATCTGTGATTGGCTACACTTTCTGTGATTTTATCTGCATGTGTGTTGCACGTAATTTTTAAATTGTCGAACACCGTATTCCTCCCCCCTCTAGGGTGTACTTTTCGATCCTACAAGTGCTGTAAGTGCCTAGGTTGACCAATTTTTTGACCTAGAGGTTAGGGTTGCACACACACACAGTCATGTGTATTTCAAATGGTGCTTTTTCTTAGGGACATTCCGTAGTTAGGCCACCTTTATTTCATGGAACTTATTACGCTTATTGGAAAGCTCGCATGAAAATTTATTTAAGCTCGGTGGACTACGATGTTTGGGATATGGTTGAATTTGGTTTTGCACCTCCTATGGTTAAAATTAAGGGAGTAGATGTTCCTAAGCCTAGAGACAAGTGGGATGCTTCCTCGTCTCAAATGATGTGAGAACTACTCCCAAGCGCAGGAGATCGTGCAAGTAATATCCTGGTGAGTCCAGGTATCGAATCCACGGGACAACTGACCTGCAAAACTATGATCGTCAATCTGAAAAGGGTAATAATACGATGTTAACCAACCACCTATCGAACACAAAGATATAGGATCAAGAGTATGGAAAAAGAACTGAAAATCCTACGATATTTACGGAGACTTTGGTAGGGGTACAAGTATGGGGAGTTTGTGTTGGGTTTGATTTCGTTAGGGTGTGCACAATCAATGAATATCAATACCTTTTCTATAACTCAACGTTTCGTCTGGTCAGGGCACGAGAACATCGGGAAGTATGGCGATCAAGCGTATGAAAACGTGCCAAAGAATTATACAATTAAAATAGGGCGAAAAGATATAGAAATCAACAATCACGACACCCTAACTACGTCAACTCCAACACGTATGAAGTGGTGTGCTACGGTTGTGAGTTCATTAGGAGTTAATAATCGCTGAAATATCATGTCTTTTATATAACTCAACGCTTCGTCCGGTCAGGGCACGAAGACGTCGGAAGATGAAACGATGAAAACTAGTCAAAGTGGCCGTATACGCATCACTAGCAACATTGATTTCATTAAACGATAAAAGCAATAATAAGTTCAGATTAGTGAACATAAATTGGCTAGCCTTGTCAGGGCCTAGCCATACGGGATGTAAATAATATCGACAATAAGCAAATACCCAACAAATACGTTGTAGAAATCAATGTTACGAGTGATTTTGACATGAAAATAGGGCTAAAGACATGAAATTCATCAACTAAATACTCCTAATTACATCATAACCATAGCACAAGGAGATTAGCCATGCATGGTGTAAAGAAAATCAGATTTCATGGCCAAATACATCGTTTTAATAGCCAAAATACAAAGAAATACACCAAATACAGGGTATAAGTTCAAGAAATTGTCACCAAATATCCTCTTTAAAGCCCAAAACTCCTTTAGAATAGGAAGAATAGCCTCTGGAATTTTTCAGAATTTTCTCCTGGAGAAATACGCACAGTAGCCGCTCCAAAAGTCCCAAAATACGCCAGAATACCCCCAAAACCCTAGAAATACGCTTAAATATTAAGCATTGCGGGTTTAAATCGCTAACGGGTTCAAAACCTGCTTCATTTCCACCCAAAACCCGATCCATCCTCCGCTTCAAATGGTGGCCATTCGATCCAGGCGGGATCGAACCTCTGCACGACACGTGTCCCCAAGCGGCGGATCCGCGCCCGCTTCGAATTCGGATCGGAGTGAGTTTCGACCGTCGGATCGAATTCCTACAGCCCTGATGACGCCACGTGGCTCCAAGATCGCGCGCTCCGCCTCGTCTCTGAGATCGCATCGGGGCAGATCTCATCCGTAGGATCGTAATCGGACGGCCGTGAGCAAGCCACGTCGCCCGCGCTCTGTAGGCGCTCGAGGATCGTCGGATCACGATCCGACGGTCGAACAAAGGCCGCGTCGCCCGCTCTTTTAAATACTACTTTGAATTTGATTTGGATTCGTAGCGACCGTTGGATCTTGATCCAACGGTCCAAATCGCATCCGATAACCCACAGCTGATGGCCGTTGGATTAGAATCCAACGGCTGGGAGATTTTCCAAGCGGCGTAATTCTCGATCCGTTCGATTGAGCGGGAAAAGCCCAGATTGTGCCACGTGTCGGCCTGTGAGTGGCTGGCGGCTGTATTATTCGTATTTCGAGCGTATTTACCCATTTAATCTGTATTCTGCATTCAAAAATACACAGAAATTAGCACAGTTCTCAGAAAAATACAAATAAATAGTCGTTGGAATCGTGAGATCAATACGGTGCTAGGAAAAATATAAAAAGGCAAAAGTACTCAATAAAATTTGTATTTTGTGCACAAATAGAGTAATTTCTCTAATAAATGATGATAAGAAAAATACGAATGCATTAGAGAACAATTAAGCATCATGTAGGCACAAAATAGGGCTAATTAGGGGGTTAAATACGCAATATTCACTCCGAATCACACCCCCCAACTAGCGATTTGCTAGTCCCTAGCAAAAAGAGCGATAAATACGGATGATCAATAAAAAAAATAATTCTATCAATCGCTTATGGCGTGGCTCAATAATACACTTTCCAACATGATCTTCACCATCAATATACACATCCATGAACAAAATCAATCACATGATATTTTCTCTAATTTAGTATGAATAAAAAAACATACAAGCATCGTTTTGCACAAGCGAAAGTGTAACACGTCGTTTTTCTCTAGTTTTCTTGTTTCCAAGGAATTGGCCAATCAAAATAATCATTCAAGACATGGGTATTGAAGTTGCTTAGTATATTCACCATTCTCTTTTCTTTTATTCGTTCCGCGTAATGCGCATCAAGCAACATTCACAGAAAAATGTATAACTTGGATCGCTCCATCAAATGAGTGAGTTTCCGGTCAATGGCTCCCAAATCAGACGATAATAGGGCATTAGGCCAAAAAGGACCCCTCGGACTGTACTACTCGAGCCAACCAAGTTATTTATTAGTGACATACTTATTCATTCATTTTTCATCATTCTTTTGTCATTCATTTTTCTTTTCTTAAGCAACTCAATACCCATCATTTTTTTAAACAAAGCATTAATAACCAAGGCCAAATTCCTCTTCAACTTGAAGACTTTTCAAAAAAATCGTGTATACTCAAGCTTTTTCATCACATCAGCCTGCATGAAATAAATTCAAACTATTTCGAGATATTAATCATGACAATCGAAAAAATTTCATGAATAGCATATTAACGGTAATTCATGAAGAAGAAGAAAAAAAAATTAATTCAAGCCATAAAAAATTAGCTAGAACTCAATTAACGCCTAATCACCCGCATTTGAGGTATACGAAGGAGTTTAAACTGGTGAGATTTGGTGGGTCATTCTTTCCTTATGACATGCTTTTCAAAAAAAAATCCTAAGGTCTCATACACACCCCCCAACTAAAGATGGACATTGTCCTCAATGTCGAAGAGGGTACGAGTTTATTCAAGCAAGCATCCTAGAAAGCAAATAAAATTCTACGCTACTGGAAAGAACACACCGTGTTCAAATGGCGGATCCTGAATCTTTAATGGTGGAGGAAGTTGTTCAATTTGTTCCTTGCACTCCTCGGCGAGTGATCTTCCTCCTTTAGCTAAATTGGACTCCAGCAACGTAACTCCCAGCATCTCTATAATCTGGTAACCTGTATCCTGCAAGAGATGAGTCACGTCAATCCAATTTATTTTAAAATTCTTTGCCATAAACACATTCCAAATACAGTCATCAAAATAGGTGAAGTAAAATAGAGCATGGTGATGACAACTCCCTGAAAAATGTGCACTACGCTCGGTATGATGCTCAGTCAATGTGGAGAGGGGTAAATGATTTTGGGAAAAAACTGGGGAAGGGAATGGTTCGGGCTCCATAGCGATATTCTTTAAACCAATGTCCCTAGTCGTCTCCTCCTCCTGTTCATCCAAAATTGCTCGCTCATCCTCTACTTTGCACACACTTCCTGCCATGTCAATGCTTTCATTCGTGACTTCATCGTGACATGGCTCGCTCGATATACCTGCAATAGAAGATGAAATCAAATTAGATTTTGGAAATTGAATTTCATACGAATTATTTTCTTCTACGCAAGTGGAAATCAGCTTAAGGTTTTCAATAGATTGCTGAATCTGCCGACTCCGAGCAAGAAAGTTTTCTTGGAATTGATGGGATGTGGCCTCCTGTGTCTGAATGAGCAATTGAACTTCCTCTTTCAAGTGGTGCAAAGGTACGTCTACACTTTGCTCCTCTGGATCAAGGCTTGAAGGCTCCGTTGAATCGCACTCTGAAGTCTCTTTCATGATTTCTTCGCCCTCTTGCAAAGACTCCATATAATTCCACGCCTCTGTCGGCGTCATGACTCCCAAGAATTCCTGCAGCTGTGGTCGTAGTCCACCTAGGAAGGACTCTATAAGTTCTTTCTTCGTAAACCCATGCTGCGGATAGCTCGATATTATGTCTGTTAACCTCCTCCAGGCCTGAAAGAAAGTTTCACAATCAGTCTGATTAAAACCAACGATCTTGAGCTTCTCCATCCTATGTTTGTGTGCCTTATAATATTCTGCAACATACAAGTTGTTCGTGCAATAGAATTTCATGTATTCCATATACTCCATTTTTTTTAAAAAGAAAACAAAAAAAATAAAATAAAAAAATTCCTAGACTATAAGATGGAAGGATCTCACCGTATGTTCCTCCAAACGAACTGAAATCGTAGCTTACAAGTACTGTTATCCCCGGCAACGGTGCCAAAAACTTGCCTCGTCTCAAATGATGTGAGAACTACTCCCAAGCGCAGGAGATCGTGCAAGTAATATCCTGGTGAGTCCAGGTATCGAATCCGCGGGACAACTGACCTGCAAAACTATGATCGTCAATCTGAAAAGGGTAATAATACGATGTTAACCAACCACCTATCGAACACAAAGATATAGGATCAAGAGTATGGAATAAGAAATGAAAATCCTACGATATTTACGGAGACTTTGGTAGGGGTACAAGTATGGGGAGTTTGTGTTGGGTTTGATTTCGTTAGGGTGTGCACAATCAATGAATATCAATACCTTTTCTATAACTCAACGTTTCGTCCGCTCAGGGCACGAGAACGTCAGGAAGTATGGCGATCAAGCGTATGAAAACGTGCCAAAGAATTATACAATTAAAATAGGGCGAAAAGATATAGAAATCAACAATCACGACACCCTAACTACGTCAACTCCAACACGTATGAAGTGGATGTGCTACGGTTGTGAGTTCATTAGGAGTTAATAATCGCTGAAATATCATGTCTTTTATATAACTCAACGCTTCGTCCGGTCAGGGCACGAAGACGTCGGAAGATGAAACGATGAAAACTAGTCAAAGTGGCCGTATACGCATCACTAGCAACATTGATTTCATTAAACGATAAAAGCAATAATAAGTTCAGATTAGTGAACATAAATTGGCTAGCCTTGTCAGGGCCTAGCCATACGGGATGTAAATAATATCGACAATAAGCAAATACCCAACAAATACGTTGTAGAAATCAATGTTACGAGTGATTTTGACATGAAAATAGGGCTAAAGACATGAAATTCATCAACTAAATACTCCTAATTACATCACAACCATAGCACAAGGAGATTAGCCACTCATGGTGTAAAGAAAATCAGATTTCATGGCCAAATACATCGTTTTAATAGCCAAAATACAAAGAAATACACCAAATACGGGGTATAAGTTCAAGAAATTGTCACCAAATCTCCTCTTTAAAGCCCAAAACTCCTTTAGAATAGGAAGAATAGCCTCTGAAATTTTTCAGAATTTTCCCCTGGAGAAATACGCACAGTAGCCGCTCCAAAAGTCCCAAAATACGCCAGAATACCCCCAAAACCCTAGAGATACGCTTAAATATTAAGCATTGCGGGTTTAAATCGCTAACGGTTTCAAAACCCGCTTCATTTCCGCCCAAAACCCGATCCATCCTCCGCTTCAAATGGTGGCCGTTCGATCCAGGCGGGATCGAACCTCTGCACGACACGTGTCCCCAAGCGGCGGATCCGCGCCCGCTTCGAATTCGGATCGGAGTGAGTTTCGACCGTCGGATCGAATTCCTACAGCCCTGATGACGCCACGTGGCTCCAAGATCGCGCGCTCCACCTCGTCTCCGAGATCGCTTCGAGGCAGATCTCATCCGTAGGATCGTAATCGGACGGCCGTGAGCAAGCCACGTCGCCCGCGCTCTGTAGGCGCTCGAGGATCGTCGGATCACGATCCGACGGTCGAACAAAGGCCGCGTCGCCCGCTCTTTTAAATACTGCTTTGAATTTGATTTGGATTCGTAGCGACCGTTGGATCTTGATCCAACGGTCCAAATCGCATCCGATAACCCACTGCTAATGGCCGTTGGATTAGAATCCAACGGCTGGGAGATTTTCCAAGCGGCGTAATTCTCGATCTGTTCGATTGAGCGGGAAAAGCCCAGATTGTGCCACGTGTCGGCCTGTGAGTGGCTGGCGGCTGTATTATTCGTATTTCGAGCGTATTTACCCATTTAATCTGTATTCTGCATTCAAAAATACACAGAAATTAGCACAGATCTCAGAAAAATACAAATAAATAGTCGTTGGAATCGTGAGATCAAGACGGTGCTAGGAAAAATATAAAAAGGCAGAAATACTCAATAAAATTCGTATTTTGTGCACAAATAGAGTAATTTCTCTAATAAATGATGATAAGAAAAATACGATTGCATTAGAGAACAATTAAGCATCATGTAGGCACAAAATAGGGCTAATTAGGGGGTTAAATACGCAATATTCACTCCGAATCAGATGCTAATAATAAAAAATTATACATGCTAAAAGCTATGAATGCTCTTATTTGTGCCTCGGATAAAACTGAATATAATCGTGTTTCACATTATTCTACAGCTAAGGAGATCTGGCATACTCTGGAGATTACCGACAAAGGAACATCACAGGCAAAAGAAACCCACCTCACTCTGCTGAACCATGAGTACAAAAGCTTCAGGATGGCAAATGATGAAACGATCAAGGAGAGTACACAAGATTCAGCACCCTCTTCTACAACTCCATGGTTCTTGGGAAAGTCTATTCTAATAAAGATTTGTTGAGGAAGATTTTGGGAATACTACCAAAGTGCTTTGAGGCCAATGTTACTGTGATCCAGGAGTCTAAAGATCATAGCACATATAGCATGGAGGAGCTCATCGGAAACTTGATGACATATGAGCTTGACCTTAAAGCTAGGAAAGAAATAGATGCCAAAGCTGCCGTAGAGCCAAAGAAAAAGTCTACTGTGTTGAAGAGTTCACATGATAGCAATGATGACGTAGCTTTGGTGGTAAAAGGATTCAAGAAATATTTGAAGACTAGACATGGAAGACAAATTCTTTTTAATAAACGTCTATGTCTAAAATTATGTCTGATGGGTCTGATGATGAAATTATCTGTCATAATTGCATGAAACCTGGACATATTAAATCTGATTGCCCACATCTGAAGGATGAGAAGAAACATGGCAAGTCCTCTTTTGATGATGGCGAATCAGATGATGAGGTGATTTGCTACAATTACAGATAGAGGGGGCATATTAAACCAGAATGTCCATTACTGAAGAAGAGAACAACAAAGGAAAAGAGGAAATCTCTAGTGACTATGTGGGATGATGACAGTGAGGATGACGAAAACCATGTAGCAGGAATTTTTTTGATGGCACACACAAATTCCAGGATCGACGATTCAAGCGATGAGCTAGGTGCCTGAACTATCTTATAAATAATTATCTAGACAATGCGATCACATGACTGAAGAAAGCGAAAATTTAGAAGCCAAAATCAAGACATTAAAAACAGAAAAGAAACAATTGCTTAAAAAGACTTATGCTAATTGCTTGATTTTAAAAAAAGAAGTACATGGTCTAATAAATGAAAAAGAGAAGCTTGAAAAAGATTGTAATGCCTTAAATAAAAACATAAAAGAAAAGGATGATAGTTTTGTAACTCGATGTTCTACGCTTGTGAATGAGAATTTATTCCTAAAAGCTCAACCCCAACAGCTTGAAACATGCATGAAAAAGTTTGCAATTAGTGATAAGTCATTGAAGATGCTCCTTAATAATCAACCATTTGCAAACAATAGAAAATGACTTGGTTTTGGAAAAATTGAACATAAGACCAATCTTTTTGGTAAAGAAAATGTGTCTTTCCTAAATGCATTGGAAGTGGTAAAATTGGCCGGAATTTTAATCATTGTTGGAATAGGAACAAGAATAAAAAGTTTAAACAAATTTGAGTTCCTAAAGGGACTTTTACTAATATTGGTGGACCTATATGGGTTACTAGGTCACACATAACATCTTTCGTATAAGTACCTAAGATGGAGGGACAAGAAACCATGGTTTTCACATTGGATATCAATAGAGTTCCTTAACCAAACGGTGACACGAAGGTATGATTTTATGTTTTAGCCTTTTATGTACCTTCATAGAATAGTTTTTGTGTGCTTTTTCATTGTTGGTGTGATATTTTATTTTTTGGTGTGATTTTTCTTTTTTCTTTTTGTGATTTTCTTTGGTGTGCTAGAAAAATAGTAAAGAAAAAAATTGAAATAGTGAAAAGGAAAAAAGAAAAAAAAATGAAAAAGAGAAACTTATAAAGAGGAAGCTAAATGGAAATCTTTCTTTTGTTTATTGGAAAAAGCCACTTTCGATGAAAATCATATTACGTATGGAAGTTTAGTATAATTTTCTTGACTCTGTTTGCATGGTTGACTTTATGAATAGTTAAGACATGTTCGATAACAAATAACTAGATTTCTACATCTTCACCTTACACTTTCATGTTATCAATTGGTTATATGGTGTTGGTTTCATGAATATTGGAAAGTGGTTGAAGGTGGATTAAAAATGCAAAGTATGTTACTTGATTGGATATGTAGTGTCATGCCTTGGATGAAAAACAAAGCTCATGAAAATTAAACGGTTGCTGAAAAGAAAAGAAAAATCTTATGAAAAAGAAAAGAAAAGATCTTCGTATGTAAGATGGATACGATCCATGGCTATGATACGACCCACGGATATCCAACTTATGCTATAAATTCATATCTTTTAGTGTTGATGTTATGTCCGTCAAGCAATGCCACCTATCGTCAAGTGTCTTTCTAGGAAATGTATGGGTGCTGATATTTTGAACTCATAACTCTTGAGGTGGGGAAATACAATTCTTGTAGAAGTACATACAAATTTGGATAGTTGTTTTGAACGGTTGAATTTCATGATTACTTCTTCCTATGACCTTAACCTTTGATCATCACACGAGCACGATGATGTTTTAATCATAGTTATGAATTATTGGATATCAATTGACTATTCATGAGTGTCTAAGTGTAAACGTATGTCATGTTTAATAATATTTTATGTTCTATATGGCATATGGTATTTTCATCTTGTGTGTTCTTTTGATGATAACAAAAGGGGGATAAAGGTTAAGATTTGATTCATGATGAGGCAAATTAATAAGGGGAGTTTATTGATAGGGGGAGCATGTCAAAAGGGGGAGCTATTTGCATACGAATATATCTCGTTGACATGCATGATCACACTCAATAAACTCAACACACGATGATATGTTTTTGAGCTTTTATTTATCAAATCTTAATTGTGGAGCGGTAAAAGATTTCTTGTTTAATGATAACAAATCTTCATGAATTATTTTAATTCATTTATTAAGTAATTTCAGGTTGAAAAGGGTTCGCAAAATCAAGAGGACATTTTGGTCATTTTGGAGATAAAGGGCACTTTGGGCATAAAATGGCAATTTGTTCATTTTGAGATTTTTTTTGAGTGTTGTTAATTGCACCGCATGATTCTCTGAATTCACCACATCTATGTATTGATATTTTTGTCTTATTTAAAAACCATTCTTATTTCTAATTTTCACCCTACCTCTTTCTATAAATGGGGTAAACCCACATAAATCTTAGTTAAATGCAAGCAAACCATACACAAATTTGCCCTTGATTACATGGTCTCAATGATCCAACCAAAAAGATCTGCTCTACGTTAATAATGGAGTAATTATTCCCCAAATAATAACTTTTCTTTTTCTTTATTTTTTTCGTTTTTCGTTTCTGTTGGATAATAATGGAGTCTTCTTCGTCTTTCGCAAGAAATTCGATGGGCGACGAAGATTATAGATGTGCAATCTACTTGTATGAATCCTTTCCATTCGTTTTAACATTTTCCCCCTAGTCTTCAGCTTTTTTTATATTTGGGGAGTTTGTTGTTAATTCTTCGAATCGTAATAGCACAACAGTGAAATCGAACCACGGGCTACAGTTATAATGTAATGTAGAGTGATAAATTACATTTATTTGATGGGAGTGGAGGAAAGGATGGTGGTTTTTAAGAAAATAAATTGGAAATGCGAGTGGTTTTTAAGAAAGACAAAAATATCAATGTGGTGTATTCATAGATGCAGTGCATTCATAGAATCATGCGGTGCAATTAACAGCACTCATTTTTTTCATGAAGCTATAAGACATCAACTATGGCCTTGAATTATGGGGGAGACACGGAGTAATTCACAAAAATTTTCGGTTTTGACAACGACTATAAAACGGCAAAATTATGCGACAATGACGCTTGAGGGGCAAAAGTGAAAATTACGGCTAGGTTTTCTAACAACCCTATATGACTAAACTTGTGGCCAGCCCATAAAACTGCAACCCATGCATCCCTCTCAACATCTGGCGACACAAAGGCTAAAAGGAGAATTAAATTGAAAGAGAGAGGAAGGAGGGAGTAGAGATTATAATATAATTAACCATCTCTTAAAATTGACCTTTGCTTTGCTTTTTGTTGTAGCAAGAATGCAGCAGATTGTTTTCAACGCGTTCCCAGAACTCTCCAAACAATTTGTTACGGCTACAAATTGAAAGAGACGGTGAATGAAAACAAAGAGGGAGATGGAGAGAGGTATGAAAATCAAAAGTAAATTTAATTAATCAATTTGCTCTTTTGTTTTGCAGTGAACAAGATTGCGTCTGTTGCAAGGTTTTAAAAAACAAGGGAATTAAAGGCACGGAACCAGGGGAACAAATTAAAGGGGAAGTTGTCTTTTTAAAGCAAATCAAAAGATGGATCATTTTTTCTTAAAAGATTTCGTTTGTGGTTTTAGTTAAAAAGTTTGTGTTTTTAGTAATTACAAGTTAACCACCCATCCTTTTTCTTGTTTTTCCAGGCACCAAAAACACAGTAAAGCCCCTCAGCAAAAATAAATATGGTAGAACGCAAGCACCTCTCTCAAAATATATTGCGACTGCAGTTGATCCACAACGCAAATTGATGCACAGAGGATGCACTTGCAAGGTTGAGAAGCCCTATTTTACAACATAGACATCTGATTGACAAACGATCGGAATCATTGCAAAACTGTATACGAGCAGATCGATGAGGACACATCGACTCCACAAACTAAGCACTCTGATCTTTTTATTAATATTTTTGTGGCTTAGTGCGATTTGATCCTTGTATTACTTTTATATTATTTTTGTGGTTAGAGAGCTATGTGGCGTAGTTTTGGGATTCTTGATTCACGGGGGCGTGGATTAAGGCAGAGTCCAGTTAGATAGGTTAGTTCAGTTGAGCATGTGATTTGCATGTCTATAGAGCGTGTGAGCATGGAGCATGGGTTTTGCGAGTTCTGAGTGTCTGTATGCATGTTGAGACTGATTGATCTATTAGTGGACTTTGGGAGTTACTGGAGCAGGTCGAGGTTTGACTGAACCAGGGCACATCTGTTGTTATCTGTGAATGGCTGCACTTTCTGTTTTATCTGCATGAGTGTTGCACGTCATTTTTAAATTGTCGAACACCCTATTCCTCCCCCTCTATGGTGTACTTTTCGATTCTACAATGTGGTACTGATGTAAGCGGTGCAAGCAGGACACTTGCTGTTAGAGAATCCATTTGATTGGCATGTGATGCATGATGGCTTTACGAACAAATACTCATTTGTACTTAATCAATGATCAATCTCTCGTGTACCATTGACACCACATCAGTATATGAGGGTCAAGTGAGATTGCAAAAAGGGAGTGAAAATCAAAGAGAGGACGGGAAAAAAGAGAGAGAGAAAGAAAATCAAATTTCGGCCATTGAGGGAAAATCAGAGAGAAACCAAAAGAATTTCTATGCAAAAATGAGTGAAATTAAGAGAGCAATGTTTTCAAATCTGCTGATGATTGTACTTTTGTACAAAGAGGAATTTTTAAATACTAATGAACTTGACCTTGCTTTGTGTAGTTCTGTTGTTTCTCTTTTGCATGAATATGCAGTTGTTTTTTCCTGAAGAAACACCACATGGGTAACTTCCAATCCGAAGGATTGAACCACTACTACAAAAAGGACCTTTAATAGCACACCTTTAATAGCGCTTGCCAATTATAAGCGCTGTTAATTAGAGGCACATATAATAGACAGCGCTTCTTTTTGCAAGCGCTGTTAAAGGTCGGAGAATAGACAGCGCTTCTTTCTACAAGCGCTGTTAAAGGTCGGATAATAGACAGCGCTTCTTTCTGCAAGCGCTGTGTATTAGAGGCACAGATAATACACAGCGCTTGTAGAAAGAAGCGCTGTTAAAGGCCCCCCTTTAACAGCGCTTGTCTGTGCAAGCGCTGTTAAAGGCCCCCCTTTAACAGCGCTTGCACAGACAAGCGCTGTTAAAGGGGGCCTTTAACAGCGCTTTCATAAACAAGCGCTGTTAAAGGGGGGCCTTTAACAGCGCTTCTTTCTACAAGCGCTGTTAAAGGCCCCCCTTTAACAGCGCTTGTTTGAAACAAGCGCTGTTAAAGGCCCCCCTTTAACAGCGCTTGTTTGAAACAAGCGCTGTGAAAGGTATTATACATTTACGCTCAGCGGTTCGCAATTTCACGAGCGCGGGTTTACCAAATGTTTCTAACTTTTTCGTTCCCCCTTTTTATTCACCGCCTTCATTCTCCTTCTCACCTCCTCCACCATCTGCCCTCGCACCGACCTTTGCCGAAGACGAAGCCCATCGGATCCCACGATTCCCACCTCCGATCAGGTCGCCGAAGCGGTAGATTGTAGAGAGAGGGAAGCAGACAAATCACAGAGATACAGAGATCGAGAGAGAGAGACGATGGCAAAATCGAAATATTACGGATGGGCGGCAGCGACCGTGATCTTCATCGTGTTGATGATCGTGACTCCGGCAATCCCTCAATCTCAAGAGTACTACGACTTCGCCGATCAGCGCACCATCTTCTTCGGTAAGAATTTTTTTTTTTTTTGAATTTTAGGGTTTATCAATTTCACATCATTCACTATTTAGACAGGATGAAGACAGGAGTATGTTAAAAGATGAAGATTGACATGGAGCAGCAGCCAGCGTCGCCTCCAAAGCCAGGTAAGTGCAAATAGAGAAGAAACACAGATCCATCTTTGGTTCTGCAGTAAGATATGGGGGTTAGGGCTTGTTTTTTTGTAGATTTGGTGATATCTAACTCATTGAGCTCTTTTGATTTCTATTCTGTAGGGCTGCCAGCAGCAGCGGCCGACAGGTGAGGATTAGAATTCTGATCAATTGGTTTTAGTTTTTTAATCCGTATGCAAGAAAAAGAAGAAATTTATTCCCGTTTATTGTGATTGATTTTTGTACGTGTGCTTCTGTTGGGATAACAGATCAGCAGCCGTCTTGCTTGGAGCAGGAATTATGCGGCCAAAGACATAAAATTCGGAGTCGAGGCCCAAGCTCTGATGCTTAGGAGCGTAGAAGAGCTCACAGATGCCGTTAGGGTTACCATGGGCCAAAGGTTTCACAGTTGATGTGTTCTCTTTATCTGTTGAATGTTGATCTGTTGAAGTTTAAATTGCTAATGGATAGTCATCAAGTTTCCATTTTTTTTCATGATACGATGTATTTATGATATGCCTCTTAGTTGTTGATGATAGCAATATTACGTTATGCATTGGCTTTGAAGAACATTTATTACTCCGGAATTTGTTATGCATTGGCTTTGAAGAACATTTATTACTCCGGAATTTCAAATTCAGTCTAACCTTATAAAGAAAAGATATGCTTTAAAATTGTAGACTAGTATAAATACATTCGGGATTTTTCGGGTGCACGGGCTACATTTGCATCTCCATTATCATCCCTTGCAGATGTATCTCATCCGCAATTCCTGGTAATATCCGGCCCTAAGCTCTGAGCCAAACAAAACTAGAGAACAATGCTTGGGAGTTGCATAAAACGGTGAATTCAGTGACTGCAACAATCTAGAAATGCATCTGCATGATATCTATTTTCGATCTCAATATAAATAGTTTTACATGTATCGGTCCATAAATTAAGACGTACCCATGGTGAAACTTTGCAATCTTTTTGCACAGCTGAAGGATATATTTACATAAAGCTGTAGGATGGTAGAATCAAAAAACAGGTGAAGGCCCATGATGAAAATAATGTTACAGTCATATGTTTGACTCCAAATTAATGTGCAAATGTGATTTATGTTGATTTAGTTGATTTAGTTCAAAAGGTCTATATTTTGCTAAATGTATGTTGATTTAGTTCAAGTAACTCTTGGGCATAGTTAAAATTAAAATTATTTTATGTGCTATAATTGTGACTTGTTTAATTTTGTAATCGTGACTTGTTTAATTTTGTAATCGTGACTTGTTTAATTTTGTATGCATGTCAGTTCTATTTACACTTGAATGGTTTGGTAGATGCTATGAAAACAGTTGCTTGGAACATATGTCTTTTATTGATTGGTAAAGTGGCGTTCTTATGCACCTTGAACCTGTTGATTAGTTACATTGTCTGGTTTTAAATCTGTAAGTTGTTAGGTGTTGATTCATTCCCTATTATCTGTGGTTGAATTCTTCTTACAGTTCATTTGATTTGTTTAACATTTCTTGTGTAAATTTGTTGGTTTTGATGTTCTACACAAATCTGTTGTTGCATGTATGCAAACTTATTGCTTGAAATGGAATTTTCTGTAACTGATTGGAGGTCTCTCATCTTTGATATGTGTATCATTTATTTATTTATCTATCAATATTTTTATTTTATGTATATGTGATTTTTTGACTTTAACTTGAGTTTTCAAATGGTTAAAGTTGGATATCTGGGGCTTGTTTGCAGATGTATTGGTTTCGAGGACAAATCCCAGATCCATATTCACGGGTTCACCGAGCACAGCTTGCCTACATTTGTGAGTACATTTGTGGGTTCATCTTCTATTTATATTTGTTCATTTCTCTCTGCTCATATAATACATTTCATGATATGTTTTTGTCTTGCTTCGCTGCGCTGTAAATAAAAAAGATTGTTTTGGCGATTCTTTTTCTTGGATACAGTTTATAGATTGAGAGTGTTAGTATCATATAATGAGTAAAAGATGGATATTATGTGTATGTCTGTAAACTCACCAACTGTGAATTCGTGTTTAGATGCGCATACTGGTATAATAAACAGTGTTAAGTCTCATACTTACCGTTGTGATCTTTATGTAGAATCAACAAGTATGCACACGTCAGATAGTTACTTTTGGTCAAAGAAATGATCGATATGCCCATCTTTCATTCAAATACGAAGAGTTCAAATGATTCTTGCACCAAAAGTAGAGGATGAGGTGAGTTCCTTGCAACAACAACAAAAAACCATCTTGTTCTTTTGAAAAAAATATGCCAATAGGAGACTTGGACTTGGCTATATTTTTCTTTTCCTTTTCTGTTTTGTTCTTGACAAAAAAAGACTCTAGTTGAATTTAACCTAGGACTGTCCCAGAATCTAACCCTAACTTTTACAACCTGTACCTAACCTTAAGCTATCCATTGTCAGTGTCATTCGAAACATTACTAATATTAGAAGTTGAAATTAATAGCAGTAGAAATTTCCACGAAAGCATCAACACTTTATAGCGTAAATTTGGGTCGTTATTATTGTTGTTGCTGCTGCTGCTGTTGTTTTGTCGATTACCTGGATGTTTTTATTAAGGTGGTTGTCTAAATGTTTCATTCTGATATGAATGTTGCTTGGCAAAACTATAAAAGAACAGGCATGAAGTTTATGATATTGGCATCATGATCCGACGTGATCATGATCTTTCTATTGAGTCCATAAAGCCAATCCCAAATTTTTTACATGAAGGCTAAGATGAGATGTCGATTATAATATTAGCCAAATGTTTCATGGCTTATAAGTATGCATAATAATGTCTTCACAGGATGCCTGCAATAATTATACGGTATGGGTTGGTTATTCCTTCTTATAAAAATTACAACCATGCATCTAAAAATTACTAATATGCATCTATTTAATCATAGTCATTACTTTATATAACTGCTCAATAAAAAAGGAAAAAACAGAGGTGGAGGGATATAGAGAGAAAAAAATTCACATTGTGAATTGATTTATAATTTACCATCATTTATTTATGGAATGTCTAAGAAAGAATAACTAGCATCAAGTATATGATCAACTTGCAGCATTTGGGATATTGGATGAATCTATCCCAATTGATTTACTGGATCTACGGTAAAACAATTATCCAATGGATTCTATGGATGCTGGTAGGGCAAGAACTAACGCAATGGTATTTATTAAAATAACCATGTGAATTAGTCCTTTGAAATTGGTTTTGGCTACACAACGAACGGAACATTTTAACTCAATTAAGGCACCCTACAATTGGCTAGGTACGGGCCACAAAAACAAGAACTAACACAAATACGTATAGACTGTGTGAAAAATTGCATTCATATAAGGAATTTTGATGTTTCACATGCTTAACAATAAGATTACTTATATGATAACAATAATGTGTCTCACTTCCAGGTTAATCTCACGGATCTCATTCGAAACTTTGTTGGTGTAAAAGACATTGCGCGTGAGTATTCAGTAAGTTCGGAGGTGCAAGGGCAAATTTGTGCTCTCGGTTTGGTAAATACGAAGAAATTTGCCATTAACCATTCTTTTTTATGATCAGCTCCTTGATTCCATTGTCTAAAATTATATGACAATCCTTGCCTTATCAACAGCTTCTCATCACCTGTGGCTAACTTTCCGACACAACAAAGAGGAGAGCTGCTGATCCAAATATTCGTATGTGGCCATCATGTATTCCCTACGAAGAAGGCAAAGCGGGTGCAATACGGTTTGGTGTTGTAGCTGTTGGTTGCGGGAAGCGAGTTTCCAGGTTGATGTGGGAGATTCTGCCGATGCTATATAGTTGGATCTTTATTGATCTTTATTGATCTTGCTTTTTATTAGAAAACCTTCCAAACTTGCTTTTTATTGATCTTTATTATTATTAACAAACTGAGATTTAACTTGGTGACGATCAAAAATGCTTTTGTGTAATATTATTTTTATTGATTTGTATTTACTTGAAATGGTATTGCAGGGATCAAAACCTTCACTTTGTGGAATCTCCTGCGCTTGCTCCACCAGAGGTGCGGATTGATTTTGATGTATAGAGACAATAAGTGGATATATAAAAATTGCTGAGTACTCCTGGCGAGCCTTTGGGTCCGTGCTCCCACGCCAGAAAGCTCATCCAGCCATCCGAAAAGGGGGAAATGCATTAGGGAGTTGTTTTAGAATCAGAAATTGCAGAAGTTGCAATGTAATTGGTCGTGAAATGTATTCTTCGGAGTGATTTAATGGATATTAAATGGATAATGACTGTTAAGTTTTATAAGCGATAATGTTTATTATTTGTATTACAAATCATCTTCCAATATCAATGCACATTGTCTAATTTATGTGATTGTTGAATAAAAGCAATTTAATTTAATTGTTTCTTATAATGATTGTTTCTTGTAATTTAATGTTATTGGTGGTTTATTTAAGCATTTTGAATATTAAATGGATCTATTTAAATATAAAACGCAGGAAGAAACAATAAAATGAATTGAAACAAGCGATGTCTATCTGTGACCTTTAACAGCGCTTCTTTAGTACAAGCGCTGTTAAAGGCCCACCTTTAACAGCGCTTGCACTAACAAGCGCTGTTAAAGGGGGGGGGGCCTTTAACAGCGCTTGCACAAACAAGCGCTGTTAAAGGCCCCCCTTTAACAGCGCTTGCACAAACAAGCGCTGTTAAAGGCCCCCCTTTAACAGCGCTTGCACAAACAAGCGCTGTTAAAGGGGGGCCTTTAATAGCGCTTGCACAAACAAGCGCTGTTAAAGGCCCCCCTTTAATAGCGCTTGCACAAACAAGCGCTGTTAAAGGGGGGCCTTTAACAGCGCTTGCACAAACAAGCGCTGTTAAAGGCCCCCTTTAATAGCGCTTGTAAAGCGCTATTAAAACCAGCCCCCCTTTAGCAGCGGCGAGATAGACAGCGCTTGTAAAGCGCTATTAAAGACCTTATTTAAGCGCTGTTAAAGGTCCATTTTGTAGTAGTGAACATTGGATTGATTTTGTTCCCGGTGCGACGATTCCAAACCGACCAGCCTATAGGAGAAATCCCAAGGAGACAAAGGAACTTCAACGGCAGGTAAATGAGTTATTGGAGAAAGGGTACGTAAGGGAGAGCATGAGCATATTCGATGTTCCAGTTTTACTTGTACCTAAGAAGGATGTGATGTGGAGAATGTGCGTTAATTGCCGAGCCATCAACAACATAATGGTAAAGTATTGTCATCCTATTCCTCGCTTAGATGATATGTTAGATGAGCTGTGATGTGTCATTATATTCCACATTTTATCTATATGATTACACGTCAAAATGATTGCTCAATTACATATTTCATACGCTTTTTCGCTCATAATTGGAATAATATGACTTTTAGAGCGTTTATGTCCATTTCAGAGATTTGGAGTGATATTGGAGCAATTTGGAGTCAATAAGACGATCAGCGACGTGAGATCACCAAGGAGACTCATGATGACATGCTTGAGGCGCCAAAGAAGAAGACTAGAGGAAGAAAGGAGGAAGAGAAAGAGAAAGAAGAAGCCAAGAAGCAACTAGGCCACTTTCCCAGGCAACTTGACCGAGTAGCACAAGCTGCTCGGTCGAGCTGATACATGAGCCCAACAGAAAAGAGAATGCACATCCTACTCGACCGAGCAGAGTGGCGACTCGGCCCGAGTCGTTCCTATTCTCGAGCTCCATCCCACCAACATCCTACTCGACCGAGCATGACCTACTCGACCGAGCCAGCAGACAATTCGATCGTGCAAGGCCTACTCGGGCCGAGTATGCAGAGCGACAATTAGGAGGGGAGTTTCGACCTACTGACAACTCGATCGAGTAAGGGGCGACTCGACCGAGCACGAAGGCTACTCGGTCGAGTAAGGCGAACGCCTAGATTTTCAGATAGCTGTGCACTATTTTTAAATCTGATATCACCTGGGATTTTTTAGTATTTTTCTGATATTTTTTCCAGATATTAGGCTTCAAGACGGTTCCAACTCCACTAAGAACACAACAATCGGAGGTCGGATGAGCTCTGGAAAATTTCTGCAAGATGGTACTGCAGTGTTGAAATCTGCACTCGATCGAGTGCTGTTTCTACTCGGTCCGAGTCCTGCCGGGGTCCACCAATAAGTTGCGGCCAAAAACATATTTGAGCCTAATTTTAGAGGGTTTTGGGGGTATTTGCTAGGGTTTTGAGGGGACTATTTCTATGAATTGTAGCCGTCATCAGGGGGACTCTTGGAGAGTTTTTAGAGAGTTTTAGAGAGCGTTGGAGACGATCTTTTGGGGAGTTAGGCTACGCCATAAGCCCCTCCTCTTGTATCACGCTAAGTATTTCATCTCTTTGATTTTATTTTAGTTCTTATTATTGTTTTTCTATGATGCTAGCAATGATCTCTATTGTTTTCATAATGTTTGCTATGCTTGAATAATCTTTTCTAGGGGCTAATGGATTAGCCCTAGGATTTTAGGATCTAGATGCAAAGATAGGATTTTTATGATGTGTTGGGTATAAAAGGGGTTGTATTTTGGTTGATCCAGCCAAATCCCTAGGAGAACTCGTACCGAGATCATGCCCACTGTCGGTGGAATCGATTAGCTTAAGGAGTATCATACGGATTTAATTAGGGAGTTAGTGGATTCAACCAAGGCTCGTGACTATGCCCGGCTCGTGCCTTGAGGGGATCCACCGACAAACTATATCACTACATTGACGGCTACCGCCATTGCGTCAATGAGGGACCATCCCCATAAACCCAATGCAACGTATGAATTCTAGCCTAGCGTTGATATCCGACGATCCTAGTTGCGAGTCCTAAAGCACTAGTCTTTTATATTTTATTTCTTTCTTTCTTTGTGTGGAACCCATTGTTTGCAACGTTGAGTGACATTACCTTCACATCCATCACCATTACGACCCTCCATACTCCACATCCACCAATAAACCCGCAAGTCTAACTCAACCTAGGAGTAGATTGGTAGTATAGAACCGCTTCACCGTGTTCGATACCCGCTTGCCACTATATCATGCGCTTGCGGTTAGACGACATCGTTTCGGAGTTAATTCCGGCTCGATAAAGTTTATGGCACCGTTGCCAGGGAAGCGTTCCGCCATATTATCTATTTGCCACAATTAGGTTGATTAGATTGTGTTAAAAAATCAAAAAAAATCAAAAAACAAACATCAAAACAGAGAGAGAGAGAGAGAGAGAGAGAGAGAGAGAGATTTTTCCCCACCACCTGCTATTATTATTATCTTTATCTCTCTTTGTACCACTGACGTATTTTCCAGGTTGTCTACTTTGCTTGATCAGGTACAGTTGATGCAGCGATGGTTTCCAGCAACTTCAATCCAGCAACTTCAGGTACAGTTGATCAGGTATAGTTGATCAGGTACAATCCTTCATATATCTTGCTGCTACATTCAATCAAGCTAATGGAGAATCTTTCAGGGAAGCCTTTTACCGGTTCGACAAAGCGTTAGGAATGTTCCAAACGGAGTCAGACTATGTGTGGGATGGTTTCCAGCAACTTCCTCTCTTTACTAGAGGATTGCAGGGATCCTCATTGGAATTCTTGAGGAGGATGCATCTGACAACCTTCGAGGAACTGAGATATGCAGTAGCTTTAGAGAGCTTATTGGACGCAGCTCGATCTTCAATCTTATTGGACGCAGCTCGATCTTCTGGTTCATTAGCCGTCGAGGCAAGTGATCCAGAAGATTGTGAGCTCGTCAATTTTATTATGAGTTGTGTGTATGCTGCAAGTACCATCGAGGAGGATATTCACGCTCAGCTTGGGGGAGGTATTATGCGCTTTGATATTCCCACTGCAGACAAGACATCGTCACCTAGCACTACAGAGCCAGCTCATGCCGTTGTCGCCTCCCCTTGCCACCCACATGAGTCAGAGCAGTCTATACCATCAGAGGATATTATTGAGGAGGTCGTGCCTACAGTAGCGGAGCAGACCATCGAGGAGGACGTGACTTGGGACGATGACATCTGCACACATATGGAGCCTGAATTATGCCCTCCTCCTTTCGAGCTACCGCAGCCATCCCCACCTTCTTTAGAGGCTGAGCATCCCTCAGAGGACCACCCACAAGAGCTTACAGCTCCCACTCAGGGAGAACCCTTTACCTACTCCATTTCTGAATCATGTATCCCATTTGATATTTATTTTGATTCAGATCATTTTGACACGTCATACCTATTGTAGGACACTTAAAATTATGGACCAGAGTTATGCTTGAACGTGTCCTTGCTTGAAGAACCTGACGAGCATGACAAGGAGTCGCCCGATGAGGTGATATATGCATCTGATCAGTATATACCTGAGGATCTTGGAGAGGACAACGAGGAAAGAGAGGACATGGTACTTAAGAGTAGAGATTTATTTCCAGAGAAGTGTTGTCAACCATCCTTAATTTTTAATATTTATGTTGATGACCCTCTTTGGGAAACATTTGTTCAAAGGAAAAATCTTTCACAATGGACTGATGCATTTTGTTCTTCGCAGTATACATGTGGACGCCTACGAAGAATGCTAGGGGATGCATCGCTGGAGTTCGTTGGCGTTAGTGGCTACACACAGCTGGCGGAGCCACAGAAGGTGCTGATAGGACAGCTGGATTCACCCATACAGATACTAAATCCGCCTTTTGCTATAGGTGATATCAATCTAGTAGTGTAGTATTTTATGCTTAAAATAAACACGAATCCTCTCGACAGCGAGAGGACCGTATAGGATTTTATATGCTTTCTTAGTTTAATAAATTCACCCCATATGATGGCTAAATTATCTTTTGCACCCAAACCACTATTTATCATCCATGCCCACCCTTATATTTGGCGCTTATTTCGCCTCTCTCCCCAATTTTTATGTGATGTTTAAGCTTGGGGGAGAGAAACTATTTTGTTAAGTAGCCCCTCTATCTTGTCGTTGTCCTCTATTTATATCATACACACATTGATGACAATGTGATGTTTAAGCTTGGGGGAGTGCATAGTGCACACACTTTGCTTCATTGTGAAACGCACTTCGAAATTTCCATTTGAACCATGTTCACTTCTATATTTATGTCACATATGCTTCATTTTCTATGAAATATCGTGGATTTATTTTTTTATGAACTCTGATATCTGTTAGATTAGAGTTCGATTCCTTGATTAGTGTATCTTTGTTAATATGTTTTTTCATAGTAGAATCCATAGTTTCACAACCATATTCTCGAAATAGTTAAGCTAAAAATGAATGAATCAAATCTGAAAATCATTTGACTCCCGCGTGATTTGATTGATAATTCTATTGCTTCATGGATGTTTAGTGATTCAAAAGAGATAGGATAACCCTACGACAACCAAAGTAGTGATGCTTAGGATTCCTGATACCGAGCCATGTCTAGATTCTATGCTTTTTCTTTTTCTTTTGTGAATAGCCAATAAATGATCTTTGATCATGTTTTGCATTCCATCGCGTTTACGTGAGTTTGCAAATATCCCAATATTGCAAAAATCAAACAAATATCCTGAATAAAAGGCCCTAGGGGTTCTTCGTAACCCAATACCCTAAGACCGTCTGGTCTGGGATGCATAGGCCACTTTTTGTATATATTGAGTTATCTTGTGTATATAAAGAAAGAAAAACGTATATGGAATATTTGTATTGCCAAAAACAATATAAAAGTACAAAAATCTCATATCATTTTCTCCATTTCTATATAGAATAAAGACATGGCAAAGTTGATGGGTTCTAGGAGTCTTGAAATGGTCGTAGTGTGGTGATGCCTTACCTTGATTGAATTTGCTAAATTCATTCCATGAAGTATAACAAAATACCGCGCATGCTTGAAAGCGTTTGATCATGACATATTATATTGCCTAGAGAATGAGTTGTGGACATTGGTTTCATCTCTGTGAACTTAGTATATTGCATGATAAACTATGATATGATATAACTCTACTCTCATTTTATTACTTATCAAGTTCATTACATTTATTGAAATCCACGTTATTTTAATTTGTACGAGATTTAAGTATTTAATGTGTATATGTGTTCTAATTTCATATTGACATGTGTTCACGAGATCTTGCATACATTGGGTTCTTATATTTTCTGAATTTAAGATCGAACCCCTTGTCTCCATTACACGCCACTACCTCGCATCTTCATTGTATCACTCTCCCGTGTTCGCTTCTTACTAGTCTTCCTCGAGGACGAGTAAGAGGTAAGCTTGGGGGAATTTTGATGTGTCATTATATTCCACATTTTATCTAAATGATTACAGGTCAAAATGATTGCTTAATTACATATTTCATACGCTTTTTCGCTCATAATTGGAATAATATAACTTTCGGAGCGTTTATGTCCATTTCAGGGATTTGGAGCGTTATTGGATCAATTTGGAGTCAATAAGACGATCAGTGTAACGACCCGCTCTCCAGGATACCCGGGAAGTACGAATCCGTCCCAAGTATTCCTAGATCAACGAGTGTTACATAGAAAGAGAGAAAGGAAGAGAACAAAAGAATGCTGCAGGTACTACGCACGTGCTGGGAAGTACAAGTAAAACTCCATCACAGATAAAAACACTGAGAAAATAACAAAAGTACAATATTCCATTTTATTGATACATTGATACATCTTATAAATACACCAACATCTTCATTTTTACGACTCTAAGTACAAAGGTCCACCCGAAAAGAAACACCAAAAGTACAAGTCTCTCATCATACCCCTCACCACCCAATACTACAACAGATCACCAACTCCAAAGCTCCAGCCGCTATCTCCAACTCACATGACCTGAAAGTCAACGGGGACACGTCAACGCGTGACCCAGTAGAAATTCCTAACACTCTAGTAGGACCCAGTTTTAGAATTGGTCTACCCATCTAGGGAGGGTGGTCTAACAAGTAAGGTTCATGGTGCATAAAAGTGATCACATTCCAACATGCGAACCTAGCTATGAGAACGTGCAAAACATGCATAGAAACCATATTATGAAATGCAGATATTGAAAGGAAGCATAGGAACATATTATCATGGGATAGCAGCATTAAAGTAAACAAAAGTAAGGAGACATGAGATAACAACATTTATAAATTAAAGACAAGTACTATAAGTTGTTGATTCACATATTTGGAACCCGTGTAAACCGTAGGACGCTAAGGAGGCGGACTTCACCCAGGGTGGGTGAAAAAGTGGTACCCCAACCAGCAACACGAGCACCGGAGGGGGACTCTCGCAACTCTCCGTACCCGAACGGAACAAGGTATGGGAGTGAGACAAACTCGGTTTTTCTGTGGGACAAACGGAGCAAACCATCAATTACCGTCATGATGCATCATGAGTACACCAGCGGCCTCTCCAACCCTTTCAACTCGCCCTTCTGGGAGTGATACAGTGGGTGAGAATTCATATCATATGTTCGCTCCTTAACTCCTAAAGTTTACCCGTTTTCCCCCAAACCCGTGTCACCCTCCTTTAGGAGGACTGATACATTCCTCATTCTCACTCTCAGTTTTCAAGATATTACTTCGTTTGTCAACGAATCATCTAGCGGACTTGAATACCGCTTTAACCAACTTTTAACAATATCATCATCATCATCATCATCATCATCTCAATTAAAGAATTGCATGAAATATCATCACAAACTCATCGTTATGAATATACGAATGTGAGCACAAAAGCATAAACAAATTGAACTTAAACATTATTAACATAACGAACATTTCATGAAACATCTGTATAATTATATGTATCAATAGCATGTCATTGAGAACATGATTAGCACAAACCAACTTAACTTGAAACAAAACTACGCCATGATAAGTACTAAGAAAAATTAGCATATGAATCTGTCTAAACTGTAAGTGCAGAAAGAACGGCTCGGTTACCCTATCTACAGTCAGAATTAGCTTTTAGTCTCTCTTCAAAGTTGTAGATATGGCAGTTTTGCATTGCCATACCAAATTTCAGAAAATAATATGACATGTGTGATTTATTGTGCTCAAATTAGTAAAAGATGGCAATTCTGCAGAAAAACAGAAACATTGCATCAACTTAATCAGTGATTTAATCCTATTTACAATCAGATATGGGTAAAATAAAAACTATGGTATTTTGTATCTTGAAGAGTAGTTGTCCAAAATGTCCTAAAACACCTAATTTCATCAAGTTAAGAGGTGGTAATCACCATTTTAGTGCAGGATGTCAAAACTGCCAGAATTTCGATATGTTGCAGAAAAAGCTCCATTTCTCCTAGTGTACGAATTGAACATTATCATATCTTATATGATTTTAGGGTAGGATTTCGAGATCTACATGAATATATTTATTTCAGATTTTATTTTGATCTAGGTTGGGAGATATGCCTATTTTAACAGAGGCTAAAACTGCTGGAAATTTCAGAACAGTTTTGATTGAAAACCAGTGTGCATATCCGAATTTTTATAAAATCATACAGTTAGAATTTGGCAAAATGATCTGAATGAAAGTTGTTCATAACAATGAGATACCCAACATATAAAATTTCCAAAGCATTCCCATTAGCCAATTAACCCCAGAACTTAGTCAAAGTTTCAGTTTTTCTGGATCAAATTTCAGCATGAAGAACAAATGTGTTTCATGAAAGTTAATTCAGTTCTCCTTGTCCTAAAACTAAATTCTACCTAGGTGAAAGGAATTTCTACCTTATAAAGTCCACCAAAAATTCTTTGGCCCTTCTTATTCCTTGAAGAACTTGAGCTCCTAGTCTCATTCTTCAAGCTCCAATCTTGTCTCCATATGGTTGATTTTTGGCTATTTTGGCTAGTTTTTGGTGTTGGAATGAAAAGGAATTTTGGGGCTTTTTAGAGGTTGAAGAGGGGAGCTAATTGGAAGTATTTTCTAAGGAAGAGGATGAAGAAAAATGAAAGAAAGGGGGCATGCTAATTTTTGGCCAGAAATGGGGAGTGAGGGAGAGAGTGAAATGAGATTTTCTTTTTCTTTTTCTTGGTTTTGTTCTTCATGCATAGGTTTTAGGAATCCCCAAATCCCTCTCCTTCTTACACCTAATAAGCCATGTGTCTCTAATTAACTAAAAACATGACACCTAATAGGATGTGTTGTCATGATAATAAAAATGTGGATTTTTGTATTTTAAGAAATTAAAAATACTTGAAGAAATACTTCATACACTCCAAATACATGTATTTCTCCAAATACTCTCATTTACTAAATTCAAGTAATGAGTTTAAAATCTTTTAAAATAAATTCCTACATCAAATAATTAAAAGAAAAATATGGGCATACTTCCCAAAAATATACGGACGTATCTATGTCAAAAATACGTACAAATACGCGTATATGAAAAGTAGGGTCATTACATTCTACCCACCTTAATAACCAAGTCCGCCCTCGGACTTTCTATGCAAAAGGTCTGACCGGAGACTGAATAGTATAAGGGTTTCCCTACCCTAGAAATACAAATAACGCTATATGTATATACTATACACGCATGTATACATGCACTATACCGTAGATTATATACATATATATACACATTCTTATCCAAGAATATAGGTATACACACAGACAAATTATCACAATACATACATAGTACTATACATTCCATATTCATCCATGTACTCACAAATATATCTATATTGCATGAGAATACTCACATATATATACAGACTAATATGTACACCCATGCTAGTACACTTATACACATGGACACATGTCTCAATGTTGTACATAGCAATAAGTAGAAACATGTATAGATACACCCAAGTCATTAATATACACACCAATATTTATACACTTGTTCACTCAACACATATGTGCTTACATAAAGATTCACACAAGTATATGATCAAAGACATATGCCATTACATGGATACATATAGATATATCTAAATACATACATCTCTATAGGTAATCACAAACTCCTTATATTTATATATATCTACATACATACATGTTCACACGATATTTAAACACACCATACTCATAAGTCACAGAGTTAGCATACTTATACATACATACATAAGTAGGTAAATCCAATTATTGATGCATTTATGGTAAATAATCATACACCAATAATGATACACATTGATATAATGCACCTCATATCAAGTGGGTAAGCATACTCAAATATATCACTTAAGCACATAAGTATGAACACTAACAATTATATAGACAAATATATGTGATAGTTCGAACGCTAGGATGTACACAGTATATATCACTATAGTAAATAGTCCTGTCAGCATGTATGTATAGTATATCAACCTTCTAGTACATTCTCACTTCATATATACAAGAATACATACAAATGTGTTCATTTCCAATATTCACTGACATAAATCTATATTTAACCGCTTATACAGTGCACAAATATACTTACATACAAGCAGTCAACGTAACACATATTCAATACAGTATATACATACATGTGACACTATATATATATACTATATCACAAGGATTATATTAATTCAGTATATGTATATACACACACACATACACACACACTCTCTCTCTTATATACACAATACATATAAATCTTATTCATATGCTACACTCACATATTATCAGATGATATATAAGTACACCAATATTGTATAACTTGGCATACCTATTTATGTATATCTATACACACCATTTAGTAAGACAATATATTTCACACACTACTTATGGTACACATCCCATTGTAGCTATATTCATACATACATATCTCACTATGTCAATTTACACAACCACATTTATAGTACGCATACACATACAATTATACTTATGTATACCATCATACACTTTTATACATTCAAATATACTTCCACTTACACTTACCAACAAACATCCATTTACCAACACATATAACATAAATTTATTTGCACACCAATACATATTCACATAGATACTCCGTATATATACACTCATCCATTAGACACGCCATATACAAATATATCTTCTAACATCACTTTAATGCATCATACTTTAGTATACATACTTACAGCTCTATATACATCCATTTATTCTAACAAGTAAGGTTCATGGTGCATAAAAGTAATCACATTCCAACATGCGAACCTAGTTATGAGAACGTGCAAAACATGCATAGAAACCATATTATGAAATGCAGATATTGAAAGGAAGCATAGGAACATATTATCATGGGATAGCAGCATTAAAGTAAACAAAAGTAAGGAGACATGAGATAACAACATTTATAAATTAAAGACAAGTACTATAAGTTGTTGATTCACATATTTGGAACCCGTGTAAACCGTAGGACGCTAAGGAGGCGGACTTCACCCAGGGTGGGTGAAAAAGTGGTACCCCAACTAGCAACACGAGCACCGGAGGGGGACTCTCGCAACTCTCCGTACCCGAACGGAACAAGGTATGGGAGTGAGACAAACTCGGTTTTTCTGTGGGACAAACGGAGCAAACCATCAATTACCGTCATGATGCATCACGAGTACACCAGCGGCCTCTCCAACCCTTTCAACTCGCCCTTCTGGGAGTGATACATCGGGTGAGAATTCATATCATATGTCCGCTCCTTAACTCCTAAAGTTTACCCGTTTTCCCCCAAACCCGTGTCACCCTCCTTTAGGAGGACTGATACATTCCTCATTCTCACTCTCAGTTTTCAAGATATTACTTCGTTTGTCAACGAATCATCTAGCGGACTTGAATACCGCTTTAACCAACTTTTAACAATATCATCATCATCATCATCATCATCATCATCATCATCTCAATTAAAGAATTGCATGAAATATCATCACAAACTCATCGTTATGAATATACGAATGTGAGCACAAAAGCATAAACAAATTGAACTTAAACATTATTAACATAACGAATATTTCATGAAACATCTGCATAATTATATGTATCAATAGCATGTCATTGAGAACATGATTAGCACAAACCAACTTAACTTGAAACAAAACTACGCCATGATAAGTACTAAGAAAAATTAGCATATGAATCTGTCTAAACTGTAAGTGCAAAAAGAACGGCTCGGTTACCCTATCTACAGTCAGAATTAGCTTTTAGTCCCTTCTTCAAAGTTGTAGATATGGCAGTTTTGAATTGCCATACCAAATTTCAGAAAATAATATGACATGTGTGATTTATTGTGCTCAAATTAGTAAAAGATGGCAATTCTGCAGAAAAACAGAAACATTGCATCAACTTAATCAGTGATTTAATCCTATTTACAATCAGATCTGGGTAAAATAAAAACTATGGTATTTTGTATCTTGAAGAGTAGTTGTCCAAAATGTCCTAAAACACCTAATTTCATCAAGTTAAGAGGTGGTAATCACCATTTTAGTGCAGGATGTCAAAACTGCCAGAATTTCGACATGTTGCAGAAAAAGCTCCATTTCTCCTAGTTTAAGAATTGAACATATATCATATCTTATATGATTTTAGGGTAGGATTTCAAGATCTACATGAATATATTTATTTCAGATTTTATTTTGATCTAGGTTGGGAGATATGCCTGTTTTAACATAGGCTAAAACTGCTGGAAATTTCAGAACAGTTTTGATTGAAAACCAGTGTGCATATCCGAATTTTTATAAAATCATACAGTTAGAATTTGGCAAAATGATCTGAATGAAAGTTGTTCATAACAATGAGATACCCAACATATAAAATTTCCAAAGCATTCCCATTAGCCAATTAACCCCAGAACTTATTCAAAGTTTCAATTTTTCTGGATCAAATTTCAGCATGAAGAACAAATGTGTTTCATGAAAGTTAATTCAATTCTCCTTGTCCTAAAACTAAATTCTACCTAGGTGAAAGGAATTTCTACCTTATAAAGTCCACCAAAAATTCTTTGGCCCTTCTTATTCCTTGAAGAACTTGAGCTCCTAGTCTCATTCTTCAAGCTCCAATCTTGTCTCCATATGGTTGATTTTTGGCTATTTTGGCTAGTTTTTGGTGTTGGAATGAAAAAGAATTTTGGGGCTTTTTAGAGGTTGAAGAGGGGAGCTAATTGGAAGTATTTTCTAAGGAAGAGGATGAAGAAAAATGAAAGAAAGGGGGCATGCTAATTTTTGGCCAGAAATGGGGAGTGAGGGAGAGAGTGAAATGAGATTTTCTTTTTCTTTTTCTTGGTTTTGTTCTTCATGCATAGGTTTTAGGAATCCACAAATCCATCTCCTTCTTACACCTAATAAGCCATGTGTCTCTAATTAACTAAAAACATGACACCTAATAGGATGTGTTGTCATGGTAATAAAAATGTGGATTTTTGTATTTTAAGAAATTAAAAATACTTGAAGAAATACTTCATACACTCCAAATACATGTATTTCTCCAAATACTCTCATTTACTAAATTCAAGTAATGAGTTTAAAATCTTTTAAAATAAATTCCTACATCAAATAATTAAAAGAAAAATATGGGCATACTTCCCAAAAATATACGGACGTATCTATGTCAAAAATACGTACAAATACGCGTATATGAAAAGTAGGGTCATTACAATCAGCGACGTGAGAGCACCAAGGAGACTCATGATGACATGCTTGAGGCGCCAAAGAAGAGAACTGGAGGAAGAAAGGAGGAAGAGAAAGTGAAATAAGAAGCCAAGAAGCAACTAGGCCACTTTCCCAGGCGACTCGACCGAGTAGCACAAGTTGCTCGGTCGAGCTGATACATGAGCCCAGCAGAAATGAGAATGCACATCCTACTCGATTGAGCAGAGTGGCGACTCGGCTCGAGTCGTTCCAATTTTCGAGCTCCATCCCACCAACATCCTACTCGACCAAGCAGGACTTACTCGACTGAGCCAGAAGACAACTCGACCGAGCAAGGCCTACTCGGGCCGAGCAGGCAGAGCGATAATTTAGAGGGGAGTTCCGACCTATTGAAAACTCGACCGAGCGGGGGGGGGGGGGGGGGGGGGGGGGGGGGGGGGGGGGGGGGGGGGGGGGGGCGACTCGACCGAGCATGAAGGCTACTCGGTCGAGTAAGGAGCACGCCCAGATTTTCAAACAGCTGTACACTATTTTCAAATCTGTTATCACCTGGGATTTTTTAGTATTTTTTTGATATTTGTTCCAGATAGTAGACTTCAAGATGGTTCCAACGCTACCAAGAACGTGCCAATCGGAGGTCGGATGAGTTCTGGGGAATTTCTGCAAGATGGTACTGCAGTGTTGAAATCTACACTCGACCGAGTGCTGTTTCTACTCAATCCGAGTGCTGCCAGGGTCCACCAATCAGTTGCGGCCAGAAACAGATTTGGGCCGAATTTGAGAGGGTTTTTTTTGGGGTATTTGCTAGGGTTTTGAGGGGACTATTTATATGGATTGTAGCCGTCATTAGGGGGACTCTTGGAGAGTTTTTAGAGAGTTTTTAGAGAGTTTTGGAGACGATCTTTTGGTGAGTTAGGCTACGCCATAGGCCCCTCCTCTTGTATCAAGCTAAGTATTTCATCTCTTTAATTTTATTTTAGTTCTTATTATTGTTTTTCTATGATGCTAGCAATGATCTCTATTGTTTTCATAATGTTTGCTATGCTTGAATAATCTTTTCTAGGGGCTAATGGATTAGCCCTAGGATTTTAGGATCTAGATGCAAAGATAGGATTTTTATGATGCGTTGGGTATAAAAGGGGTTATATTTTGGTTGATCCAGCCAAATCCCTAGGAGAACACGTACCGAGATCGTGCCCACGGTCGGTGGAATCGATTAGCTTAAGGAGTATCATACGGATTTAATTAGGGAGTTAGTGGATTTAACCAAGGCTCGTGACCATGCCCGGCTCATACCTTGAGGGGATCCACCGACAAACTATATCACTACATTGACGGCTATTGCCATTGCGTCAATGAGAGACCGTCCCCATAAACCCAATGCAACGTAAGAATTCTAGCTTAGCGTCGATATCCGATGATCCTAGTGGCGAGTACTAAATGTTGAGTATTGGACTCTCCACCTTGATTTTGATGATGACCAAACACAAATCATTCTGATTAACTCATGTGTTTGCAGTTAGCTAAAAAGTCACCAATAAGATTCAAGAAGATCAAAAGTGACTACACGTGTTGATTCAATTGGAGGACTTGGTAAATAAACAAATGTGAAGCATTGGCTTGAAGAACTCAAAGGCTACCTCAAACCTCAAGCTAATGGCATCAACAAATGAATGGAGATTCAATCCAAAGAGAAGAAAGGAATGGATGAGTCAAAAGCTTCGAAGACTATGACGTTGGAGATATTCAAGTCATTCAACTAAGAGACTCAAGACCTTGAAGATTTATGGATATCGTCGCCAAAGTACTTTGTTCATCTCAAGCGACGTCCCAAGACTTCCTCAGAACACGTGATCATTGTGACTGGAGCTTCGTTGAAGCTCAAGGAGTTATTCATGAAGTCAAGGGATTCGGATTCTCCATGTTGAAGCTTCGAAGACGATTTGTTATGTTATTTATATTGTCTTCTAGCTTCATCTCATAAAATGTTAAGCCTTGAGTAGTACTTGCCTAGAAATCTTCATAACTATCATATCTTATCTCTAGGATTGCCTTAGAAGCCATTAGAAAGTTTCCTGTTGCTTATCGCTTCTTTTCATGGCTTCTTATGCGTCTTAGTTGGTTCAAGTAGAAGAACCAACCGACTAGATGACGATCTAATCGGTTGGAAATCCTTCTTGAACCAACTAGACATCCTTGCTAATCTCAGCCCATTCACTATTGATCATTTAGTCGGTCCAAGAAGGTTCACGGACCGACTAGATGACGATCTAGTCGGTTGGAGATCCCTCTTAGACCGACTAGCCATACTTGTTAATTCAAGCCTATTTGTTGATCAACTAGCCGGTCCAAGAAGGTTCACCGACCGACTAGATGACGATCTAGTCGGTTGAAGATCCTTCTCAGACCGACTAATTTTCCTTGTGAAATTCAGCTCAGTTACTGTTGATCATTTAGTCGGTCCAAGAAGGTTCACCGACTGACTAGTTGTCAAACTAGTCGGTTGATGTTTCTTCTTAGACCGACTAGTTCTTCTATATCTTGATTTCATTATCTTTGTTGTCTTCCTTCTAGTCGGTCCAAGAAGGTTCACCGACCGACTAGTTGCAAAACTAATCGGTCAGTGATCCTTCTTAGACCGATTAAGCAGCTTCAGAAATAGAGCCGTTGGGCATTTAATGTCACGATTTTTGTGACCATTTTGTCTCTTCCTATATATGTTTGAGTTGCTTCAAACCAGGAATCCAAGGCTGAAATTAGAGACATTTTCACATCCAAGAGAAGAGCCATTCAACTCCATTTCTAAGCTCTCTCATCTCACAGGAATCTCTTCCTTACTCTTTGAGCCCTTATTCTTCAAGAGAGATTCTCATTCTTTGTGAGCTACTCAAGCTAAGAGCTTGAATCCAAGTCACCAACTTCACCTTAGCCATCTATTGTTGTCCATCTTGGTGGAGCTAGGGTTTGGTGCTAACTACTTCCTCAAAATCCATTCTTGCCATATATTGGTAAGTATTTCTCAAGGCATAGGATTTTGTGGTAAGAGCTTTATATTTCATTCTTTATACTTCATATTTGTTCTATACTCACGGTTGGTGAGAGGATTGGCTTGATCCCAAGTTGTGGGAGTCAAGATTTCGTTTTGCTCTCGGTTTGTGAGAGTGTGCTAAGTCCCTAGTTGTGGGATTAAGGTATTTGTGTGTTCCTGGGTTGTGGGATACACGGACATCGATTGTAGGTCGATTACACTTGTGGGGTTTCCGCAAGTGGGCTAAAGGAAAGCTCTAGTGGTTTTACTAGAGTATCTGGATGGGATCCGGGTGTTGCTGGATTAGGGCACAGGTAACAAGTCGGGGAGACTTGGGTGGCACCGAACCAGGGTACATTGCATGTTAGCATTGCATTCTTGCTTAGGTTGTTGACCATTTCTTTCATTCCACATTTGTTGATTAATTAGGGTTTTATTTGGCGTAAATTCCTTATAATTCTATAAAACAATATTCACCCCCCTAGTCTTTATTCCTCATAGCATAGGGTCACTACAATTGGTATCGGAGCAAGGTAATAGCTATGGAAACCAACAACAACATCACACGAAGTCCTTTTCCACCATATCTCATTGGACCCAACTATCAAATTTGGTGTGTAAAGATGAAGGCATATATTCAATCCATTGACGATGATTATTGGAAGCTTGTGAAGAAGCCCCGTCGTGCACCTACCACTTCCAAACATGAATGGACAAATGAGCAAAAAGGATTGGTGGAGAAACATCAAGAGGTAATGGATATCTTGCTTGAGTATTTATCTTATAACATTCTTGTGCGTGTGTCCAAGGCAACAACGGCATATCAAATATGGCACATGCTAGCGGAGCAAGAAGAGTCCACCTCGGAGTGTTCTTCCTCCAATAATGAAAGGGATTCATTCATGGGTTTGATGGGACGAGAGGATACCACTAAGGGTGACTCTAGTGACGAATCAAGTGATTCAAGTGGAAGTGATAGCGACGATGAAGAGGTAACAATGAATGATCTTAGAATTGAACTTAAACAATTATTTGATAAACATCAAAAGCTTATACAGAAATACTGTGATGCTAAGAATAAGATTGCTAGTCTCACTAACACATCTACATGTAGCACCTCAAACAATGACACCATTGTTGAGACACTCGCTATTGAGAAAGTAAGTTTGCTTACTCAAAATGGCATGTTGAGAAATGAGGTGGAGTCCCTCAAATCTCAACTTGATCGTGTTTCCATTGTGGATAGTAACGATCTTGAGATTGAAAATCTTCAATCTCAGAACAATAGTTTGGGCATTGAGAATGAGGATCTCAAATCCCAAGTGCACGAGCTCACCACACATGCATCCACCTTGAATGCTAATATTTCTTCAATTTCGAAGAAATATGAGCTCATGTCCTCCATTGTTGAGAGATTCAATAAGGGAAAGGACAATTTGGATGATTTGCTAAAGAATCAACTACCGGTAAACCATCGTGTTGGCCTTGGTTATTCTAAGGCAAGTGCATCCAATGCACGCACCACCTATAGTGAAGTAACTATAGATTTTGTGAGGCCATCCTCCGGTGCATCCACGAGTGGTGTCTATAACAACTTGTGTAGTTCTACTACTAAGGAAACCACCATCCTATTCATACCTCCTTTGCAAAGAAACCCACTAAGGGTGGACATCAAAGGAAGGGACATGCTCTCATGTACACCAATACACGTAGGAATGCCTCCACTCCTCACATTTCTACAAATGATGGTTTTTATGCTACACACCCACGAGCACGTGCAAACACTCATTTGAGACACTCTTATGCACGTACTCATGCTCATGCACCTTCACATGCTTATGATCACACATCACATCCACATATGCATGCTTATTCTCATGATCATCCTCATGCATACACACCTCATATTCATCCACGTATGTATGCAACACCACACCATGGACCATATGCCCATCATCATGCTTTAGCACAACACAATGTTCCATACACATTTCCTCATGCTCTTGCTAGATCTCATGTTCCTAGGCCACATGCACCACGTAGAGATCAACCTTTTGTGCATGCAACCACTAGGAAGAGGATACCCAAATCATACACTATTTGGTGTCCTAAGAGCACTAGTAATCATGCTAAGGATATGTATGTGCAATCTTATATTCATGATATTATTTTGAATGATGCTTATGTTGGGAAATCACGGTCCTCTTGGACTTGATTTCCAAAGGGTTAGTCACTGTTGACCCTTCATTGCTTGGTACTATAAGTTTATATTCATTTTATGGGTACCAAAGCATTTGTGTTAAGAATTGGTTTATTCTTTTGTTTGCATATTGGTCTTAGATGCTCATGTTTGTTAGAAACTTAAATTCATATTGAATTTGATTTCTATTGTTTGATTATTAGTAAATCACTGTGTTTATGATTTTCATGTGTAAAATATTTAATTTTTTTATGCAACACATGCTTTGGTTCATATTTATGTTTTGTTGCATGTGATGCATGTCATGCTTTTGGATTAATATACATATTTACTTTTGGTACATTTGGTATATGCATGTATATGGTTAAATATTTATCAAGTGACATGACTACATGCAACATAAACATTGTGTATGATTACATTAGGATATGGGTTACAATTATTTGAATTTAGTATTTTAAATTATTGCCTAACCCATAGGGTCCAAAAAGGTTTTTGGATACCAAAATTATGTTTTCTAGGTTCAATCCACATTGGGATACCAACTCTACCAACTCCTTGATTTGCAAAGACTTTCATTCAAATGGAGTTGATGGTGCTTAAGTGATGCACCAAAGTAGGGGGAGCTTAATGTTGTAAGTATATTCTTACATTTGGTATCCATGTGTGTTGGATGCATGTAGATGTCACTTTGTGTTTGAGACTATCTCATGCATATCCTATGTTTGCATATTGTGTGTCTTGTATGTCATTCATGTCTATGTATTACACGTGTGTCAAATTCTTGACTGATGAGCATTATGTATTCATAATCCTTACTCATATGTTTATTCGAGGATTATTTATAACATGTGGCTTAAAAATTTTCATGTTAGAACTAATGCTCATTTGCATGTTTCACACATGGGACACGCTTATATTTATGTTCCACTTCACAAGCGTGCATCCCAACTTCCTACTCATGCCACTTCTCAACCTCTTCTTAAGAATCCCAAATCACTATCTTTTGGATTCCTAAGATTGTTTCTAGGCATGGTATGAACACACATATAGAATCGTATATTAGGAATGACATATTCTCATGCGACTATATATATAAAAATCAAACTCAGTCTTTATTTGATTTCCATCTTACTAACTCACTCATATTGCACTTCATTGTTTGGGTACCATGCTTGTATGATTATTTTTTTGTACCCATATATATGTGAGTTCGTCCACTACTCCCATGTTTGCATAGTTTGTATGATTTTGTGGGAGTATGACATGTTTGATTGCTGTCATGTTATCTTCATGTCATTGCATTTCATTCATATTATGTGGTGCATATAGATTTGTTGATTTCTCTAGCCCTTGGTGATGAATTATCAATTTGCAGCTTCCTATCTTGTTGATATGCCAAAGGGAAAGAGAAATTTGGTTTTGAAAATTAATACTTTATGCTTTTCATGCTCACTCCTTGTGGTATTACTTTTCGTGCCTTCATTCAATATGTGTTGTGCCGTGAATGTTTATTTTATGCACATATGCATATTGAATGGGGAATCTTTCTAGCACACACTATTGTATTAGATGTGTGTATTCATAATGATGTTGCTTGATTAAATCATATGCATAGGAATTATTAGTCTAGGTGTATCTAATTTCTAATGATTTAGAATTGTTAATTCCTTATATGTATAATTTTCGTGATTATAATAACTCCTATTAATGCATGTCATGCATTTCTATTGATGAGTGTTATTTACAATTGGTAAATGATTGGTTATTGGACTACTTGATTTTGTTCCTTAACCTATTGGATCCAAAAAGTTTTTGATTACCACCAATTGTTGAATTGTCAGATTGTTGTGCAAGATGCCTACTCTACACACTCCTTTGTTTACAAATGATGGTTCAATTCAAAGGAAAGGATGGTACATTGGAGATGCACACATATAGTGAGAGCTAAATGGTTGTAAGTATGTGTTTTGTACAATTGGTATTTTAATATATTGGTTTTGACTACCATGTTTACAATTGGTATTTTAATATATTCGATTTGTGTAATATAGCATACTTCTTCATTAGCTCATTCTTGTCACACCCTCATGAAGATTGTTTGTTTATGTGACTACCTTGTTCATGTATGTCATATATGTCTTATTACGACTCATGTATCATTGTAGCTATAACATTCATATAATGAATTGGTTAGTTGTTTATTGGTGTTCATATATTTGGAACACGTTGTCATTACACATCGCATTCCTCACATGCATGCTTCTTTGTGAAGATTGTTAAATATTATGGATATGATAACTGATGTGTATGACATGCTTGTCTGTTTATTAGATTCATTGCTGCTTTGATTCTACAACTTGTACCTAATTCTCGTAGATGACTATGTTCATGGATTATTTAGACCATATCATGATCTGTCATACCATTCTAGTAGAATCATTCATTTCTTTATGGCATGCTATACTTCATCATGTTATACATAATTCATGCCATGTATAAGATTAATGATTTAGTATCTTTATGTGTATTTGTTCATTGTATCACCACACATCTCATACTTTTCCTATGGTTTGTATGATTATCTTTATGAGAAGTATTGATATGATTTGGGGTGATCAATGTATATTACTTGTCATTTTAATTACTTCATGACTGATGTTTAGCTATAATTTTATTCGAGAGATCTTTCATGTCTATGGCTAAATCTTTCATGTATGATATTTTCACACGTGACATAACACTCATTCATATTAGTAAGTGATCTTCAAGCTATATTTCTCAATATGTCATCTCTTATCTCATGCTCATATTTTATGCTATTTTTATGAGATGTTAGAGATAACTTGTGCTATACACGATCATATAAGCTTTATATTGTGTTTGATGATATGTATATTCTGTCATAGATATTCTTCCATGAATATATCTTGATGCACTATGACTTCTTTGATGCTACCTCCGATTATATTGTGCTTACACAAGCTTTTTATTCTATTCGCACAATTGGTATGCATGCATGCGATGTTCATGATAACTTTATTCGTTTATGTCCTACCTTGTGACTTTGAACATAGACTATCTTCATGCTTTTGCTCAAATGATGTTTTGTCACATTATGCCTCATGTTGAATCCGTTGTGATAATTGAGCTAGGATGAGATCATGTCTCTATTTGTTCACTTGGTTTCCTTCTCAAGTGATGTCATGATCTTGACAGTATTTGCATGCTTTGAATACTTTGTTAGACTACAACTGGTATCATCTTTACAATTGGTAGACTATTTATATTGGATATCGTCTTTACATGCTACTGCTTGATGCTAGTTTTGAGCTTATGCTTTAGTGCTTATCTTCCTTTTGCTCATGGCATTCCATGCTTATCATTGACTCATTATATGAGTATCTTTTTTGGAATGCATGCTAGTACTATGGTTCTTTTGAACATTGTTTCAATTAGTATCCTAGTGTGCTAGAATTGTGTATGCCATATGTTTTATGAAGTTACTATCTCTATTTTGGCATAACACTTTTGCGTGATATAGATATTTGATATTCATTTTCATTGTATCACCTTGTCACCCCACATCGCACACTTCACTTAGATTTGGTATCACTATAACAAAAATGGTCATTGACAACTTCTAAAAAGGGTTGTAATAGGGGTAAGACAACTTTTTAACAAACGTTGTAATATGCGAAGTTGTAATAGGGTCGACTCCTTCGACCACTTTGTTTGCATGTTGTAAGAAAAAGTTGTAATAGATAAATGTTACAACTTTTTTGAAACGTTGTGTAAACTTCTATTACAACGTTTAGAAAAAGTTGTGAATAAATATATTACAACCTTTAGTAAACGTTGTGTAAACTTTTATTACACCGTTTATAAAAGGTTGTGTAAAGAAATATTACAACTTTTTTTAAAAGTTGTGTAAACTAGTATTACAACTTTTATAAAAGGTTGTTGTAAAGAGATATTACAACTTTTTTTAAAAGTTGTGTAAACTAGTATTACAATGTTTATAAAAGGTTGTGGTAAAGAGATATTACAACTTTTTTAAACGTTGTATAAACTGCTATTACAACTTTTAAAAAAGGTTGTAAAAACTTCTATTACAACTAGTTTAAATAGTTGTTTAAAACTATACTACAACTTTTATAAAACGTTGCAAAAAAGCACAAATTTAAAAAAAATTAGAAACTGTATTCAAAAAAGGTTTTAGAATTTGCATTTCATACATCTATTATCGAATTATAATTAAATTGCATATTTGCCCTTAATCAAGTGTGATAAGAAACCAAAGAAGAAGCATACCGACATTCTATATTTATTTACCAAATAGAATCGAGCTTCATTTACTCCACCCTACAATATTTATTTACCAACATAGTCTGCAATTCAACCCAATATGTCCCACCCACTTGCAATTATCGTTTAATTTACAGTTTTTGATTTTAAATGGCATGTTAAAGATGATGATATAACATCTTTTAGCATGACTAAATAAAAAAAGATAAAAAAGAAGAAGAAAAGAATTCCGTCCAAGTCCTTCCCATGGAACCAAGCATCCACCCCTCTTTCAAGTGAATGATCCATTGTGGCCATTCCATTCGGCTCATTTCTTAGTATTCTCTTCGTGAGGTGCCACAACTGCTGCCAACATCGATCTGAAACTGTCCCCATACACCCAAATCTAAAGAGAAAACAATCTCACAGATTATAACCAAACAACAATATCTGAATGCAGGTACAAGCAAAATATTTGAAAAAAATGGCTTACATCTTCAATTATAGGAGCAAAACAGTACACTTTCTCCAGATATTCAGCTGCCACATATCCCCCCTGAGAAAGCTTAAATATATTCTTCTTCCTATCGATGATCTTCAAGACTCCATCGGGGCTCATCTCCCCGATATCCCCTGAAACAATCCGATAACATCTTATGCTGCATTTTTGACAGTAGGTATGAAGTTGCACTATTTGTTGTTACCTGTATGGAACCAGCCATCTCTGATCGATTCTGTCGTCAGCTCCGGATTCTTGTAGTATCCAGAAAATAGAGTCTTCCCTCTGACACAGATTTCGCCGCGTGAAGGCACAGCTAGGGGATTGTACCCCATTTCGGAGACATCCTCCAAGCGAATTTCGCTGTAAGTCGAAGCAACACCAACCGTTCCAGTCCAGGAAGCTCCGGATTATAATAACAAATGAATTTTACTCCCATATCTGTCCATCGACCTGATTCTATCATTAGAAGCCTAGATTCCTAGTCCAGGAAGCTATCTGCACGGCAGAGAGGCTCAATGTGAAACCTTCAAGGTCTAGTTGTCAGCCGTAGTATATACCATATTACAATTAATTTGAGAAAACTATGCAGAAAACTTAAAAGGCTCTGTTTGCCAACAGGCCGAAGTCAAAAATTAAGAGGATTTAACCCGATTTCACATTGCCAAACATTTGTGTGTGTGTGTGTGTGTGTGTGTGCGCGCGCGCGTGCAAAAACAGGTTCAACTAATCTAAATTGAGGGATCATGATTTTAGACCGGATTAAATGGAGATCTACTAATCCATGTATATATGTGGGTTATCTTCTAATCCGGGGTTTTTATTAAAGAAATGGTTGGAATTATTATAATATATAAACAAAGATAACTGAATTTTATCTATCTTTGAACGTACTTCACACATCTCATGTTGCCAACCACAAAAGTGCATTAGCTGTTTTTCAAAACTCATTATCCAAACGCTTAAAAATATAGAATTTAATTTAATTTTGATTAAGTTGTTACCTCATATTTTACTAATCCAGATTTTCCTTCAGCCTTAGCCTATTACCACATGGCACCAAAAGGATATTTTTACCCCTGAATAATTGATTATTTGACAGAAAAAGATATGTGAATGCTTACACTTAATTTGGCAGTAGAACTTGTGAATTACTACAATGTAACTACATCTTAGAATACAGAGATTAGGGCCAATACAAGTTTTAACTATTCACACATTTAAGTTTGCATCAAACACAAGTTGAGAATGCATGTGGGCACATACATCTGAAATCATTCTTTACAACCATCTATATGGATATCAACTCTATGCTCATGTAACATTCAAAGTTTATAAAGGTGAGACGCAAACAAGAATACCTGTTTTAGACATTCCAGCTTAGATGCCTCGTATATAGCAAGCTGACTCTCGTGCACAACCAAGAAATGAATTTGATCCTGGTAAAACTGGACTCGAGTTTCTGCATGTGAACCTGCTACTCGCCCAGAAGGAATCTGTAAAAACTTACTAGCTTGTCTCTCCCAGCCATCCATCCCCCATATGCACAACTGCAATAAGAAGGCATAAGATACCATCACATGATAGAATCATTTGGTAGTTTTTTTATCTTGCAGGGAAATGCAGAATTTGTTAGGTTGTAAAAATAATCTTCTCAGATCATATAAAATAATTTGGTAATATGAAAGGAATTTCTTAAGCATGACCAAGTTCTCGAAGGAACTCTCAGCAAATGTCAACCTTATGATTACTAAGAAAATATAGAAAGCCAACTATCTTTGATGTGTAACAAACCTGAGCATCTGCTCCTGATGAGACAAGAACATTTATAAGTAAAATTTTCTTTGGTCCCTATGGGCCATGAACTGATTGTCCTATGTTCATCCTGGGATTATACACATGCTTGAGCAAATAATTCACCGGTGATCATACACCTCCTCTATTTTCAAATTTGTGACCAACACATTTCAATTTTCATTATCATTTCATCAGGGATATATACACATGCTTCGGCGGCATTATCATTAGCATTTCATTTTTCTTTTACATTACAATTTTGATTGCTTCGGTTTAAATTTGCTCAAACGTGTATTTCCAAAAAAGCTAGTTTTACCTTAAGTTTTCAGAATAATCCATTGGCTTATGATTTCTGTTAAATAATCTATTAAAATTGGTCCCACGTGTGATTAATTCAGATTGTTAAACTAGATATTTAGATAATATAGTTTGTATTTTAGAAGGTTATATGACCATCAGCCAAGATGTATTCTAGAAAATATTAGTATAAAGAATGTTAAACTAAATTGCTTAAAAGCATATTGATGTTTAAGCTAATTTACCTATAATTCATCATTAACCAAAGGTTAAAAGAGAAATATGAGAAACTTGGCTATCTAAGAGAAACTTCGCCTTGAGCGTGCTCGTTTAAAAAATTCGCTCTCCCCGTTATTTTTTAAATGACATGCACATCATTGATCAGATAGATACTTATTGTATTAAGGTTTAGAATATAAAAATTCAAATAAACAGTGGCAAGCAAAAAAATACTAGAAAACTTGGCAATGAAACAGCAGAGAAATACTAGACATGTACTAACAATAAAACATGAAGGAGGGGCTAAAGCATAGGAGGGGCTTTGTTTTTCCTCACCTTATTCCTTGCCCTTGGCTTTATTTGCCCATTAAGCCAAGTAAGAAAGAACACGAAAAAGCTCAGCCCTTTTTTATACACTGCCCCAAGGGAACAGAGATGGATCCTGCTACATGCAAGGTTCTTTTCATTAAACTGTAAGATTATTCCATCATTAATGATAACACCCAATTGCTAGCTTTCTTTTATTCAATCATTCATTTCTCAGCCTTGAGCTTCTTTTTTTTGTGAAGCACGAAATTCTATTAGTACAACCATCACTCTGACAACAGAGATTAATAAATCATAATCATGTAACTTAACATTAGATTATGTAAGAGATCAAATCACTAGATTGGATCACGCGCAGGTCAACTATTTCGATTTCATTAACATATACTTGTTGCTTGTCAAATCACATGTAGAGAAATGCAAACACTGGAAAAACAAAATATTTTAGTAATCTAAAATAAAAGAATGAGCAAAGGATGAATACAAACTAAACACTCACCATTTAACTTTATTGAATTGTATGAATAATTGGAGTTGCTCTTTGCATCGATCTTCTGCCGATTTGAAACAAAATTAGAGAATGATACATGCACTGTGATATTTATGCATATAAGATGATGAAAATTATGCATTTGCATAATTGGTTACAAATTAGTGCACTTACATAATTGTCAAAACTTTCTTAAAATAAAATATATTGAAATGTTGTCCTTCCTTAAATGTAGGATTCATTGCTAAATTTGTGTATTTACAATCATTTGGCTAAAAATAGCTCATCAACACATAAGATATTAGTAAACCATTAAGGAGCAAATATGTGTTAATCAAATAGCATGCAAATTAGGAGAAAAGGGAGATTGAATCACTGGATCAGATCATGAACAGTTCATGAAAATTGAAACAAATTAAAATTAACATCTTTATTTCAATTTAGCTAACATAGATTTTGCATATACAAGAAAAAATTAATGTACCACAACTACTACAAACAAGAAAAAAACAAATGTAGGCATGATCAATATATTTTTTAAAAAGGCACAACTGAGGAATATGAATGAAACACTTACCTCAAACTTTATTAGATTATACAAATAATTGAAGTTGCGCCTTTGCGCCGCTCTTCTATGAGATTTGAAATAAAATTGGATACAATGGTTCAATTTATAAGAATGATACATAACCTATGATGTTTCTGTATATAATATATGATAAAATTGGAAACAAAAGATTATGAATTATTTTGCGTATATTTTCGTAAATAAAATTGACTTCTTTCAAAATGCTAACTAAGCTTAGGTAACAATAAAGAATGATCATAAGATTTAGTCGTTAATGTGCATATTAAGATTGCGGGGAGCATATGTTCAAGTTCCTCAGGGGGTTTGTACTGCTCTCTCTAGTTGCTCTTGCCTTTGAGATGGTCGCCTACTGGAATGGCTGGCATTTTCAGAAGCCTAAAATACCCGATTTTCACATGCCAGGTTATCAATTTATCATTAATAATGAATTTTTCACCATGTAAAATAGACAAAATCATCTAATTCTACATCCAAACACAAAAAGGAAAAAAAATCTGATTAAAATTGGTGGGGGAAATCGACAAACCTTCTTGAAATGATGTAGCTTCAGATAGCAAGCGGCCCGATTGCTATGAAGGGAGATCTTCTGTGCTTTCGTCTTCGCCATGGCTAGGGCTTCGGTGTAGAGAATGAGGGCCTCCCGGTGCTTCCCATCGCGATACATCCGGTGAGTCCTCTCGATCCTGCTCAACACTGACACGGCCTCCATCGGACCGATTGAATCGAGAAGCTAAAGATAGATCTCAATGGAGAGATTGAGGGAATGATCGAGACAGAGAAAATACGATTGATCGAATCGAAAGCTAGGAATCGAGGAGAAAATGAAAATTCAAAAAATGGGCAAAAAATCAGAGCAAGATAAAAAAGTGAGACACGTTGCCGAGATTTGGATGCTTTTGAAGGCATCGTTGTAGGCCTGGCAGTGGAGGTGCTCGGACCCGAAGATGACGCCGTCGCAAGCGAAAATTAGGGCGCTGAGGGGCGAGGGGCGAGGAGAGTTGAGGCGGAGCATCGCATAAGCGGAGGACGGGATCACAAGGGAGGTGATCGGAGGACGAATTGAAAAAGGAGAGAAGGGCGGACGGGATCGCAAGGATCCAGATGGGAAGAGACGTGAGGGGGGAAATTTAGGTCTCGGGAGATTTTTGTTTAAGCGCTATTTAAGAGATTACATATATCTAAATTTTTAAATAAAAGTGCTTACGTAACGATTAGTACTATATCGCTAAAATAAAACGCTATTTAAGTTATTACTTGGATAGCGCTTTAACAAAAAGCGCTATCTAAGTGGTTTTAACATAAATTTTGATTTATCTTTATTTTCTATAAGTGCAGAAGCGCTATACAAGAGCTCACTTAGATAGCACTTTTTAGAAGCGCTATCTAAGTGGCGTTACCCAAGCCCAAATCTGTAGTAGTGAATGTAGCATGAAAGTGGACTCAACGCTATCAGATACGTAATCTTTATATTTAGGACTGTTGGTGTTAAGCGACATTTTCTAGTACATAGAGTAAGCATTTTTTTTAAAAAAATGGAATCGGGATTAAAAAAATCCATAGTTAAGAATGATCCGGTGTGAGAAATTTCACGGGGAGTGATCTACTGTGAAGACATTGCTTGGGGCGGTACACACACAGAGGAAGATGTGCACATGTAACCTATCCATTGGAAGGGGAGTTCATTGCCTCTTAAGCTGATTTGAAAAAATATATTCTTGAAAATATTCTTGAAGAAACAATTATTATATATAATAAGGAGGAGGGATATAAAATTAAAAGATCCTATAATGAAACCTGAGGAGGATGGTGGAAGAAGGTAGATACGAAGGGGCTAAGTCTACAACTATCCACGAAAAAGGTTGTAATAAACATTTTTTACAACTTTGAGAGAGAAAACAGTTGTGGTATCAAAATTAACATTTACAACTATTCACTAAAAAGTTGTAATAACTATTTTTTACAACTATCCACCAAAAAAAGTTGTAATAAATATTTTTTACAACTTTCAAAGAGAAAAAAGTTGTGGTATCAAAATTAACATTTATAACTATTCACGAAAAAAGTTGTAATAACCATGTTTTACAACTATCCACGAAAACAAAGTTGTAATAAACATTTTTTACAACTTTCAGGAAGAAAAAAGTTGCGGTAAACATTTATTACAACTACTAAATTAGAAACGTTGTCTCATGAAAGTTGTAAATGACTAGTTTTGTTGTAGTGTATGCTTACTTTTGGAGATGCTTTGTGGAGTTTAGCTGGAGATACTTTTGGAGATGATTCGGTATGCCTACAATTGGTTTCTCATGCCATTATACTTAATTTATGTTATTATTTCATAACATAACTTTGTACACATGGTTAAAAATTTCCATAGTCATGTTTGTTGCATTTTTTATGTTTGACTTAGATCTCAGTTTATTAATATTATTTGTTGATCTATGTCATTGTGATGATATTGATACCACCATTATGTATTTAATCATGTTCATGTCATATGTCATGCTCTTGCTCAAGGACAGTCTATCACATTATGCTTAATGTTATAAATTTTGTGATAATTGAGTTTGTTTGTGTTTTTGACACTATTTGATCACTTGTTTTTCTTTCATAAGTGATGTCATGATTTTTGCATTGTTATCCGTATTCTTTATCATATTCATAGCTTGTAGCTACTGCTAAGTATGCTATTGTCACTTTTCTAACACTGCTCACACTACTCTTTACAATTAGTATCTATTGTAATCTTTTATCACATATACTTATTGCTTATCTTCTTGTGATAATTGAGGGTAGTTGAGTTGTTGTTGGATATGTGCTCTTGCAATTGATATCTTTATTTTGATATCTTGTTTTAAATTGGTAGCTTATCTAGTTTACATTATATATACCTTTGTGTTTTCCACTCTATTTTTGCATTTGTTGTTTCCATACCCCCATGTCTTTTGGATAATGCCAAAGAGGGAGAGAAATAAACAAAGAATGTGCTTATTAAATATTGAGTGTTAAACAATAACGTGAACCATATAGACTTTATGTTTGATCGTTCATGTATATGATTCAGGGGGAGCATTGGTGATTACCTTGGTTTATATTGATTACATTATATATATATTGGCAATCATGCTCATGCTTATGATGTGTATCACCTATATGATTTGTATTGTGTACGCATATTATTTCTGGTCATTCATGCAATATATACACAACCTCATATGATACACACACTATTAACTGATGAATGATGCTATTGACTATTGATATTAACTTGATTGGCATCATTGCAGGGGGAGTAAGTATATTTAATGCACATTATTTGTTTTGTTGATATTTGGTTTGTCATCATCAAAAAGGGGGAGAATGTTGAGTATTGGACTCTTCACCTTGATTTTGATGATGACTAAACACAAATCATTGTGATTAACTCATGTGTTTGCAATTAGCTAAAAATTCACTAATTAGATTCAAGAAGATCAAAAGTGACTACACGTGTTGATTCAAGTGGAGGACTTGGTAGATCAACAAAGGTGAAGCATTGGCTTGAAAAACTCAAAGGCTACCTCAAACCTCAAGCCAATGGCATCAACAAATGAATGGAGATTCAATCCAAAGAGAAGAAAGAAATGGATGAGTCAAAAGCTTCGAAGACTATGACGTTGGAGATATTCAAGTCATTCAACTAAGAGCCTCAAGACCTTGAAGATTTATGGAGATCGTCGCCAAAGTACTTTGTTCATCTCAAGTGACGTCCCATGACTTCCTCAGAACGCGTGATCGTTGTGCCTGGAGCTTCGTTGAAGCTCAAGGAGTTATTCATGAAGTCAAGGGATTCAGATTCTCCATGTTGAAGTTTCGAAGACGGTTTGTCATGTTATTTATATTGTCTTCTAGCTTCATCTCATAGAATGTTAAGCCTTGAGTAGTACTTGCCTAGAAATATTCATAACTATCTTATCTTATCTCTAGGATTGCCTTAGAATCCATTAGAAAGTTTTATGTTGCTTATCGCTTCTTTTCATGGCTTCTTATGCGTCTTAGTTGGTTCAAGTAGAAGAACCAACCGACTAGATGACGATCTAATCGGTTGGAAATCCTTCTTGAACTGACTAGACATCCTTGCTAATCTCAGCCCATTCACTGTTGATCATTTAGTCGGTCCAATAAGGTTCACCGGCCGACTAGATGACGATCTAGTCGGTTGGAGATCCCTCTTAGACCGACTAGCCATACTTGTTAATTCAAGCCTATTTATTGATCAACTAGTCGGTCTAAGAAGGTTCACCGACCGACTAGATGACGATCTAGTCGGTTGAAGATCCTTCTCAGACCGACTAGTTTTCCTTGTGAAATTCAGCTCAGTTACTGTTGATCATTTAGTCGGTCCAAGAAGGTTCACCGACCGACTAATTGTCAAACTAGTCGGTTGATGTTTCTTCTTAGACCGACTAGTTCTTCTATCTCTTGATTTCATTATCTTTACTGTCTTCCTTCTAGTCGGTCCAATAAGGTTCACCGACCGACTAGTTGCAAAACTAATCGGTCAGTGATCCTTCTTAGACCGATTAAGCAGATTCAGAAATAGAGCCGTTGGGCATTTAATGCCACGATTTTTGTGACCGTTTTGTCTCTTCCTATATATGTTTGAGTTGCTTCAAACCAGGAATCCAAGGCTGAAATTAGAGAAATTTTCACATCCAAGAGAAGAGCCATTCAACTCCATTTCTAAGCTCTCTTATCTCACAAGAATCTCTCCCTTACTCTTTGAGCCCTTATTCCTCAAGAGAGATTCTCATTCTTTGTGAGCTACTCAAGATAAGAGCTTGAATCCAAGTCACCAACTTCACCTTAGCCATCTATTGTTGTCCATCTTGGTGGAGCTAGGGTTTGGTGCTAACTACTTCCTCAAAATCCATTCTTGCCCTATATTGGTAAGTATTTCTCAAGGCATAGGATTTTGTGGTAAGAGCTTTATATTTCATTCTTTATACTTCATATTTGTTATATACCCACGGTTGGTGAGAGGATTGGCTTGATCCCAAGTTGTGGGAGTCAAGATTTTGTTCTGCTCTCGGTTTGTGAGAGTGTGCTTAGTCCCTAGTTGTGCGATTAAGGTATTTGCGTGTTCCCGGGTTGTGGGATACACGAACATCGATTGTAGGTCGATTGCACTTGTGGGGTTTCCGCAAGTGGGCTAAAGGAAAGCTCTAGTGGTTTTACTTGAGTATCCGGAGGGGATCCGGGTGTTGCTGGATTAGGGCACCGGTAACAAGTTGGGGAGACTTGGGTGGCACCGAACCAGGGTACATTGCATGTTAGCATTGCATTCTTGCTTAGGTTGTTGATCATTTCTTTCATTCCGTATTTGTTGGTTCATTAGGGTTTTATTTGGCATAAATTCCTTATAATTCTATAAAACACTATTCACCCTCCCTCTAATGTTTATTCTTTATAGCACAGGGTCACTACACTAAATCCCTAGTCTTTTATATTTTATTTATTTCTTTCTTTGTGTGGAACACCTTGTTTGCAACGTTGAGTGACACTACCTTCACATCCATCACCATTACGACCGTTCATACTCCACATCCACCAATAAACCCGCAAGTCTAACTCAACCTAGGAGTAGATAGGTAGTATAACACTGCTTCCCCGTGTTCGATACCCGCTTGCCACTATACCATGCGCTTGCGGTTAGACGACATCGTTTCGAAGTTAATTCCGGTTCGATCAAGCTGCATGGTTCTTGTGTGTTTTTAAAAATTGATTTAAAAAGTGGTTATCATCATATTAGAATGAAAGAAAGAGATGAAGGGAAAACTATCTTTAAAACAAAATATGGTTTGTATGAATGGTTAGCTATGCCTTTTGGTTTGACTAATGCTCTGAGCACTTTTATGATACTTATGAATAATGTTTTGCATGCATTTATATGCAGATTTGTTGTTGTCTACTGTGATGATATACTCATTTTAGCAAAAACTTTGATGATCATGTAGTACATTTAAAATATGTTTTAAATGTTCTTGGAGAGAAAAGTTATTTGCTAATATAAAGAAATGTACTTTTTGCACAGATAAGCTTGTATTTCTGGAGTTTGTTGTTAGTGCACAAGGTATACCGGTTGATGAAGAGAAGATATGTGCAAAACAAGAGTGGACAAGTCCCACATGTGTAGGTAATGTTCGTAGTTTTCATGGACTTGCTAGTTTTAACAAGCGGTTCATGAAGGACTTTAGTAGCATATCCGCACCACTTACTGAAGTGATCAAGAAGAACGTTGGATTTAGATGGGGACAAGAACAAGAGAAGGCGTTTCAGCTAATCAAATAGAGGTTGACCGACGCTCCTTTATTGTCTTTACCTAACTTTTCAAAAACATTTGAGGTTGAATGTGATGCTTCGGGTATTGGCATAGGTGAAGTTCTTAGGCAAGAAGGACGACCAATTGCTTACTTTAGCAAAAAACTAAGCTGGGCAGCTTTAAACTACCCAACTTATGATAAGAAATTGTATGCATTGGTTCGATCTTTGGAGACGCAGCAACACTACCTTTGGCCAAAGGAAAATGATTCACACGGATCATGAGTCCTTAAAACACTTGAAGGGACAATGCAAACTGAACAAACGGCACGCTCGTTAGGTGGGGGTTCATCGAGACGTTTCCACACATCATCAAGTATAAGCAAGAAAGGAGAATGTGGTCGCTGATTCACTTTCTCGCATAAATGCATTACTTTCTACACTTGATGCAAAATTGCTTGGGTTTGAGTGCATTAAAAGTTTATATGCTGATGACCATGAATTTTGTAAGAAATACCAGGCTTGTGAGAAACCCTCTTATGGTAAGTTCTTTAGACATGATGTGTTCATGTTTCAAGAGGATAAGTTATGTGTGCCTAATTGTTCCTTGAGAGAGTTGTTAGTGCAGAAATCTCATGGTGGGGATTAATGGGACATTTTGGTGAGTTGGGAAAGACTCTATTTGTTTTGCAAGAACACTTCTATTGGCCACACATGAAAAGGGATGTTAAGAGAATTTTTGGGAGATGTGTTGTTGGAAGCAACGATCTAGGATCTTGGTTTGATGATGACAAACGTGTCGGTATATCTAATGTGTGTGCTCAGTATGTTTCAGGCTTGGCGAAATAATATACTTTCACTATTTGGCGGAATTGCTATTCGTATAGCATATTGGGAGAAAGAGTCTGTGTGTGCACAAAGAAGTTTGACTTGGTCAAAGGAGAGAAAAGTGGACCAAGTCAAATTGACTTATAAGATTGGATTGATTCAAATCAATTTAATATTTGATCAAATCAATTAGATGGATTTGTGTCTACCCATTTCCTATTCAAACAACAAATCAAATCCCATATTGATTGGGTCAAATCCCTAAGCGGTTGGCACAACCCTATCACCCATGTCCTATAAATACCCATCTTCTAGGGTTGAAGGGTAGCACGGCAACAATATTCTAGAGAGAGCAGCCGCAATTATTTAACCTCGGAAGGAGGCCGGCCAATCAATTCCCCGGGAGTTCTTCGTTCAAAATCTCAAATAGGAGATCAGTTTGTTTTCCTTTGAAGATCCCAAAGGCCAGCCGAAATCTTCAGCTGCAACATCAATCAATAATGCAAAAGGGAAGGCTCATTTAATTTTTGTGTGCATGATGCACAGGGCTTCAAGTTTTTAATCACAAAACATTTGTTTTTTAAGCACTGCTCCTTATGCATTCAATATAAAACCTTTTAAAAAAGAGGAGCACCTTTAATCCTCTTTCTTACTGACGCAGGTTGTATCCTCAACTAGTTTTTATTATTAAATAAAGTTGATGCATTGATTGAGCCTTTGTTTTGTTGTCTTGCAGGTAAAACAAAGGACAAAGCACACGTGGAGAATCAAGTCTCCATGCAATTTCCCAGGGCAAGGCCGGCCATCTGATTTTTGTTGCTCACAATTTTTTTTTTCTGGCAGGCACTCACGAATAGAGACAAGACTCATTGATTGGGGATAAAGAAAATAAAGTGGCAAGGGGATTAATTAATTCAAGCAAGTGTTGGCATTAAAATTGAGGAGCAACTCAATATTTAATAGAGAAAGTGCAGGCCGAGACTTTCTAGGAGACAGTGTCTACATTCAGGGAATCACAGGAAGTAAAAGGCCGGCCATTTAAGAATTCCCCATTGCTACTGCAATTTGTTGCGCTGCTATCTAATTGAAGAGGAAGGGGCTCCTGTTGTTTTGGCATCATTCACAAAGGGACTCAGGGCGAATTCTTTCTTTTGTGTTGTTCACCAATTTTTGGGAGAGCCAATCATAGAGGTGCACAGGCCGGCCAAAAGTATATGAGAGGGAAGTCCTTGTTTATTTCTTTTGATCATAAACTGTGCTTGGTTCTATTTGAATAATTTGTACTTGTGTTATTTTCTTTTTGCAGGACACCTCATACACAAATCTCTAAGACACTGTGAAGCACTCACGGCTATCACTTGGAGAAAGGGGCCGAACTGTTTCAGAGGGTGCCGCAAATTTCAATTTTTGTGAAAGGTGCAAGTTTCATCGAGAGGGGGTCGAACTATTGAGGGGACATCAGGGACTACTATTTGTCAGATTGATCTGACGCCGTGCTGATTGACGAGGACATCGCCGCTACACAAACTGAGATTCCTAAACTCTATTTATTATTATTTTGTGTAGTTGTGTTAGATTCTCGTAGGGGAAACTTTACCATCTTTCGGGAATATTTTGGGACTTTTCTAGTTGGGACTAGACAAGTGGGACCCAGCTAGTTTGGGACTAGCTGGTAGAAAGCTTTGCTAGGATTGATAGTGAGAGGAAACACTGTGTGTGGGGTATTGAGAGTCTGGCGAGTGTAGAGGCGTAGAGGGTGCTCTGAGCGTGCTCTAACTTGTGACTTTGTACCTATTGCACTATTCAATCTAGTATTAGCTTTGGGGGCTGGAGTAGGTCGTTGGGACGACCGAACCAGGGTATATCTGTGCGTACTCTGTGATTGTCTATCTTTTACTCTGGGTGTGCTTTTAACTGCATGTGATTTCTCGTGGGTTGCACGAGAATTTTTTTTATTAGCCTATTCACCCCCCTCTAGGCTAGGATCCAGATCCAACAAGTGGTATCAGGGCGGGTTTTGGGATCTAGCCTAGGATTGACCATGAGTAACCATATGGATAGTGCTTTTGCTGAGGGTCAGTCTGTTTCCCGTCCCCCTAGGTTTAACGGAGGTGATTTTGCTTATTGGAAAAATCGTATGAACATCTACCTTATTTCTGTTGATTACAAGGCTTGGCAAATAATTGAAAAAGGATATAAACTGCATGTAATTAAAGTAGAAAATGCTGAGATTGAAAAACCAAATGACAAATGAGATGATAATGATTGGAAATCTTATTCTTTAAATGCTAAAGCTATGAATGCTCTCATTTGTACACTTGATAAATCTGAATATAATAGAATCTCACATTGTCTAACTGCGTAGGAAATATGGCATACTTTGGAGGTGACGCACGAAGGAACGTCACAGGTGAAGGAGTCTAGACTTGCACTTCTGAGCACAGAGTGTGAGGGATTTCGCATGCTACCATCAGAGACCATATCAGAAATGTTTGCCAGATTCACCAACATCGTCTATAAGTCTAGCTCGCTCGGTAAGCCATATTCTAGTCTTGAACAGGTGAGAAAGATATTAAGAGCACTGCCAAGCTCTTTCAGACCAAAGGTCACCGCCATCCAAGAAGCAAAGGTATTATCTCAATTGAAGGTGGAGGACCTTATTGGTAATTTGATGTCCCATGAGTTGGAACTACAAAATGTTGAAGCAAGAGAGAAACCTGAGGAGAAAGAGAAAGCCATAAAGCCCCTTGCTTTGCAAGCTAGCGAAGAAGAGGATGATGATGAAGACATAGCGCTAATGGTGAGAAACTTCAGAAAGTTCATCAAGACCAAGCATGGGAGAAACGAAATGGCACCCAGGTTTAATCGTTCTAACTTTAATAATTCTTCCAAGCAATTTAATGATCAGAAATCTACTGATAGAATGCAATGTTTTAAATGCAAGGGAAGAGGACATCTAATGAAGGATTGCCCAAATGAAACTGCTCAGCTCGCTAAAGAAAAAGGAAAAGCGAAGTTATTAACATGGGATATGGATAGCGAAGCTGAAAGCGAGGAGGAACATGAAGCCCATTCTTGCATGGCTTTGATGGGCATCCAAGATGAGACACCGTCAGGTAGCAAAGCTGAACTTCTTAAAATTTGTGAAGAAATGCAAAATCAAATAGTAGATCATGAGTTCACTATTGAATGTATCCAAAATCAAAACTATGACATGCAAGTCAGAGATGATAAGTTGTTTAAAGAGAATGAAAAACTTAAAATTGAGCTTAATGCATGTAAGTCTACTATTGAAATCATGAAGAAGGAAAAAGAAAGCTTTGATGAAAATGCTCCTTGTATTTCGTGTTCCTCTTTATTAAATCAAAATAGCATGCTTAAACAAGATTTAATGAAGCTCGAAGCTGAAAAAAAAATATGAAATAAGAGAGCTTAAGGATAAATTTTGCATGCTAGATAATGACTTCAAAAGAAAAATGATTGAATTCGAGAAGAATGAAGAGGAAAACAAGAGGGTTTTTATAAGTAAATGCACGATGCTTGTGGAAGAGAATAAACAATTAAAAATCAAAGTCTCTCATCTTGAATTGGCCATTAAGAAATTCTCTATAGGAAAACAATCGTTGGACACTATTTTAGAGAATCAATTATATGGCAATAATAGAAGAGGACTTGGTTTTGGTCTGAAAAACGTTGAAAAGCAAAAATTCAAGAAATTCCAAAATGTACCCTCTATTGCGAAGAATTTTTATGCAAAGTGCTTTACTTGTGATAGTGTAGGCCACACATCATACTATTGTAAATTTAGGAACACAAATATCAAGTTTAAACAAGTGTGGGTTCCTAAAACCATGTTGGCTAACACTAGTGGACCTTGTTGGATTCCAAGGTCACACTTAACACCTTTCATGTAGGTGTGATGGAGTTTTGGCAAGGAGCAATAAACTCAATGTCTCATTCTTTTAGCTCCTTCGTCAAAAAGCGACGAGAAGGTATAATTTCTATCCCTCTTTGCATTGCATTGCATACCTTCATAGATTTTTTTTGTGTGCTTGATTTATTTTGGTTTGTGTGCTTGCATGGATGATTTTTAATGTTTTTATTTCTGAAAAAAAATAATAATTGAAAAATCAAAAATCAAAAAATTGTGTGCTTATTGTATCCTCTTTTGAATCTCTTGAGTGATATTGTATGAATGATCAATTCTATCTCTTGTAGAAGTGAATTCATTATTGTTGTTGCTACATGAACATGATGTTATTCCTTTTAGTAGCCATGACATGTCTCATAAGTTTCAAACTTGGCTTCTACACCTACATTTGCACTTTCATGATATTTGACTTTTTAGTGCTTCTGGAGATTCTTTTGAAGAATAATGGAAAGTGAATGTAGGAATGATTAATTTCTGAAATTTCTAAGGGATATGATGTGTTTAGCCATGAATTAAAATTGAGCACAAAAGAATTGAAAAAAAAACGATATTTGCTCCGTATGAAAAATGGATACACTTCATGGCTAAAACACAACCCACGAGTATCCAACTTGTGCTACATGGGTAATCATTAGCGTTGGTGTATATAACTCGTCAAGCAATGCCACCCCACATTTAAAAGTCCTTCTAGGCTATGTTTCGGGGTTCGGTAACTTGAACTCATCTTTGATGAGGTGGGAAAAGTCAATCCTAGTGATATTCATGAAAAATGGAAAATGTGGATTGTTTTGGTTGATTTTCTGATATTGAATCTCCTCTTGCACTTTATTGTCTATATCTTTTCACTTATACAAAGGTGGAGAAGTCTTGGTATGAAATTCTATGAACTTGACTTGTCCATTATTTGGAATACTCATGCAAATTGCACGCTACTTCAATAACGATTTATTTTTGCATAGGTTATTTCTGTGACTTCATTAATCCACTTTTGGTGATTACAAAGGGGGAGAAAGAAAAGATTTTGAGAGCTTTGATGTTGCTTTGATGTTGATATTATTTGTTGAAGGGGGAGCCTGAAATATTCTTGAATCCTTGTTGAAGGGGGAGTTTGAGAGAAGGGGGAGCATGCTACTATTGTATTTGTTATTGTATTTGTTATTAGTTTGGACATGCCATGTTGTAGGGCTTGAATATTCATCTCATGATTTATATTGCATTACACACTTCAACACACTTCACACACTCATTTCTATTGATCAAATCTTTTGTGGGTTTGTCATCACCAAAAGGGGGAGATTGTTGGAAGCAACGATCTAGGATCTTGATTTGATGATGACAAACGTGTCGGTATATCTAATGTGTGTGCTCAGTATGTTTCAGGCTTGGCGAAACAATATACTTTCACTATTTGGCGGAATTGCTATCCGTATAGCATATTGGGAGAAAGAGTCTGTGTGTGCACAAAGAAGTTTGACTTGGTCAAAGTAGAGAAAAGTGGACCAAGTCAAATTGACTTATAAGATTGGATTGATTCAAATCAATTTAATATTTGATCAAATCAATTAGATGGATTTGTGTCTACCCATTTCCTATTCAAACAACAAATCAAATCCTATATTGATTGGGTCAAATCCCTAAGCGGTTGGCACAACCCTATCACCCATGTCCTATAAATACCCATCTTCTAGGGTTGAAGGGTAGCGCGGCAACAATATTCTAGAGAGAGCAGCCGCAATTATTTAACCTCGGAAGGAGGCCGGCCAATTAATTCCCCAGGAGTTCTTCGTTCAAAATCTCAAATAGGAGATCAGTTTGTTTTCCTTTGAAGATCCCAAAGGCCAGCCGAAATCTTCAGCTGCAACATCAATCAATAATGCAAAAGGGAAGGCTCATTTAATTTTTATGTGCATGATGCACAGGGCTTTAAGTTTTTAATCACAAAACATTTGTTTTTTAAGCACTGCTCCTTATGCATTCAATATAAAACCTTTTAAAAAAGAGGAGCACCTTTAATCCTCTTTCTTACTGACGCAGGTTGTATTCTCAACTAGTTTTTATTATTAAATAAAGTTGATGCATTGATTGAGCCTTTGTTTTGTTGTCTTGCAGGTAAAACAAAGGACAAAGCACACGTGGAGAATCAAGTCTCCATGCAATTTCCCAGGGCAAGGCCGGCCATCTGATTTTTGTTGCTCACAATTTTTTTTTTCTGGCAGGCACTCACGAATAGAGACAAGACTCATTGATTGGGGATAAAGAAAATAAAGTGGCAAGGGGATTAATTAATTCAAGCAAGTGTTGGCATTAAAATTGAGGAGCAACTCAATATTTAATAGAGAAAGTGCAGGCCGAGACTTTCTAGGAGACAGTGTCTACATTCAGGGAATCACAGGAAGTAAAAGGCCGGCCATTTAAGAATTCCCCATTGCTACTGCAATTTGTTGCGCTGCTATCTAATTGAAGAGGAAGGGGCTCCTGTTGTTTTGGCATCATTCACAAAGGGACTCAGGGCGAATTCTTTCTTTTGTGGTGTTCACCAATTTTTGGGAGAGCCAATCATAGAGGTGCACAGGCCGGCCAAAAGTATATGAGAGGGAAGTCCTTGTTTATTTCTTTTGATCATAAACTGTGCTTGGTTCTATTTGAATAATTTGTACTTGTGTTATTTTCTTTTTGCAGGACACCTCATACACAAATCTCTAAGACACTGTGAAGCACTCACGGCTATCACTTGGAGAAAGGGGCCGAACTGTTTCAGAGGGTGCCGCAAATTTCAATTTTTGTGAAAGGTGCAAGTTTCATCGAGAGGGGGTCGAACTATTGAGGGGACATCAGGGACTACTATTTGTCAGATTGATCTGACGCCGTGCTGATTGACGAGGACATCGCCGCTACACAAACTGAGATTCCTAAACTCTATTTATTATTATTTTGTGTAGTTGTGTTAGATTCTCGTAGGGGAAACTTTACCATCTTTCGGGAATATTTTGGGACTTTTCTAGTTGGGACTAGACAAGTGGGACCCAGCTAGTTTGGGACTAGCTGGTAGAAAGCTTTGCTAGGATTGATAGTGAGAGGAAACACTGTGTGTGGGGTATTGAGAGTCTGGCGAGTGTAGAGGCGTAGAGGGTGCTCTGAGCGTGCTCTAACTTGTGACTTTGTACCTATTGCATTATTCAATCTAGTATTAGCTTTGGGGGCTGGAGTAGGTCGTTGGGACGACCGAACCAGGGTATATCTGTGCGTACTCTGTGATTGTCTATCTTTTACTCTGGTTGTGCTTTTAACTGCATGTGATTTCTCGTGGGTTGCACGAGAATTTTTTTTTATTAGCCTATTCACCCCCCTCTAGGCTAGGATCCAGATCCAACATGTGTTACATAAAGGCAAGCTAAATCTAGAGTTCAGCCCAATGGTTTGTACACCCCTTTACCAATTTCTAGTGAGCCTTGGATTGATATATCAATGGACTTTGTGTTAGGATTGCCTAGGACTAAACAAGGAAGAGACTTAATTTTTGCTATTGTGGATTGATTTTCTAAGATGGAACTCTTTATTCCATGGCACAAAACAGATGATGCCCCCACATATTGCTGATTTGTTCTTTAGGGAGATTGTGAGATTACATGGCATGCCTAGAACAATTGTTTCGGATCGAGATGCTAAGTTCTTGAGATGTTTTTGGAAGACTTTGTGGTATAAGTTAGGTACTAAGATGTTGTTTTCTACTACTTGTCACCCATAAACTGATGGTCAAACTGAAGTAGTAAATAGGACTTTGTCTACCTTGTTAAGGCCAAACATTAAAAAGAACATCAAAACATGGGAAGACTGTTTACCACATGTTGAGTTTGCTTATAGCAGAGATGTGTTGGAAACTCACAACTCCTCATAAGGTTTTGATGATATACAAACATTTATAAGTGTATACTAACTTTATCTATGCAGATTTTTAGACCCACTTAGATCAGATAATCATCAGACTACACTTTGCAAGAAGCATCAAGTTCAAGTTGAAGCTTATTAACACATTTTTATAACTTGTGATACATTATGTAATCTTTATTTTCCTTCTTGAAAATATTTAGAATATGAAATCCTTGATGATGGTCTATCTTAGTCATGTAGGGTTCATCCTCAAAAAATTGAGTCAAAGACCAAATTGGTCGACCAATACCCCTTTCTGGTCGACCAATCACAAATTCCAGATATTCAGAAAATTCCAAAATTTTCCCAGAAAATTCCAAAATTATTAAGTCATTAGGATCATTTTCTGAGAATTTCGCAAGTTTTGATTTTTCAAAAGTTTGGTCGGCCAATCAAGTTGATTGGCAAACCAGTCAAGTTTTCAGAATATTATAATATTTCGATTTTTGATTAAATAATTATTTTTTATAACTAATTATATCAGTTTCTCAAACCACCTCAAACAACCATATTTTTGCCTGTTTATGACAGTTTTTGGCTGTTATAGTGACTGGTTTCTGCCTTTTCCCGAAACAGTGCTTCAACAGTCAAAACCTATAATTGGCAAAAATATTGGTCGACCAATGACCAATATTGGTCGACCAATTTGACAAAAACAGTTCATTTTTTTTTGAAATTTTAGGCAGTTGTCTAACGTTCAGAAACTACCCTATTGGGCTATAAATAGACACCAAGACATCTGCCTAAACACACGAAATAACTCTCTCTCTCTCTCTCTCTCTCTCTCTCTCTCTCTCTCTCTCTCTCCCCCCCCCTATGCTTAAGTTTTCTTTCTCTCACTAGAAAGAGAGTTGTTTTCAGATTTCTTTGGGGACCTCTGTAGAAATTCTTACTCAACTAGAAGTCCATTTTTCAAGTGTGTTCTACCATCAATTCTCATCCAGAACCGTGGAGAATCTATCATCAACCTTGCGTCATAATCCTACATTATCAAAGCTACAGGTGATATTGTTTCATACTCTTTCTTTACTTTATTTGGTGAATCTCTTGTTGAAGAGATTATACAAGTTTGCAACACGGGGAGTGTTGGCATCTTTGTATGTTGTTCGCTTGCGGGGAGCAAGTATTTTACTGAATTGAAATCTCTACAGGATAACGGACTGGACTTAGGATCACAAGGATCTGAACCAGGATAAATCTCTGTGTTTGCGCTTGCTATTCTCTGAATTGTTTTATTTACTTCCGCACACTTATTGAAATATTTTAGTTACTTTCAATTTTTCAATTTCGTCGTGATATACACTATTTATCACCCTCTAGTGTATTTGGTTTGCCAGGAGATCCAACAAGATGTTCATTCTGCTACAAAATTTTCACCATTTGAAATTGTATATGGATTTAATCCTTTAACTCCATTGGATTTATCTCCTTTACCTTTGACTGAGCATGTTAATTTAGATGGCAAAAAGAAGTCTGAATTTTTCAAGCAGATTCATGAGAAAGCAAGACTTAACCTTGGGCAAAGAACAGAGCAATACGTAAAATAAGCCAACAAGGGGCGTCACAAGTTGATCTTGGAACCCAGAGATTGGCTATGGTTGCATATGAGAAAGGAGAGATTTCCAGAACAGAGACGCTCAAAATTGCTTCCAAAGGGAGATGGTCCTTTCCAAGTCCTAAAGCGCATCAATGACAACGCTTACAAGCTAGATTTACCTGATGAGTACAATGTAATTGCTACATTTATGTTGCTGATTTAAGTCCTTTTGATGCCTTTGATGATTTGAGGACAAATCCTTTTAAAGATGAAGGGAATGATGAAAATCATAACACAACTTCAAAGGATCAAGTTCAAGTTCCAATAGGGCCATTTACGCGTTCACGAGCAAATAAGTTCAAAGATGTCTCAACGGGTTGATTCATGAGATTTGGGCTCAAGCAAATTCATGGAGTCCCATTGATCATGAGCCATGTGTTCAACAAATATGGCTCAACATAATTCAAATTCTAGAAGAATCAAACTATGACTAGCTAAAATTCAGCAAGTAAATTGGCATGTTTAGGATTAATCTTTTTGCAAGGTTTGCATGTCAAGATACTCTTTTTGGAAGGCTTGCATGCCTAGATAATTACTTTCTTTTTCTATTTTTGGAAGGCTTACATGCCTAGATAATTACTTTCCTTTTCTATTTTTGGAAGGCTTGCATTCCAAGATAATTATTTCCATTTTCTATTTTTGGAAGGCTTGCATGCCTAGATAATTACTTTCCAATTAATGGGCTGATTTTTAGCCATAATTTTAGCCTAAAATTTAGGAACTTTCCTTGTAATTTTGAGCCTATTAAAAGACATCTAAGCAATAGGAAAAACAGTTGATTTTTTGGTAAAAATTTCAGAGAGATTTTCCTTTGGTTCTTTGAAGAAATATTCGAACTTATCAGGAAATTCATGTGACGTTCAACATCGACTTATCAAATGGATCTCCACCACCGTTTGTACCGTCTTCCTTATATCGAGTTTCTTGTTACGTAATAAGCAACGGGTTGAGGTCATATATACCAAGGTTCTTGCTTTTGTCATAACAACGGGTCAAGGTCTCCATCCAAATTCTGACTGTAGAATGATCTTGGGTTCCTCTTTATTGTCGGGTCTCGTTATTACTGGCATGGTTCGCATCAGCCATGGTGATGCATTAGGAATTCTGAACATTTAATTCTGATGTTCCTAACTTCTTATAGTCTTATGTTATTTAGAAGTAAGCCTCTTGAATGCCTACTCATTGAATTCATCTTCCTCAAAATAGGATGAATTTGTACTATTATGAAGTATATCTGAGTTACTAGTGTACATGAGTAATTATTATTCATTATTTTTTTAGAAGTAAAAAAGGAACAGAAATAACACGATTTTATGGTCCTGCCAACAATGGCTATGAAGCGACTTGGTTCAGTATTTTGGATAAAGGAAAGTTTGTTAACTGTCCTTTGTAGTACAACCACAACAGAAATGGTGATGCTTTATTTGACAGGATTATGAAGTGCTAACTTACAGATACACATGAATTAGGAGTTATTTGTAGTAGTTATGGGGTTTTCGATATTTTTTGTGCTTTTATTTCTTGCTGCTCAAGGCACCGTGAACTCTGCATTCTTCTGGGTGAAAATTCTATGGCATCTGCTTCCTTTGTCAATGGCATGATTAAGTTTAAGACAATCTAGTCTGAAAAGGTTCGTATCATAATTTGAGTATATAAGGGTTCCTGAATTATATCTTAGCCTTCTATACTAGTGCATGGATCACATCTAATTGGGGTGTGATCTCAAGAAAGTTGGGCTTTGGCAGTGGGAGGTAATCAACAACTGACACTCTTTTACAATATCATTCTTCTTATCATTTCGGTGTTTATGTGAACCATGAAAAGAAACTGAGAAATATCATTAGCAAATACGTCATGGCCTAATATACTAGTAAATATTTTTATCTTTGGTGTAAAGTCTAATCATCAGTTATTGTGGTGCATCTTTTGTATATATTACACCTCTGTAATGTTTTTAATATTGATAAATGCAATAATAAAATATGGCTAATATTATTTACAAAATTTTTATGCAACATTTTGATCTCGCAAGATGCATACTATTGATAAATGTAATAATAAACTATGGCTAATATTATTTACCAAATTTTTATGCAACATTTTGATCTCGCAAGATGCATATTGGAAATCATATACTAAGTAGGGTGGAATAATTACTTAAAATAAAGGTTGTATTAAGGCTTTGCTCTGTTAGACTTCATCGGTACAGTATGATTAAGGGCATGCAAGCATGCGTGCAGGTATGTGTAATTTATTCTTGACAAAGTCACGTACTATGCAGCTTGAAAATCATGTTTAACCAAAAAAAGTTCTATAATTATTGATTATCAATATTATATGCAAGTTACTATAGATTGTGTGTCTTCTTACCTGGAAATTAAACGTGCAAACAAAATGGATGGAGAAGGCAATGTGGATGAATATGCAAGAAACTCGATAACGACAATCCATGAACCTAACAGCTTGAACGAAAATACGAATAATGCATCAAATTATTTGAAAGAAGATTTAGTAGATGAAAAATAGGACATTAATGCTCAGGATACGCTGACATTTATAAAGAAGAAAGACAAACTCCAAAACAATGAGCAAGTTTCGATAAAAAAGAATAGAAAAGCTACTCCAAAGCAAAATTATAAGGCAATGTATATTGTTCCCCAACCTCTCTCACTATCATATGAGAAAACAATGTCAAATGCGATAAGTAGACCAGAACGATCTAAGCCAAGCTTATCCAAATCTAGATCTTTTAGCTTCAAGTAATTTTTTTTTCATAACTGTCATGTTGGTAGTGAGAACTTCGTTTATTTTTTTCCTTCTGTTTATTTTTTTTGCTTCACACACTTCTCAAATCAAGTGATATCTATTTTTTGTTGTGCATATCTTGAAGCAATTATACATGCGATAATTTGATAGTTAATATGATAACTTTTTATGCAAATAATATGCAAAAATATTTCTTGAACTAATTTTAAGGAAAGATTACTCTATATTTGCATTATTTAAGGATGGCTTTCTTAATAAAACATAACCGAGACACATCCATGGTTCATTACTATAGGAGTATCTATAAGAGTATCTAACTTAAAATGTCTCTTAATCGATTATACAATTGAGGAATATTTTTGAATCGATTGTTTTACTATTAATTTGCTCAAAGGATTTGTTTTGTAAATTTAGGATGCTAATGGTTTTGATTTTGTTTTGCTTACATGAAATTGAGGTGAACTTGCTCATTATAGACTGTATGCCTGGGATGACAGGATACGATCTGCTCAAGAAAATTAAGGTACAGTCTTAAATTTGGTGGTTATTGTGTTTTTTCTCTTTCAAATTGAAATGTTATATTTTTGGTGTGTATTGTTTTGATTGATTGTGAAATTAGGAGTCATCATATCTGAAGGATATCCGATTATGATCATGTCATCTAAGAATGTGCCTTCCAAAGTTAATAGGTGATTATCTTAGAATGGGGTTTTCTGATTGTTTTCATTTCTCCTTTCGTCAATAACTGGAAATGGATTTTTTTATTTCATTTCAATCTATAAAATGGATGGTAGATGTTTAGAGGATGGTGCAGTGGAATTTTTTATAAAGCATGTATAGTTATCAGACGTGAACATGCTGAGGCGTGATCCGTTGAAAGGTAAGTCCAGAAAAAGAAAGGATCAGTAGCAGCAGTAAAAGCAAAAGCAGTAGCAAGAATATGATGGCAGTAATAATGACCCAAGTAGCAGCAAAAGCTATGTTGGAATTGAGTACGCCCAAGACGGGTTTAATCCATGGGGTAAATCGTAATTATAACATAAATTAAGGAGTTATATGTAAATTGAATTGGCCTTGGTGGATAATTGCAATTTACAGAAGTTGAGGGTTCCCAATGCAAATAATGTTTATAACTACCCTACCGTTGAAAACCATATGTTATGTCTTCAATGTTAATTAACTTCCTCTCCTTAATTCCTATATAATCCCCCTAATTGCTGTGAGAAAATCAATCTATTTGATTAACGTTCTCCTCTCTTCCAACACAAACAGAAGAAGATCAAAGTGGTATCTTGGTGGTGAGAACTCATTCGGTTTCCACCGGTGATTCCAAACACGATCCAGCGCGCTTCTCTATGCCGCTGAAATCACTAGGTTATGTATTCATTCTCCACCGATGAATTCAACATTGGTATCTGTTAAGGCCAAAAATGACCGAAACAATCAAGATGTTTACATGAACCCTTTCTTGATGAGTTGGAGCTGCGTCAGTCAATTAAGTGGGACCCTAGGTTGGAAGAACCAGGGTCATTGGTAGATGGTAGTCAACTTGCGATGCTCGTTTGATCCTAGCACGGATTGAGCTTCGATCAATTAATGTCTAGGGGCTTAGATACGACCTTCTCGTTGGATCGGAATTCGAAGATATGCACCACAAGGGAACGTTAGGGGGGTCGGATCTGGGACCCAACCTAAATCCCCTCCGATGCTTAAGTTAGAATGGGACTTAAGAGAGGGAGGGAGCTTGGAGCAGCTGAGATCGACCCATGGAGGTTCGTCTCGAGTCTAGTGCCACAAGCTCTTTAGCGGAAGAAATATAAGTTGAAATATGTAATCACAGAGTATCAGATCTCGTACCTTGGGAATTAGAACCCTTTTAGCATTGTCCTTTCGAGTATTTATAGACGTTGGTACGACGATTGCAAATAACCGTCCCTCATTGATTTAGGCAGGATATTCTCTGGGATTGGTGATAGCGGTCGCCAATTTACTCGGTCTTATTAACTCCCCCCCGACTATCAGCGGGAGCCTAATGGTCGAGTGAGCCATTTGCTTGACTGAGTTTTACTCCGCCTTAATGACGAATTGCGGGTTGTGGGCTCTAAATGGGCCGCATACTTTGCCACCATTTCGTGGGCCGTATCCATGCACCAACAATGGCCCCCATCATTCGTATCGCATGAAACAACACTGATTGAGACCGCATGATGTGTATTCTCCTTAAATGCGCACAGTCTTCGAAATGGTTGATTTGATTTGTGTCGCCAAAAAATTTTCGTTTCTAAATCAATCCTCATCGTTTCTTGAGGTTGGGCCCAGACACGTGTCGCTCATCAGTCGGCTATTTGTTGAGCTCCTCTGTATAAAAGAAAGGGATGAGAAGCTAAAGACTTTTTTGCTCGGCCTCCATTTTCTTTTTGAAAGCTCGACTCCTTCATTGCTCACTTTGGAATTTGCCTGATCTTGATAAGGTACATTCCCTAATCGATCTTGATTCCTCTTTAAATTCCTATAGGCATGTTTCCACTAGTAAAGATACAGGAGCCATCCTATGAATAGCTCATGTTACGCCTTCGACCTCCTCAACGAGACGATATTCCTGGTAAAGGAAAAGGGGTTCACATTGAACCAGAACCTCCCATTCGTCGGAGGGATCTGAGTTAAGAGGTCCCCCAAGTGATTCTGGAGAAGGTGCCAGAGTTCTCCCATGATCTGGTTATTGAGGTTTGGTTGGATTGCTTCTGTCCTCCTTATAGGGTTAGGTTGCCCGGATTTGACCAAAGAGTTTACTTTCCTCGGAAGAGCGAGGTTGGAGTGCACCCCAAAGCTTTTCATCTTGGGCATCGCTTTCCTCTTCAACCCTTCATCATAGAGGTCATATGCTCTTCGGGGCTTTCTCTTTGTCAACTTGCACCCCAAAAAATTTCTCTCTTGGTCTGTTTTGGCATGCTTTGTGAGCTTGGTTCGACCATCCATTTGGTGGTTTAATTATTTCTTCCAGATAATAGTCTACCCTCGCAAGGTGTGGTATCACATCATCGCTCGCCTGGTGAAGAGGCTCATATACGATCTCCCGCTCTCTAACCCTAGTTAGGAAGACACTTTCATGTTTGTCGTTGTCACGCCCCATTACCCAACATAGGGTGGACCGACGTGACGAGCCCCGGTATTAAGATACCAAGCGCTAATGTGTAAACCAATGACTCGCAGGCCACTGCAAACGCGGAGGAAACACATGTAGTAAGGTACGAACTGAAATAAAAGCAGAACGGTACAACTCCAACACAGTAAGAAAGTAAAAGGTATTATAACATAGGCAGCAGAGAAAAGTACGACCAACAGAACATCTCAACGTCGTAGAGCACCATAACCACACAACTAGCAACAAACAAGTCCAATGTACAACCCCAACAGCTAAAGCTCCCAAAAAGTACAACTCAGGCCCTCGGGGTACAAAGGGAAACAGGGGTACGAAACTCTGCTATCATCCCACACCCACCCCAAGACTATACCACAAGACCCACACTAACTACAGACTCTACTGACCCTGCTGAGACGAGCTGCCCTCCGGGGTTTCTATCCTCGGTCCCGTCGCCTGAGAACTGGTACCTGTAACTGTGGGAGGAGGGACACGTCACAGCATGCCTAGTAGAAACTCCACAACACTACTACTCTAATCATAGTGCACAAACAAAGAAAAATGCATCACATTCCAGGGTTAATGATTTTTAGTCTTTATAGGTTAGTTTTCATGCATGAATTCGAAACCCAAGTAATGGGTCAGACATCTGGGACTGGACCTCACCCAGTAAGGTGGGTGGAATGCTACAACTTCCCAAGACAAGCTCTTACGAAAGAATCCGTTCTCCAACACAACCAACTCAACCAACCCAACCTACTCCCCGCCTCTGAGGGCTCGTCAGGAGTGGTCCACCACCCAGCAGTCCATCCCCGTATGCCCACTCGTTACCTTGGTTTCCCCCAAACCCTCCTAGGGCACTCACACACCTCGAGTGGAACGAGACAACCCTAGGTTTTCTTTTGGCTAGTCTTTAATCCTAGTGTACAAGCTTGTAAAATGAGGTCCAATACATTCTGTTTCACTGGGATGTCCACAAAAAAGACTTGCATGTTTCATAAGCCATAAACATAAACATCCAACTCTAAAAGCGTGCAACATAAAGTAGCTTATCCTCATGCAAACACTTTAATACTACTGCATCTACATTAGCAATATTGAGCATTAACATCTGAACATAGAAATAAACCAAAACACAAGTCGAGTCATTACCAAACATTTCAAATTGCTGAACTTTCACCAACAGTCATAAACATCAATGGATAGCAGCCAATTCTTGTGCAAATTTGATAAATCTTCCTAAATGAAAGTTGTAGATATGGTAGATTTGGATTAACTTATAAAATTTCATGTAAAAATATGAATTATATGATTTATGGTGAATTATTTTGTGAAGCCTGTCAGATCTGCTTTTCAGACAGATTCCAGGGTTTGTCTTGATTGCTGATTTTGGGCCTATTGAAGTCAGAATTTCGAAAAAATATTCACTGAGATGAAGTTGTAGAAAAACTTGTTAACTTTACAACGCGACCAAGAACATAAAATTGTATTGTGTGTCAGGTACATAGGTCCATTTTTCTAAACTGTGACCAGTCTGAAAGAGATTCAGACATGTTGTAATTGTTGAATTTTTACTCCTACTTATTGAATTGAAACAATGTCAAATTTTATATGATTTTGGGGTAAGATTTCATGAACTACAGGAATATAATTATTTCAGATTATATTTCTAACTATACTGACTGCAGAAGTAGGAATACCACACTACAAAATTTCAACTTTCCAAGTGTTCGATTTTTCTAGGGATTTCAAGAGGAACTCGGTTCTTTGTTAAACAAGGTGGTATTTTTATTAAATCTAACAATTAGCTTAACCTTAAAGATGTCACCTTTTAGCAAAATGAGAACTTGTTACTAAAGATGGCATTTTCATTGAACCTACAACCTTAAAATGATAACTTTCATTCATAACTACCATCTCTGTTCAATATTAACAACTAAAAACATAAATTTGGCCTAATTCCAACATCACATTAAGGAGATAATCATGCATGCACATACAACCGAAAACTACAACACTCTTCCCAATTTTTTCAAAGCAAAGCTTATCATTCATGCATTCATCATTCACAACTAGAGAGAGAAAGAGTTGAAGAGTCATACCTTCTTAGAGCTCCTAGAGTGGTCTTGGGTTGAATAGGGTCTCCTCCTAGCTTAGCCTCCTCCTTCTTCTTCTCTCCTTCCTCATCTTCTTCTCTCCTTTCTCTTCTCTCTTTTCTTTTTTCTTTTTTTTTCCTTATGAAGTTTCGGCCAGCATGCAAAAGCAATGGGGGAGAGAAAAACAAAGGAAAATTGAAGGAAAAGAAAAGAAAGGGAGAAGTGTAGAATAGTGTAGAAACATGTGTATTTAATTTGATTGAGAGTTATCTCCCAAAATCCTCATTATTTACAAGTTTGACATGGCTCACAATCCTTTCATATTTGCCCTCAAGGTTTGTCCCTTAATTACTTCTCATGCCATTGCATTAACTTATTATCAAAATGCTCTCAAATTTTGGGCTTTATTTACAAGTTTGCCATTGCACAAATCCTTCTAATAAAAGCCATCTATCTTGGTGTTTTTTAATTACTAATTTGCCATGACACTAAACCTATTTTATTGTCACTATTATCATGGGTATAAATGGAACATTGAGGGGTATAAATGCAAATATATCCATTCTAGTGAAATGGGCATACACATACACAAGGAGTCTAGGGCCAATTTAATGGCTACTTAGTATTTACACACTAGGGTTATTACACGCTACCCTCCTTAGAAAAATTTCAGTCCTCGGAATTTAACAAAATTAGGAGAGTAGATATTCACATACAACAACCAACAAATGCAGAAAATATGAGATCCGACAGTTATTGTTCAAACAGGTATGGGTACTTCTCACGCATCTCATCTTCCCGCTCCCAATTCGACTCACCCGGAGACTCTTGTTGCCACATGACTCGCACCAAGTCAATGGTCTTCTTCTTCAACGTCTTCTGCCTCCGGTCCAGAATAGCCACTGGCTACTGCTCATAAGTGAGATCCGACCGTAGTTCTACCTCTGAGAAATATACAACATGATTGGGATCTCCCACATATCCTCTAAGTTGAGACACATGAAAACATATGCACACCTTCGAGTGACGGCGGCAATGCTAGCCGATATGCAACCTCACCGACCTTGGCGGAGATCTCGAACGGACTAATGTAACTAGGACTCAGCTTCCCGCGCTGGCTAAATCGGATAGTTCCATAAATCTGTGAGATCTTTAGGAACACATAATCCACTGGCTGAAATTCCAAGGGTCGCCGTTTTGTATCAGCCCAGTGCTTATATTGGTCTTGTGCGATGTGCAGATTCTCCATGACTGTCTGTACCATATCTGTTGTTGCTACCACTAAGTCGGTTCCCAAAAACTCTCTATCTCCAACATCATCCCAACTTAAGGGAGACCGACATTGCCTTCCATACAGAGCTGCGAAGGGAGCCATACGAATACTTGCTCGATAACTGTTATTGTATGCAAACTCAACTAAATGCAGATGGTCCTCCCACGATCACTTGAAATCAATCATACATGCTCGCAGTATATCTTCAAGAATTTGAATGGTCTTTTTCGACTGTCCATCAGTCTGAGGATGATACGCAGTTCTGAAATTCAAACGCTTTCCCAGACTAGCCTGTAAGCTCTTCCAAAAATGAGAAGTGATACTTCTATCTCTGTCAAATACTATACTCACATGGACTCCATGCAGTCTCACAATCTCCTCCATGTATCTCTTAGCCATAATTTCTGTGGACTGTCCAACTCGGAACGGAATAAAATGTGCCGACTTGGTCAATCGGTCAATGATGACCCAAATCACATCATTACCCCTTGGTGTCCGAGGCAAACCGGTCACAAATTCCATGGTCACATGTTTCCACTTCTATTCTGGAATAGGGAGAGGCTGCAACAATCCCGCAGTTCTCTGATGCTCAGCCTTCATCTGCATAAATCAATCAAATGATTACGAAGCTCAGCTAACTCTGGTAGGGCCATTCGATATGGAGCCTCCGCTATCGGTTGGGCACCTAGAATCAGATCAATAGTAAACTCCAGGGACTTATCTGGGGGTAATCCAAAGATATCATCTGGAAAGATGTCGGGAAATTCTTCAATAACCTTAACACTGGCTCTGCTTCCATGTCCAAATACTCCACGACCGTTGCTCGGAACTTCAAAGGCTTAAGCTCACTACTACCATCCCAAAACTCAAATTCTGGATGGCCAGGGATCCGAAAAACTACTCTCCTCAGTCTACAGTCTATATTAGCATAAAACATTCCTAACCAATCCATTCCAAACATTGCCTCATAGTCGGGCAGCTCAATCACTAAGAAGTCTGCTTACAACTCTCGTCCTCCTATCTCAACTGGACAGTTGCGTATCCCAGAAACACTACAAATGATCCCATTTCCGGTGTGAACATTCCAACTAGTAGCAAAGGTGTCAACTACTATGGAGTGCTGTATCACAAACTTCATAGACAAAAAACAATGTGACGCCCCAGAATCAAATAGAGACAAGGTGGGGTAGGAGGCTACTCTAACAATACCTAAAGTATCACAACAACAAATCACAGCTAACGAGCTAAATAAAGAGACTGAGGCTAAAATCAAATAGACTGTAAAGGGGCAAGATTCATACCAGTGATCACCCGACTAGCACCCTCCGAAGTCTCTACTGGGGTCATGCTATACTGCGTTCGCCTCGGTGGAGGAGCTGCCCCCTGATACCCTCGTCGCTGCTGAGGGGGTGGATGGGGTCCTCTCGATGTAGATGGTCTCGGTCCTGGCGGTGCCGGGAGGGTAAGTCGCTGCAGCAGTGGTGGAAGAGGTCTCTGCTATACAGGTCGGACCGTCGTTGACATCGGTGGTACTGGAGCATGACCTGACTGTGAGCAAAATCTGCTAATGTGTCCCAGCTCTCCACACGTGTAACACCTGGCACTCGGAACTCGATAGTCTCTCTGCACATGCCCCTGCTTCCCGCATCTGTAGCATGAAGGCCCCTTCTGTGCCAAAGGTGGAGCCCCCGGTCGCTTGAATGTCACCTGCTGAACTGGGCCAAGGATGGTCCTCTGCTGAGCGGCTTGTAATGCCCTGCTAAGCTACTGCACAAGTACTAGAGGGGAGGTGAATAGTACTTTAAAATAATTAAGAGGCTAATTCCTAATTACCTTGCAAACTCTACCAATTAATGCGGAAATGCGGAATAGTAAATAATCGAAAACAAATAAACAATCGCAAACAAACGATATTACTGGGTTCGGATCCACCCAAGTCTCCCCGACTTGTTCCCGGTGATCCTACGTCCCAACCACCCGAATCACTTCCGGATACTTGAGTTAGAAACCCTAACTCAAGATTTCCCCTATGAAATACTTGTGAAAAAACCTTCACAAGTCAAATCATACACAAATGAACTTGTGACTCCCACAACCCGGGATCACAAACACACTCTCACAACCGAGAGCGAATCACTTACAATATCAAAGTAAATTGAAATGAAATAGCTTACCACAAAATACCTATGCCTTGAGTATACTTACGAATTAGGGCAAGGATGATTTTGAGGAAGAAGAAGGCACCAAACCCTAGCTCCAAGATGTAGACCAGCTATGGAGAGCTATGAGGTTGATGGTGACCTAGGATCAAGCACTTGGCTTGGAAGGCTCTCAATCAATGAATCTCTCTTTTGAAATGAATGAGGAAGAGATTCTTGAGAGGGAAATGAATGAGCTTTAAATGAGATGATAGCTTTCTCTTTGATCTTTAAACTTCTCCAATAATCAGCCTTGAGTGCAATGAATGCAGCTCAACAAGTATTTATAGGTTAGAGGAAAGAGAGAGAGAAAAAAGTTTCAATTAAAGCTCCAACGGATCTATTCTGATCACAACTAGTCGGTCAAAGAACAAACACCGACCGACTAGTTCATCAACTAGTCGGTCGGTCAATCAACGTAGACCGACTAAAGAGTGAACAGGGAATAGGTCAAAGTTCAGACAAAAGGAACTAGTCGGTCCAAGAAGAATAGCTGATCGACTAGTTTCTCAACTAGTCGGTCGGTTACTCAACTGAGACCGACTAAGAGATAAAACTGAAGTCTGAGCACAAATTGATTTAGTCGGTCCAAGAACAAATGTTGACCGACTAGTTCATCAACTAGTCGGTCGCCAAATGTGCATAGACCGACTAACGATAAACAGTAAGTTAGGTGAAAATTTGCATGTACAGGAAAACTAAACTAGTCGGTCCAAGAAAGAAAGTTGACCGACTAGTTCATCAACTAGTCGGTCGATCAATGAATACAGACCGACTAATTATAAATAGTAGCTCAGGCTCAAATTGGCATGTACAGGGAAAGCTCAACTAGTCGGTCTAAGAAGCATCACTGACCGACTAGTTCACAAACTAGTCGGTCGGTGAGTCAACAAAGACCGACTAACTGTAAACAGTAAAGAGCTAGAAATTGAGAAGGCAAACTAGTCGGTCCAAGAAGGATTGCCGACCGACTAGATCACCATCTAGTCGGTTGGTTCTTCTTCTTGAACCAACTAACATGCACAAGAAGTCACGAATCGAAGCGCGAAGCTTCGGGAAAGTTTGTATGGACTTCTACTAAGATCCTATGTCTAAGATAGGAGTGTTATGAAGATTAAAACGTAAGACCTACTCAAGGCTTAACATTCTACGAAAGAAGCTTAAAAGACTATAAATAAAACTTGACGATATCGTCTTCAAAAGCTTCAATCGAATCTTCATGACTTCTAAAATGGTCCAAAAGCTTCAACGAAGCTTTAGGCATTCGATCACGTGCTTTGAGAAGTCTCGAGACGTCGCTTTGGATGTTCAAGTGAATTTGGCGACGATCTCCATAACTGCGCTCACAAATTGTTAGTTCACAATATATTTATGTTTGTTCATCATCCAAAACCAAATCCGGGGAGTCCAATATCCAACATTTTCCCCCTTTTTGGTGATGACAAACCAACAGAAATAATAATAAAAAATAATGATTCAAATGAAATTTACTTACTCCCCCTGCATTGATGACACGTTAATTCGAAATTAAACAATAATAAGACGCATCAAGCAGACGAGTAAAGAATATAAAATGAGAATCAAATATTGAAATATCGGATTTGAAATCCAATTTTTATATCTTAACTCCCCCTGAATCTAACATATCAAATTAGATTCTTGGAAAAATGCTTAAATTATCATTTAGCACATGTCATTATTATATCTCTCCCCCTTTGGCATTAGCAAAAAGAGCGGGAGGAGATCAACGACAACAACAATGGCTTCAAATAAAAACATGTGAGTCGTAGAATACGACCACGGTCTAAATGACACCAAAGGGAAATACGAATTAAATCAAGGCGTGTCAATGAGACCAAAGTCAAAAATCGATAAATAAAATCATCAAAACTCAAATTAATTTTACGAATTGAGTTATGGAATATACTCTCCAATATCAACATTCTTGGTTAATTTGGTGCATGGAAAACAATTCTATGTTTTCATAAAATGAATTCTATTTAACCAAGTTAATATCGTCGAGCGACGAAATCAAACATCAGAGACATATAAAAAATTAAATGTGCACAAGATAATGAAATGTCAACATCGATGTATATATCTATTTATAAAGCATGAGTACATCAAAAGATACATCCGTCAACATACAAAATGTGATCCAACGATCGAAGCACAAAAGATACAACAGTATATCACACATATATCATCATCAGAGTACACCAAAATATATGAAGATACAACAAAATACATCAAAATGTCAAAATCATCCAGAACCCCACTCTATCCTACCCAAACTCTCTCACACTAGACATATCATCCAAGGAGCATCGGAGAGTCCTCAAGGAAGCTCAAGAGGAAGTGACAGGATCTGCAGCAGCAGCAGGCTCTGCAGGAGTGGAGGTGGTCACCGGGTCATCAGTAGTGTCCACAGGAGCGACGGAAGTGGTAACCTCTGGAGCAGCAACAGTAGTGGCCTCGGGAGCACCCGTCGGAGCATCCACCGCAGGAGCGGTGGAAACAGGTGTGCTCTCGGGGGCACCAACAGACGAAGCAGCAGCAACATCACCAGAAGTGCCCTCGGGGCACGAGTGGAAACACGAACAAGCTCCTCAATATCCTCCTCATCCAACTCCTCCTCGTCAGAAAATGACGGAGGGATCTCAATATCAAGGTGACGAGCGATACGGCAGAGAATCTCCTCAGAACGAGCCTGACGAGACTCCAAACGTCGCACAGCACGAATGAGCTCGGCAAGAGTGGAAGAGGGAGTAGCTGAGGCAGAAGCAGACGCTGACACTGAAGGTGTCGTCCTCTGAACGTGACGGAGCGCCGCAAGAGACTTCTTGACGGCCGTCGCGTTTAGAGGAGGACCAAGTGGACGCTCAACGTCAGGAGGAAGTGTGACACGAAAGTGGCGAAACACAAGGGTCAACAAGCACGGGAATGGGATATGAGCCGACTTCGTGGACTTGCGGATACACTCGAAAGAATCCATCTTATCGAGTATAATCCGAGCCCAGTTAATCGAGCTCCCCATGAAGATGGCATAAATAAGCTTCAAGAATGGCTGGGACGGCAAAGAGGAGGAGCCGTACTTGGGAAGCAAGCACGACTTCAGAATCAGGTTCAGGACCCAGGCAATAGGCTTGAAGGACTTAGAGGGAACGCCAATCATGGCGGGGGGAATCTCATGAAAAATCTGAGAAAGTACGACCTGATCAAGTGAGGATATGTCATCAACAGAAATGTCAGACGGTAGAAGGCCAGACGAGGAGATACCCAAAACCTCTCCTAAGATTTCTGCCGTTAGGACTATCGGAGTCCCCAAAACAGTCGTCTCAATCGAGTGGGACTTGTCGTACTGACCACGAATCCTATTGGCATAGAAGAGCTTCACGAGGCGAGGGTAAGGGTGTGGGTTCACCTTCGGGTCATATCGAAGGTAATCGAGAAGACCGGAAGACGAAAGAAGATCTGCGAGGCCAAGGAAGTCACTAAACTGTACGAAATGCTCCAGAAGCAACGGACAGTGTTTGATACGGTTGTAAGCCGCGAGACACATAGGGTCGTCGCGACACAATGAAATATCGACACCGCCAACCGACATCAGAGCCTTTCCCTTAGGCTGACAGGTACGGGGATGTGAGCTAGACTCAGGCTGTCTAGGAGGAGGTGAGGGTTCCCTACGAGTCTCGGTCTCGGGTATGTACTCGGTGTCGGAATCCGAAGCACCAGGTGGAGTGGGAGCACGAAAAGTCACTGGCTTAGGATTGGGCTGAGATTGGGCACGGGGTTTTGAAGTCACCGTCCTCTTACGCTTAAGAGGAGGCGAAGACGAAGAGGGTTGGGTGGTCTTCGAACAGCGTCTAGGAGGGGTTCGCGTAGGTTGATCGGGATCCGTAGGGGATGGTTCTACGGTCATCTACGAAGGGCTCGAAGGACGGATAGGGATGCGTGTTCTTGCCATAAGCGCGACAATACACGACACAATCAAAATTGAAACGAAGAAACCCTAAATCAAAACCCTAGCAAACTGAAATGAAGCCCTAGCCATGAGAATCTAACCCTAGAGAGCTAACCCTAACCCTTGGAAGCTAGGAGAGGAGAGAGGATCACCTAGGAGGAGAGGTCGACGGTCGGCGACGGAGGGTTTGGCTAGAAAGATGATCGGATACGACGGAGGAAGTCGAAGGGTCGGGGTTTTTTCGAGTTAGAGAGTGAAAGAAACCGACTAAAAAGGAATTAAGTCGGATAGAATGGAGTTTTAATCGAACGGAATGCGAAAAGACAAGTCAGTCCCCGTCACAACTAGTCGGTCACAGTTCAAGCACTGACCGACTAGATCACGATCTAGTCGGTCGGTCAATGAGCTTGAACCGACTAGTTGTAAACAGTAACTGAATGCAAATTTCCTGACAAGAATTAGTCGGTCTAAGCTCATTCACTGACCGACTAGAACTGAATCTAGTCGGTCGTCCAATGAACTTGGACGGACTAAGAGAGTACAAAATTTGAAAAAAAATTGAAATTTGATTTCTCTCCTAATCGCACTTCGACGAAACATCAAAATACTCTCATTAATCATTATACTGCCCCATTAAACATCGAAAATCTGAAATTTGACGATAGCGGACAAATCGAGCGAAAATTCCGAAAATTCAACAAAAATCCAGAAAATTTCAATTAATCTAGCATGAGCAAATTAAAGAATTGAATAGCTTGCAAGATTATTGAAAACATATGAATCCTAAATCTCGGATTCACCCATAATCCCCAATTCTCGACGCAACCGCACAAAGGAGTCCTCCTTTAGGGGTTTTGTGAAAATATCGGCGATTTGCTTCTGGGTTTCAACGTACACTAAAATGATGTCCTTTTTAGCAACATGATCATCTAAGAAATGGTGTCGGACATCTATGTGTTTCGAACAGGACTGGTGTACCGGGTTCTTGGAAAGACATATTGCACTTTGGTTATCAACCATGATAGGGCAAGTATCACAGTTTATACCAAAGTCTTTAAGTGTGTGTCTCATCCAAAGAACTTGAGCACACGCGGCACCGGCGGCAATATATTCCGCCTCGGTGGTTGAAAGTGATACGAAATTCTGCTTCTTGGAAAACCAAGAGACAAGAGAATTTCCTATAAAATGGCAAGTGCCACTAGTACTTTTCCTGTCGGATTTGCATCCCGCATAATCTGCGTCACTATATGAGATTAACTCATACGTGCTAGATTTTGGATAAAGTAATCCAAAATCAAGTGTATAACTTAAATAACGGAAAATACGCTTTACTGCTACTAAGTGAGACTCCTTAGGTTGAAACTGATAACGAGCACATACACATACGGCAAACATAATATCGGGCCTACTTGTGGTAAGATAAAGTAAAATACCTATCATACCTCAATATAGATGAATGTCTACATCTTTTCCGCCCGCATCTTTATCAAGATGTGTAGTCGTGCTCATCGGAGTCTTTTTCCCGTAGGCATTCTCCATTCAAAATCGCTTTAGCAACTCCACCGTATACTTTGTTTGGTGGATGAAGATTGCATCGTTCATTTGGCGAATTTGGAGACCTAAGAAATATTTGAGCTCACCCATGTGGATCATCTCAAATTGATCCTTCATCACATTAGAAAACTCTTCGCAAAGAGCAAAGTTAGTAGCACCGAAAATGATATCATCAACATAAATTTGAACTAAAATTATATCATTATTCGAATACTTAACAAATAATGTGGAATCAACTTCTCCCATTTTAAAACCTAAATCCAAAATAAAATTCTTTAAACGGTCATACCAAGCTCGAGGAGCTTGTCTCAAACCGTAAAGTGCTTTCTTAAGTTTGAAAACATGATTTGGAAAATTTTCATTTATAAAACCCGGAGGTTGAGAAACATAAACTTCCTCAACAACATCTCTGTTTAAAACGCACTTTTTACATCCATTTGAAATAATTTAAAATCTTTATGGCATGCAAAAGATAATAGTAATCTAATTGATTCTAATCTAGCTACCGGAGCAAAGGATTCTTCGAAATCGATACCTTCCTCTTGTCGATAGCCTTGAGCTACTAACCGAGCTTTGTTCTGGACGACGACTTGGTTTTCGTCAGTCTTGTTCTTGAAGATCCACTTTGTCCCTATGACGGTGTGGTTCTTCGATGGCAATGGAACAAGCTCCCAAACCTCATTCCTCTCGAATTGAATGAGTTCCTCATCTATGGCTAAGATCCAAGCGCTATCTTCGCAAGCTTCATTAACATTCTTTGGCTCTATCGAGGAAGCAAAGGCACAATGAGCGAAGTGGTTGACTTGAGATCTCGTCTTGACACTATCATGGATATTGCCAATGACTTGCTCATGAGGATGGTCACGAACGGTATGAAGCCGTTTGGGAATTCCTTGATCACTAGGAACATTCTCAACAACTTCATTAGTCAGGTTAGTATCAATAGAATCAATAGAAGTAATAGAGTTAGAATTACCAATTGAATCACATAGGACATCCATGGAGTCATCATCATTAGTAATTCTAGTTGGAACAAATCCTTCATTAAATAAAACATGAAGCGATTCATCGATCGTTGAGGTTCGTTTGTTGTATATCCGGTAGGCTTTGCTACGTGAGGAATACCCAACAAAAATCCCCTCATCGGATCTTGGATCGAATTTGTCCAAACTACCATACGTGTTCTTAATAAAACATTTTGAACCGAAAACACGAAAATGTTTAACTTGAGGCAACCTACCAAACAACAATTCATAACAAGTTTGTTTAGTGCCGGGCCTCAAAAGTATTTTATTAAACACATAGCAAGCGGTGTGTACCGCTTCCGCCCAAAATTGATGGCCAAGTTGGCTATCATCAAGCATAGTGCGAGCACACTCCACTAGTGTCCTATTCTTTCTATCAACAACACCATTTTGAGGAGGTGCGCGAGGGAATGAAAAGGTGTGTGTAATACCAACTTCATCACAAAATGTCTCAAAAGACTCATTCTCAAATTCACCTCCATGATCACTACGAATAGTGACAATGGTGGTTCCTAAGAGATTTTGTACTTTCTTAACAAAAATTGTGAAGTTTTCAAAAGCTTCATTTTTATCACATAATGAAAATACCCACGTAAACCTAGAAAAGTCATCAACGATGACAAGTCCATATCGTGCATTTCCTAATGAAGCAACTCTAGTTGGCCCAAATAAATCTAGATGTAATAGCTCTAGTGGCCGCTTAGACGAAATGCTTTTCTTAGGTTTAAACGACGATTTTGGAAGCTTGCCTCGTTGACACGAGTCACAAAAGCTTTTCTTTTGAAAGACTAGCTTAGGGAAGCCTCTAATAGAGTTTAACTTGGAAAGCTTAAATAGTGTTCCAAAGTTCACATGACCAAAACGTCGATGCCATAAGTGTTGTTCACTTGTGTTGGCAATACGACATTGTTCATGTGATCTTGGAAGATCTAGGATGTATATATCCTTATGGCGTGTGCCGGAAAACAATAATTCATTATTATCTTTTCTTAAAATATGGCACATTCCTTTCGCAAAGCTAACTTTGTAACCTTTGTCACAAAGTTGACTTATTGAAATGAGATTGTGGTTTAATCCTTTAACAAGGTAAACATCACATATAAGGGGTTTAGAAGGATTACCCACTTTACCAACACCTATGATGGTTCCGCTCTCGTTGCCTCCAAAGACGACGCGGTTTCCATTAGCAATGGGAACCACTCCGGAGAGCAATTGAGCGTCACCCGTCATGTGTTTTGAACACCCGCTATCGAGTATCCAATTTCCTTTGGAGCTAAATTTAAATTTGTTGCTCCTTTTCTTTTTCTTTTCCTTGAGTATCTAAAGATAGAAAATTTCATATCATGGTATCCAAGGTCATTGGGCCCAAAAGATTAGACCTTTGGAAGCCAAGTCCAATTGGACTTAGACTTCCCCACATAATTAACACTATGCACAACATCCGAAAAATAAGCATTCATGTAAACTTGTTTTTCATTCATGCTTGTGTCCTTTGGGCTCCAAATTGTGAATATTTTGGGAGCCCTCATCCTATTGGGTGCATGCATGCGTTGTTAGTTTCTACGTGATGCATGACGCGGATAGGCATAAGGAACATGATGAAATGGTGCATGTGGATTATTATTCATACGATGATGTGGGTGTACATATGCATGTGGAGGAACACGTGCATGACGGTGTCTCACATTGTGTGCACGTGGCCGTGAACGTATAGCATAGAAATCATCATATGTGTGAGCCGGTGGAGTAGGACGTGTGTTCCTACGTGGCATAGTAGTGGTGTACATGTAGGCATGGCCCTTCTTTGGAGGTCCACCCAAAGTGGGTTTCTTTCCGAAAGAGGGTGTGGACAAGGTGGAAGCACCATTGGTAGATGAACTACCAATAGAGTGTTTCCTACCACTCGTTGAGTCACCGGAAGTTGGCCTAACAAAAGTAGTGGCCGATTTGGATGAACTTCCCATCGTATACCCCAAGCCAATGTGGTGATTGGGCGGAAGTAAGTCACTTAGGATTTTATCCAAATGGTCCTTACCCTTATTGAATTTATTAATTCGGCCTAATGTGTTCTCATATTTCTCGGTGAGAGAACGCATAGAAGCGTCCAAAGTGGATACTTGCGATGTGAGCACATAAACACGAGATTTAAGATTCTCATTCTCAATACTCAAAGTCGAGTTTTGAGAAGTCAAATCCGCTATCTTGTGTTCCTCCGGATCCTCAATGCTAACATGTTCAAGTTGAGTCTTGAGATTAACAATTTCATTCTTCAACCCTTCAACAACGGTGTCGTTGTTGGTGATGATAGTTTTAGGCGAGGTTTGAATGCTAGCTAAGTCGTCTTTTACTTTAGTATACCTATTTACTAATTAAGTGTACTTAGACCAAAATTGAGAATTAGCATTCCTAAGGTCATCCATAGTTACCGCATCGCCTTCGTTGTCGCTATCATCGGAAGAGGAATATTTATCTTGCTCCTCTCTAGCCATGAAGCACATGTGTGCTTGCTCCACTTTCTCATCATCCGACTCTTTGCTAGATGAATCATCGGAGTCGGTGAATGTCCCGACAAGCCCCTTTTTGTTCCCTTTCTTGTACTTCTTGGACTTGTCATACTTCGGCGCCTTCCCCTTCTCCTTGTGCTTGTTTTGAGGACACTCCGCTTTCATGTGTCCGGGCTTGTTGCATTGAAAACACAAAGGAGAGGAGGCGTTAGAGGAATTAAACTTTGACTTGTTTTTGAAGTTACCTTTCCGGAAGAACCGGTTGACCTTCTTGGCCATGAGAGCCATGGACTCCAAGTCCAACTCGTTTTCCGAGTTTTCATCTTCGGTCGATGTGGAAGTAGATGGAGCGGCCTTGAAAGCAATCGCTATCTTCTTTGGCTCGTCTTGTTGTAGGTAAGACTTCATCTTTTCCTGCAACTTCAACTTGCTATCCTTGCATACCTCATAAGACATCAAGGTACCCATTAGTTGAACAATGGTATAAGTTTTCATATCATTACCTTCCTCGATGGCGAAGGTCCGTTTCTCCCAACTAGAAGGAAGTCCATCGATAATCTTCGAGACTTTCTCCTTTTGGGTGTAGGTCTTACCAAGAGCCTCCAACTCGTTTGTGATGTCGACGAAGCGAGCATAATACTCCTTCATCTTCTCACCCTGTAGCATATGAAATAACTCGTAATCTTTATTAACTACAACGAGTTTAGAGTCTCTTACCCTACTTGTCCCTTCATGCAAAATGAGGAGGGAGTTCCATATTTGATATGCACTCTTACATGTGCATATCTTGTTGAAATCCTCAGGCTCCAAAGCACATTACAAGGCATTCATTGCCTTGGCATTGCTTACCTCTGCGGCGATCTCCGCGGGAGTCCATTTCTCGAAATCTTCTTCGGTGGGCTCGACGTACTCCTTCATCGTGGCCCTCCATAGTGAAGCACTCCGGAGGAAGGTTTCCATCCGGCATTTCTAGTACCCGTAGTTGGTACCGTTAAAGAATGGAGGCCTCGTTGAGGAATGTCCTTCCATCACCGAAGACGCTCCTTCACGGTTCTTGAAGGTGCTATAGTCGGAAGGTGGACGAACGGTCTTGTTGTCGTTGGCAGACATAGCTATAGACTTGGCTCTGATACCTAATGTAATGCACTGCTAAGCTACTACAGAAGTACTAGAGGGGGGGGGGTGAAAAGTACTTTAAAATAATTAAGAGGCTAATTCCTAATTACCTTGCAAACTCTACCAATTAATGCGAAAATGCGGAATAGTAAATAATCGACAACAAATAAACAATCGCAAACAAACGATATTACTGGGTTCGGATCCACCCAAGTCTCCCCGACTTGTTCCCGGTGATCCTACGTCCCAACCACCCGGATCACTTCCGGATACTTGAGTTAGAAACCCTAACTCAAGATTTCCCCTATGAAATACTTGTGAAAAAACCTTCACAAGTCAAATCATACACAAATGAACTTGTGACTCCCACAACCCGGGATCACAAACACACTCTCACAACCGAGAGCGAATCACTTACAATATCAAAGTAAATTGAAATGAAATAGCTTACCACAAAATACATATTCCTTGATTATACTTACGAATTAGGGCAAGGATGATTTTGAGGAAGAAGAAGGCACCAAACCCTAGCTCCAAGATGTAGACCAGCTATGGAGAGCTATGAGGTTGATGGTGACCTAGGATCAAGCACTTGGCTTGGAAGGCTCTCAATCAATGAATCTCTCTTTTGAAATGAATGAGGAAGAGATTCTTGAGAGGGAAATGAATGAGCTTTAAATGAGATGATAGCTTTCTCTTTGATCTTTAAACTTCTCCAATAATCAGCCTTGAGTGCAATGAATGCAGCTCAACAAGTATTTATAGGTTAAAGGAAAGAGAGAGAGAGAAAAAAGTTTCAATTAAAGCTCCAACGGATCTATTCTGATCGCAACTAGTCGGTCAAATAATAACCACCGATCGACTAGTTCATCAACTAGTCGGTCGGTCAATCAACATAGACCGATTAATGAGTAAACAGGGAATAGGTCGAAGTTCAGACAAAAGGAACTAGTCGGTCCAAGAAGAGTAGCTGACCGACTAGTTTCACAACTAGTCGGTCGGTTACTCAACTGAGACCGACTAAGAGATAAAACTGAAGTCTGAGCACAAATTGATTTAGTCGGTCCAAGAACAAATGTTGACCGACTAGTTCATCAACTAGTCGGTCACTAAATGTGCATAGACCGACTAACGATAAACAGTAAGTTAGGTGAAAATTTGCATGTACAGGAAAACTAAACTAGTCGGTCCAAGAAGGAAAGTTGACCGACTAGTTCATCAACTAGTCGGTCGATCAATGAACACAGACCGACTAATTATACACAGTAGCTCAGGCTCAAATTGGCATGTACAGGGAAAGCTCAACTAGTCGGTCTAAGAAGCATCACTGACCGACTAGTTCACAAACTAGTCGGTCGGTGAGTCAACATAGACCGACTAACTGTAAACAGTAAAGAGCTAGAAATTGAGAAGGTAAACTAGTCGGTCCAAGAAGGATTGTCGACCGACTAGATCACCATCTAGTCGGTTGGTTCTTCTTCTTGAACCAACTAACATGCACAAGAAGTCGCGAATCGAAGCGCGAAGCTTCGGGAAAGTTTGTATGGACTTCTACTAAGATCCTATGTCTAAGATAGGAGTGTTATGAAGATTAAAACATAAGACCTACTCAAGGCTTAACATTCTACGAAAGAAGCTTAAAAGACTATAAATAAAACTTGACGATACCGTCTTCAAAAGCTTCAATCGAATCTTCATGACTTCTAAAATGGTCCAAAAGCTTCAACGAAGCTTTAGGCATTCGATCACGTGCTTTGAGAAGTCTTGATACGTCGCTTTTGATGTTCAAGTGAATTTGGCGACGATTTCCATAACTGCGCTCACAAATTGTTAGTTCACAATATATTTATGTTTGTTCATCATCCAAAACCAAATCCGGGGAGTCCAATATCCAACACAGCTAGTCGTCTGTCACTGGCTGGTAGTCTCCCCAAACTCCGTAGATGGGTATCATGTTGTCTGGCTACCCGTAGTACAGCCTCGTGAGTCAACAACTCCTGAGTAGACATGGTCGCCTGAAACTCTACGTCTAGTCCCTGCGAAAGTGCCTGGCTCTGGTGACATCTGTCGCTACAAGCTCTGGTGCGTACTTGCTCAGTAGTGAGAACACTGCATCGTACTCATCCACTGTCCTCCTATTCTGAGTCAGATGCTCAAATCTCTGCCTCAACTCGTCCTTTTTCGCCTTTGGAAGGAACTTGGCCTCAAACAACTCCCAAAAAGTCTCCCAAGCAATGTTCCCCTTCAGTCGCCTCTCCTGGGCCTCCCACCAGTCTCTAGCCTGATGATTCAACTGGCGCCTCACCAACTCTACCCAACCATCTCGGGGAAACTGACACATCGTCAGATCATCCTCAGTATGCCGTAGCCACTCATCTACCTCGAGGCTACGCTCCCTGCCAGAGAAATATCGTGGACGCAGCGTCCTGAACTCCTTGTAGCTCGGTGACTTTGACGCCGCTGCCCGATCCTCCATCTGACCCATGTGCTCTGAAATGCCCATCAGGACCTTAGCCATCAGGGCTGACTCTGAGGTCCTATCACCTGAAGAGTGCCCGTCACCAGCTGGACCAGTCCCGCCATCAGAAGCTTCGGTCCCGTCGGAAGTCCCATTCCCACCTTTCATCAGCAGGTGAGAAACAGAACAAATGAATTAGTACCATGTACTAAAATAATGGAGCCTTACCTGTATTCCCTTTATACGTATCGTAGTGTGCGCTGACCTGCATGGGCCACCACAAAACCTGTCACGCCCCGTTACCCAACATAGGGTGGACCGACGTGACAAGCCGCGGTATTAAGAAACCAAGCGCTAATGTGTAAACCAATGACTCATAGGCCATTGCAAATGCTGAGGAAACACAGGTAGTAAGGTACGAACTGAAATAAAAGCAGAAAGGTACAACTCCAACATAGTAAGAAAGTAAAAGGTACTATAACACAGGCAGCAGAGTAAAGTACGACCAATAGAACATCTCAACGTTACAGAGCACCATAACCATACAACTAGCAGCAAACAAGTCCACTGTACAACCCCAACAGCTAAAGCTTCCAAAAAGTACAACTCAGTCCCTCGGGGTACAAAGGGAAACAGGGGTACAAAACTCTGCTATCATCCCACACCCACCCCAAGACTATACCACAAGACCCACACTAACTACAGACTCTATGGACACTGCTGAGATGAGCTGCGCTCAGGGGTCTCTGTCCTCGGTCCTGTTGCCTGAGAACTGGTACCTGTAACTGTGGGAGGGAAGGGACACATCACAGCATGCCCAGTAGAAACTCCACAACACTACTACTCTAATCATAGTGCACAAACAAAGAAAAAGGCATCACATTCCAGGGTTAATGATTTTTTAGTCTTTATAGGTTAGTTTTCATGCATGAATTCGAAACCTAAATAACGGGTCAGACATCTGGGACTGGACCTCACCCAGTAAGGTGGGTGGAATGCTACGACTTCCCAAGACAAGCTCTTACGAAAGAATTCGTTCTCCAACACAACCAACTCAACCAACCCAACCTACTCCCCCCCTCTGAGGGCTCGTCAGGAGTGTTCCACAACCAAGCAGTCCATCCCCGCATGTCCACTCGTTACCTTGGTTTCCCCCAAACCCTCCTAGGGCACTCACCCACCTCGAGTGGAACGAGACAACCCTAGGTTTTCTTTTGGCTAGTCTTTAATCCTAGTGTACAAGCATGTAAAATGAGGTCCAATACATTCTTTTTCACCGGGATGTCCACAACAAAGACTTGCATGTTTCATAAGCCATAAACATAAACATCCAACTCTAAAAGCTTGCAACATAAAGTAGCATATCCTCATGCAAACACTTTAATACTGCTGCATCTACATTAGCAATATTGAGCATTAACATCTGAACGTAGAATTAAACCAAAACACAAGTCGAGTCATTACCAAACAGTTCAAATTGCTGAACTTTCACCAACAGTCATAAACATCAATGGATATCAGCCAATTCTAGTGCGAATTTGATAAATCTTCCAAAATGAAAGTTGTAGATATGGTAGTTTTGGATTAACATATAAAATGTCATGCTATGAATTATATGATTTATGGTGAATTATTTTGTGAAGCCTGTCAGATCTGTTATTCAGGCAGATTCCAGGGTCTGTCTTGATTGCTGATTTTGGTCCTATTGAAGTCAGAATGTCGAAAAATATGCACTGAGATGAGGTTGTAGAAAAACTTGTTAACTTTACAACGAGACCAAGAACATGAAATTCCATTGTGTGTGCAGGTACTTAGGACCATTTTTCTAAACTGTGACCAGTCTGAAAGAGATTCAGACATATTGTAATTGTTGAATTTTTACTCCTACTTATTGAATTAAAACTATGTCAAATTTTATATGATTTTGGGGTAGGATTTCGTGAACTACATGAATATAATTATTTGAGATTGTATTTCTAACTATACTGACTATTGAAGTAGGAATACCACACTACAAAATTTCAGCTTTCCAAGTGTTCGATTTTGCTAGGGATTTCAAGAGGAACTTGGTTCTTTGTTAAACAAGGTGGCATTTTTATTAAACCTAACAACTAGCGTAACCCTAAAGATGTCATCTTTTAGAAAAACGAGAACTTGTTACTAAAGATGGCATTTTTATTGAACCTACAACCTTAAAATGATAACTTTCATTCATAACTATCATCTCTGTTCAATATTAACAACTAAAAACATAAACTTGGCCTAATCTCAACCTCACATTAAGGAGATAATCATGCATGCACATACAACCTAAAACTACAACACTCTTCCCAATTTTTTCAAAGCAAAGCTTATCATTCATGCATATGGTTCATCATTCACAACGAGAGAGAGAAAGAGTTGTAAAGTCCTACCTTCTTAGAGCTCCAAGAGTGGTCTTGGGTTGAATAGGGTCTCCTCCTAGCTTAGCCTCCTCCTCCTCCTTCTCTCCTTCCTCTTCTTCTTCTCTCCTTTCTCTTCCCTCTTTTCTTTTTTCTTTTTTTTCCTTATGAAGTTTCAGCCAGCATGCAAAAGCAATGGGGGAGAGAAAAACAAAGGAAAATTAAAGGAAAAGAAAGGGAGAAGTGTAGAATAGTGTAGAAACATGTGGATTTAATTTAATTGAGAGTTATCTCCCAAAATCATCATTATTTACAAGTTTTACATGGCTCACAATCCTTTCACATTTGCCCTCAAGGTTTGTCCCTTAATTACTCCTCATGCCATTGCAATAACTTATTATAAAAATGCTCTCAAATTTTGGGCTTTATTTACAAGTTTGCCATTGCACAAATCTTTCTAATAAAAGCCCTCTGTCTTGGTGTTTTTAATTACTAATTTGCCATGACACTAAACCTATTTTATTATCACTATTAGCATGGGTATAAATGAAACATTGAGGGGTATAAATGCAAATATATCCATTCTAGTGAAATGGGTATACACATACACAAGGAGTCTAGGGCCAATTTAATGGCTACTTAGTATTTACACACTAGGGTTATTACAGTTGTTCTCCCCGACTTAGGACCGATGCTCAATGGTTGGAGTTCTCTGAGCCCTGACATCGCTGTAGAGTCTAGGCTAGCACCATAAGAGGTTGAGGCTAGGTTAACGTCAGGAGAGGTCGAGGCGGCTAAGCTCCTTTTGAGCCAACCGTGGCGAGCGAGGTCGACTTCATATCAGTTAGATGGCGAAGACCGTTTTGTGGAGTCCGAGTAATGCATATTGGTTCTGTGTCTTTATCGTAACCAATCAAGATAATTATATTCATTGATTGCAGATATGAATAGTGGAGCTCATAGAAGCATGGATCCTGGACTTGGTCAGATTTGGAGAGAACAATGTAGGAAGAAGAAAAACACTGAGGGATCGAGTGCTCAGTCCCCCCTTCCACTCAGTCAGAGTTCTTCCCCCGAGGGAGGTGAGGTTAGGCGGACCTCAAGGTCATCCTCCCGTGCCTCATCGAGTGAGGACATGAGTCGAGCTGTCACTCCCTCTGTCCTACCCAATGCCTCCATCATTATTTCGGAGCCTACGATGGTGGAGGATGTTGACGTTGTTGCAGCTCTTGAACCTATCGAAATCATCAGCAAGAAACGGGGTACATCCTACTATGAAGAGGAGGACTCGAAAAAAAAGAAGGCGAGTCGAGGAAACGAACCCTCCACTTTCACCCATGGCAAAAGGTCAGGAGGTGGCCCCCCTCGATCCTCAGGGAACGATTGAGACCCACATGGCTCCTCCTCTGGATAAGTGTCCATGGGGCGGTATCGACCCACCTGCTCCTTTGATCGGCCCGATCACCTTGAAGTTCGATCGAGTCTTGTTGCTAAATCAGCTCTCATCTTGCTCCTCAGGACCTGTTCAAGATGAACTTCATCAGCATCCATTTATCATCGGGAAGGAAGAGTTGGCCATGTCGGACTTCGGGACGACTGCTCGACTGGTAGAGAACTCCATTCTCCATTGAGATTTGGAGCTCCTTCACGGGTTGGACATTGAAAGGGTGGCCAACTTCTTCATGGGATGGGGATACCAGGTAAGTTGTTCGCCATTTGTTTATTGACTTGTAATTTGGCTGTTTTTGATTGGCACTTTCCGCAGATGTCCATATTTGGCGCCGTATTGCGCCGCCAGGCCGTCGACGTAATTGAGGGAGAACGGCGAGTGGAGGCTACGGAGTGCAAGGCCTCCGAGATCGAAGCCTGGATGAAGAAGATGGAAGAGCATTTGGGGAGAGCGCTTGCGGCTAAGGCTGAGGCCGAGTGGGTAGCCTCGGAGGCCAAAACTATCCTCTCATCCACGTCTAACCTCAGAAAATCTGCTGTGATTCAATGGGGGAGGGAGAGGTCTTGGCTCCAGGCAGACCTCGAAGCTTCGCAGAGGGAAGTAATTCATCTTCGAGCCAAGGCTTCCGACTCGGAGAAGTTAGCAGAGGCTTGCAAAGCGGAGGTAGCTGAGCTTCGGGCCAAAGCTGTCGAGTCAAAGAGGGCCGCTGAGATTCATAAGGAGGAGCTTACGATGAGGTTTACTAAGGCGATGGAAGCTTTCCAGAACGTCTTTATGCCGAAGAGTGCTCCCCCCTCTTAGGCTGGTAGAATTTTGACTCAGGTTTTATTTAACCGTTTTGAAATGAATAAAAAGAACTTTTGAGTTTTGTTTTATCTTCAAGCTTTACTTGAGCGTATGTGCGTGTATGGCCCCTCAACGGCTCAATGCCCAATTTTTCTAAAAATCAATGGTAAGTTAGGTCGTTGATACGTCAGGTATATTCACCCGATAGATATGATCTTTAGATCATGGATCATGGGGGCACATGTGTTGGGGGATGTATGCCCTCAGATCATTTGTATTTGATGCAACTGATATTTTAAGCTAAGTTAGGGGACTATGAGTTTTGCATGTGATGCAAATGAGTTTAATACATTGTAAATTGTTTACGTGCGTATTCAAATATAATAAACGCATTGAAAAGATTACCTGAATGACGGGATCGTCTCGGTGTAAATACAGGTTCAAACCGCATAAAAACGAAGTCCAAATGAGCCCTATAAGTCTATTTAAAGGTGTTTAAATAGATGGCCCAAAAGTCAGTCCAAAAGAAAAGCCCATGCTTTAAATGTTAAAGCAATATTTTTTTAAAATAAAAAAAGGCCATTCATTTGGCCCGGCCAAAATGGCCGGGCCCTAAACCTGGAGCACAAAAGTGTGGGCACCAGTTTGCGCCCAACAATAAGGCTCTAGTACGCTGGCACGCTGGCACGCACCCACATGGGCGCGTGCGTAACACGCGCCCGCGCTGGATGCGTGTCAGGCCCTGGCGCATGCGAAAATGTATGTGTGGGGCCACACGATGGGCCCTATGATATGGGTTTGCTGAAACCCTAGGCTGAAATTGTGACGGCTGAATTTTGCACGAAAATCAAGTTTGGGCTGATCGTTGGACGATCAATTGAGCGGTCAAACGGACTCGGATTGACGTACCGTTTTTTCCTACGCGTTCACTGTTGAACGCCCTTCGATTTGATAGGTTGTATCAATCGTGAAGCTCAACGGTGAGGGAGTTAAAATTCATGGAAGTTTGACCTTTGTGAAAGGCAAACTAACTTGAATTATTTAACTTCAAACTTTAGTCCCACATCGGAAGTGGAGTAAAGTGGAGCTTTCAGCTCCCTATATAAATAGGGGTCTGCTCTCCTTCTCTAAACTCGTCCCAAGCTCTAGATCTGAGCGGCTCCCAAAAATGTTGGAGCATGCTCGGATCTAGGCTTAAATTTAATATTCTTTCTCCCTATAATTTCTACCTTACTCCTGAAGGGCTCTAGCAAAGCCACGATGGGGTTCGGATCCGATCCGAAATCTTGGCGAAGGTTCCCGCTCCGGTGAAACTTTCTTCGGCACGTGGTTGGCTCAACGACAATGGGGTTGCTCGCCTCGGGATGCGGTTCGGTTCGGGAAGCGGTTCAGCTCAGGACACGGTGCGGTCTGGGAAGCGGTTCGGCTCGGGACGGGGAGCGGCGCGGACGCGGTTCGGTACACCTTGCCGGTGCAAGCAAGGATCCGGATATGTAGTTTAATTGCTTTATTTTAATTATGTCGCAGTACCTTAGATCCTTCTTGGGGTGGTCAGATCCACCCCAAGTCGGCAAAGATCCTGGCTAAGGGTCTTGAACCATAGGGCTTCGTTAAAATAGTTTAACGAATCATTTTTTCCGCTGCTTTTCTTTTCGACCCATAGTTCGGCCGACTTAAGACGTGCATAGATTTGTGCCCTGATGGCCTACAAAATCCAACATTGGTATCAGAGCATGGGTTGCATGATGATCTAGTACTACGATATAATTAATTGAAATGCCTTTTAAATGCCTTTTAAAATGTTTTAAATTTACGTGATAATTTTAAAATGATTTTAAATGATTTAAAATTTTATGCGATAAAAATTTCAGTAACATGCAAATGCTATGATAATTTTAAAACAAGTTTTTTTAAAATATATTTTTATGAGATAAAAATAAAATGTCTTAAAATCATAATTTTAAATTTAAGTGTCAAATTTAAGAATCCATGTTTATTGTTTATTTGATAAACCTTTTTCTATTTAATTGTTAAATAGTTGGACACTCATTTTATGCGTTAAAATTAGTGTAGTTTATGCTTAATGGCTATGTTATTCTTGTCCCTTATGTGATAACACAAGACAACCCTTTTAGGTTAGCCACTAAGAACTCGTTAAAATTTATGAAATGAATTTTAAAGACATGCTATATTTTAATAAATCATTAACAACCCTTTGAAACCTAATTCCTGATTAGGGTAATCCCTTTAACGACAATTATTATTTTAATCGTTATAATAATAATTCTCATTAAAAGACTACGCTTAAAGCGTTGTAAATGAATTTATTAAAATCCTAATAACGATTAGGATAGCACGTGGACCTTATAGTTGATAAGGATTTAATAAAATTATTAACAAATCCTAAAATTTTGAATTTTAAGGAGTCAACTAGTTGATAGGATTAATTCGTTGTTAATAAAAGCTTTTTAGTTTACGGCACACATATATAAATGATAAGTGGCATTCAATGGATCATGATACCGGTCAATGTGCTTGGCTAAGTTTTTTGGGTCACCCTAGCTAGACTGGGGGTAAGTGACCATGGCTTAGTCAATAACCTGGCCGTGTCCGTTGGACCGCAATGACACAAATCATGATTATATGACACCCTGAACTATATCTAAGTCAATTACATTAAAAATCTTTTTCAAGATTAGCCGTAGCCCTCATTACTTTTGGAATTTGGAAACCAAGGATTTCATGTTATAGTTGTTGAGTCAACTCAAGCTATAACATGAAAATCTTTTGGGAACCAATTCCATTAAACATGTGATGTAGTCCGACTTAACCCAAACCGTCGCGTCGTGAATCAACCGAGTGTCGGTGTAAGTAAGGATTGGACACGAAAGTAAGGGTCCGAATAGACTAGTCTTTATGATTTGTTGAGTCAACTTAAGGTCATAAGTGACTAGGGGTAAAAACCGATAAGGGAATCACATTCGATGTGATTGATGAAGAGTCGTCTACCGATCGCAGAGTTAAGCAACTTGTTGAGTCAACTCAAGGTTGTAAGACTCAGGGTGGTTGGGTCCTTTTCCCATTATATTTAATTTTAATTAAATCGTTTAATTAATTGGATTAAAATGATCGCGAAATTAGTGGGAGGATATAGATTGATAAAAGCCATTCTATCTATATTTAATATTGAACATATGCTAAACTAGGGTAAAGTTCTAAGTTTACCAATGGAATCAAAAATAATATTCTAAGAGAATAAGTTAACTGGTCCAAATGATTGGTTAATAGAATATCAAGTTAAATTCTAATTGATAGACTAAACTATATTCTCGTTGACATTAAAATGACCTTCTTAAAGGGCAGACTTAAGGAATATGATTTCATTAAGTTCTGAGTCCAACAACATAAATGCATGCTACATGTCACTCGCCTCTATATGGGGCAGCTGGAACATATTGATGTTCAAAAGCAAGTTTCTCCATACAATTTGTTGAGTCAACTCAATGTTGTATGGAAAACGGTTTCGATCCGCAAGATTCGAAACTTCGATCAAACTGTTTGATTTGAAGATGAGTGCATGAGCAGTACAAGACCACGTATCCAAATTAGATCTTGAGTCAAGCAACTTGTTGAGTCAACTCAAGGTTGTGAAGCTCAAGTGTTTGGACACGTTAGGTGTTTGTATAGCTAGTAATTTTGATATGACATTTAATATCTAAATGAGATTTAGAAAAGAAAAAGGCACTCAGGAATGTCAATTGAGAAAGAGAGTTTTATTTATCATTAGTAAAGGCATAAGTATGAGGAACTGAAAATGTGACATATTTTATGTCACGATTTCATAATAATTGTTTTACAAAAGACAACTAACACATTTTTGACGAATGTCGTCACCTTGCTTCTGAATCAATGTTTTGTGTGAGTAATTTGTAATAACTATAATATATTAAATGTTAATATATGAATACGCAAGATAGTAATAAACTTTTATGGAAAAATAGACTCGTCCGTTTCAAAGAGACTAAGCTTCACAAGTTACATAAAGAGGGGTCTGACCTCTCGTATTATGAAGTCTATGAACACTTGTGAACTATATTCTCAAAAGTATGATGGCCGAAACACATCTGTAAGACAGTGGGAGAATGAGTTGTTAAACTCACAGACTTGTACATACTGATGTACCCGGACCCAAGTTTATGTTAGCCAGGATAAGTAGTTATTATTATTATTATGACACATGTTCTTGAAGAAACACAAGTCGGATAAAATAGAGAACAAAACACAGAAGTATTTGAACTGATTCTATTAGATCGAAAAGACGAATACTTAGCTGTATAAATCTTGCGTAAATAAAAGAAAATGTGATTTTCTCTCAGGACAAGAATCTTAAACATATTGGATGTGTTAGAGAGCATGAATTGCACTTTATTAGACATCGTGCGACTTATGGCTAAGTTGTCTGAGTTACAATCCTCCCTCTGGGGTTAAGTCCCAAACAGAAATGCCTATGTTTTGATAAGGTTCTATGAGAACATTATCAATAAGATATTAAATAAATCAATCGTTAGGAAGTTAAAGGATTACTCAGGTCTCATGAGACGAAGAGTCGAGTTAGACATCATTGTCGATGATGGTTTAAAATAACTTCTAGGATGAAATTTAGAGTATAGACTCTGATTAACAACTTGATGCAATCAGAATAGGTCCATGCACGTGAATAAAGTATGGACTTCAGTTTACGTGCCCAAAACAAATTGTTTCTTATGTTGGATCGCTTGTATATACAAATACACTAGAAGGGGGGTTGAATAGTGTATTATAAAAAACTTGTTGCAAATAAAACATTACTAAAATTTGCAAAGATGGAACAGAAAATTAATGACTAGTATTGAAAATAAACCAATCGCATACACAAAGATGTATCCTGGTTCGGATTCTTTTGATCCTACTCCAGTCCTCTACTCTCCGTAGAGATTTTCAATCCACTAAAATCACTTGCTCTCCGCAAGCATAAACTTACAAAAATGGCGACACTCCCCGTGTCCCAAACTTTGTACAATCTCAATAAATAGAGATTCAAACCTGTTGAAGAAATAATGAAATAGAAAACACCTATAGCCTCGGTATGAATATTAAGAATGAATTCAAAGGATGGTGTTTAAAAAGAGAAACTTCAATGTTTCAAGATATGTAATGGTGAAACACAATTGAAGTTCTTCCGTTCTTAAACGAAGAGAGAAATCTAATGATTTCTTCTTACAATTAAGAACTTGAACAACTTTTCAAAAAGTGTTGAAATCCACATTATTCCATTCTTAAACGAAGATAGAAATCTAATGATTTCTTCTTACAAATAAGAAAAGAACAACTAATGGTCAGAATACTTAAGAAAATTAAAGCCTTGATTTCAACAAAATGAAAACAAAGAAGAGGAAAAGTGGTGTAAGAAAAGAGAAGGTGTACCCCTCTATTTATAGGATTTAGAAACGGTTCTGGACGGTTCTGAACGGTTTAGGAAGAAGTTACCAACGGATAGAAACTGTCCAGAAAATTTCTGACTCAAACGGATAGAAAAACGGTTTAGCAGGCTAGGAAAATTCGTAGCCGGCTAATTTTAAAACGGTCATAAACGGACATAAGAAAGTGGTGCCGTGGATCAGTCAACGGATAGATCCTTGTCAGAAAGTTTCAGGTCAAAAGTCAAAGAAAATATTTTTAGTAGGCTACGAAAAATTCTACCCCACTAAATATGAAAAATGGGAATTTTGACTTAGGATCAAATGGGTTGGAAGATAATGTAATTTAGAGCTTAGGGATATATGATATGTTATAGCCAAGTCTCTGAAGCTATCTAAAAAATAAAATTACATTATTCCGAAGATACGTTGTCCAAACGTAATATGAGTTGTGAAGCAGGTATTCTCAGAGAATCCTTTTGATCTGAACATATGCATAATGTGAATGAAATAAGGTTTATGTCCGCACATCTGCATAGATAGAGTTAGTAATATAAAATATATTGATTTGTCACATCAAAACCTTATGGAATAGAAAATGAAATATACCAAGCTCCAACAGTCTCCCCCTTTTTGATGACGACAAACAATTAAAGGTATAATGGGATTTAATGTGATTATTACTCCCCTTGAATATATGCCGCAAGTTCTCCCCCTTTGTCATCCACAAAAAGTGGAAAAACAACATTAGCAGGCTACGATTTTGTGTAGTCGGCTAATTACAAAATGGAGAGAAATGCGAATAAAAAACCAACATAAGAGAGTAACAACCAAATAGATAAAGTAAACAGAGACTGATTGTAAGACAATATCAACTTAATCATAAACATAACAAACGACACGACAACAAACAAACATTACTAACAAGTGACAAACTAAAACAGGACTAACATTACTAAACATCCAAATACAGAGAGTCCAATACAACAAGTGCCATAAGCAAAAGGAAACCAAATTCACGCAAACTGACGACAAACTGAAAAAGTTCATGATGTCCAGAAAACCCAAAAGAAAAACATCAAAACAACTGTGATTAACACCCCAAACTGAAACATGGAAATGATTAACGGCTTCGGAAGTAGGGAAGGTCAAAGGGACATGCAAGAGGCAAAGTGAGCATAGGGCTTAAGGACGGGACGACAAAGGTCCAGGGGAGGAAGGGCGGGGTCTAGTGCCGTAGGTTGGAATGACATTCTGGGCTTCTAGGGCGGAGACTAGTTGTGACTGATTCGTCTGAATTTGATCGAGAACTTCGGAATGATGCTTTAAAGTAGCATCGTAAGAACTCATTTGCACTTGAATCCCCACAAAACCTTCGGAGACAGTTTCGATGAGGCGACGAAGAAGGACAGCATTTGTTTCGCGAGAGGGTGAAAATCCATCTTTTGAAGCAAGGAGCTTCTTGATGGTCTTGGAACGGGAAGACATGGGAAAGGCCGTCGGTACCCGCGGCTGAGACGTTTTGCGGACGCATCATCATTATCATCATCGTCGTCAGCATCGTTCTTGGATTCGGATGGAGAGGAGTCAGGATCCGACAAACCCATGCTATGGATGGTCTATTCATCGATATTGACTTCACTATGAACAAGATACTCACCATCAGTGGGAACAGCGAACGCACGAAGGATAAGGGTTATTAAACACTACAGATAAAAGTGGGAGGTGACGCGTTTTGCAAGGGTGAAGTACAAGAGATGTCCCCAATGGATCGAAAATCCTGCCAAAATGGCATAGAGGCAGTGTTCGATAGATGAACTCAGGTAGTTTAGGGATCCAGACTTCAGCATTAAGTTGTGCATTATGATTTCGTGGAGAAGTCGGGCCTCGGGATGAAGTTTAGTGGCTGACATGTGAGGGAAAAACTTGGGGGCCAATTTCGCAAAGATAGTAGGGTCATTCATGGGAAAGGAGAGATGGCCATGAAAATCAGGTGGCTGGTTGATAATCATGGCAATGGTCTTGCCAGATACCGTGAATGAGACGCCACAAACCATTGTGGTGATGTGTTTTTGACCGCGGTGAATGGAGGGTTCAAGGTTGGTGTAGAACTCTTTGACAAGAGAGGGATAGTATGTGACCTTATTAGCCAGAGACCAAATTTAGTGTAGGCAGACAACCTCTAGGATATCTTTGACGTTGATCATGGCGATAGTCCTATAGTCGAGGAATCGCTCAGGGTGAAAGTGAGTGGCTACGAAAGAGAGATAACGGTCTTTGGCAGCGGAGGATCGGAAACGATCGCCAAAATGAGAAGATGGGTTGGTTTCAGCCATGGTGATGATAGGAACGAAAGGAAGAAGGAAATGAAGGAAGAAGATAAACAGGGGTGAGAAAAAATATAGAATTCGTATGAAATAAATAGTAGGAGGAGAAGAATACAGATACCGAACGGTTCCCATGATCAGTTGGAAGTGGAAGAAGTTGCTAAAACCGAATGGGTGATAGAAACTGAAAAATTCAAAATGAAAACCGAACGGACTCGGAGATGAAGAGACGCAATAAACGAAGAGGCTTAAAAAGGGACGGTTCGAAAGTAGTAGTTTTAAGTAACCCCCCACACAAAAAAAGATAGTATAGATATTAAAAAATGAGAGAAGAAGACACCACTTAAAATTAGTTGGTGAAAGTTGTCATACCGAAATTTAAGTATTGGTGAGTCCCAATGTCATTGAAAATTGGAGAGAAGAACAAAAATCAAGGCCGAATTTAATGATGTAGGACGGTTGGTGGAAGAGAACAAATAGGAAAAGGCCAAATGGAAATTCTCATTCCAGGAGATAAAGAGATATAATGTCATAGCACTTTCCAAAGGAGAATAAGTGACTTCAATTTAAGGAGAGAAGTACGGTTGGTGTAATGTTGGAAGAGAACAAATGGGAGATAGCCATGTGTCTGAATTGGTATCCTCATTCCAATACAAAATGAATGCCATTTCACTTTCCAAGGGGGAATTACTTCAATGTGAAGAAGCATGGTTTGGTGGAGAGAATGCAATGGGAAGAAGCCACTTGGCATGAGAAATCTCATCAAATAAAGAGATATAAATCCATTTACACTTTTCCAAAAGAGAAGAAAAAGGACGGGTGAAATGGAAATGCCGAATCCCAAGGAAGAAGAAATGAGAGTTGACCAATTTTCAAGGTAATGAACCGTATTTAAGCAGATACGGGTTCAAAGATAATGGGAAAGTATTTTATAAAAATTTGTTTTTAAAATATTTCCAAAACCGCATGGTGAAATGATATAAGACAAAAATGATAATACATGAGTTAAAACAGTAAAAGACTAAAAGATAGCCACCAAAAGTAGAAGACAGAAGAGATTTACAAATTAGTCTGCTTCAAAAATTTGTAGTCGGTTAAAATTGAATAATGCCGAAAAAAATATAGAAAAATTTTCAAAAATCAAAACAAATTAACATACTTATAAATCAAATTCAGATTCACTTATAATGCCCAAATTTCTTCTAAGCTTAATAAAAGATTCCTCCTTTAAAGGTTTAGTTAAAATATCGGCAATTTGATGTTTAGTAAATATAAATTTTAGAATAATGTCTCCTTTCTGAACATGATCATCTAGAAAATGATGACGTATATCAATATGTTTTGTACGTGAATGATGAACATGATTTTTAGATAGATTAATAGCACTAGTATTATCACACATAATAGGGCATGTTGAGCAATCAATACCAAAGTTTGAAATAGTTTGTTTCATCCATAAAATTTGAGCACATGCTAAACCAGCGGCAATATATTCTGCCTCGGTTGTAGATAATAAAACAGGGTTTTGCTTTTGCTAAACCAAGAGACTAAAGCATGTCCTAAAAAGTGGCATGTACCACTGGCACTTTTGCGGTCAGATTTGCAACCAGCAAAATCTGCATCACTATATGATAATAAATCAAATGTGCTTGTCTTAGGGTAAAATAAACCAAAATCAGAAGTATGCTTAACATATCTAATAATCCTTTTTACGGCAGTTAAATGTGAAAAATTAGGATCTGCTTGAAAACGTGCACATAAACATACTGAAAACATAATGTCTTGTCTACTAGAAGTTAGATAAAGTAAAGAGCCAATCATACCTCTGTAAAGATGTTTATCAACACTCTTACCATTTAAATCTTTGTCAATGGAAGTAGATGTACTCATTGGAGTATGTTTGTCTGCAGAACTTTCTAAACCAAAACGCGTGATGAGTTCTTTAGAATACTTGCTTTGGTGAATGAAGATTCCTGCCTTCATTTGTTTGATTTCAAGACCAAGGAAGTAGTTGAGTTCACCCATGTGACTCATCTCAAATCCTTTCTGCATAATCTTAGAAAAATCTTGACAAAGAGATTCATTAGTAGAACCAAAAATAATATCATCAATTTTAATAAACAAAGTGGAATCTATTTTACCAATTGAATAACCTGAATTTAAGTGATAACTTTTAAGTCTGTCATACCAAGCACGAGGTGCTTGTTTAAGACCATATAAAGCTTTTCTTAATTTGAAAACATGATTATCTAATTTTTCATGATGGAAACCAGGAGGTTGTTCAACATGGACTTCTTCTTTAAGAAATCCGTTGAGAAAAGCACTCTTGACATCCATCTGAAATAATTTAAAGTTTCTAAAACATGCATAAGATAATAACATTCTTATAGATTCAAGGTGAGCAACTGGTGCATAGGTTTCTTCAGAATCAATACCTTCTTCTTGATTATAACCTTGTTCAACCAATCTTGCCTTGTTTCTTATTTCCTATCCAGATTCATCCAACTTATTTTTGAATGCCCACTTGGTACCAATAACTGGATGATCTGAAGTTCGATGAACTAATTCCCAAACATCATTCCTTTGGAATTGGTTGAGTACTTCCTGCATAGTCATGATCCATGAACTGTCATTACATGCATCATTAATGTTCTTTGGTTCAATAGATGATAGAAATGCACAATGTGCACTCCATCTGTGATGTCTCCAATGATTAATCTGATGGATGATTTGGAACATATGCAAATGCTTTTGGAAGATCTGAAACAGACTCAACAGAAGGGTTATCAGCACCATCATCATTAAGTTTAGCATTATCAAAAGATCTAATAACAGGTAATAAATTTTCTTCATCATCAATGATTTGAGAATTAGATGAGGGGGTCTCATCAAACGTGACATGTAATGATTCTTCAACTGCTGAAGTTCTTTTATTGAAGACTATGTAGGCTTTACTACGTGTTGAGTATCCAACAAAAATTCCTTCATCAGATTTAGAATCAAATTTGTCAAGTGTATCTCTAGTGTTAAGAATCAAACATTTACATCCAAATACTTTAAAATAAGATACTCAGGGAATACGATCGAAGAATAATTCAAAACACGTTTTGTTTAGAAATGGTCTTATAAGAACTTTGTTCAAGACGTAACAAGCAGTTGCAACAGCTTCTGCCCAAAAATATTTTGGTAAGTTACTATCACAAAGCATTGTTCTGGCACATTCTTGAAGAGTTCTATTTTTTCCTTTCTACAACACCATTTTGTGGTGCAGCATGTGGAAAAGAAAAATTGTGTGTAATACCATTGTCATTACAAAACTTGGTAAAAGATTCATTCTCAAATTCTTCCCCATGATCACTACAAATAGTGACAATGTTTGAGGATTTGATCTTTTGAATCTTTTTACAGAAGATGGAAACTTCTTCAAAAGCATCATTCTTATTTTGTAAGAATAAAACCCAAGTGTATCATGAATAATCATCAACAATAACAAATGCATATCTACTTTTATTCAAAGAGGCTACTCTTGAAGGACCAAATAAATCCAAGTGTAGGAGTTCTAAAGGTCTATTTGTTGAGATGATGTACTTTGATTTAAAGGAAGATTTGTGCATTTTTCCTTGTTGACAAGCATCACAAAAATGTTTGTGTTTGAATGAGATATTTGGCATTCCAATAACTAACTTGTGTTTTGAAATAAGTGCAATATTTTTGAAATTAGTGTGTCCAAAACGTTTATGCCACAAAAGTGTATCGTCTGATGAAATCACCAAACAGTATTGTGAGTGGCAACTGACATGCATAAGATATAAATATTATTCTTACGCTTACCACAAAATAAAATAAAAGACATATCATTATTATAAATGATGCAGTCATGTTGTTCAAAAACGATTTTAAAATCTTTATCACATAATTGACTAATGGAAAGCAAATTATGTTTCAACCCATCAACCAGGAGTACGTTCTCAATGATAGGCTGATCGGAGTTTCCAACTGTTCCAATGCCTATGATTCTTCCTTTGTTGTTATCACCAAAGGTAACTGAGCCTCCGTCTTTATATTGAATGGTTGAAAGTAGGTTGATGTTTCCAGTCATATGTTTTGAACATCCACTATCGAAGATCCATCTTTCTTTTCTTGGTACCTGAAAAAATAAAACATGAAATATTGGTACCCTTTTTCTTTAGGGTCCTTGGGATTAGATCTTAGCTGGTAGATGGTTGGGTTAGAGCCAAAAGAAGAGAGTTTTCTCTAATATTTTCTTCTCTAAATTCTCCACGGACTAGGTTTTTCCATTGAATCAAGTGTCATACTTTGTCATTTAGGATTTATTGAAGTATTAGTGATCTCTCCAACTAGACGTATAGGATGAAACCAGTATAAATTTTAATGACATGTGTTTTTCTTTTATTTTGCATATAGTTTTCATATATTGCATGTGATGCATATTTTCTAACAAAAGTCATTAGCTTAGTTTGTTGGTTTAATGATTCTTAGGGATTTCGTAGGGCAATTGTCCTCTTCAAAACGTATCAAATGGGCATATGAGCCCAACAGTTGGTCTCAGACCCGCAATAATTTGATCAGAGTGAAACAAGTTTAAGATAATGACAGAGAATTCTAAAAATAGTCCAACTGAAGGAGTAATTGGTTCGAACTCGTATATGAATGGCTCATATGCGACAGTTGAGGAGCGCAAGACAAAATTGAGAAGTTCGATTGTAAAGAAAAACTTCGAGATACAGCAATACAAGAAAAAGGCAATCTTAAGATAGGATCGTATCCATAAGATGATATATAATATGGATATTTTACCGGCGAATATCTTGGGCACGAAGCAAATGGAGATAAAAGATTCAGTTATGACAACCATACAGCTTAGTTTATCGAACGATGTGATTTATCAAGTGTCGGAGGAGACTATGACTAATGGATTATGTGAGAATCTAGAGAAGTTATATCTAAAAATCATTCATTAATAGGTTGTTCTTGCTAAAAACTCTCACATTCAAGAGGTGCAACAAGACTTCATTGAAGAATCAAATGGATATATTCAATGGTTTAGTGATGAAGATAAGGGCCTTTGAATTGACGGTAAAGGCTTAACAGCTAATGTCGTTGCCAGAACGATACATGATGTTCATTAACATCATAATCTACCATCATGATACTTTTAGTCTTGAGGATGTGAAATAAGGCTCTACAGCAAGGTAGCCAAACCCAAGTAGAATTTGGCTTTCTTAAATAATTAATAGAATGTACAATAGATTGCATAAAATCAGAAATGTATGCTTTTCTATTATCTAAACATATATCCTTAGGAACACATATACTAATTGTATTAGTTTTCTTAGGAGATGCATTTGAAATGTTTGAAACATTTCTTTGTGAAGACGATGTAGAAGTGTTTACAATCTTCGTGTAGATGAATGCATGATTCTTCTTTTGTGGTTTTACAAAGGTTGTCTTTACAACAAATGAAGATGTGTTAAAAGGCTTGGATATATTCTTATTAGAATAACCCAATCCTTGCCTATGATTTGCAGGATATTGAAATTGAAGAAAATCATCAAGATTAGTCTTTAGTGATGATATACTATTATCCATATTGGATATTTGTGCATGCAATTCTTGATTCTTAGTTTTGAGAAGTTCATTCTCTTTGCTAAGATTCAAGATTTGAGAAGATGTATTTTCAGTGTGTATCGCATCAAATGAAATGCATTTTGATGTTAATTATTGATGTTCAAGAATAAGATCATCATTGCTTTGTTTCAAAGACTTGTGTTGTGCATTTAGTCTTTTGAAACGAACAAAGAGATCATTGAATGCATCAAGTAATTCTTCATTATCAATAGTACTTACCTCGCTTTCATCATTTTGTGCCATAAAGCACATGTTAGCATTTTCTTCATCGTTGTCTTCTTCATCTGAAGAATCCCATGTTGCTGTGAATGCTTTCTTCATTCTATCAAATTTCTGTTCCTTCTTGTAATGATCATTGTTGTAGTTGTTGGAAGATTTGTACTTTGGTTTGAGGAGTGGACAATCCTTCTTTATATGTCCAGACCTATTACAATTAAAACATAGAGAAGAATAAGAGTTTTTAGATTTGAAATTATTATACTTACCTTTCCTTAAGAACTTCTTGAAGTTCCTTATGAGGAAAGCAACAACATCATCATCCATTTCTGAATCTTCATCATCTGATGAAGCTTTGAAAGCAAGTACTTTCTTCTTCAAGTGTGTTTCTTCTTTTTCGTCTTCTAATTGAACTTCAAAAGCCATTAGATTACCAACAAGACTTTCAACAGATAAAGTTTAGAGATCGTTGGCTTCTTCAATTGCAGTGATCTTTGGACGCCATTCTGGAGTCAAAGCTTTAAGAATCTTGCGAACTTGAGAGTTGCCTTCTGGATATTGAGATGAATAGTTGTGTGGAACTGCTGTCATGTTCTGTTCTGCCATCTTAATACTGCTCTGATACCAAATGTAGGATCGCCTGTATACACAAATACACTAGAAGGGGTGGTTGAATAGTGTATTATAAAAAACTTGTTGCAAATAAAACGTTACTAAAATTTGCAACGATAGAACAAAAATTAAATGACAAGTACTGAAAATAAACCAATCGCAAACACAAAGATGTTTCCTGGTTCGGATCCTTTTGATCATACTCCAGTCCTCTACTCCCCATAGAGATTTTCAATCCACTAAAACCACTTGCTCCCCGCAAGCATAAACTTACAAAAATGGCGACACTCCCAGTGTCCCAAACTTTGTACAATCTCAATAACTAGAGATTCAAACCTGTTGAAGAAATAATGAAATTGAAAACACTTATAGCCTTGGTATGAATATCAAGAATGAATTCAAAGAATGGTGTTTAAAAAGAGAAACTTCAATGTTTCGAGATATGTAATGGTGAAACACAATTGAAGTTTTTCCATTCTTAAACGAAGAGAGAAATCTAATGATTTCTTCTTATAAATAAGAACTTGAAAAACTTTCCAAAAAGTGTTGAAATCCACGTTCTTCCGTTCTTAAACGAAGATAGAAATCTAATGATTTCTTCTTACAAATAAGAAAAGAACAACTAATGGCCAGAATACTTAAGAAAATTAAAGCCTTGATTTCAATAAAATGAAAACAAAGAAGAGGAAAAGTGGTGTAAGAAAAGAGAAGGTGTACCCCTCTATTTATAGGATTTAGAAACGGTTCTGGACAGTTCTGTACGGTTCAGGAAGAAGTTACCAACGGATAGAAACTGTCCAGAAAATTTCAGACTCAAACTGATAAAAAAACAGTTTAGCAAGCTAGGAAAATTCGTAACCAGCTAATTTTAAAACGGTCATAAACAGACATAAGAAAGTGGTGACGTAGATCAGTCAACAGATAGATCCTTGTCAGAAAGTTTCAGGGCAAAAGTCAAAGAAAATTTTTTAGTAGGCTACGAAAAATCCTAGCCGACTAAATATGAAAAATGGGAATTTTGACTTAGGATCAAATGGGTTGGAAGATAATGTAATTTAGAGCATAGGGATATATGATATGTTATAGCCAAGTCTCTGAAGCTATCTAAAAAGTAAACTTACATTATTCTGAAGATACGTTGTCCAAACGTAATATGAGTTGTGAAGCAGATATTCTCAGAGAATCCTTGTGATCTGAACATATGCATAATGTGAATGAAATAAGGTTTATGTCTGCACATCTGCATAGATAGAGTTAGTAACATAAAATATATTGATTTGTCACATCAAAACCTTATGGAATAGAAGATGGAATCTGCCAAGTTCCAGCATCTTAATGTCTGCAAGTAAATTTTGGAGTTTAGAAGATTGGTGCAGAAAGAAAGTAGTGAAGTGCAATTATGTTGGTTGAGAATGGTTTTTATCCTAACTCCTATAAACGGATTATGATGAAACTGTCTTGCTAGTAGATGCGTACAGATCTACTCGGACCGAACTCAATGTAAACGCTCATGATAACCATGAAAACTGGAGCATTCATTTATAGTACGTTTTCTAAATATGATTTAGAAGAACGAACATATATGAATTAGCCAGAGAGTTTTCAAGGTCAGTGGGAGCGAATTAAACACATGCGAGGCATCAAGGGGATGGAACATATTTTGATAAAGTGGTCAAATTAGTTTGACACTTTTAAAATATGAACCATCCAAAATGACCAATAACTTATTAAAAAATTATTGTCGTATGGTACGATGAGCTGTATGAGATCCAGGAAAATTAAATGGATTCCGTAAGACCAAAAAGCAATTATTTGGATGAGATTCAAACGAATGGTCTAAGATAAACATAGAAAACCCCTTAAGTCTAATTAGTAGACAGTTTAGCAGATCCACTCACGAAGGCTCTACCACGTGAAGTCTGGAAAGACTTATGTGTAAATGTGGTATGAAATACCGAGATAAATGGGCCCGACTGCAAGTGGGAGATGTTTGGAGATGTATGCCCTCGAGGCATACATCTTTGTGTAATTGTACAAACATCTTGTTCAAAATAACAGTAAGCTGTTTGGTGTAAATTTATCTAAGTTAAATCATAATGTAGTTATCATTAGGTATTAACTTAGGCAAAGTCCTGAGACTTAATGCAAGGTCAAACATGTATTGTGATGAGTATCACGATCATGGAGAAATGCTTGACCATCTATAGCATAAGTCTAAAAGGGTTCGTGGTCGTAGATGTTTCGAGAAAAGGATATCGAAACATCGGATAGACCATTATGTCTTAGTCTTCACCGTATAGCGGTGACGATGATCTCATGGTCGTTCGATTTGGCAAAGTTGGAGACGAGACACATGTTTTCATTGGAGAATGAGTTCACTTAACGACCCGCAAGAGTTATCATATGGTTATATTGACCAACCTGTCAATGATAACTCTTAGTGATGATAGGCTAGTTGGACTTTTGACTTGAGGTCATTATTTGAACCTGTGCGTGAACGATATCACATAGATCACAGACCTAGCTTCGAGGTAAGGCCTGTTGAAAGGTCACTGGTTGGGTGACATTTGAAGCATACGTGGAAAGTAATGACCAATAAAGGATTCGTCTCTCCCGGTCAATGGGAGTTGGTGTCGTAGAGTTAGTTCGTTTTTAAGTGAAAACTCTGGCCAGAGTATGTTGGAAGAAGTCCAACATTTTTTGACTAAAAATCGATGGAAACTAACCGGATTCGAGTTATTGGTGTTGACAGTTTGACCATACCCTGGACTTGAATTAAACGACATAGTTTAGACGAAGAGACTAAAACAGCGGAATTCATCACAGACACAGTCAGGATGGTCCCGACAATACTCATGTTGATGAGTTAACCACATAATTATGATACTGAAACAGGGACGGCAACTGCTGGTCGTGGTCACTACCGTATAGGGCGTCGAGACCAATATGTAGTAGGGTCAGGCTGTAGGGTCTCACATAGAGTGCGACCTTCATCTAGTAATAGGTAGAAACATTAGGGAGAATATGCATTTGATGCAAGTGATAGAAAACTACAAAGAGTTTGCAATTATCTTTTGCATTCGGGATAAATGATCCTTAGTGCAAGTGGGAGATGTTGGGGGATGTATGCCCTCAGATCATTTGTATTTGATGCACATGATATTTTAAGCTTAGATAGGGGACTATGAGTTTTTCATGTGATGCAAATGAGTTTAATACATTGTAAATTGTTTACGTGAGTATTCAAATATAATAAACGCGTTGAAAAGATTACCTGAATGACGGGATCATCCCAGTGTAAACATAGGTTCAAACCGCGTCAAAAACGGAGTCCAAATGAGCCCTATAAGTCTATTTAAAGGGGTTTAAATAGATGGCCCAAAAGTCAGCCCAAAAGAAAAGCCCATGCTTTAAATGTTAAAGCAATATTTTTTTAAATAAAAAAAGGCCATTCATTGGGCCCTGCCATTTTGGCTGGGCCCTAAAACTGGCGCCCAAAAGTGTGGGCACCAGTTTGCGCCCAACAACAAGGGCGCTGGCACGCGCCCGCGTTAGGCACGTGTCAGGCCCTGGCACGTGCAAAAATGGATGAGTGGAGCCCACGCGGTGGGCCCCATGATATGGGTTTTCTGAAACCCTAGGCTGAAATTGTGACATGATGAATTTTGCACAAAAAAAAATTTTGGGTTGATCTTTGGACGATCAATTGAGCGGTCAAACGGACTCGAATTGACTTACCGTTTTTTCCTACGCGTTCACCGGTAAACGCCCTTCAATTTGATAGGTTGTATCAATCGTGAAGCTCAACAATGAGGGAGTTAAAATTCATGGAAGTTAGACATTTGTGAACGGCAAACTAACTTGAATTATTTAACTCCAAACTTTAGTCCCACATCGAAAGTGGAGTAAAGGGGAGCTTTCAGCTCCCTATATAAATAGGGGTTTGCTCTCCTTCTCTAAACTCGTCCCAAGCTCTAGATCTGAGCGGCTCCCAAAAATGTTGGATCACGCTCGGATCTAGGCTTAAATTAAATATTCTCTTCTCCCTATAATTTCTACCTTACTCCTGAAGGGCTCTAGCAAAGACACAAAGGGGTCCGGATCCGATCCGAAATCTTGGCGAAGGTTCTCGCTCGGGTGAAACTTTCTTTGGCACGTGGTTGGCTCAGTGACAATGTGGTTGCTCGCCTTGGGATGCGGTGCGGTTCGGGAAGCAGTTCAGCTCAGGACACGGTGCGGTCTGGGAAGCAGTTCGGCTCGGGATGGGGAGCGGTGCGGATGCGGTTCGGTACACCTTGCCGGTGCAAGCAAGGTTCCAGGTATGTAGTTTAATTACTTTCTTTTAATTATATCGCAGTAGCTTAGATCCTTCTTGGGGTGGTCAGATCCATCCCAAGTCGACAAAGATCCTTGCTAAGGGTCTTGAACCTTAGGGCTTCGTTAAAATAGTTTAACAAATCATTTTTTCCGCTGCTTTTCTTTTCGATCCATAGTTCGTCCGACTTTGGAAGGGCCTAGATTTGTGCCCTGAGTGTCTACAAAACCCAACAACGTGGTCGATGGGTTGTTCAGTGGCAAAGGTTAGTCCATCGGCTTAATGCTGATAACGAGGGTCGTCCGGTAGCAAGGGGTGAGGCCCCTTCGACTTATGAATGATAACGATCGAGGGTTGTTCAGTGGCGAAGGTTGGTCCTTTGGCTTACGGCTGACGACGAGGGTCATCCAGTAGAGAGAGGCGAGGCCCTTACGACTTGCGGCCAACGACGGTAGATGGTCGTTCGGTGGTAAGGGGTGGCCCCTCGGCTTATGGCTGACGACGAGGGTAATTCAATAGTGAGGGGTGAGGTCCCTTCGACTTACGAATGACGATGATCGAGGGTCGTTCGGTGGCGAGGGGTGGCACATCGGCTTACAGCTAACGAGGAGGGTCGTCCGGTAGCGAGGGGCGATGCGCCTTCGACTTATGGCTGACGACGGTCATGGGTCACTCAGTGGCGAGGGGTGGCCCCTCGGCTTACGGCTGACGATGATTTCTTGAATATTAAGTAAATAAGAGAAATGATCTGCCTTGTATTTACCATAAGTTGGCATAAAGTTAAAACAAAGGTAAGTTTCGATCACCCAATGTATCTCCTATTGCCGATACAATCATTAATAGTACTTCCGCAAATGCTCATCATTCCAAGGATGGGGTAGCTTCCTGTCATCCAGTGTGGTGAGCCGATAGGTGGCCAGGCCAAGGACATCGATCACCTTATAAGGGCCTTCCCATTTTGCATCGAGCTTAAATTGTTCGTTAATCTCGGGAGTGAAGAAAGCCTTACGTAACACCAAGTCACCTATACAGAAATTGTGCCCTCGTACTTTTGAGTTGAAATATCGAGCCATGCATCCCTTTTGTTCAATGAGGGTCGCCAAGGCTTGTTCGCAAACCTCGTCGATCAACTGTAGGTTGAGCTCGAGTCCCTCTGAGTTTCGCTCCTCATCGTAGTATTGGAGGCGAAGCTAGCGCTCATTACCTCTACTGGGACGATAGCTTCACACCCATAGGCAAGCGTGAATGGTGTTTCACCTGTCAAGGTTTTATGGGTCGTTCTGTATGACCACAATATGCCTGTGATTTCTTCTGGTCATGTTTCCTCGAGCCCGGCTATCCTCTTCTACAGGGGTCCAAGGATGCATTTATTAGTAGCCTCGGCTAGCACATTGGAGTGGGGATGGGTGACAAAGGCAAAATATAATTTGATCTTCAACTCGGAGCAGAAATCCCTGAAGCCAGTGTTGTCGAATTGTGTCACGTTGTTTGTCACATTGGATTAAGGGAAGCCAAACCGACAGACAATGGATTTCCAGACGAAGCTTCTAAATTCCTTCCACGTAATCCGGGCCATGGGTTCTGCCTCGATCCACTTAGTGAAGTAGTCGATAGACATGATCAGGAATTTCCATTGTCTACTTGCTTGCTTGAACGGACCTAGGATGTCCAATCCCCACTTATCGAAGGGTACTGGACTATGATTGAGATCAGATCAGTTGGAGGTGCTGAGCTGATTCTCAAGAACTTCTGGCAAGTCGGAAATTTTCGGACATACTTAACCGCTTCCTTGAACATGGTCGGCCAGAAGTAACCTTGCTTTATGGCCTTCAAGGCTATAGCTTTTCCTCTGCAATGGTTCCTGCAATCCCCCTCGTGGATTTTCTAGATCACATAGAGTACTTCCTGCGGGGTTAACCATTTAATGTAGGGGAAGACGTCATACCTGGTCCATCGTTTTTTATACAATAACCGTCTAGCAGAACAAATTGGTAGGCCTTTCGCTGTAGCTTTCATGCCTCTACCGGGTCGATCGGCTTCTCCCCCGTGTTTAGATAACGGATTATAGTATCCATTCAAGTGACCCCTTGCTCGATGCTTAGCAGTTCATGTTCCAGTATGCTAGGGTGTGGCAGATGCTGCACGTACACTGTTTGACTGAGTCCCGCGGGTGAGGATAACGTAAGCGTCGAAAGGCTGTCGGCTCGGTGATTCTTCGACCTTGGTACATGTTGGATCTCCACTCGTCTGAACTTGGTGAGCTACACTTTAGCAACCAGTATATAGCTTTGCATTGTGTCCTCGCAGGCATTAAAACCTCCGTTCAATTGGTGGACGATTAGATTGGAATCGCTGAGCAGCTAGACCACATTTGCTCCTAGAGCTCAAGCCAACCGGAGCCCATTGATGGTATCTTCATACTCTGCTCCATTATTCGTGGTTTGGAAACTGAAGCAGAGAGCATACTCGAATATATTTTTGCTGATGTTTGGACAATTATTCCGACCCCGCTTCTGATTTGAGTGGCAGAACCTCCACTTGTATGATCCACATTCCCTCGTCTTCAATTGTATCGACCGGTGAATTGAGAACTAACGAGGGAGAAGAGGAAGCATTGGGTCGTATGTTAGTGACATGTACCTCTTCTGGTGGGTTATCGTTATAAGCGAGTTCGATGATGAAGTCGGCTAAAGCATGCCCTTTAACGACAGTCCTTGTTTTATACTGGATGTCGTATTCACTCAGCTCGACTCCCCACTTCGTCATTCTCCCCAACCGATCCGGCCTCTTCAGAGTCTGCTTAAAGGGAGTGTCGGTGAGGACTAAGATGGTGTGCACTTGAAAGTATGGTTGTAGCCTCCATGCAGATCGGATCAATGCAAACACCATCTTTTCTATCCTCGAGTAATTTATCGCTGCACCCCGAAGGACTTAGCTGACTTAGTAGAAAGGTCGTTGCAATCTCGAGTCTTCCTTGATGAGTACCGAGCTTACGGCTTCCATGGTAGTGGCCAAATAAATGACGAGGTTGTCATCCTTATCCGGTTTGGTCAGGAGCGGTGGGCTGCGGATGTACTTTCAGTTCGGAGAAATATTTCTTGCAATCTGCGTCCCACTCAATGACCTTCTTGCCATTCGTGGTGGATGCTATCGCCTTTCTCAGTTCTTTGAAGAATGGCAACGATCTCTTGGCTGACTTAGACAAGGATCAGCCTAAAGTTGCTATTCTCTCATTAAATCTCTGAAGTTCTCTGATGGTTGAGGCTCCTTCATCACCACGATCGTCACGATTTTGTCGGGGTTAGCCTCAATTCCTCGGTTTGTCAGCATGAAACTGAGAAACTTTCTCGATCGAACCCCAAAAGTACCCTTGGCAGGGTTCAGCCGAACGTCGTAGCATCAGACTTGTGTAAATATTTCTCGGAGATCTACTATGTGATCCGCTGGCTTCTTCGACTTGACCATCATGTCATCAATGTAGACTTCCAAATTTTGCCCGATTTGAGCCTCGAAGACTCCGTTCATCATTCGCTGTTACCTAGCTCCTGCATTCTTTAAATCAAATGGCAGTTTTGTATAACAGTAAGTATCTCAATCCGTGATAAAAGAAGTATTTTCCTTGTCTTCCAGGGCCAGTTGGATCTGGATGTAGCCTAAAAAGCGTCCATGAAGCTTAGGAGTTCATAGCCCGAGGCATTGTCGACTAGATGATCGATCTGGTGCAAAGGGTAGCTATCTTTCGGACAGGCTTTGTTGAGATCGGTGAAGTCGGTACACATCTGCCATTTACTGTTCGCCTTTTTCACCATCATGACATTCGAGAGCCATTCAGGGTATTTGACCTTTCGAATGAAGCCTGCCTCCAGAAGTCGATCCACTTCCTCGATTGCAGCCTTCATATTCCCCCCCCAATGTTCCTCTTCTTCGGCTTCATGGGTTTGGAAGTTGGGTCAACTTCCAGCTTATGGGATATTATCTCGGGGTCAATGCCAGGACCAGGCAAAAATGTCCACATGTTATGTCAAGAGAGCGATCAAATACTCCCTTAGGTCTAAGGGGAGCATCGACCCGATGGAGACGATCTTTCCGTCTTCTTTAGAGATCTGGATGTTCTCTGTCTCTTCAACTGCTATGGGTCATTGATCCTCACCCTTGGGATCGACTGGATCTGTCTGCCACACCCTTCTCAAAACAGTGGATAGAGAGTAACACGACCGGGCTTGCTTCTGATTCCATCTCGCCTTTCCAACTCCCTCAGTAGTTTGGAATTTGATCATTTGATGGAAGGTCGAGACTACTGCTTCTATAGCATTGAGCAGCAGTCTGCCGATGATTCCGTTGTATGCAGAGTTGATCTTCACCACTATGAAGTTGGTCAGGTGAGTGACCTGTTTGGATATATACCAAGGGTCATCGATAGGGTAATGATGCATGTAAATGGGGCAAAATATCTGTTGAACCCCACAAGAGGTCCCAGACATGGCCTTAACTCCGTTGAAGACAGTCTCATCCTCTCCAATGTGGTGAAGAAAAGCACATCGCACGAACTCCCCATGTCGATGACAATCTCTTCATGGTAACCTCGTTGATGATGGCAGCAATGACAACTGCATCATCATGTGGCAATTCTACACCCTCTAGATTTTCATCTGAGAAGGATATAGGAGGTGTAGAGTATCTAAGGTGCTTTTTACCCACGGATATTGTCATCAACCTTCCGGCATAGGAGCTTTGGAGTGAGGTTGATAGTTCCTGGTGCAAAGGACCTCCCATTATCATGTTATGGGAATTGATGCTTGGAGGTGCCAAGGCATCTCCGAAGAGTGTTGATGGGTGAGTCGACTTGGTCGAGGTGTTTTGTTGACTGGGATGTCGACTCATGTTTCCCACAGATGGCACTAAATTGTTAAGGCCAAAAATGACCGAAACAATCAAGATGCTGATGTGGACCCTTTCTTGCTGATTTGGAGCCACGTCAGTCAGTTAAGTGGGACCCTAGGTTGGAAGAACCAGGTTCGTTGGTAGATGGTAGTCGACTTGCGGTGCTCGTTCGACCTTAGCATGGATTGAGCTTTGATCGATTGATGTCTAGGAACTTAGGTACGACCTTCTCGTTGGATCGGAACTCGACGATCTGTAGCACAAGGAAATGTCAGGGGGGGTCGGATCTAGGCCCCGACCCAAATCCCCTCCGATACTTAAGTTACAATGGGACTTAAGAGAGGGATGGAGCTTGGAGCAGCTGAGATCGACCCACGGAGGCTCGTCTCAAGTCTAGCATCGCAAGCTATTTTGTGGAAGAAATATAAGTGGAAATATGTAATCCCAGAGTATCAGATTTCGTACCTTGGGAGTTTTAACCCTTATAGCATTGTCCTTTCGGGTATTTATAGACGTTGGTCCGGCGATTGCGAATAACCATCCCTCATTGAGTTGGGTGGGATCTTCGCCGGGATTGGTGATAATGACCGCCTATTTGTGGGTATCAGCGGGAGCCTAACGGTCAAGTGAGCCGTATACTTTGCCACCATTTCGTGGGCCGTACCCGTGCACCAACAGTATCAGAGCCTTTAAATGAGGAATTCTAATGTAATTTGTTTTTTTTTCTGTTTACTGTGGATCAGAGACGATGGGACTCGAGGTCGCCTGCCTAGGGCTTCTCCCGCGCTGTTGCTGGTGTTGGGGCATCGCTCATCGCTTTCCGCACCGTCGATCAGCCACAAGGCCACCATTCGTCGTCGGCCCTCCTCCCTGTGTGGGTTACCGACGGCCTCCTCCCTTATCTGGATCCACGATTGGTCGCCGGCCAATTCGTCGCTCAGGCTCTTACGCCAGCCACCACGATTTGCTGGCCCCAGAGGGGTTGCCCTCTGCTGTTTGGGGTCGCTCGGTGATGAAACTTCAGCCACCCCCTTCACCCCCTCCAGCCATAGGAGGATGGTGGTGACATACCCCACTATGTTTTTTGGACGAAGTTTGGGCTTAGGGACCGAGCCCTCAATTTGATTTTAATTTAATTTTTCCTTTAAAGTTGCATCGTTCTGGAAGCTTCATTCTGGATTAATAATGCTTATGGTCAAATGCCAGTGCAGTCTCATATTTTAGTTTTAATTAGATTTGTGTTAATTAATTTTATTTATTTAATCGGCATGCATAGTTTATAAACTGCATTATTTGGATGTTAATTGTTTTATGAGCCTGACCCAATATTAATTTACTTGGGCCTGAACTGCACTAATTGTTTGGGCCTGCATATTATAATAATTTAATTAGGCCATTGTATATTAATTTATTTGGGTCATTATATGTTGGATAGGACATGATTCTATTTGCAACTTGGGCTTGCATACTATTATTGAAAAGGAATGACTGTGTGTGAGAGTAAGTGAGTGAGTGAGTGTGTTCAACATCACTAATCTTCTAATTGTCTCTTTATTTCAGTTATTACTAAAGCAATATACATAATGGCTGCTACCAAAAATATAATTGCCGACCTTAACAAGGGTGATCATCTCAATGGAGACAACTTCAATGTCTGCAGTTTCTGTATCAAGTATCTCTTGGAGGAATAAGAAGTCATCGAAGCCATTAATCATAAGTTGGAAGATCCTGGTTAGGAAAACATTGCCCAGTACAGACGTGTGGTTGAGACTTACAATGAATGGAAGAAAAAGGATGCCACTGTGTGTGGTATACTTGTAAGCTCAATGAAGGATGACTTAGCCAAAGACTATCCTACAGCCAGTGACCTATGGAAGGTCTTAAATGTTAAGCTGGGAGTAACTTCTGTGTCGAAGTTGAGACAACTTACTATTAAGTTTGATACTTATAAAATGATCTCCAATCAGACCATCAAGCAACATCTCTGGGAGATGTCAAGAATGATTAAGGAGCTGGCTGTTGCTGGGTGCAACCTCATTGACGAACAACAAGGACATGCTGTAATTCGCTCCTTGCCCAGTTCCTGGGAACATATGAAAGTTAACTTGACACATAAGGAAAGTGTCAAAACTTTCGATGATGTGTCACGTCACATGGAATTGGAAGATGAAAGGCGATCTTCCCTAAAACCACAATCTCATTCATACGTGATTGAGTCTAGTTCCAGGAAAGGTAACTTTAAGAGAAAGAGGTTCTGGAAGAAGAACAAAGGCAAGGGTTCAGCTTTGAAATTCAAAGAGCCGAGGAAATTTGATGAGAAGAAATAGAAAAAGATAAATGTTGATATGCTGAGATACTTCAACTGTCGTTAGAAGGGACACTTCCCTCGGGATTGTCCTGAGCCGAAGAAGGTAACTCCTGATTATTCTTTTATGACTTATCAAAGTACATATGTGTCTAGTTCTTCTATGCTCATTGAACCTAATCCTTGGTGGGTTGTTGATTCAGGAGCGACAGACCACATAGCTAGAAATAGAGACTACTATGTGGAGTCCCGCCGCGTTCCTAGTGGAACAAAATGGGTATATTATGCGAAACTTGGTTTCTGTAATTTCCTTAGCTAAGTTTGGATTTGATTTATTGTTTGATCAAAATGATTTGCAAATAAGTTTATGTAATGAATACTATGGATCTGGTTCTTATTTTAATGGATTGGCATTTCTTAATACTAATAGTTGTTCTTCTGGATATATGTTAACCACATCTTGGTCTGAATCATATGACAATGATGCATTGTTATGGCATGCTAGACTAAGTCACATAGGGAAAGCTAGGATAGAACGCTTGGCTAAAGAAGGTTTTTTGGGATCTCTTACCAAAATAAATATTCATGTATATGAACCATGTCTAGCAGGTAAGATAACTAGGAAACCATTTAGTAAGGCAATACGAGCTAACTCTCTTTTAAAACTTATACACTCTGATATTTGTGGACCCATGAGTGTGAGGGCAAGGCATAGTGCCTCATATTTCATTACATTCATAGATGTCTTCTCTCAATTTGGAAAAGTGGACCTTATATTTCATAAATCTGAGGCGTTGGATTGTTTCAAATCATTTCTCAACGAAGTTGAGAATCAATTTGATAGAAAGGTTAAAAACTTAAGGACAGAAGAGAGAGAGAATATCTACCAGATCAATTTAAGGATTTATGTAATGAAAAAGGGATTCTAAGACAACTTACCACTCCTTATACACCTCAACAAAATGGTGTGGCTGAGAGAAGGAATAGAACGCTCTTAGAAATGGTTCGATGTATGACGTCACAAGAAAATTTAACAATTAAATATTGGGGTGATGCATTGTTGATAGCATCACATGTTTTGAACTTAGACTCTCCAAATCGATTCATAAAACCCCATATGAACTCTGGACTGGTAGAAGTCCAAATTTGAGTTTCTTAAAGCCATGGGGATGTGCAGCTTATGTACATGACACTTCTCATAAGCACGGGAAGTTGGGACCCAGAGGAAAGAAGAGTATATTCATTAGATACTCTGAACACTCAAAGGGTTATGTTTTCTTGGGTGAGCAAGAATACGACATTGTCAAAGAATACGAATCAAGGGATGCCACGGTTATAGAGGATATGGTCCCTAAACAAGGCAAAGTCAAAAATGAAGATTATCTCCATGAGTTGGAAGATCTAGACTTCGTGAGTATAAGATCATTTGAGATACAAGAGAATACTTCTCGAGGCCCTGAATTAGTGGGAGCGATGTGTCCGAAAGAGAAGTAATTCAGAATTCTCAGCTTGATGAGTCATTTGGGAGAGGCAAAATGGTTAAGGTTCCCCAACTTAGATTTGAAATCGAAGGGGAGGCCCTAATTGTTGTACCTCAAGATGGCGATGAACCTCAGAGTGTGGAAGAAGCTCTATCTCATCATAATCGAGATTATTAGAAGAAAATTATGGAGGAAGAGACGGATTCCATGAAAGTTAACCTAGTTTGGAAACTTGTTAAATTACCGCCTAATCCAAAAACAATTAGGAATAAGTGGATTCTCAAAATAAAAAGAAAGGCAGATGGATCAATTGAGAGATATAAAGCTCGTCTTGTGGCAAAAGGATATACCCAAAAGGAAGGTATAGATTACGAAGAAAATTTTTCACCAGTCGTTAAGTTTCCCTCTATTTGCCTTATACTAGCTTTAGTTTCTCACATGGATTTAGAACTTCACCAAATGGATGTTAAGCCAGCATTCCTAAATGGTGAACTAGATAAGGAAATCTACATGGATCAACCAGTAGGTTTCATTGTTAAAGGCCAAGAAAATAAAGTCTGTACAGAAATCTATATATGGCCTTAAACAAGCATCTAAGCAATGGAACCAGAGGTTTCATAGATTTGTCACCTTATTTGGTTTCGAGATGATTGAAGAAGATCATTGTGTTTATGTGAAGCAAGATAAGAACAAATTTATCATCTTGAGATTATATGAAGATGACATTTTGTTAGCTAATAACGATATGGAGTTTTTGATAACCATAAAAGAATGGTTATCATCAAACTTTGAAATGAAAGACATGGATAAAGCGGATTATATACTAGATGTAAAAATCCAGAGAAATCGTTCTAAAATATTTCTTGCGTTGTCGCAAGAAACATATATCAATAAAGTTTTAGAACGATTCAATATGTCAAAATGTAATCCAGTTGAAACTCCAATTGTGAAAGGCGAAAATTTAAGTGTAGATGGTTGTCCTAGTATGGCAGACGAAAAGAACAAAATAACAAGAGTGCCATATGCAAGTGCAGTGGGTAGCTTGCTGTACGCCATATTGTGTATAAGGCCAGACATATGTCATGCAGTAGGATTGGTTAGTCGATATCAATCAAATCCTGGACCTGAGATTTGTAAGGCTGTGAAGAGGATCATGAGATATTTAAAGGGCATAGCCAACTGCAATTTGTGCTACAAAGGTTCGTACACAAAACGGGAAGATGGCACTGATGCAGACTTTGGGGGAGAGGTAGATGAGAGGAAATATACATCAGGATATGTTTTCTTGCTTGGAGATGGGGCCATATTATGGTGCGGCAAGAAACAAACATGTGTAGCTCTATCAACCATGGAAGCAGAATTTGGTGCTGCTTCACTAGGAGTCCCGGAAGCTATTTGGTTATGACGGTTCCTACAAAATTTCGGTATAAAACAAGAACCAGTAATTATCTACTACTGTAATCAATCTTCTATAGCTTACACCAAGGACCCAAAGTATCATAGTCGTACCAAACATATCGACATACGATATCATTTTGTGAGAGACATTGTGGCTGAGAAGATAGTTTCTATCAAGTATATATCTATGCACAAAATGGTTACCGATCCTCTTATTAAGCCAATTACCAGAGATGCTTTTAAGATACATGTCAAAGTTCTGGGATTGCGTAGAAATTGAATATATACTTGTAATTGTACTCTGTAAAACATTAAATTTGTTCAATTGAAAATGTTTACTTCATTCATAATGTTTGAAATGAGTTTTGCCCAAGAGGTGTTATTTGTTAACACATTTTCAGAGTACATAAGAAAGTATGTCAATAGGCATGGAAGATTGGCATTCTCATATAGGCAATCGCCTCTGATGTTCTAGGTGAACGGACATGGATGATACTTGATCATCTTTGAAAATCGGCTTAAATAAGTTTCAAGATGAGGTCATATATATATACACACACACACATACAAACAAATAATGACCTAGATGAACTAATTCCCCAAAGTTCATCTAAGCCTATTCATGAGCCAGACACGAATTCTTGGAGCAATTGATTGCAGTAGAATTCAATGTTAAATATATGAGTATATTTAACTGGAGTTTGAACGGTGTTAGATTTAAAATACTCAACAGACATAAGTAATGCACAGTTGCAAGTGATTCATGCCGCATGTGCCAGAGTCGACCATAATGGGAAGTGAGAAAGTGAATCCATGCCTTTCCACTATGTGAGTCCCTAAAGGATTCGTTTCCTCACTAATAACCTTTGATGAATTGACTGGTATTCAAAGTCTCCATCTTGGTGATAGATACTTTAGCATATTTCTTCTGACCACGAGTGATTTGGTCTAAAAGGATATGTCTAGGAAAGCAACTAAGTTGAGATTTAGAATATTAAGTGCAAATGAAAGACTAAGTTTGTTAATATAAAGTTCGATGACCTCACATGTCGGCCAATCTGTGTGATTAAGAGACATCAATGTGAAAAATATTTAAATATGTCCTCGAGAGTAAATTATGACTAAGAGGAATCAGGAATACTTAAATTGATATAACAAATTAGACCTGTGGTATTATAAGCGGCGGAGAAACTTTAAAGGATCGAATTTATAAAAGACAGTTATGTATCTCTAACCAGTGCACAATAAGGTTGCCTATATTCGCTTATGGGTCGCACGACCAAATTACCAAGTATGAAGTCTTCTCTACGTGTTGTTTTTGTGACAACAATCCCATCATGTGTGAGTGAGATATGTTGGAATTGGGTGCGCCCATGACGGGTTTAACCTATGAGGTAAATCGCAATTATAACATTAATTAAGGGGTTATATGTAAATTGAATTAGCCTTGGTGGATAATTGCAATTTACAGAAGTTGAGGGTTCCCAGTGCAAATAGTGTTTATAAATACACTATCATTGAAAACCATACGTTATGTCTTCAACGTTAATTAACTTCCTCTCCTTAATTCCTATATAATCCCCCTAATTGCTGTGAGAAAATCAATCTATTTGATTAACGTTCTCCTCTCTCCCAACACAAACAAAAGAAGATCAAAGTGGTATCTTGGTGGTGAGAACTCGTTCGGTTTCCTTCGATGATTCCAAACACGATCCAGCGCGCTTCTCTATTCCACTGAAATCACTAGGTGATGTATTCATTCCTTGTCGATGAATTTCAACAAGCTATAACGAAAGCATCATCATCAAAAGAAATGCAATGAATGAGGAGACATCCAAGATTAAACACATCCAGCCTGAATGGAGTGAATACTGAAAATGAAATCTCTCTGATGTCTTTACCTGTAATTAGGAAAAATTCCATGAAAGCACTCCAATTTTGTTTGGATCAGATACCAAAATTGTAGGAAGCCTTTTTCGTTTCTTTGGTTCTTTTGAGGTTGAGTGGGATCTAATATATAGGAATTATTACAAATTACTGTTTTAAGATTAATGAAAGGAATTATTACAAATTTTTTCCTTTATACTTATGTTTCATATTATGTTTAGCCTCCTATCTTAAAGATTTCATTAATATGATGATATTCATAGAAAATGCCCAAAAGTTTCTCATATATAATGAAATGGTTAAGATCACATCTCACAAAAATATAGGTGGTGCTCGGATCTATATAAATGATTGGTGTTATATATATAAATGAAACTCATTCCAATTTTTGTTAGACAAGTTCCTTACTTAAACAAATCTATTATACAATTGAGGGAAGTTTTTTTGAATGAGTTTGTTGACTAAGGCAATATGGAGGGTAGAAAGACGGCTGAAATTGAATCTTAAGTAATCAATAGGTAGGATGCGGGTTTTTGAAATTTTTGGAGGAACTAAATCTGGAAGAAACTAAATTTTGGGGGAACTAAAATTTTTGGGAGGACTAAATAAAAATTATTGCGCTTTAATAATTTTTGTTTGTTTAAAATTAGAGGATCCAAGCTTTTGAGGGTGGATTATTTTAAATGGAAGTGAAATTAAATTTTGGAGAACTAAAATTTTTAGATGGAACTAAATAACAATTATTGCATTTTAATTGTTATTGTTTGTTTAAAATTATGTGATCTAAGCTTTTAATGGGAGGAACATTTTAAAGGAATGGTGAACTAAATTTTGGGGGAACTACAATTTTTGGGTGGAAACTAAATTACAATTATTACGCTTTAAATATTGATGTTCGTTTGAGTTAAGAGATCAAAGATTTTGAGGGGAAGAATATTTTAAATGAACCATGCCTTTAGGGCACGTGTTAAATCTAGATGGAATTATATTTTAGGGAAACTAAAATTTTATGGGGGAACTAAATTATATGTCAGAAATAAATTTTGGGGTGAACTAAATAACAATTATTGCGCTTATTTTAAATGAACTATGCCTTAAGGACACAGGTTATAACTAGCATATACATAAAAGATAAACGCTTTATGTTGGGAATTTCGTTACAAGCTTGATGGAGGCAGCATTTCTTATAATAAGTTGGTTGTTTGAATCCTTAAACTGGAAGCTATTTTTTTAATTTCCAATGCTTAAAAGAAATAAATAATTTAAAGCAATTAATTAAATAGCATGTTCTCTTGCTTGGTTGCTGCTCTGTGCATGCATAAGCTTGATCGTGGGTTCAAGACCCGGCACCAACATAGTTCGTTTATTTCAACCTTATTTTTACAAATGAAAAAAGGTTTAGTTGTTGTAAACGGATGTTGACGAGAGTGTGTATTAGGATTACATCTTATCCAGGATAAGATCATATCTATTGTAACCATACCAGGTATGCTCTTCCCCCTACTATAAATAAAGGACTAGGGTCTTCCCCCCAGATTTGATGCTTCACAGCATGTTATCAGCACGAGTCTCTAAAATTTTTCCACAACACCCGATCGTTACGAAAGCGAAGGAAAGGCGGTATATCCACATGCGCGACTTTGTCTACTACAAAAGGGCGTCGTTTTCCACGCGTCGGCTTCGTCAACCGTCGCTAGATCTGGATGATGGATCTAGAGGTACTATCCTTAAAAAATTCTATTTTTAATCATGATCATGATTTTATTATACATTGATCTCACAAGATCGGAGTGGAAATTAGGTTGAAAGTCTATAAACGATGATTTTAATTGTCAATTCATGTTTTTCATATCATACAAACCCTATCTTTAGGGTTCGTTCATACATATGATATTAGAAATCAAAACTGAATATATATATATATATACACATATATACTATATATTATCCCCGCCCATGGCATCACTGACCACATCCTCCCTCCGTCCGCCTGGTAGGCGGATCTCCCCACACTCGCTTCACCTAGAAGGTGGTGTCGACGACATCCTCCCTGACCCGGCCTCAAGTCGGGCTGCCTCCCGACCCGCCTCACGACGGGCTGCTTCTCCTCCACCGCCTCCCGACGGATGGTCTCCTCATACCCCCACCTCATGGCAGGATGCCTCCCCGACCCGCCTCACGGCAGGATACCACCCAGCCCCGCCTCACGGCGGGCGGACCCCTCCCCCCACTGCACCAACTCATGAGGGGTTTGGTGGAGACTAACCCTAGCTGTCGATGCCCATATACCAATTTGGGCCTCTGTGCCCATAATACTAAACAAAGAACAGCAGCAGAAAGATGCTACAGGCCTGAAGCCCACAGCACAAGCAGCAGGCTCAGGCCCACGAAAAAAGAAGGGGGAATTGGTTACATGCCTCAGGCCTGCAGGCCGAATTTTAAATTTTGAAAAAAAACAGAGAGAGAAAAACATATTAGGATGGGGAAAGTAAATAAATAAATAGGTTTTGGGGACCTAAAAAAATTCCAGAAAATTTGATAAAAATATGGGACTTAAATGGGACATTATGTGGATATTTGGGGACTTGTGGAGATTATTTGGGGTATATAAAAAGGAAAACCATTTCCTTTTCACAAAGAACAAGTAATTTTGGGCACTTTTCAAATTATTTTGAACTAGCCCATAATGCACAACGAATTGCATATTATGATACCTCTTTAGGCTCATACTTGTATGCATTGCATCACATTTAATGGCTCATTTTCTTGGATAAATTTATGATAAGTTGTGCGACATTAACTTAATAATTATAAAGATCAAACCATCGCTCTACCATTTGTCACCTAACCTAACGGTGTATGTCATCGCCTCGTGGTCTGAATAATTATTAAGTATGTTAAATTATTATGTTTATCCTATTCTGAATTTGTGATGCATGTGATGAGTTATGAAAATGTTGAATGAGCACAAATTTTTGCATGGATGGCTAATTGTGCTTTTGGATCGGCTGTTCAGTCCCACATTTTAATTTTCCTGCATTTTTCTTTTCTTTTTGAGAGAAATTGTAGTGAGGAAATTATGTAATGTCCAAGACCGATGACTACTTTCCATGGAGGCGGAAGCCACTCTTGAAGCTGAAGAATTAAAAATGGGACGCATGAGGTTTCTAAAGTTGTAATTTTTCGCATTCATTTGTGTAATATGGACTATAATATGGACTTTGGACATATTTATTTTATGTGGGACTGGCCGATCCACGAAAATAGCTTATTCATTTAAAAATTGCCTCTGCATGAAAATGTTTTATGTATTATTAATTCGTGCAAATTTGTGCTCTGGTAGATAATATGGCAAAAATCACCAGAGTGGATTTCGAAGTGTTGGATGCATCAAGCAGGAATTACTTGAGCTGTCAACTCGATGCTAAATTTCATCTGCGGGCTAAGTCCCTCATTTCTGCTGTTACAAAAGATGGAAAGGTGACTGACATTGAAAAGGCGCAAGCCATTATTTATATTCGTCGCCATGTGGACAAGACCCTAAAGGCTGAATACCTTACGGTCAAAGATCCACTTGAGCTGTGGACTGCCCTTAAGGAAAGATATAAACATCAGAAAGATGTTATACTTCCAAGGGCAAGATATGAGTGGGAGAACCTGAGATTGCCAGACTTTAAGTCCATAGCTGAGTACAACTCAGCTCTTTTTAGTAACCTCACACCTGAAGTTGAGTTGTGAAAAAGTCTCAGAAGATCACATGCTGGAAAAGACGTTCACATCTTTCCACATAAAGGATGCGATACTGATGCAGTAATACCGTGAACAAAAGTTCACCAAGTATTCTGAGTTGCTGTCATGTTTACCCATGGCTGAACAAAACAGAGAGCTTCCCTCGCCACTCACAACATGCGCCCCCTGGCACTACCCCTATTAGAAGCTCACAATGCATCTTCTTCTAAAAAGTAGAAAGATAATAAAAAGAAAAGGAAGACCATAGAAAGGGGGACAGAACAAAAGGGCCAGAGGCCAAGTCCAACAGCAAAGAAATGAAGGGAGGTGGAAGTTCACCTGGTGCAGAAACGACAACAAGTGATGCATCCCCACCCAAGAGGAAATAGGAAGACCAGTGCCATAGTTGTGGCATGAAAGGACACTGGTCTAAAGTTTGCAGAACTTAGCATCATCTCCAGGATTTATATAAAGAGAACAAGAAAAAGAAAGTTGAAACAAACCTGGTGACCACAAATGCTCCAGTTAAGTTCACAGCTGACGACTTCGAAAGAGATGACCTGCTCGATTAGCCACATTTTATCTTTATATTTGTTTCAAAACAATAAATATTATGAGAGCTGTATTAATATTCTGAATTTATTTTGAATAAAATTTGATTATGTTCCTGAAAAGTAAATGTGCATATTCATCTTTTTATTTATGGATCGCTCTCATGAATGCTTAGTAGACAGTGCTTCGACATATACGATCCTTCAATATAAGTGCTATTTTCAATACATTATACCTTATAAAAGCACTGTAAATACAATTTCAGGGCCATCGAATATTATTGAAGGTTCTAGGAACGCAACTTTGTTGCTCCCAAATGGAACATAAATTAAAATAAAGGTTGTATTATTCTCTCCGAATTCAAATAGAAACTTATTAAGTTTCACGGACATCCGTTTAAATGGATTCCATATTGAAACATCAAATGTAAATGAAAAATAATTATTGTATGTAATGTCTCAAGAAAAAGGAGTAAAATCCATACTTGAACATTTTGAGAGCCTTTCATCAGGCATCTACCTTACAAAGATTCGGAGAGAGGAAGCTAATTTCACGGAGAACGAAGTGACCGACATCAGCCAAGTTTTTACTTTGTCATGATAGACTTGGCCACCCTGGATTAGTGATAATGCACCGCGCCTTATCTCAATCCTATGGGCATGACCTGAAGAACCAGAAGATTCTTCAGAAGGGAGAATTCCCTTGCATCTCATGCTTCAAGGGGAAATTAATAACAATGCCATCACCACTAAAAGTGGATATTGAATCTACAAGCTTCCTCAAAAGAATACAAGGAGATATATGTGGACCTATCTACCCCCCAAGTGAGCCATTTCGATACTTTATGGTACTGATCGATGCATCCTCAACATACTCGTATGTGTCTCTACTATCGCCCCGTAACTTAGCTTTTCCAAAGCTACTGGCACAAATAATAAAGATGCGGGTGCATTTTTGAGACAACCAAATAAAGAACATAAGTCTGGATAATACTGGGAAATTTACCTCCCGATCATTTCAAGGGTACTGCCTTGCAACGGGAATAGAAATTGAACATCCAGTACCACATGTTCATACCCAAGACGAGTTGGCAGAGTAACTGATAAAAAGACTCCAATGGATTGCACGTCCATTGTTAATGAAATCCCAGTTGCCGGTGGATGCATGGGGACATGCAATTTTGCATGCTGCATCACTGATAAAAATAAGACCATCTGGAGGTCAGAGTCTATCTCCAATGCAACTTGCATTTGGAATACCACCGAACATCTCTCATTTGAGAATCTTTGGTTGTGCAGTATACATCACCATTGCACCAACACAGAGGAATAAAATGGGTCCTTAACGTCACCTAGATATCTATGTAGGGTTTGACTCACCCTCAATTATATGATACCTAGAACCCCAAACGGGGGACGCATTTAAGGCACGTCTTGAAGACTGTGAATTCGATGAGACGAGTTTCCCTAAATGGGCCCAGATACTGATAAATTTGGAGCGAAGCAAATTATATCGTGGGACACAAAAACTTTGACCCACTATGATCCGGTAACAAAACAATGTGAAGATGAGATCCTGAAGATCCTCCACATACAGAACACTGTTCACCAGTTACCGAACTCATTTAATGAAAACCAAAAAAGATTGTCAGATCACACATCCCTGCTGCAAATACTCCAGCTAGGATTGACATCTCCGAGAATGTATGCAATCCACCTGCAGCAGAAGTGGCTGCTCCTCAACACAAAAGAGGCAGACCACCAGGCTCCAAGGACAAAATCCAAGAAAAATAAACATACCTAGAGACCTTGGGATAATACACTCACATAGAAATGAGCTCATGTCCATACCCTCACCCCTCCCGGAATCCACTGCAGAGGAACTGCTGGGAGAAACTAAAATATCATTAAATTATGTACGTGCATGGGAGGTGTTGGACATAAAGAGTATAGTCGTCGACGATGACTTTGCGTTTCATATTGACATTCACGTCGCTGAAAGCGACGATGATCATGATCCACATTCTGTTGCTGAATGCAAATGAAGAAATGATTGGCCAAAGTGGAATGAGACAATAGAAGCAAAGCTGGAATTGCTTAAGAAACACAAATTCTTTGGGAAAATTGTCCAGTCACCAGTTGGTGTCAAATCTGTGACATACAAATGGGTATTCGTTAGAAAAAGAAATGAAAATAATGAGATCACACGCTGCAAAGCAAGGCTTGTAGAATAGAAATTTCCCAAAGACTGGGTATAGACTATGAAGAAACATACTCCCCGGTAATGGATGCGATCACTTTTCGATTTCTAATAAGCATAACAGTAAAGGAAGGATTAGATATGCAGTAAATGGATGTTGTGACTGCATGTCTATATGGTAATCTCGATAAAGAGATATATATGAAACTTCCTGATGGATTTTCAATGCCTGCTGAACTAAAAGATAGACATAGAGACGTCTACTCTGTTGAGCTCCAAAGATCATTATATGGTTTTAAACAATCAGGAAGAATGTGGTACAACCGACTTAGTGAATTCCTTGTACAACAAGGATTCAATAATAATGAAGTCTACCCTTGCATCTTTATAAGAGCAAATGGAAAGGATTCGTCATAATAGCAGTCTACGTAGACGATCTGAACCTCATTGGATCTCTTGAAGAGATCACTGATATATCCGTAAGCCTAAAAAAGAATTCGAAATGAAATACCTAGGCAAAACGAAATTCTTCCTTGGCTTACAGATTGAACATTTAAAAGACAGAATCCTATTACATCAAACCACATATACAAAAAAACTGTTGCAAAGATTTCATATGGACAAATGTCATCCACTAAGTACACCTATTGTGGTATGATCTCTGGATGCACATAAAGACCCCTTCCGGCCGCTGGAAGATGGGGAGGATATATTTGGTCCAGAAGTCCCTTATCTGAGTGCTATTGGAGCACTTCTATATCTGGCCAACTGCACGCGTCCCGATATAGAGTTCGCAGTAAATTTACTAGCCAGATATAGTGCAGCGCCTACATAGCGTCACTGGACCGGGGTTAAACACCTTCTGCGCTACCTCCAAGGGTCAAATGACTATTTTACAAAAATGGATTATCCTCCACGCTTGTTGGTTATGCTGATGCAGGTTACAGGTCTGATCACCACAATGAAAAGTCACAGACATGGTACGTGTTTACCTATAGTGAGACAGCCATTTCCTGGAGATCCTTCAAGCAAACCATGACGACAACCTCATCCAATTACTCAGATATCATCGCCAACCATGAAGAAAGTAGAGAATGTGTTTGGCTACGCTCATTTGTGCATCACGTCCTGGTGACGACCGGATTGAAGACTGGAGACCTTGAATCTACTACTATGTTCGAGGACAACGCTGCTTACATCGCTCAGTTACGAAGTGGTTACAATAAAGGCGACAGAACAAAGCATATTTCCTTAAAATTCTTCTGGATGCATGAGCTACAAAGAGATGGCGAGATCGACGTCAGATAAATACAATCATGTGATAACCTGTCAGACTTGTTTACTAAATCTCTTCCTACAGCTACTTTTAGGAAGTTTGTACAGAAGATTGGTATGAGGTTCCTAAGATATCTGAAAGCCTGACTGCTTGAACAGATCAGTGGGAGTTAGAGAGAGTTTGTACTCTTTTTCCTTAGCTATGGTTTTTTCCCATAATGTTTTCCATAGCTAAAGGTTTTAATGAGGCAACCCACCTCAACTCTAGATCCTGAAGTATCCACCCCATGTGAGACTCGTAAAACACTCAGAATCCCGAAGTATTCATGAGCAGAGTCCACACCTATGGCTGGATAAGGGGGAGTGTTGTAAACAGATGTTGACGAGAGTTTGTATTAGGATTACATCTTATCCATAGGAAAAAAACATATCTATTGTAACCATATCCATGTACACTCTTCCCCCTACTATAAATAAAGGACCGGGTCTCCCCCAGATTTGAGGCTTCACAACATTAGTTATTTAATTTCAAACCATAAAGCTTAGAAGAAGTAAATAAATTGAACCTATCAAACTATCACTACACCTTATAGCTCAGTTGGTAGGAGCTTTGTGCATATACAAACTAATTCACTGGTTTAAGGCTTGTTGGCTGGTATTTATTTCAAAATTTTATTTTTTTCAATTGAAAAACTGTGTTGAACCAGGTTGGGTTTGGTAACCCGACAACCTTTCAGATCGTATACGTGTATTAATTTCCCGACCCTTTTGGTAAATCTGGATTGACTTCGGGTAGGGTCGGGTAGACCTATCCCAACACAAACTTGACCCGACCTGCGTGTCGCCCGTAAGTCCGGACACAGTTTGGATAGGGTCGGGTCAGACATGTCCCAAACCGTACCTGACCCGACTTATTGGCCACCGGCCCACCCCTGGTTTCATTCTCATCACCAAAAGTCGCTTACCATGACTGCATGTAATTATGCGTCTCTCGAGTCACTGCACTAGTGAGTGCATGCAGATGACCCTTTCAGGTGCTTCACTCGGCAATCAGACTGGTCAGAATTAGGAAATCCCCCCAGTCTTAAAGCCTGCCTAAAAACCATATAGCTTCAGTGAAATGCACATTGCGATCAATGATGGGCATGTCGCTTCTTTGTCTGCCAATTACTAATTTAAACAAAAAATGTAAACTGTTGTGAAGGGTTGAGGGATAAGAAATCTCTAGCCTCATATATATATTATTCAATATGTGTGGATACCCAATAGGCCCATTGGGCCCTATTCATAACACTTCCCATTATCTAACCATCGTTATATAATCAACATATGAATACTGCAGGATCCATAGTGCTAATGAGTATCATAAGGGGTGGACACTTCCAGAGCCTAAGTTAGGGATAACTACCTCGTTAAAACCATTTGCTATGGAAAACCCAATGGAAAAAATAATACCCAAGGAAAAAGAGTACAGTTCTCCATAACTTCTCCTGATTTGTGGAAGTATTTAGGGGTGGATACTTCTGGATCCAGAGCTAATGAGGTTGTCTCGTTAAAACCTTTAGCTATGGAAAACCCAGTGGAAAAAAACCAATAGCCTAGGAAAAAGAGTACAACACTCATTTGTCTCCCCCTAGTCTGTACAAGCTATAGTCTTGCAAATCTCCTTGGCAACATACATCAATCTCTTACAATATTCCGAGAATAAGTACAAAATACTAGACATCGCTCATCTTTACAAATATCACTCATCTATACAAGTATCATTCATATATGGCAGCTACTGAATCTGAGGGAGCTCTTCTGAAGAGGAGAGGTCTGTAGACTCGGTAGGTAGCTCCACGTCTCTAACCCAGTTGTCACTGTGTCTGCGAGGTACTACAGGATCTGGCTGTGTGGTCGCGCCCGGATATACACTCGGAAACAATGTAGTTTTACCGGAAGCGCACGGTTAAGTGGTGATCAGGTATCGAATCACGGGGAGGAATTGTTGGTATTATATTTTTTTACTCAGTAGAGATGGAATAATGATTGAGGAATGTTTGGTGTCACAAGCGTATAAAATATCGTTCGTAAATTCAATTAATAAAAGTGCCTAAGGCTAGGGAATCCCCACTATAGATCTCAAGCATTAATGTGAAATTATATCCTTTCATATCACTACTCTGGGTTTAGGGTGAAATTGTCGCAACTATGTTGTGAACCAATGCACGCTCTCGCACTATGCAAGTCTATAGTAATCTAAATTAGAGACTCGCTCTCTCGCAAGCCTAGTTCAAACCACTAGTATTAAGATCGACAATATAATTCAACTCCAACTCAAGTTCGCTCTCGCGCAACGTGAGTTTGAATCTAGATGATGATGGTTCGTATTCGTTTTACCATCGTACAAACGAATATAATCATAGAAATATAATAAAGATACTAGCGTTGGTCGCTCTCATGCACCAACTCTAGGGAATCTCGATTATAGATCTAAATCAAATATCTAGGGTTTCCTATAGATCGATATCCTCCCTCGAGCTCTCAAGATCCAAAGATATCCCTAGCTATCCGTAGTAAATCAATCATAATCTAATCCTTTAACAAGTTTATCAACATAAGTTTTCAATAAATTTCACATATCAAGCTTTAAATCCATAGGGTTCATCCCTTTGCCCTAGAGCAAAGAGCCTACTCACAATTCATCATAATTGATACAATAGAATTGGGATATGCAATAAAATTCATCACAAAAGATAGATCTAAATAGAAATTTATCATAAAGATTAGGAATAGCTAGAGTTTAGACAAACCAATGATGTTCAAGGATTCAAATAACAAGAGAATTAAGATCCTTACACTCTAGTACTTTAGCAAAAACAAGATGAAACAAAACTTTTCCAAAGAACTCTAGCCTTCATGTCTCTCCTTTTTTGATGGCTCCCAAACTAGCTATTTATACTTTCTCAAAAAGTCCAGAAAAAGCTGACAAAAATACCCATAGGAGGAGGCAAACCCTAATTTCTGAACCTGGGCCGTCGACACACTCGGCCGAGAGAGTTAAGTCACTCGGTCGAGTGGCAATTCTGCAGAGAAATCGTCGAAATCAGCCTTCTGTCATCTTCGGTCCACTCGGTCGAGTGGTCAGCTCACTCGGTCGAGTGAGCTTCTCACTCGGTCGAGTGGGGTCTTCTACATAGTCCTCCAAAAACAGTAACCTGCCAGTTATTTTTCCTCTCTCCACTCGATCGAGTTGACTTCTCACTCGGTCAAGTGGAAATTCCACTCGGCCGAGTACATTGATGTGCTTATTTGGCTGGATTGGAGCTGTATCAGCCTCACTCGGTCAAGTGAGCTGTGTCACTCGGCTGAGTAGCCTGATATTTCAGCGTTTTCTCCTTCTTCTCGCTTCTTTCCTCTTTCTCGCGTCTCTCTTCTGCTTATTCTCATCTTCAAGCACCGTGAGCTCTTCGATATCGTCGTCGTTGATGCTCCGGCACGTGTGTATGTGCTTATAGATCCAAATTGCTTCCGATTGCTCCATATTTCCTGAAAATTCAACGAAACATAGAAATAATGAAATTCAATGTGAAATCTTCGTTTAAGCGTTAAATTTGCGATATAAGCAATCATTATGGCATGGAAAAATGCATAAGTAAAGTGTAAAATATGAGCATATCACTGTGCATACTCATGATTTACTTCTTGTATGATGAGCCTCTTGAAATGGTAGAACTGATGTTGCTTTAGAAGCACGCTTTGCAGGTCTCAAGGAGTTGGTCGTTCCTTTGTGGTAGTTATCGCGAGGATCTGTAACATGTATCTGCAGATATATTTAACAAGGAGGATTATCCTTGACACTTAGAGGTAGCGCAAAAGCTACATATCTTCGGTCTATTGGTGCACTGCAGGCGTTATACTGTATTTGGCTAACATATTTACTGTCAACGCTCTCTAGAGATGCGTGTAGTTGGCCAATAAGGGAGTGAACCAAAAACACCCAAGTAAGGCACTTCAGGACCTAGGATATCATTCCCCTCTTCCAGTAAATGAAAGGGGTATTTATGTGCATCCATACAACCAATAGGTGTATTTAGTGTGTAAGGGACCCTGCGGGGCTACACACACACTAGAGAGGGGTGAATAGTGTAATAGCAAGCAAAGTGCTTAATTAAAAGTTACTAAAATTAAAGCACAAAAAGCATCGGAAATTAAACAGAGTGTCCAACAACAACAATCGCAAACACAAGGAATTTTCCCTGGTTCCCCAAAACTTAGGTACGTCCAGCCACACCAATATTCACTATATTCCCACAAAGAGAAGTGAATACAAATCCTACAAAGGGATTCACTCCCACAAAGAGAGAGACCTCACCAAGAGGATTTTGCCCTACACAAGGACCCAACCAACCCTACACGAGGGTCAAGACTCCCACCAAGAGAATCACTAACTCCCACTCAGAGAATTAGGGTTAGCCCTACACTAGGACACTAAACTCCCACTAAGAGAGTTACTCTCACAAAGAGAGTTATTCTCACAAAGAGAATATCATAATCCCACAAAGAGATAAAGACTAATTCCAACAAAGAGAATTAGTGTTACAAAGGTGAAACGAAATAACACTTACCTATGCCTTGATATGATCTTACCAATGTGATAAAGAAGGCATGTAAGTGAAACTCAAGTGCTTGAGATGAGGCTTTGATTGCACTTGATGATCTTTCTCTCTTCTAGGAATGAATCCTAACACTACTCACTTGAGTGTATGAGATGAAGAGAAGAAAGATGTTCTCCAAGAAAGGAATGAGAATTAAATCCCTTGGAGAATTTCCCTATGAGCTAGCTTCAATGTATGAAGAGAAATATGCTCATGAGAGGGAAATGGGAGAGATTAGGAGTGGCTATTGATTCTCTAAGATATTCAATATCAACCAAGTGTTCTAAATGAACTAAGCCAACTCCTATAAATAGGAAGCCCAAAGGAACCCATAAAACCAGCCAAAAACCCAAAGGGAAGAAATCTGCAACGGCTAGATTTTGGCAGTTTATGGTACAGATAGTCGACTGATGAACAAAGGATAGTCGACTGTTCAACGGCAAGAAAAATCCCAACGGCTATAATCTGAGCTAGGACAGTCGACTGTAGAAGACTACACAGGCGACTGTAACACAGACAGTCGACTGTATAACCTTCATCAGGCGACTGTAGCTGGGATGGACAAGAAACAGAGAGATGCAGCTTACTCCCAGTATGCATACATGCGACTGATGACCAAAGTACAGTCGACTGTAAAATAGACAGGCGACTGTATATGCTTCATCAGTCGACTGCTGCAGAGGATGGAAGTAAACCAGAGAGAGATGCATATTTCACAGGCGACTGTAAATATACAGTCGACTGTAAAAACAGCAACAGACGACTGTCTTACAAATTGGGATGAAGCCCAGAAAATGTAGAAGCGCACAGTCGACTGTCGACCAATTCACAGTCGACTGTAATAATACGGGCGACTGTAAATTGAACATCAGTCGACTGATGCGAAAAGCCCAAGAAGAGTCAATAGAAATGTTGACTTGAGTTGTGCATCACAGTCGACTGTAGAAGGCTCGACAGGTGACTGGAATCACCCAGTCGACTGTAAAACCTTCAGCAGGCGACTGCAGGAGAGCCAGAGACTCCAAATGAGTCTTTGGGCAAGATGAACTTATAGGGATGGATTCTATGATAATCCTAAGGCTCACTAAGATGGTGAAATGCATATGCATGAGAGTATGACCATCTATCAAGGCATTACAATAATCCTAGACTCAAAAAAAGAAATGCAAGTAAATGAAATTACATGGATTACAAATTGCATCTCCTAGAGTCTAAGTCTTTAAGCTCACTATACCTTGATGCTCCCCATCATCTCCAAGCTTTGTCACTCCTTGATGAGCTTCCCTTCATCAAGCTCCAAGCTTTGGCAAAGCTCCTCTAGATGTCCATCCATCATCATGCTCCAAGCTTTGGCTTAATTAGATGATCTTCATGACTTCATCCAAGCTTGAGCACACCATCACTCTTGGAGGTCTTTAAGATATCCCTTGTAATTTCCTCCAAGCCTTATGCTTTGTCTCATCAACATATACTCATTAAGATAAACTGAGACTAAAACATAAGATTGATTAGCACACTAACATAATGTATTGATCATCATCAAAACAACGTTAGTCTTAAACTCAAGAACTAACATAGTGGATTGCAATTGTCCATATTTATTCATCAACTTCAGGTGTATGAAGTTTAATGCCACATGTTTTTCATCTTCGGCATGATAATTTCATCGTCTAGATGATAATTCATCTTCTGGATGATGTTTTGATCTTCTGGATGATTATTCATCATCTGGATGACCATTCATCTTTTGGATGATGGTTTCATCTTTTGGATAATGGTTTCATCTTCTGGATGATTATTCATATTCAGGATGATAATTTCATCTTCTAGAAGATGGTTTTATCTTCTGGATGATAATTCTATAAGCCATGGTTTTGCCTAGGTCTTACATATCATATTTGATAGTTAGGCTTAAACAGATATTTCGGTTTTCTCTTCAAGAGATCCGATGAGATTTGATTCATTTGCAAATATAATCTCAAATCATTTTCTTTGCTCTTTTTAAAAATGCAGAAGCAACCTTAGTGAGAGTCCTTGTTAAATTTAAGAAACTCTCTTGGTTGTAATGTATTTATTTCATTAAATAGCTCAAAGTCTATTTAGGCAAGTGAGGAAATTAGGAATAAATCCATAAGGTTATGCTATCACAACATCCATAGCAGCAAAACCAATTTTTCCTTTGCAAATCGCATGAATTTTGCAAACATAGCCAGGGAGCCTGATGCTTCAGTTTTATGATTTAGTATGTGATTCATGCTCATCTTACTTGATTACTTCCTTGTTTCAGCGAAATAAACCTCTAAGCTATATCATATTACTTATAGCATATGATTTCATTTATTTATATTTTTGTTTATACAACACTCGGTTAGCCCATAGGATTGATATCTTTTTGATATCAGGACTTCATGTCCAAACACTTCACATTTAATAAGTGAGTCCAGCTCAACTTATTTTTGCCTCGTTCCACAATATTTGTCTAAATTCTACATTTGCTATAGGAAACGTAGTGTGGAAACCTTATTTTTATAATTATCATTTGAATGGCAAAATGAAATGTGAGTAATTGTCGACAAATGTGTTATTTTATCCAAACACCTCACCCTGCACGTACATTTAATATCTCAATTTCTTCCAGAATTGTTTCCTTCTCAACACTTCTTGTGAAGGTTCTGGAACATGTAGAGGATATGGACAGAGCCAGAATTGTGTCCTTATCAACAGTTGTCGAGTATGTTCTGTTTGAGCTCACTTTCCTGTGTTGGTATTGCTTTAGGGTCTACAGGAGTTATTTCTCGCGTTGTAGCCTCGTGATATGTCCTATCATCTATTGAGGACATTTACCTCTGCTACTGGTGGATTGCATCCAATATATTTGGTATGTCAATCCTAGCTAGATTTTTAGCAGCAGGGATGTGTGAATTTGACAATATTTATATTGTCAGTAACAATGTCTGATAACTGTTTAACAGTTTCATAAGTGTGGATCTTCAGGATCTCAATTCATGATAATCAGATCAAAGGTATTAACGTTTGAAATGATCAATTGAGCTTCAGGCTCATGGATGATTACAATATTTTTGTTGAACCTAATACTGCGAAATTAAAGATTTCTGAATGTGAAGGATCTTCAGGATCTCATATTCGTTATCAAATCTTTAAATGAGGGCCGATCAATGCACATCTTATGAGAAGTGATTTTAAATGCTTTCCCTATTTGGAGTGCATTTTGATGGTTTTCTTGTGGTGATATGGGAATGTGTACACATCATGGCACAATCGGTAAGATGTGCTCGAAACGCTTCCCCGTTAGGGGTTCTCGGAAACTGTTTATATAAGGTGTCAGGATCATATAAATAGGTTCTAATGAGGTTGCATTGTAATTACATGTCCCCATGTAGTCACTTACAACTGGATTTTTAATAGATAAGTAATCCGTTTAAATCGTTTTAATGATTTATTTATATATCCCATTTTTGAGTGTGAACACAAAATTCAGGGTGTTGGACATTATTCTAGTTGTAAATATTATTTGATTTGCCAGTGTTATCCAATTTTCCCGCCATTTATTAATGTGTCTTATATGCTATTAAAAGCTGGACTGCGGTTGGATAATAGGTTTGATAATGACCATTTTTAGAGGATACATGCATGAGTACTCTAAAGTACATCATTAGCCCTATGTAGGGAGTTGATAAGTCCACTTTTATCCCTCAAATACTGTCAAGAGACCTAAAGGTCTTATTATTTTAATGATGTTAGTAAATATATCATCTTACATTGTCACGCACCGCTCCCCAATTATGGAAGGCGAGACGTGAAGAGTTCCGCTCAGAGTTGGAGCTGTGAAGCTGCAGTCTGATAAGCGTCTGTGTATGATACTAATAGCAGATTCTTGCAATGCGACGAAACAACAACAATAATAAATGAAAAGCAGACATAAGATTATCCACTAAACAACATTCAAATATTATTCAAACATGCAGAGATAGTCATAAAGAAGTACATAGTCTGAACGAAGGCCTAAGCATGGCAGAAACATAAAACAGAGAGTAATAAGGTGCTATGCACCGAAAGCCTAACAGCAATTACTAAAAGCAACATCAACTAAAAGAAGTCTCCAGCTGGGACTAGGACTGGTCACCAGTGTCCTCTAACTCAGCCTCTACAGGAACCTCAAACTCAACGTCTGCGTACTGATCGTCCTCAGCAACTATCTCTGACTCTAAACCTGACATGTGACACCCAAAGAGAAGAGGGAACATGTCAGCAAAAGTCTCCCAAAGGGGAAGACTTTTGTGCAAGGAACATATAAAAGTAATGCAACTAGCAGTTTTAACATGATGATATGGCATGGCATTTAAAGAATGCAACAATTAAAATGACATGATGGTAACAAGCATGCACATTGTAGCAGAAACTACGAAACACAATTTCACGAATTCACGAACACTAACTTATCACTTCGTGCACAGAGTTTCCGTCTTTTGGCTGAAATGGTTGTACGAGCTTACTTCTACGCTTAAGCGACCGTTTAACCCTACCCATCCACGTGTATATGTACTGGCACACATCTTCTGGATCACGAGCCAGGAAGTGTTTTTGGCATAGGGTTGTACCCGATAAGCAGGTGCCAAGCCTTTATAGTTAATAATTTATTGTAGCGTGTGATACACAATCTTGATAAAGCAAATTGATGTATGAAATGACATGGCAAGATGCATGAGCATGACAATAAGCTGTTAAAAGTGTGTACAGTTAATTTGAAAGTAAAGGTGACATGCGGCATGAAATGATAGTATAACAAGGGTGTCGGATCTAGCTTCGTTGTCAAGCTAGATCAAATAAGGCGTCTAGGCGACTATCATTTCATCGCTTAGTCTCCTTTATGCTATTACACAAATTGGCCTAAAACATGGCCTAAACAAACACTGGTAAGTATCACTTGCTTGAAAACAATCACGCTGCGATCTCCGTTCAACAAGTCCAAGTTCTACCTATGTGCTCAGTCCAGAATCAACCCACAGTCCCAATTTTTAGATCTTGATTGGTGAATTATTCAAAGCAGTAAAGTTACGGTTTTTAGTCTTGATTAGCATGTGATGTGGGGGTTCCTACGGAGCGGGGTTTACCTAAACACGACGCGAAAGCTACACTGACGTCGGGTAGCGATGTCAGGGGTTGGACTTCGGTAGCGAGCGAGGGTACGGCGGGACAGCGACGACGAGCGACGATCAACCAGGTAGCGACACGATCGGTGAACAGCAACGTGAAGGGGAAAGATAGACGTAAGGTGTTCTACGGTGTCTGGAAGAAGCCGACAGTGGCACAGGGAGGCACGAGAAGCGACGGCCATGGGTTTAAGGGGCTGAAAAGGTAGTTTTAGTGGGGTTTCAGGCTGTTTCCGGCTGTTTGGAAGAGGTGGTGGTTGTTGTGCGACAGTGGGGTGGTTGGCCAGAGTAGGGGAACGGCAGAGGGGGTGGCCGATGGCAAGGGGGTCGTCGGCGGCGGCAGGATCAGTCCGGTTGTGAGCTAGGGTGAGGGCTGTCGTTTGACAGTTTTTGTAGGGGAAGGGTGGTTGTTTGTGGCTCCTAGCAGGAGGAAGAAGGAGGTTGTCGAGGCGGAGGAGGTTGGCCGGAGTAGGGTTGGAGCAATGGCGAGGTCGAGAGGCTATGGGGCAAAAGAAAACGGCGACTGCTTGGGTTTTCGCGTGGAAGAAGAAGCCCAGGTTGCGTTGGGTTTTAAAACCTTATATTTGCTATATGGGTTTAAAATAGAATGAACTTAAGGGAATAGAAGGAGAGAGGAAGGAAGAGGGGGGTTTAATTAGTGTGGTGACTAGCTTAGATTGAATTTTGGGTGATACGTATGAGATTATTGTTGCTATTTGGGTTTAAAAGTGGGGTGCACTTGGGTTGATTGGAGAGAGAAGGTGTGAGAGGGAGGGGGTAGAGTTAGGGTGTCATTAGCTAGTGAAGATTTCTCATGATACGTATTAACCCTATAGTTTTAATTAGGTTATTTGAATTTCAAATTAATTAGGGCTAAGTGGGTTATAAAGTGATTAGTGGAAAAAGTGGGTGTAGCGGTGTCCGATAATTATAAGAAAAATACCGGGACGACCGTGTCGACGAGAGGGTCGAGACTAAGGAGATCGGTCACGGGCTAGGGTAACGGAAATCGGAAACGACGAAGGTAAAAGTTACGACACCCCTTCAAACAAAGTTGTTTTGTGGGAGAACGACCCGTGAAATGAAGTTCACAAATAATTCCACAAATAAGTACTCTTTCAGAGGGTCACAACGAAATATCACATCGTACGTTTGGGATACAAGAAGAGGTCAAAATAAATACGCGTACAACAAAAGTACACTCACGAAAAACGTACGATCGAAAAGCGACCGTGACATTCTACCCACGTTATGAATGATTCCGCCCTCAGAATCAACATCAACTACTGCTCCAGAAATAAGTGCAGAAAGCACTCTCTCATCTATTCCTTGCGCTCCCAGGTAGACTCCCCAGGTGAAGCATGACGCCACTGCACTCTAACCAGGTCGACGGTCTTATTCCTCAACTGCTTCTACCGTCGATCCAGAATCCCAACTGGATGCTGATCATAGGTCAGGTCTGGGTGAACCGTTATCTCCGAGAAATCCACAGCATGAGATGGATCACTGACATATTGACGTAACTGATATACGTGAAACACGTCGTAAACTCCATCCAGTGATGGCAACAATGCCAAGCGGTAAGACACTTCTCCAACTCGCTCCAGGACGTCAAAAGTTCCAATATACCTCGGACTCAGCTTGCCTCTCTTTCCAAATCGAATAACTCCTCGATTCGGAGAGACCTTGAGAAAAACATGGTCTCTGGGCTGAAACTCCAACGGTCACCGTTTAGCATCTGCCCAATGCTTGAAACGGTCTTGAGCGATCCTCAGCTTCTCTCTGATATTCCTCACAACATCCACTGCCTTAACAATCATCTATGGCCCTAACAGCTCCATGTCTCCAATGTTATCCCAGCTCAGTGGAGATCGACATTTCTTCACATAAAGCGCGACAAATGGCGCCATGCCAATGCTTGCCTGGTAGCTGTTATTATAGGCGAACTACACATGATAAAGATGATCCTCCCAAGATCCCTTGAAGTCCAACATGCATGCTCTTATCATGTCCTCTAAAATCTGAATCGTCCTCTTGGACTAGCCATCTGTCTACGGGTGGTACGCGGTACTAAAACTTAGACTCGTGTCCAGACTCTTCTGCAGACTCTGCCAAAAATGAGATGTGAATCCCGTGTCTCTATCTGACATGATACTCGAGGGGACTCCGTGAAGTCGCACGATCTCCTGTACGATTCATGTTACATCACTATCTATACTAGGTAAAGGAAATAAAAACGGAGAGTAAAAGAATTTACCTCCACGTATCTCCTCGCTAGCGTTTCTATGGACTGTCCCACTCGGAAATGGATAAAGTATGCAGATTTGGTCAATCGGTCTACGATTACCCAAACCGCGTCATTCTGCTTCGGACTCCGAGGTAGTCCAGTCACGAAATCCATAGTGATGTGTTGCCACTTCCACTCTGGAATCGAAAGTGGTTGTAGCAACCTTGCCATACGCTGATGCTCCGCCTTAACTTGTTGGCATACCAAACACTTGGCAACACTCCGTGCCACACTCCGCTTCATACAATGCCACCAATAGTTCAGGCGAAGGTCCTTGTACATCTTGGTGCCTCCAGGATGCACAGAATACGGCGAACTATATGCCTCAATAAGCAATTCCTCTCTAACATCTCCAGCTGGCACACAAACTCTGGCTCCATACTTCAGCGAGCCATCCTCATGAATCAGAAAGTCAGTCCGCAGACTGGATTCTACCTGCTCACAGATCCTCTTCAGCTTCGGATCTCCAGCCTGACCTGCCTTGATCCGATCCACGATCGTCGACTATATCTGCATACACATCAACGACAAAACCTCTCCAGGAAGCACAATCTCAATACCTGACTCATAGAACTCCTGCTGCGACCTCCACTGTGAAGTCAACATCATAACCACTAGAAGTCTGCTCAACGCATCAGGAACCACATTCACCTTTCCAGGGTGATACTGCAAGTCGATCTCATAATCTGCCATGAGCTCCAACCATCGACGATGTCGCATGTTGAGCTCCTTCTACGTAAAGATATATTTCAAGCTTTTGTGATCAGTGAAAATCTTCACCTTCTCACTCAGCAAGAAATGCCTCCAAATCTTGAGCGCAAATACGACTGCAGCCAACTCTAAATTGTGCGTCGGGTAGTTCTTCTCATGAGCCTTAAGCTGTCGAGAAACGTATGCGACCACGTGTCCATGCTAATGTAAAACACAACCGAGACCTTTACCAGATGCATCGCAAAATATCTTGAAGCCTCCACTCCGACCAGGCATAGCTATAACAGGTGCTGACGTCAATCTCTCCTTAAGAATAGAAAAGGCCTCCTCACAACCATCGGACCAAACGAAAGGTATTTCCTTCCTCGTCAGTCTAGTCATCGGCTCTGCAATACGAGAGAAATCCTTGATGAAGCGTTGATAATATCCTGCTAGCCCAAGAAAACTCCTGATCTCAGACGCTGTCCGTGGAATCGGCCACTCTATGATAGCCTTGATCTTCTCCGGATCCACGGATATGCCATCTCCTGACAACACATGTCCAAGGAAGGCAACTCTATCCAGTCAAAACTCGCACTTGGAATACTTCGCATACAGACGATGCTTCCTCAAAATCTCCAGAACTGTCCTCAAGTGCTCAGCATACTCCTCTTCTGACTTCGAATAGATCAAGATGTCGTCAATAAAGATAACGATGAACTTATCTAAGAAGTCATAGAAAATCAGATTCATCAGGTTCATGAAAACTGTGGGTGTGGTGGTCACACCAAAAGGCATAACCACGAACTCGTAGTGTCCATACTTTGTTCTGAACGCTGTCTTCTGCCCTTCATCCTTCTTCACCCTCAGCTGGTGATATCCGCTCCTAAGATCCAGTTTAGAGAATACCCTCGATCCTCCAAGCTGATCGAAAATGTCGTCTATACGTGGCAATGAATACTGGTTCTTGTTGGTGACGACATTCAACTCTCTTTAGTCCACGCACATCCGATGTAAACCATCCTTCTTCTTCACCAGCAGAACATGTGCTCCCTACGGAAGCACACTTGGATGGATATAACCCTTCTACAAAAGCTCGTCCAACTGTCTACGCAGCTCCTCTAACTCTATCGGAGCCATACAATATGGTGCTTTCAAAATGGGTTGTGCTCCCGGAATAAGATCAATCGAGAACTCAAGAGCTTGATCGGTCGGTAGTCCTGACATCTCCTCGGGAAAGACGTCATCGAAATCTCTCACCACAGCTGGTCTACTCACCTCCATCTACATAGCTACAAGCTCCACCACTGGCTTGGCCCGAAATCTGACAGGCCCAAGCGAACTGCTACCACTGCTAAACTCGAAGGTCGGATGACCAGGAATCTCAAACACCACCTTCTTCCGTCGACAGTCGATCGTAGCAAGGAAACAACTAAGCCAATCCATCCCAAGAATGGCATCATAATTGGTAATGTCGTGGATGATAAAATCGACATAAAGCTCGTGTCCACAGACAACCAAGGGACAAGATCGACAACCAAGAGATACCGAAATCACACCATTCCCCGTAGCAATATCCCAACTCTTGGAAAGAGGGGAAGTCGACAGAGAATGCTTGTCCACAAAACTCCGAGATAAGATGCACATGGATGCACCGGAGTCAAAGAGAACCCAAGCAGGACAAGCACAAACAAGAATAACTCCTAACAAACAAACTAGCAATCAAAACCTATTCTAACAACCAAGATCTAATCTAACATGCAAGATCAACTAATGAAAAGTAAAGACTAGTCTGAGGGTTACCTGCAATAACTCCATCCTCAGCCTCTGCCTCTACTAGAGTCATCATGAAAGCTTGCCTCCTAGGCTGAACGGCCTGCTGGAAAGCCTGCTTCTGGGGCATAAGAGGCACTCCATGTCCAACAGCTACTTGTGCTCTCCACGGCTGATTAGCACTCGGGAAATCCTTCAAATTATGCGAAGCGTTGCCACAAATCAAGCACTGGCCCAGAATCCTCCTGCACTGCTCCTTTATATGACATGCCTTGCCACAATGATTACACACCCTCTGATTAGGCCCACCTGGCCTCTTAAACTGCACAGATTGATTCGGCTTCATCACAGGCCTAACCACAGCTCTGGCCTTCTGCTAAAATCTACAGCTTCCTCTGATTGGCAATCTGCTCCTGCCTCTTCGCAGCTATCAGTAACTTTCGATACGAGTCCAGGTCCGAAGAAGACATCAAACTCCTCTGCAGATCCAAGGAAAGACCCTGCAGAAATCGCTAAGCTCGATCTTCGGTGGTCCAAACCAAATTCGGTGCAAAGCGACACAACCTGGTGAACTCCTGGTGGTACGGATCCACCGTCAGACTCCATTGCTTCAAATTGATGAACTGCTGCATCAACTTCATCCTGGTAGCTCGAGGGAAGAACTCATCATCAAATCTATCTTTGCAAGTGGCTCAAGGGATAGGCCTCACCAGCATCTGTTCCTCAGATTCCCACCAACTACGGGCATTGTCGTTCAGCTGCTTCTTCACCAATTCGACCCATCCAGCCGGGTCCACCTTCGACAGAAGCATGTTGTCCTCAGTGTTCTTCATCCATTCATCCGCATCCAAGGGTCCTTCTGACCCAGTGAAGTACGTCAGGCCCAGCTCCCGAAACTGCTTCGCTCCCAGCTCGAAGCGAGGGGCATTCTGAAGCATGCCCTGATGCACGTGCATCATCTGCTGCATCATCCTCAGCATCTTCGGAATGGTACGATCTCCATTAGCACCATCAGCTCCAGCACCATCTCCGGATCCACCACCAGCTCGGGTAATGAGTCTTCCAGCAATCTAAGACGAGAAAACGCTCAGATCAGACTCAATTTATGACTTGAATGTTCCGAATATTTTAATGGATGTTTTTATCATTATTGTTGTTTCGATATTTTGCAGGTGCAAATAGACCTGCATGGGCCACCACTAAAACCTGTCACGCCCTGCTTCCCAAGTATGGAAGGCAAGACGTGAAGAGGTCCGCTCAGACTTAGAGCTGTGAAGCTACAGTTTGATAAGCGTCTGTGTATAATACCAATAGCAGATTCTTACAATGCGACGAAACAACAACAATAATAAATGAAAAGCAGACATAAGATTATCCACTAAACAACATCCAAATATTATTCCAAACATGCAGAGATAGTCATAAAGAAGTACATAGTCTGAACGAAGGCCTAAGCATGGCTGAAACATAAAATAGAGAGTAATAAAGTGCTACACACTGAAAGCCTAATAGCAACTACTAAAAGCAACATCAACTAAAAGAAGTCTCCAGCTGGGACTAGGACTGGTCACAGGTGTCCTCCAACTCAGCCTCTGCAGGAACCTCAAACTCAACGTCTGCGTACTGATCGTCCTCAGCAACTATCTCTAACTCTAACCCTAACATGTGACACCTAAAGAGAAGAGGGCACATGTCAGCAAAAGTCTCCCAAAGGTAAATGGAAGACTTTTGTGCAAGGAACATATAAAAGTAATGCAACTAGCAGTTTTAACATGATGATATGGCATGACATTTAAAGAATGCAATAATTAAAATGACATGATGGTAACAAGCATGCACATCGTAGCAGAAACTACGAAACACTATTTCATGAATTCACGAACACTAACTTATCACTTCGTGCACAGAGTTTCCTTCTTTTGGCTGAAGTGGCTGTACGAGCTCACTTCTACGCTCAAGCAAGCGTTTAACCCTACCCCTCCACGTGTATATGTATTGGCGTCCATCTTCTGGATCACGAGCCAGGAAGTGTTTTTGGCATAGGGTTGCACCCGACAAGCAGGTGCCTAGCCTTTATAGTTAACAATTTATTGTAGAGTGTGCTACACAATCATGATAGAGTAAATTGATGCATGAAATGAAATGGCAAGATGCATGAGCATGACAATAAGTAGTTAAAAGTGTGTACAGTTAATTTGAAAGTAAACGTGACATGTGTCATGAAATGGTAGTATAGCAAGGGTGTCGGATCTAGCTTCGTTGTCAAGCTAGATCAAATAAGGCATCTAGGCGACTATCATTTCATCACCTAATCTCTTTTACGCTATTACACAAATTGGCCTAAAACATGGCCTAAACAAACACTGGCAAGTATCACTTGCCTGAAAACAATCATGATGCGATCTCCGTTCAACAAGTCCAAGTTCTACCTATGTGCTCAGTCCAGAATCAACCTACAGTCCCAATTTTTAGATCTTGATTAGTGAGTTATTCAAAGCAGTAATGTTACGGTTTTTAGTCTTGATTAGCATGCGATGTGGGGGATCCTACGGAGCGGGGTTTACCCCAACACGACGTGAAAGCTACACTGACGTCGGGTAGCGACGTCAGGGGTTGGACTCCGATAGCGAGCGAGGGTACGGCGGGACAGCAGCGACGAGCGACGATCAACCGGGTAGCGGCACGATCATCGAACAGCGACGCGAAGGGGAAAGACAGCCGTACGGCGTTCTACGGCATCGGGAATACGTCGACAGCGGCACGGGAAGGCACGAGAAGCGGCGGCCGTGGGTTTAAGGGGCTGAAATGGCAGTTTTTTATGGAGTTTCGAGATGTTTTCGGCTGTTTGGAAGAGGTGGTGATGGTTGTGCGATAGGGGGATGTAATGACCCTAATTTCTATATACACGTATTTATTTTTGACGTAGATACGTCCGTATATTGTTGGGGAGTATGCCCATATTTTTCTTTTAATTATTTGATGTAGGAATTTATTTTAAAAGATTTTAAACTCACTACTTGAATTTAGTAAATGAGAGTATTTGGAGAAATACATGTATTTGGAGTGTATGAAGTATTTCTACATGTATTTTGATTTTCTTAAAATACAAAAATCATGATTTTTATTACCATGACAACACACTTGCTATGTGTCATGTTTTTAATTAGTATGAGACACATGGCTTATTAGGTGTAAGAAGGAGAGGGTTTTAAGGAATCCTAAAATCTAGGCAATGAAAAAACAAAACCAAAAAAGGAAAGAAAATCCCATTTTTTCCTCCTTCATTCTCTCCCTCACCTCCCCACAATTCTGGCCGAATATGTTCTCTCCCCCATTTCATCTCTTTTGCTTCATTAATCCTTCATTAAACACCTTCCAAATAATCCCCTCTTCAATCTCTTAAAGCCTACAAATTTCTCTTCTCATTCCAACATCAAAACTAGCCCAAAATAGCCCAAAAATCAACCAAATTGGAGACAAAAATCGGAGCTTGAAGAAGGAGCTAGGAGTTCTTTTCATCAAGGAGAAGAAGGGCCCAAGATTGAATTTGGAGGACTTTTACTAGGTAAGAACTTCTAACATCCTAGTTAGAATTTAGTTTAGAAATGTGTTAGTAGAAATTTTCAACCTCATTGGAGAAACTAGTTTAGAACTTGGAAATTTATTTTAGCATGACATGCTAAGTCTTGATAGGAATAATTGTTTGCAAGTTTGGTAGGAATCATGTTTTAGTAACCTTTATTTTTATACCAAGTTGTTTCCTTCAAAATTTGGTACAATGTTGAGCTTTAGAAATAAAGGTTCATATGTTTTGGTTGTATTGTGTTTAATACTCAAAATTAGTAAAATTGTGCCCTATTGAAATATTGAGATAATGATTTATATGTTAACTTATTAAAAAAAATGTTAATTTGTGATTTGTTATGTTAAGAGTTAGTTTCCATGCTAGTTCTACTAAATGATAGGTTGCAAGCAACATAGTTTTGATTATATGTTTACAATGAAATGATAATTTTTTTTGAGATTAGAAGTAAATTAACATTTTGTAAATCTGCAAATCATTGTTATGATAGTGTAATTATGTTGTTTTATGGCACCCAACTAGGTTAGAAACTAGTTTAGTTAAAGATTGAAGTTGCTGGAATTTTTGTTGCTGCAGAACAGTAACTTGTAAAAATCGTAGACAATAGTAGAAAAATCAGAAAAATAAAATTAAGGACACTACGAAAAACTAGAGAAAATTTCCTCCAACTTTGAAGAAGAGACCGAGAGCCAATTCGGACTGTAATTAGGGTAACAGAGCCAATCTTTCCAGTGTGACAGTTTTGGACAGATTCTTATTTAGAGATTTTTAATGTTGTATTTTACTTTGAGTTGAAATTGATTAATGTTGATAATACATCATTGTATGTTCCTGAAATATGTTCCTATGTTGATGTTTCATATGTCATGATTTATGTGGAATAATTATGATGATGAAAATTATGTAAGTACAAAATGAAAACGGTAGTTGAAACCGTTAAAGAATCGTTGCTAAAAACAATGATGATCATGTTTAAAACTGAGAGTGAGGTTGAGAATTGACATCGGTGTTCTCGGTCCATTCTTGAAATGGGTGAGACTCCCGATGTGGGTTTGGGGGAAACACGGATAAATGGTAGGTGATAAGGAGCGGACGTAGTATGATTCTCACTCGCTTCGTCACTCCCGGAAGGGGGAGTTGACTAGAGTTAGAGAGGCCGCCGGTGCGCTCGTGATGCACCTGGACGGTAATTGATGGTTTTCTCCGTTTGTCCGACAGAAAAACCGAGATGATTCTCACTCCGGTACCTTGTTCAGTCGGGTACGGAGTAACGAGAGGCCCCTCCAGTGCTCGTGTCGCTGGAGTGGTACCACTTTTCACCCACCCTGGGTGAAGTCCGCTCTCTTAGCAGCCTATGGTTTATCCGGATTCCAAATACAAACCAACAATTTAATTTACTTAATTTAATTATTTGTTACTTCAGTTCTGTTCACTGTTGTTTACTTTCAGCACTTATACTCTGTTTTTAATTTCTACGTAAAATGTGATGATGTGAAACTTTAGTTGGTTGGTTAGTTAGTTAGTTAGGGAGACCAGTTCTAAACTGGGTTCTACTAAGGTGTTAGGAGTTCCTACTGGGTCATGCGTTGACGTGTCCCATCCCGTGGTTTACAGGTGCGAGTCCCGAGCAGTCAGCGGGTGTCCAGGAGCCAGAGATCAGTGCTAGTGCTACTGAGGTAGAGCCTTCGGGCGACTTCGTACAGTTAGATTTCCCAGGGGTAGATTAGTGGGTGCGTTGTACCGGGTGTGGACTTTTGTACTTTTGGGCTGGGGGTTTCTCTTTTGTTGTACCCGCTTTTGTACCCCCGTTGTACAGCTGATGTATGTATGTATGTATATGGACTTATGTGATGTAATGTAACTTCTGTGTTGTTGTATTTACTTTTTTGTACTGCGTTTTACTTTCTGTTGGAGCAGTTTTCTTTCTCTGTGTACTATTCCAGTGTTATTGCAGTGGCCTGCTCATTTATTTCATAATCAACCACAAAAAAATGCCTAGTAGTATTTAGATAAGAGGGCTCGAAGCCTGAGTCTGAATACTACGGCGACCTCGTCAGCTACGCCCCCTTACTTGGGTGAGCGGGGCGTGACAGGTTTTTGTGGTGGCCCATGCAGGTCAGCTCACACAGTGATACACGTAAGAATAGTAAAAGAAAGCTCCAACATTATAATTCGCAATTTTGGTACTGAATGTTGTTTCCCTGTTCATTCTTGCAGAATGGATCCGGGGAATGGATCGTCCGAGAACAGGGCCCCTGCTTCTGATGCTGCTTCTTCTGAGGCTTCCCTGATGGGGAAGATTTTGATAGGGATTCTGGAGCATATGCAGCAGATGGAGGATAGGGTGGCTAGTGGTGCGCCACCGAAGCCAGTGGGTATCAGGCAGTTTAGAGCTTTGCACCCGAGATCCTTTTCGGGCAAGGAGAGTCCTCTGGAGGTGGACGAGTGGATCAGAAATTCTGAGGATGATCTGGAGGCTATTGGGTATCCGAGGGATAAGTGGGTGGACGCCGCAAAGAGACAGCTGACACATCATGCACGAGATTGGTGGGACGCTCAGGAGCTGCATTTGACCAAGCCGATCTCATGGGAGAAGTTCAGAGAGTTGTTTGAGGCTCAGTACCTGCCTGAGACAAAGAAGGATGAGCTACGGTTGAGGTTTGAGTATCTGACTCAGGGACGACGGAGCATAGATGCTTATGATGCTGAGTTTTCATTATTGAGCAAGTTTGCTCCAGAGTTGGTGCAGTCAGAGGCCACCAGAGCTAGACGATTTAGGATGGGGCTGGACCCTGAGTTCAGAGCAGCGATGTCGACTCAGGTGTTGCTTACTTACAGTGCCGTACTGGAGGCGGCCAGGATGCATGAGACGCACCTGAAGAGTGTGGGTAGAGGTCCAGCAGCATCTAAGAGGCGCCCTGCGGGTCAGCAGAGGAGTTTCCCGAGGCCCACTCAGACCACTCAGTTCAGGAGGCCTGGAGCTCCACCAGTACCACAGCGGCGTCAGTCTTGTGCATTTTGTGGGAAGACTAGGCATGAGCAGCGGGATTGCAGGTTTAGGCATGGGCGATGCTTTACCTGTGGTCAGTCTGGGCACATCAGTAGGCAGTGTCCTCAGCAGGGACAGACTTCAGGATCTGGAGCACCAGTGGCAGTCCGGCCTGTGCAGCAGCAGCAGAGGACCCTTCCACCGGCTCCACAGAGACTTCCACTGCCAGCTCCACCAGAGCCTGGTGCAGTGACTCAGAGAGGACCACCTAGGCCTCCGCAGCAGCAGCAGCAGCAGACCCCTAGGAGAGCGGCGCCGAGGCGTCAGGCTTTCACCATGACGGCTGTTGAGGCAGAGGACACTGGTCGTGTTATCACTGGTGCCTATTTCTTTTCAGAGTTGAATGCTTTGTTATTATAGTATGTTATGTTTGTGGTTGTGATTAGGATGCTTAGATTCTTATGTTAGTTTATGTTTATTCTCTTAGGTGTTATTAGAGTTGCTTCCTTCCCTGCCTTGTCACTATTCGATTCGGGAGCATCCCATTGCTTCCTATCTCAGCAATTTGTGACTAGGAATTCATTAGTAGTAGACTCCTTTGCTTCTAGTTGGAACATCCATACAGGGAATGGAGTGATCCGCAGTTCTTTGGGATACCGACAGTGTCCTGTTGAGATTTGTGGACGTAGGCTGTATGCAGATTTCTTAGTGATGGAGATGCCTCATTTTGAAGCAGTGTTTGGGATAGACTGGTTAGGGATGTTTTATGCCACTATAGACTGTAGGCTCAGGAAGATAGTGTTTCGGATTCCGGATCATCCAGAGTTTGAATTTCTTAGTGGTAGTAGTTCCCTTGGACCATTGAAGTTTAAGGCCAGCCCAGTAGAAGTGATGATGGAGATGGATGCTGAACCTGTATTACCGAGGGTAGTCCGAGATTTTCCTGATGTCTTTCCAGACGATATTTATGGACTTCCTCCGGATAGATCATTGGAGTTCACTATCGATCTGATTCCAGGCACTCAACTGATTGCGAAGGCTCCATACCGTATGGCTCCTCCAGAATTAGCTGAGCTTCGTAGTCAGTTGAAGGATTTGTCAGAGCGTGGTTTGATTCAACCGAGTGTTTCGCCATGGGGTGCGCCAGTGCTTTTGGTGAACAAGAAGGATGGATCTCGAAGGATGTGCATTGACTACCGAGAGTTGAATAAATTCACTGTGAAGAACAAGTATCCTCTTCCTAGGATTGATGACATCTTTGATCAGTTGGGTGGATCGCGATTGTATTCAAAGCTGGATTTGAGAAGCGGGTATCATCAGGTGAAGGTCAGAGGATCAGATGTTCCAAAGACTGCATTTAGAACCCGATATGGTGATTATGAATTCTTAGTGATGCCTTTCGGTGTTACTAATGCACCAGCCACATTCATGAGGTTGATGAACCAAGTCTTCTATGAGTATCTGGATAAGTTTGTGGTCGTCTTCATAGATGATATCTTGGTGTACTCGAGATCAGAGGAAGATCATGCTGAGCATCTGAGGATAGTCCTGGAGACTCTGAGGGAGCACCAGTTATATGCTAAGTATAGCAAGTGTCAGTTTTGGCTGACCAAGGTTGCATTTCTGGGACACGTTGTATCTGGAGATGGGATAGCTGTAGATCCAGAGAAGGTTGCTGCAGTAGAGAAGTGGCCAGTTCCTAAGTCAGTAACAGAGATCAGAAGTTTCTTGGGATTGGCTGGATACTACAGGAAGTTCATCAAGGATTTTTCTAAGATCGCTGCACCGATGACTCATTTAACCAAGAAGAATGTTGCTTACAATTGGTCAGAGGAATGTCAGCGAGCATTTGATGAACTGAAGCATAGATTGATCACTGCGCCTGTGCTGATGATTCCAGACCGTTCGGGTGGATATGAGATTTACTGTGATGCGTCAGGCAGAGGATTGGGATGTGTTCTTCATCAGCATGGTAGGGTAGTAGCCTATGCTTCTAGATTGTTGAAGACTCATGAGAGGAACTATCCTACGCATGACTTAGAGTTAGCAGCAGTGGTGTTTGCATTGAAGTTGTGGAGGCATTTTCTTCTGGGTGAACGTGTAAAAATATACACAGATCACAAGAGTTTGAAGTATGTGTTCACTCAGAAAGAGCTGAATATGAGACAGCGCAGATGGCTCGAGTTGATGGCTGATTATGATGTCGAGCTCCAATATCACCCTGGGAAAGTCAACGTAGTACCTGATGCTCTTAGTCGCATGCCGACAGTGATGATGTTGACAGCTCAGAGGGAACTTCGAGGTGATATTCGACAGTTGGAGATTGAAGTTGTCTTACCTGGTTCCTCAGTGATGATGATGAACTTGCAGGTTCAATCTGATTTGGTTGAAAGGATTAAGGCAGCTCAGTCTGGAGATGCGAAGTTGAAGAAGATTCGCGAGCAGACAGAAGCCGGACTTCGTAATGATTTCCGTGTTCATGAAGATGGATCTCTACGTTTTGGGAGCAGGATCTGTGTGCCATCAGGTGACATTCGGGATGAGCTGTTGAAGGAAGCTCATAGCTCACCTTATTCTATTCATCCTGGAGGCACCAAAATGTATCGTGATCTGCGACAACATTTTTGGTGGCACGGCATGAAGCGTAGTGTGGCTAGAAGTGTAGCTTCATGTATGACATGTCAGCAAGTCAAGGCCGAACATCAGAGAACGGCAGGACTTCTGCAACCTCTTCCAATTCCAGAGTGGAAGTGGCAACATGTGACGATGGATTTTGTAACTGGCTTACCTCGCACTTCTCGAGGACATGATGCTATTTGGGTAATCGTTGACCGATTAACCAAATCAGCTCACTTTATACCTTTTCGAGTCGGCCAGTCGACAGACCATCTTGCTAAGAGATACATGGAGGTGAGATTCATTGTTTTGTTTCTGTTTGTTTATTATTGGTTTAGATTCTGATTAGTCATGTATACAGGAAATCGTGAGGCTTCACGGAGTACCTGTAAGCATAGTCTCCGACCGTGACACAAGGTTTACGTCTCATTTTTGGAGAAGTCTGCAGGCTAGCTTGGGAACTCAACTGAATTTCAGCACTGCATACCATCCACAGACAGACGGTCAGTCAGAGAGGACAATTCAGATTCTAGAAGATATGCTGAGGGCGTGCATGCTGGATTTCAAAGGTTCTTGGGACGAACATCTACATCTGGTAGAGTTCGCATACAATAACAGTTATCAAGCCAGTATAGGCATGGCACCATTTGCAGCCTTGTATGGAAGAAAGTGCCGATCTCCTCTCAGTTGGGATGATGTTGGAGATCGTGAATTGTTGGGCCCTGATATGATTGCTGAAACCATAGATGTTGTGAGAGTCGTTAGAGACAATCTTCGCATAGCTCAGGACCGTTACAAACACTGGGCAGATGCAAAGAGACGACATTTGGAATTTCAGCCAGGAGAATTGGTATTTTTGAAGATCTCGCCGACACGAGGGTTGATTCGTTTTGGAAGACGTGGGAAGCTTAGCCCAAGATATATCGGACCTTTTGAAGTTCTGGCTCGTGTCGGAGAAGTGGCTTACAGAATTGCTTTGCCAGCATCTCTTGAGGGAGTGCATAATGTGTTTCATATATCGCAACTCAGGAGATGTGTTGGAAATCCGAATCATGTCGTCGACTTCTCTGAGATCGAAGTGCGACCAGACTTGACTTATGATCAGCAGCCTGTAGCCATTCTAGACCGGAGGCAGAAGATGCTGAGAAAGAAGTCGATCAATCTAGTGAGGGTTATGTGGCACCGAGAGTCACCAGGAGAGTCTACCTGGGAACTTGAGGATGAGATGAAAGAGAAATACCCTCACTTGTTTGTCTGATGTAATTTTGTTTTTGTATATGATATGATGTATAGAAAGTTTTTCTCCCTTAATTTGAAATTCCGAGGACGGAATTTATTTTAAGGGGGGTAGGATGTAATGACCCTAATTTCTATATACGCGTATTTATTTTTGACGTAGATACGTCCGTATATTGTTGGGGAGTATGCCCATATTTTTCTTTTAATTATTTGATGTAGGAATTTATTTTAAAAGATTTTAAACTCACTACTTGAATTTAGTAAATGAGAGTATTTGGAGAAATACATGTATTTGGAGTGTATGAAGTATTTCTACATGTATTTTGATTTTCTTAAAATACAAAAATCATGATTTTTATTACCATGACAACACGCTTGCTATGTGTCATGTTTTTAATTAGTATGAGACACATGGCTTATTAGGTGTAAGAAGGAGAGGGTTTTAAGGAATCCTAAAATCTAGGCAATGAAAAAACAAAACCAAAAAAGGAAAGAAAATCCCATTTTTTCCTCCTTCATTCTCTCCCTCACCTCCCCACAATTCTGGCCCAATATGTTCTCTCCCCCATTTCATCTCTTTTACTTCATTAATCCTTCATTAAACACCTTCCAAATAATCCCCTCTTCAATCTCTTAAAGCCTACAAATTTCTCTTCTCATTCCAACATCAAAACTAGCCCAAAATAGCCCAAAAATCAACCAAATTGGAGACAAAAATTGGAGCTTGAAGAAGGAGCTAGGAGTTCTTTTCATCAAGGAGAAGAAGGGCCCAAGATTGAATTTGGAGGACTTTTACTAGGTAAGAACTTCTAACATCCTAGTTAGAATTTAGTTTAGAAATGTGTTAGTAGAAATTTTCAACCTCATTGGAGAAACTAGTTTAGAACTTGGAAATTTATTTTAGCATGACATGCTAAGTCTTGATAGGAATAATTGTTTGCAAGTTTGGTAGGAATCATGTTTTAGTAACCTTTATTTTTATACCAAGTTGTTTCCTTCAAAATTTGGTACAATGTTGAGCTTTAGAAATAAAGGTTCATATGTTTTGGTTGTATTGTGTTTAATACTCAAAATTAGTAAAATTGTGCCCTATTGAAATATTGAGATAATGATTTATATGTTAACTTATTAAAAAAATGTTAATTTGTGATTTGTTATGTTAAGAGTTAGTTTCCATGCTAGTTCTACTAAATGATAGGTTGCAAGCAACATAGTTTTGATTATATGTTTACAATGAAATGATAATTTTTTTTGAGATTAGAAGTAAATTAACATTTTTTAAATCTACAAATCATTGTTATGATAGTGTAATTATGTTGTTTTATGGCACCCAACTAGGTTAGAAACTAGTTTAGTTAAAGATTGAAGTTGCTGGAATTTTTGTTGCTGCAGAACAGTAACTTGTAAAAATCGTAGAAAATAGTAGAAAAATCAGAAAAATAAAATTAAGGACACTACGAAAAACTAGAGAAAATTTCCTCCAACTTTGAAGAAGAGACTGAGAGCCAATTCTGACTGTAATTAGGGTAACAGAGCCAATCTTTCCAGTGTGACAGTTTTGGACAGATTCTTATTTAGAGATTTTTAATGTTGTATTTTACTTTGAGTTGAAATTGATTAATGTTGATAATACATCATTGTATGTTCCTGAAATATGTTCCTATGTTGATGTTTCATATGTCATGATTTATGTGGAATAATTATGATGATGAAAATTATGTAAGTACGAAATGAAAACGGTAATTGAAACCGTTAAAGAATCGTTGCTAAAAACAATGATGATCATGTTTAAAACTGAGAGTGAGGTTGAGAATTGACATCGGTGTTCTCGGTCCATTCTTGAAATGGGTGAGACTCCCGATGTGGGTTTGGGGGAAACACGGATAAATGGTAGGTGATAAGGAGCGGACGTAGTATGATTCTCACTCGCTTCGTCACTCCCGGAAGGGGGAGTTGACTAGAGTTAGAGAGGCCGCCGGTGCGCTCGTGACGCACCTGGACGGTAATTGATGGTTTTCTCCGTTTGTCCGACAGAAAAACCGAGATGATTCTCACTCCAGTACCTTGTTCAGTCGGGTACGGAGTTACGAGAGGCCCCTCCAGTGCTCGTGTCGCTGGAGTGGTACCACTTTTCACCCACCCTGGGTTAAGTCCGCTCTCTTAGCAGCCTATGGTTTATCCGGATTCCAAATACAGAACAACAATTTAATTTACTTAATTTAATTATTTGTTACTTCAGTTCTGTTCACTGTTGTTTACTTTCAGCACTTATACTCTGTTTTTAATTTCTACGTAAAATGTGATGATGTGAAACTTTAGTTGGTTGGTTAGGTAGTTAGTTAGGGAGACCAGTTCTAAACTGGGTTCTACTAAGGTGTTAGGAGTTCCTACTGGGTCACGCGTTGACGTGTCCCATCCCGTGGTTTACAGGTGCGAGTCCCGAGCAGTCAGCGGGTGTCCAGGAGCCAGAGATCAGTGCTAGTGCTACTGAGGTAGAGCCTTCGGGCGACTTCGTACAATTAGATTTTCTAGGGGTAGATTAGTGGGTGCGTTGTACCGGGTGTGGACTTTTGTACTTTTGGGCTGGGGGTTTCTCTTTTGTTGTACCCGCTTTTGTACCCCCGTTGTACAGCTGATGTATGTATGTATGTATATGGACTTATGTGATGTAATGTAACTTCTGTGTTGTTGTATTTACTTTTTTGTACTGCGTTTTACTTTCTGTTGGAGCACTTTTCTTTCTCTGTGTACTATTCCAGTGTTATTGCAGTGGCCTGCTCATTTATTTCATAATCAACCACAAAAAAATGCCTAGTAGTATTTAGATAAGAGGGCTCGAAGCCTGAGTCTGAATACTACGGCGACCTCGTCAGCTACGCCCCCGTACTTGGGTGAGCGGGGCGTGACAGGGGTGGTTGGCCAGAGTAGGGGGGACGACAGAGGGGGTGGCTGGTGGCAGCGGGGTCACTGGCGGCGACAGGAGCAGTCCGGCCGTGAGCTAGGGTGAGAGCTGCAGTTTGACAGTTTTTGTAGGGGATGGGTGGTTGTTTGCGGCTGCTAGCATGAGGAGGAAGGGGGTTGTCGAGGGGGAGGAGTTTGGCCGGAGTAGGGTTGGAGCAATGGTGAGGTCGAGAGGCTAGTGGGCGAAAGAAAACGGCGGCTGCTTGGGTTTTCGCGTGGAAGAAGAAGCCCAGGTTGCGTTGGGTTTTAAAACTTGATATTTGCTATATGGATTTAAAATAGAGTGAACTTAAGGGAAAAGAAGGAGAGAGGAAGGAAGAGGGGGGTTTAATTAGTGTGGTGAATAGCTTAGATTGAATTTTGGGTGATACGTATGAGATTATTGTTGCTATTTGGGTTTAAAAGTGGGGTGCACTTGGGTTGATTGGAGAGAGAGAAGATGTGCGAGGGAGGGGGTAGAGTTAGGGTGTCATTAATTAGGGAAGATTTCTCATGATACGTATTAACCCTATAGTTTTAATTAGGTTATTTGAATTTCAAATTAATTAGGGCTAAGTGGGTTAGAAAGTGATTAGTGGAAAAAGTGGGTGTAGCGGTGTCCGATAATTATAAGAAAAATACCGAGATGACCGTGTCGATGAGAAGGTCGAGACTAAAGAGATCGGTCACGGGCTAGGGTAACGGAATTCGGAACTATAAAAAGGTCAAACGACGAAGGTTAAAGTTACGCCACCCTTTCAAACAAAGTTGATTTGTGGGAGAACAACCCGTGAAATGACGTTCATAAATAATTCCACAAATAAGTACTCTTTCAGAGGGTCACAATGACATATCACATCGTACGTTTGGGATACAAGAAGAGGTCAAAATAAATACGCGTACGAATAAAAGTACACACACGAAAAACGTACGATCGAAAAGGGACCTTGACATAAATTCTTTTGAGGAAGTCATTAGAGTCAATGTCCACGTGAATGGAGATGATCTCGTAATCATTTTTCCCTTTTGAATGGGACAATGGAAGCTTCACTTTGAAGAATCTTCGGGTTCTTCAGATTTATAAGATTGGTTAATGATGTTTTGCATCATCAATTAAGGGTGGCATATTATATCGTTCCAAAGTTAATAGTTTGACGATTCTGGACACTTCTGGTGTTCCAAATTAAATCCTCTTTTCGAATTTATGAGTGACTTTTGAAAGTCCAATAAAATGCTCAAGTTAATTTTGTTTGGTATTAGGTGAACTGTAATCTAAGTGTGAAGGATCTCATCTTCACATTGACTATTACGCAGATCATAGTGGGACAAATCTTCAGGCTTCTTTGATTTCTTGAGTCATTAGGGATTTTGTTTTGACATATATCCATCGAAACTTGGTAAGTTTCTTTTATTGAATTTTGAGAGTTCATGGCATCCTCATTTTATTTTTAGGAGTATTCAGTTTTGTTATTCCCGATCCTCAATTTCAGACGTCCCAAATAGATCTTTTTGACTATCATTCGGGTTAAATGCTTTTGAAAGCATACGTCTACAATTATGCTCATTAAGACTTATGTTATGACAACAGATTAAATTTGTTTTCAAAGTTTATTATCCTCGGGGAGTAGTTGAATATACATAAGGTCAATTGACTATCGTCTTTTAGACTAGATATGTATATATTTTTATATGGCATAAGTTAATGTGCATTCATATTGCAAAAGCATTATGGGTCTTATCAGAACTTCTTACTTACTCCATGTCGAGGTATATCATATCTTCCCTTTCTCATTTTATGTCAGGACTTCCCCTATTTTCAGTCTTCCTTATTGTTATTTATAAGGAAGAATGAGTATTAGTCTTACTAAGTAGTCATATGCAAGGGAAATGAGTTAATGTCTATATTTCAACTTTTCTAATTTATTAGAGACTTTTAAAAGTCTATTTGAATGCTCAAGTATGGTCTCCATGCCATTTTTATTAAGTCATTTAAGTATTATGTGGATTGAGAATCATGCTCAAGGGGAAACAAATACGTGGTTACGAAATTTATAATTTCTCACTTATCTATTAAGTCACGACTTCGGGCATACGCTTAAAATTAAGGCTAGATTTAAGAATCATACCTTGTAAAGTGAGATTACTCTAAAAGAGTTTAGCGGTGTTATGACAACTGCTGGTGTCAATATTGGTTTATATAGACCATGGATCTGAGAGATCAATTTACCGCAAAATGCGTATCTCTAAAAAGATAGCATAAATGGTTTTCGCATAATCCATCGTATTTGGTAATTTTTATTTTATTCGAGTAAAAGGGTGTTGACTTTTGATTTGATTTGAACTTCAGGTTCAATTTGTCAAAGTGGATATAATGTTTAGAATTTTTTGAAATTATGATTGGTTTGTTGTCATAAAACATTGTCATGTTATGAGCATGAGCATAAGCATAGGATGGGCATATACGTGTGCAATATGTAACATTTAATGATTTATCATGCACATAATATAAAGCGTGTAATTTAAAAAGGTATGCTCAATAAAATAGTTGAAAGAAACTAAATTTCCATGCAAATAATATCAAGCATGTGAGCTAAAAATCCATGCTCAGTTAACATGAATTGAAACATATATGATGTATACACATGTTATTTATATGATGCATGCATATAAATAATTCCATTGTAGACATATATTTATGCTACATGCATTAAAAATATATCATAGAGTTTTTAGCATGCTAAATAAAATGTGCTTCATAGAACATATGATATGCAACAGACATATATATAGTTTCATCGCATGCATGTAGTTATGCAACATGCATTAAATAAAAATGTATTATAAAGATTTAGCATGCTTTAGGCATTTAAATAATTTCATCGTAGATATATAATTATGCTACTAGCATTAAAAATATATCGTAGAAATTTAGCATGCCCTAGACAATTCATATTAAAGGCATGTATGGACCAGGAATAAAGGTGAAATTTGGATTAATATTTTTATAATGTGCCCCGAAAATTTATCGTCATTCAAATTTGTCCCAAAAATCCTAATTAGGGTTATGTTTTGCGTGTATGGTCCGCCATCAAGGCCGTGAAAAAGGAAATTGCGCGAGTGCGCGTCTGCAGCATGCGGGGTCGCAAAAATTATCGTTCAGGGTTACGGCCTTCGGGGCCGTTTTCCATGAAAAAAGTAAAAACGTGTCCGTTTTCCACAAGAAAAACGTGGTAACTGGGGACTGTCGGCCCCCTCTGTTCGTTGCCGTGGGGGGCTGTCGGCCCCCTTTCTTCTTGTCGTTGGGGGGCTGTCGACCCCCCTATTGCCGTGGGGAGGGGGGCTACCCCCCTGGATTTGCATTCACCATGGGGAGGGGGCTACCCCCCCCACCCGGATCTACAGTCGACGGGCGGGGGGGGGCCTGCCCTGGCCCCCCCACCCCCCCCCCCCCCCCGATCTGAACACCATGGGTGGGGGGCTGCCGGCCCCTCCCCTCTCTTTGTCGTGGGGGGGCTCCCCCCCCTTCAAGCCGCGGTTGGGGGGTCTTAGATCCCCCTTTTAGCGATTTAATGGCGGCGGTGGCGGGGGCTTCAGCTCCATCGTAGGGTTCACGAGGACGAGGATTTTGACGGCGGGAAGGGGAAAACACAGAGCCAACAAAAGATCACCTTTTACGAATAAAAGAACCAATTTGTTTAGTAAAAATTGGGTTTTATCGTTGAAATCAACGTTTTCATCATAAAAATTTGATTTTTATTATTTAAAACATCAATTTTGGTCCAAGATTTAACAGATCTAAACATATTCTGCGAAAAAATAGGTTTAGATCTAGTTTTTGTGTGATTATCACTAGATCCGTCCTCTAGATCTAGCGACGTTCAATGAAGAATGCCCGAAAAAAATCGGCGTCGTCTCACGAAGCGTTGCGTCGCGGAAAAAAATCGTCAGAGCTTCCGCGGGCCGCCTCTCTCTCACGAGTCGTCGCCTTTTCCACGAGCCGTCATGCTGATAACGTGTTGTGAAGGGTTGAGGGCTACGAAATCCCTAGCCTCATATATATATTATTAAATGTGGATAGATACCCAATATGTCCATTGGACCCTATTCATTATAAGGAAATGAGACCAAGTCAACCATATCCTTTGAAGATCTCCAAGCAATCAATGCCATTCATATCAGAAGGCGTCCTGATACAATGCACCGCATCTCGTAGAAATATGCAAGGTCAACCATATCCCTCGGAGATCTCCAAGCAATCAATGACATTCCTATCTGAAGGCGTCCCGATACAATGCACCACATCTCGTAGTAATATGCATTCAGCACCTACCAATAAAGCTAGATTCATATCCTCTTGTAAAGTACTATTATACTCTTGATACATTGTATTTAAACACATGAAGAGGAATGTAAATCTTTGCTTGTTTCTCTCCTACATTTCTCCAGTCGTTTATCCCTTTTCTCTAACTTCTTCATGGTATCAGAGCATCTCGCCTAACAGCAATTAGATCTTGTATGTATACACAACATCCTCTCCATGGATCCGATTTCACCTAACCTCAAATTTCTCATCAAAATTCCCCGCCCTAATCACCACCCAACTAGACTCCACAAACTACATACTTTAGCGTTATCAACGTGCACGGCTTCCTCGGGTACGTCGATGGATCTACATCATCTCCATCTCCCACAATTTCCGATCCAAAATCCACCACCAACACTCCTCTGTCGCCAATTCCCAATCCCGACTTTCACAAATGGTTGATCACCAATCAACACCTCTGCATGAGCATTCAGGCGACTCTATCTCCTTCTGCTCTTGGCATCGCCCTTGGTGTCACCTCTTCACATCTACTGTGGACAAAGTTGGAAACCCGATATGCCTTTCTTTCTGAAGGGCATATCGAGCTACTTCAAGACAAACTCACCAACCTCATCATGGCCGAGGAGCCTATGGCCGCTTACTTAGATAGGGCAAAAGCGATATATGACCAGCTACAAATCGCTGGTCCTGATACTGTCACCACGCGACAAATGGTCCGCCAGATCCTACATGGTCTTCCTCCTTATTACGACTCCTTCTGTGTAATGGCCCGAAATCGTGGAAAGCCTTACACATTGAGGAGATATGGAGCAGTCTCCTTTTCGAGGAGGCCAGCATGCAGCTACGACGTCTCTCGACCTCTAGCACACCAACTACTACCATGTCCTATGTTCCTTCTCCCTCAACCGACTCCTCTGCACTCATCTCTAACTACGGACGACGGGATAACCGTGGCTGCACCACATATGGGAGATTCAACGGAGGCCGCGGCTCTTTCCCTTTCTCTCGCGGTGGCCGCACCAGCAACATACAGCCCCGAGGTATTCCACAACGACCCGAACCTCCTACACCGACTACTCAGGTCGGACGGCAGAGACGACGTGTGCCTATCGACCACTCGACTGGCCGACCTATCCCTTGCCAAGTGTGCTGGAAGCCGAATCATCACACCCTCGATTGCTTTTGGATCGGTGAGCATGTTCATAAACCTGAGGCTCATGCAGTCCATCAAGGTCGCTCTACGGACGGTGAATGGATCCTCGCACAGGCGCTAGGGATCACATCGTATCTACCACTTCACAACTTGAGACAATGACACCATACTCGGGTAACAAACACATTACTGTTGGCACAGGTGATACCGCCATAGTGGTCAACATTGTCTATTCTTCTATCCCTTCTCTAAACTCCACTATACGTCTTCCTGACATTTTACATGCTCCACAATTCTCTAAAAATAGGCTCTCAGTCTATAAATTCACTCGAGATAATAACTGTGTTATCCAATTCTCATCCTCTGGCTTTGTTGTACAGGATGCCACCACAAGAAAAACTCTTCTTAAAGGCCCGAGTAGAAATGGACTCTACCCGATCCATCACAATCCCATCTTTCTTTCTGCATCAAGCACCTCGGGCACTCTTTGGCACACCCGTCTTGGTCATCCTGCTCCTCCTGTTGTCTCCAAAGTCGCTACCAAGTTATCTCTCAAGCTGTCTCCTCATCCACCATGTCCTCAATGCTCAATGAGTAAGAGTCATAAATTACCTTTTCCTTTGTCAAAATCGAGAGCAGATTCTTCCTTAGATTTAGTTCATTCTGATGTATGGGGCACTGCCCCAGTTCAATCTAATAAAGGCTATAGGTATTACGTCAGTTTTATTGATGACTACTCTCGCTATGCTTGGCTCTACCCTCTATATCATAAATCCGACGTGTTTGCTGCCTTCCAAACCTTTCAAACAATGGTTGAAAGGCAGTTTAACATGAAAATTAAAATTTTTCGATCTGATGGTAGGGGGAATTTTGTAACAATCAATTTATCTCCCTATTTCACCAACTTGAGATCGGCACCCTACACACCCGAGCAAAATGGTGTGGCCGAAAGAAAACACTGACATGTAATTGAAACTACACTAGATTTGCTACTAACAGCTTCTATGCCTCAGCAATATTGGCCAGATGCAGCGAAAACGGCTATATATCTGATCAACAGACTACCATCTGCAATGCAACGAAACAAATCTCCTCACGAGATTCTCTATCATCATGTTCCAGACTACAAGTGGATGTGCACCTTTGGTTGCCTGTGATATCCCTGCCTCCGCCCTTATGTACAACACAAGCTTGAACCAAGGTCGCAACCGTGCGTCTTTCTTGGTTATGCTGACCACATGAAGGCGTATAAATGCATGGAGTTGTCTACCAAAAGGCTGTACCTGACTCCACATGTCAGGTTTGAGGAAAACATCTTCCATTTCTCTACTCAGACTCGTCCAACGCCACAGCCTACACTGATCAACTCTATCTCACCGACCATTATTCCTACCCATCCACCTGCACCCCTCCAACCAACACCCACTGATCCCCTGATCTACCAACCTACCGACCATCCGAGCCATCAACACGACCTACAGACCTCTCCAAGCCGCTCCACAGCTCGCTCAACCCAAAGTATGATCGATCCAGCTGATTCACCAACACAAACCTTGCCTGACCCATCATTGCCTACAAGCATTCTACAACATATCTCGGCACACCATAATCTGGTCACTCACCCGACCTCTTACCATCCCCACTTAACTTCCACGTTACCTCCAACCTCCACTTCTCCACCTACTCAACCAACATCGGATACTTCACCACTGTCGACTCATCCCATGACCACCCGTTCCATGGTCGGCACCTTCAAACCTCGTCAACCATTAAACCTACATGCTCAAATCACCTCAGAAGAACCGATATCCTACAAGGAGGCGTCCAAAACATCCCCAATGGGTCGCAGCCATGCAGGTTGAGTATGCCGCTTTAACCCGTCAAGAGACTTGGGAACTTGTCTCTCCTCCTCCCTCAGTAAACATCATCGGATGCAAGTGGGTCTACAAGATTAAACGTCACACGGATGGCTCTGTTGCCCGATATAAAGCTCGGCTCGTGGCCAAAGGCTTTCATCAGAAGGAAGGGGTTGACTACGCCGAGACCTTCAGCCCAGTCGCCAAGCACGGTTCTATCCGCCTCATGATCATCCTGGCTCTACACTTCGACTGGCACATCAGACAACTCGATGTCTCCAATGCTTTTCTACATGGAAACATCGATGAAAATCTTTATTTGGCGCAACCTATGGGATTCATAGATCCCTCTTTTCCACAACATGCCTGCAAGCTACGGAAAGCATTATATGGCCTCAAACAGGCGCCTCGCTAGTGATATGCTCGCTTCTCCCAATTTATCCGCCTTCACGGATTCCACCCGAGCATTGCCGACTCATCTCTCTTTGTCAAACACTCTAGCGACCAAACAACCGTGATCTTGTTGTATGTCAACGACATCCTAATCACGGGCTCTTTGGCAAACTTCGTACATCAATTCATTGGCGAGCTTGCCAGTGAGTTTGCACTCAAAGATCTCGACGATCTATCACACTTCCTAGGACTGGAAATTCAACGAAGCTCCCAAGGCTGCTTCGTCCATCAGACCAAATATACAAAAGAGCTCCTTCAGAAAGCCGGTCTCTCCAGTTGCAAGCCGATGAGAACTCCAGTCTCCTCAAAACAGAATCCAAACACCTCAGATCCGTTACCGCTCGATGGATCGTACTACCGCAGTCTGGTCGGTGCTCTTTAATACCTCACACTGACCCGACATGATATTGCATTCACCGTCAATCAAGTATGTCAGTTTCCCCATGCTCCACGTGACTCACATCTCACAGCTGCTAAGCGGATTCTTCGGTATCTTCAACACACTCCAACCCACGGCATTCTTCATCGTCCGAGTCCTTTGTCACTCATCGCCTTCTCTGACGTTGATTGGGCAGGAGATCCCGTAGATCGTCGCTCCATCAATGGATTCTGTGTCTTCCTCGGAAAGAACCCGTTGACTTGGAGTGCAAAAAAACAACCTTCATTGCACACTGCTCGACAGAATCGGAGTACCGTTCTCTCTCTCTCTCACGGCTAAAGAGATCATCTGGCTACAACTTCTCCTCTCTGACCTTCAGATTCCTCTCCAAGACAAGCCGCTAATTTGGTGTGACAACAAGTCGGCTATCTCACTCTCTTCCAATCCGGTCTTTCATTCCCGAACAAAACACTTCACAGTCGACTACCACTTCATTCGTGAACATGTCACGTCAGACAACATTCGTGTTCAACACATCTCTACCGAGGACAACCCGGCTGACATCTTCACTAAGAGTCTCACTGCGGATCGCTTTGAGCTATTGCGAGACAAATTGTTTGTCATTTCAGCTGCTCAGTTTGCGGGGTCGTATAAGGAAATGAGACCATGTCAACCATATCCCTTGAAGATCTCCAAGCAATCAATGCCATTCATATCAGAAGGCGTCCCGATACAATGCACCGCATCTCGTAGAAATATGCAAGGTCAACCATATCCCTAGGAGATCTCCAAGCAATCAATGACATTCCTATCTGAAGTCGTCCCGATACAATGCACCGCATCTCGTAGAAATATGCATTCAGCACCTACCAATAAAGCTAGATTCATATCCTCTTGTAAAGTACTATTATACTCTTGATACATTGTAATTAAACACACGAAGAGGAATGTAAATCTGTGCTGGTTTCTCTCCTACATTTCTCCAGTCGTTTATCCATTTTCTATAAACTTCTTCATTCATAACATAAACTAAGTTGTTGACGACATAATAATGCAGATTATATGGATATGGAATTAATGATGTGCCGCATGCGATCCTCCTTGATTGTCCAGCAAAACTGTCCCAATCTGATCATCACCATGCATTACTTTTCTCTCCTCTTTTTTTTGGGTTAAAAAAAGACAGCGTTACTTTTTTCTAAATTAAAGAAAACTACATGCAAGATTCACATGTATGAATAATGAACTTCAACATTTTCATACTATTATTTAGCTAACGAATAAATAAAGTAGTAGTCAAAGAAATAAATTCTGATTATATATATATCTATATTATAATTGAGGGCAGATTTTGAATTTGTCCTATGTGGCAATGTCACATCAAGTTTTGGAGGGAAATTTTTAGGTTGAAGAGAAATTTGTTGGGAATATATAAAAACATTGAAATTAGGAATAGCCTTTTAATATTAGTTATGAAAAAAATGTTGTGTACACACACACAATCTCATCTGCGAAATGAATGCGAGCTGTGTGAGAATGAACGCGAGAGATGCTGTCAACTCATTGATCCCCGTTGCAAAACCCTGTAAAATTTTCATCTCATCTGCTGATAATTATTGATGTTTGTTTAAAATTAAGGGGTCCAAGATTTTTAAATGAACAGTGTCCAAGAGCACGTGTTATATGTATACGAAGGCGCCCGCGCCGAAGGCGCCCGCGTCGAAGGCGCCCGCGCCAAACGCGCACGCTAAATTTTTTAACGCTGATTTGTTGTCCCGCGCCCCTAAGGCACCCGCGCCGAAATTGTTGTTTTACGTCGAATTTGTTGTTCCGCGCCGAAGGCACCCACGTCGAATTTGGTGTTCTGTGTCGAAGGCGCATGCGCTGAATTTGTTGTTCCGCACCGAAGGCGTCCGCGCTATTTTTTAACGATGATTTGTTGTTCCGCCCTAAGGCACCTGCGTCGAAATTGTTGTTTTACGTCGAATTTGTTGTTCTGCGCCGAAGGCACCCACGTCGAATTTGGTGTTCTGTGTCGAAGGCGCATGCGCTGAATTTGTTGTTCTGCACCGAAGGCACCCATGCTGAAGGCGCCTGTGCCGCTAAATATTGTAAGCTAATTTGTTTATCTTTTAAATTTTGGTTTTGAAAAAAAATTTCGGGGAACAAAGATTTCGCAAGGGAAAATCTTAAATTAATCGTGCCCGCGGGCACGGGTTATAACTAGTATATATATATAATATGCAGATGTTTCAGAAATACACACGGTTCTTGGGGATGTCTGCATGAGAAGGATGTCAGCAAGCTCGTGGAGTTGCAACTGCAAGAAGTGATCAGCAGATGGGTCTTGGGTCTTGTTGTATGACTCTAGTTCGAGATATTTCGTTGGCTAATAGAAGAGCAGCAGCCTCCTCGTTGCCACAATGCCATTTCAGCACGCGGTTAAGATTAAGAAAGTTTCTTCCCATGGATGAATCAAAATGTAGCTGATGGTACTCGATTTTTTTTTCCCTGACGGATTGAGCCTCATTTTGCATCTCTTTACAATTTTTGTTCGGGCATGATTATTATTTTTGTTATACTAGACCATTGCTTATAAATTACAGGTCCATTAGCACATTAGCTTGATTGTAACGGTTGAAATAAAATCATGACTATTGATCTTCCAACCAGAGATATCTTTGATTACCAACAGACGTTTGGTCTTCCCAACAAGACCTTTCTGATTTCCTAATAGACTTTTGGCATTCTCAAGTTACCTTTTGATCTTTATCAATCGGACACAATCTAAAACGGTTATTTTTCATCTCATTAGGAAGAGAACCGTGTGACATAGAATCAGTGAGCCTGAGCATTATACTCCATCTAGAATCTGTTTTGCTTCTGTTATGTTGCTTGGTTCTCTACTTGTGCGAAGGAATCAACATTGTTGCACGCCTGAGTACGGTACTTAAGAGGGCATGCTTACAAAACAAAATATTTTTTTATCCTGAAGAGTAATCGGACGATCATGCCTTGCACCGAGCTGTCTCCGAGTGACGAAAATCTACCTTTAAGGACTGTGCCTAGCACGCGACCATGATAAGTCAATTCTTCTTGTATTCTGTAAATCTTCCAACATTAGTCACCCCACACAATCATATAGATTAGCCATATGGACAAGCACACGGCAGCAAAATCTGCACCATTTCGTTGCATTTGTTCATGATGTTGTAATCGGTTGTAGCAATATTATTACTTTCCTTGACATGTATAAATCACGGAAAAAGAAGAAGAGAGAGAGATCAGGCAACATAGTTTAACACCAAGCCAATACGTGTAAAGATGACCTAATTAAACAGTGAAATCAATGCTTAACTGAAAAACATCTAACACAATAAATTTATGACCTTAAAGGAGACGGATTCAGCCAACTTTGAATACATGGTTGTTTTCAAATAAAAGAGACACCACAGTTCTTATTTAATAGGGTTAATTGATGGGGATCAATATATAATATATAAGATCACAATGTTCTTGTAAATCATATCGGCATGCAGATCATTACATAAATATCCTTATTACAATTGAAGGATGTTTTTGAATTTGGCCAATGTGGCAATGTCACATCGCCCCATGGGATAACCTCCTTAAAACCAAAACGCAAAAAACCCAAAACCACACCCAACCCCCCAAAACACACCTAAACCAAAAACACCCAAAATCACACCCCAATAAAAAAACCAAAAATCCCAAGACAATACACTCACACATAACCACTCTTCTCATTTTTACACGTTTTTGCACTTATCGAAAAATCTAGTTTGGGTCCCGCGTCCTGATTGTGTCGGTTTGTTTTTGGGGTGTCCGTGCATTCGCTCACCTTTTACCATCTGACGCTGCCGCCATGTACACCCACGCTTTTCACTCCTTTACTGTTCTGCGCGTGCATTGCGGCCGTGTTCGTTGGCGGTTATTTTTGCTCTGTGCACCATGTGCACGGGCAATTTCTAGTCTATATTACATTTGACAACTATTTTTGAATCCTAGGGCTGACTAGGACAAACAGGTTGATAGAAAGACAGTTTGGATTTAATAGTGAGTAATGAATGGTTGAGATGAGATTTTTTGGAAAGTTTTGGACGGAAAAATATTTCTAGGGAAATGAAAGTTTCTGCGGAAATAAAACTTTTGGGGGGAATGAAAGTTTCTGGGGGAATAGCAGAGTGCACACAATTAATGCATTTGAGAAAAAAAACTTTAGATTGCACTTAATGTTGCAGATCAAAGGCGCCCGCATCGAAGGCTCCCGCTAAATTTTATTGCGCTAATGTGTTGTTCTGCGTCGAATTTGTTGTTCCGTGTTGAAGGCGTCTGTGTCGAATTTGTTGTTCCACGCTGAAGGGGTCCGTGCTGCTAAATATTTTTACGCTAATTTGTTGTTCCACGCAATTTTGGCTGTGGAAATATTTTTTTGGGAACAAAGATTTCGCGGAGGGAAATCTTAAATGAACTGGGTTATGGCAGGTCTATATTACGTTTGATGACTGTTTTTGAATTCTATGGCTGACTAGTACAAGATTGCTAGGAAAAACGGGTTGATAGAAGAACGGCTGAGATTTAATCTTGAGAAATGAATGGTTGAGATGAGATTTTGTGAAAAGTTTTGGAGGGAATAACATTTCTGGGAAAATGAAAGTTTCTAGGAGAATGAAAATTTTTGGAGAATGAAAGTTTCTGGGGGAATAGCAGAGTACAAGCAATTAATGCATTTGGGAAAAAAACTTTAACTTGCACTTAATGCTACAGATTGAATGATCTATCTCCCTCAACGCGAGACCCACCGTCTCTTCGACGTAATGGGCAACAAGATGAGAATAGTTTACCGTGTCGACGGCTACCGCTAAATTTTTTACGCTGTTTTGTTGTTTCGTGCCGAAGACGTCCACACCAAATTTGTTGTTCTACGTCGAATTTGTTGTTCCGCGCCGAAGGCACCCATGCCGCTAAATAATTTTACGCTAGTTTGTTGTTCCACGTAATTTTGGCTGTGTAAATAATTTTTTGGAGAACAAAGATTTCGCGGGAAAAAATCTTAAATGAACTGTGCCCGTGGGCACATGTTATGACTAGTATCTATTATACAAAAGAGAGCTTTTTTAATATAAATGTTGTTTAGGATAGACATGTTGGTAGAAGTATATTTGGGATTAAATTGGGAGGAATTAATGTCTATGATTAAAGTTCTGAAATTTTTTAGAGAGAAAACACTAACATTTTAGGATGGAAAAAGGAAAGTGTGTCATGGGTAGAAAGGTTGGCTGGTTAGGGAGAGAGGTGTGTGGGTTCATGTGAGTATGTGTTTGGGTGAATTTATGACATGGTGATTCAAATTAATTTGAGCACATGAATTTATTAATATATAGCATCACTAACTTTATATATATTTGCAGATGAGCGTGATATGTGTTGATTTATGTTTCAATCTTAGAATCTGGGAGGTTGACACGGTCATGCGCGTCAGAAGAAGCATCAAACAGATCTCTGTTTATTTAGCGCAGCCGTGCAAACCGTCCGTGCACACTAGGCAGCTCTCTGTTTATTTAGCATGGCTGTGCAAACTGTCCGTGCACATCAGCAATTCCTTGTTTTACAGTCGCAGTTTGGCGCATGGCCATGCGAATATGCGGCACCGCTGTATGAATGCCCAGAAACCCTAGAACGGCCAGATTTGAACTTCTAATCTCGACCGTTGATTTCCAAAGGGGTTTAATCAAATGGACATGATGAAAACGTCATCTTCTACCCTAGGGATTATTTCTATCATATAAATACCAAGAGGTACACACGCGGCGGCGAATGAGAAGAACAGCTATGCATTCGCAATGGAGAATAGCGAAGATTTCCTTGCGTCTTCAAGAAGAAGGTGACTACGAGCTTTGGAAAAGGAGTATTCCTTGTTCTAGAGACTCTGGTAAGATCTCTTCTTTGGGTGCATGCATGAGACAGTGTAATTGTTAGAGTGCTAGAGTAATTTTGTCGAGAGGGCATACGTATTGTATTGAAGGAGATTGGTAGTCGGTGTATTCTCTTATTGACATCTCTGATCTAGGGGAAGCCATGACAACGGAAGACTAAATGTAGGCCACAGATTGGGCCGAACCAGTAAAAATCTTGTGTCTTTGTGTGATTGCTTGGCTTGATTATGTGGTGCTATCTTTGTGCTTCTTATGATTCATCCAAGATCCTAACTCTGCATTGTTTTAGTTGGCGACATAGTATTTCATATATTCCACTGTGCACACTTAGGTGTTGTTTGATATTTTATGTCAGATTTTTCCAACACGTGGTATCAGAGCTACTTGTGAGGAGCAGTAAGGAGTCAAGATGAGTCAAGATGTCGTCATCTACCACATTATTCAAGATGGACAAGTTCACGGGGAGAAATGACTTCAATCTTTGGAGACTAAAGATGAAGGCCTTTCTCATGAGAGACGGTTGCTCACAAATTGTCTTTGAGAAAGACAGTTTTAACAAGGAGGTCACGGAGGCTCAGAAGGCAGAGATGGAGCGAAAGGTATCGTGCGCACTGCAGTTATCACTTTCAGATGAAGTGCTCAGAAAGGTGTCTGAGGAGGCTAATGCGAAGAAGCTTTGGAAGAAGCTGGAGGCGCTCTATGCAAAGAAGAATCTGAAGAGTAGGTTGTACTTGATGCAACAGTTATATGTGCTGAAGATGAGATAGGGAGCCCATGTTACGGATCATATTAATGCTTTCACGAATATTGTGTCTGACTTGCAGAGTATGGGGGTGAACATCGAGGATGAACAGCTGGCGATGATATTGATGTGTTCTTTGACAGATGATTTTGACCCATTGGTGAGGTCCATGGTATATGGACGTGAATCTTTATATCTGGAGGAGGTAGAGTCCGCGATACACTCTGAGGTTCTTCGTGTAAAAGTGACTTCTCGAGAAGGTGGTGATCAAGTGGATGCACTCTTCATCAGGGGACGTCAGGATTCCAGGGGCGGCCATGGTTCTAGGAAGGATAAGGGTCATTCTAGATCCAAATCACGAGGGCACAGAGACGGGTGTCATTTGTGCAAGGAGACATGACATTGGAAAGGAGACTGCCCCATGCTAAAGAAGAATGGAAAAGGCAAGGATGAGGCTTCTGGTTCTGCCTCAGTGGGAATCAGTGACAAGTGCAGTGACAATGGTGAGATACTGATGGCAACTGCAACGGGAGATCTATGGATCTCATGACTTTTGGATTCGGGATGTTCTTTCCATATGACACCTCACAGGAGTTGGTTCAGTTCATATTCTTCCAGAGAAGGTGGCAACGTTTTGATAGAGAATAACATAGCATGCAAGACAGTGGGTGTAGGAAAGGTGCGAATCAGAATGCATGATGGGGATGCACCTCCGATTGTACAGCCGAGCAGCCTGCGAGGGTGTAGGTAGGTTATCCACATTCGTAGTCGAACCACGAAGGGGATGCCCCTCCGATCATATAGTCGTACAGCCTACGAGGGTGTAAGTAGGTCATCCCCATTCATATAGCTAGGTTGTCCCACGAAGGGGATGCCCCTCCGTTCGTATAGCCGTGTAGCCCGTGAGGGTGTAGGTAGGTCATTCCATTCGTACAGCTAGGTCGGCTCGTGAAGGGGATGCCCCTCTGATCGTATAGCCGAGTAGCTCACGAGGGTGTAGGTAGGGATAATGGGGTAAGCTAACCCATGCACTCTAGATATGGTTTTAAGTAAAATAGAATCAATTTTACGGTCAAAATGCATTTATTGGCTCGATAAGGTACAAATGAAAGAAAGAACCGAAAAGATATAGCTCCCTCGTTTCATTTGTATTATACTGATAATACTTCCGCAAGTGTTCAGCATTCCAGGGATGAACGAGCTCTTTGTCTTCCATTATATAGAATCGATAGGTTGCTGGACCAAGGACATCGGTCACTTTATAGGGAACCTCCCATTTAGCGGTGAGCTTCCATTGACGAACTATCTCCGAGGAGAAAGCTACCATTCATAAGACCAAGTCATCAACATAGAAGCTTCGGTCCTTGACTTTAGAGTTCTAGTACCGAGCCATATGATTCTTCTGCCTGATGATGGTTGAGAGGGCATGATCTCTTGCCTCATCGACCAATTGTACGTTAAGTCCGAGTCCTTCCGAGTTTCTATCCTCATCAAAGTGCTTGAGACGGAGGGACTCCTCTTCGACCTCTATATGGACAACAGCCTCGCATCCGAAGGCGATCCTGAAATGGGTTTCTTCTGTAGAGTCTGTGTAACTCCTTCTGTATGACCATCTATCCCGGAGACATCTCATCACTCCGTATTTTACACCTTTTTTCTGCATGTTTGCATGCCATTTAGATCGCTCAAATCGTGTTTTTCACGTTTATTCGATAATATTGCGATGCTTTTCACGATTTATTGTTTTTGTCGTATTTCAGGAGATTTGGAGCGATTTGGAGTGATTCTGAGATGCACCCACTCCGAAGTGTCACCGACGACTCTCTTGAGGGGTATTCTGTGATTGGAGAGGAGTGGAAGAAGAAAGAACGTCGTAGGAGCGACGAGGAGGCAAAAATACGAAGAATGGGCATTTTCAGCATGCCACTCGGCCGAGTGAAGGAGTCACTCGGTCGAGCATAGACAGCCCGCTCGACCGGCCAGATCGGACACGCAACAGAGCTAATATCAGCGTGAACTCGGCCGAGCATCGCCAGACCACTCGGCCGAGCACCGAGTCATCCCTCGCCCGAGTGGAGCCAAGATGATGGCAACCAAAAATGTTGAACTCTCTGGAATCCGTCAGTCAGCCCCAAAGACCGACTCGGCCGAGTGACGAACCCCGTCCGCCCGAGTGAAGAACGCCCATCGGCCGAGTGAAGAAAAGTCACTCGGTCGAGTGACTCCCGAGGAGACGACCCCCAAGACCCCCAACTCTCTGGAATCCGTCAGGGTCTCTCACTCGGCCGAGTGACAATTGTCACTCGGCCGAGTGAGCCGCGCTGCCTGTAGCGTAAGTTGCGATTTTGAGGCTGCGCATGGGCAGTTTTGTCACATTTTTTGGGCGATTTTGGGGGGTATTTAACCCCAGTTTTTAACCTAGTTTAGAGAGATTTTTCTGAACTTTTGCAGCCCCTTTTTAGATTACTTTTTAGGAATTAGATTTAGCTTTTAGGGAGGAGAGAAAAGTGTTAATTTGTTGGAAGCTATTTTTTTCTTCATTGGTTTGTCTCTCTCCCTATCAAAAACTCCATTTTTATTATATTGAATATTGCTATGAATTCTATTGATTTTATTTGTGGATTTCTATTGAATTTCATTATGAATTGTGAGTAGTTTTATCGTCTTAGGGCGTAGGGATGAACCCTACGAACCTTATTTCTAATTTGTGATGAATTGGTGAAATTATTGCTAGAATTGATTAGGGTTAGTTTGGGATTGAATCAATACGAATAGCTAGGGATTCATACCGATTGGGATTTGCAAGAGATTAGATCCCAACTCGATAGGAAGCCCTAGAAATTTGAATTGGGTTGCAATTGAATTTCTCCGGAATCGGTTTGCAAGAGATTGGACCGAAACTAGGGTTTTCGATTGTAATTCTATACCAATACCCGTTTGCAAGAGATTGGACGGGTAGGAACTATCCCAACCTAGGTCGTAGCTCGAGTTTGCACGAGAGTGGGATCGAGATGCGATTGAGCGATGATGTTGTTCTTCACGCTAGTTTGCCTAGGTTAGGGTTTGCAAGAGATTGGACCCTACCCTAGGTTTGCTATAGACCGGCAATAGCGCGAGAGCGTGAGCTTGGTTCTACATTTAGTTGCAACTAGTTCACCCGAATTTCAAGTCTAGCAATTGTGAAACCTACGAATCACAATGATGAGATACGGCAAGTAGCGGGGATTCCCTACCCCTAGGCGTCTTTATTAATTTGATATTTTCTTTCGTATAATTGAACGACTGTGACCGCATTACTGCGAACATTTCTCGACCATTCTTATAGCCAGGTTGACTGAAGAAGACACTGTTATTAGGCCTCCCTGTGTTCGATATCTGCTCGCCGCTACACTGTGCGCTTGCGGTAAGACTACAGTGTCGCCGTCCCGGGACGTGTATCCGGGGCGCGATCAAGTTTTTGGCGCCGTTGCCGGGGAGGCAATAGTGTTTGATTCTACCTACCTAGCTATTTTTCTTTTTTTTTTCTATTATTTCTATTTTTATTTTGCCCTTCCGTTGTGCTAACTATTTCTTTGAAACTCTGTTTTCCCTTGCATGTACACGAGATCCTCGGCGAACCCCGAAGAAATATTATACGATCCGGAGATCGAGCGTACATTGAGGAGGATCTGAGCGGAGAGGAGACCCGTTACAGAAGGAAATTTTATGACCCATCCTGAGACACCCGAAGAATTGGCGGAGCGAATGGCGAGGATTATTTCCATAAGAGATAGGCTTCGGCCTAAGACTTCTTCCACGACCTCGTCCATAGCCATGCCGGAGTTGGCGGACGACAAAAATTTCGAGTTGAAGACCGGATTGGTGGTTCTTATGCAACAAGATCCTTTTCATGGGAACTCCCATGAAAACCCTCATTACCACATCCAGCTCTTCATATCAAAATGTGCCACCTTCCAAATGCCGGGCGTCTCCGTAGATGCTATCAGACTGTGCCTCTTCCCTTTCACACTCAAGGAGAAGGCCTTATATTGGTTGAGGACGCAAGCTGAAGGAATCTTCACCACTTGGGATGAATTGGCGAGTGCCTTCGTCGACAAATTTTACCCGCCCTCCAAGACGGTGAAGATAAGAAGTGCTCTCATGTCCTTCAAGCAAGGACCACAGGAGACCCTCTATGAAGCATGGGAGCACTTCAAGGACTTGCAACATCAATGCCCCCATCATAGCATTGAGGATTGGGGGCTTGTCCACAGTTTCTACAATGGACTCCAACCGGGCATGAAGCAGATTATTGATGCCACCGCAAATGGATCCATTTTGTCAAAAACTCCCGATGAAGCTACGGCCTTGCTACAGGAGATGGTCTCCAACAACCAACAATGGGGGGACGAGCGAGGACATTCTTCAAGCTCCTTGAAGCCCACGAGTATTTATGAGGCCAAGGCCGTCCCGGAGCTAGCCAACAAATTTGATTCTCTCCACAAGGTAGTGGAGAGATTGGAGAAGTACATTACGGAGCCACAAGGAGCCCCTTCTACATCCACATCGACAAATCATATGAGCGATTGGCAAGACCAATCCCAAGCCATGTATGTAGGAGGAGAGCATGGAGACGGAGCGTTGGAGCAAATTCAATATGTCGCGGGGAATTCTGGATATTGGGCCAATCCGGCCGCTAGAAACCATCCGGGTTTCTCATATGCCAATAATGATGGTGCATTGAACCCCCCGCAACAACAACCTCCTCAAGCTCGAGCTCCACCACCACAACCGAATTATCCACCAAGGGGGCCACCGCAACAAAACTTCCCACCGAGGCAACAAGTGGGACCTTATAGGCCACCCGGGTACAATCAAGGTTGGAGAAATCCCAACCCTCCACAAGCTCAACAACGTTCGGAATTTGAAGCTAAGGTGGAGGAGTTTATGGTGGAGCAGAGGAAAATCAATGCTTCGTTGAAGGAGGGCAAGATTCTCTTACCACCGTCGTCGCTCAAATTGGGGAGCAACTTGCATTGCTCAATAGAAACAATCAACAGTTGCCGGCTCAACCCGAGCAAAATCCACGGAGCAACAACGGCCATATCAACGCCGTGGTTGCGGTTACTACAAGAGGCAGGAAGGATACCACTCCCGTCATGACTCAAGTCAAGGAGCCCGTGGTGGTGATTCTATAAGAGAGCGAGCCAACAATTGAAGTTGAAAAAGAGAAGGAGCCGCAAGGAGAAGTGAAATCTAGAATAGAGGAGCTTATTGATAAGCGTCGATTTATGCCACCGGTGCCCTTCCCTCAACGGCTAGCTAGAGCCAAGATGGAGAAACGGCTAGCCAAGTTTCTCGAGTATTTGAGAGGGGTGAGCCTCAATATCCCCTTCCTCGACACTTTAGTGGAAATCCCATCTTATGCCAAGTTCTTAAAAGACTTGATCACGGGAAGGAAGAGGAAGAAAAAGATAATGCTCATGGAGGAAGGGACTTGGTTCACAAAGAAGGAAAAGGAGCCCGCCAAGCGTAAAGATCCAGGGAGTTTCCGGATTCCTTGCACTCTAGGCGGCGTCCCCCTACAAAAGGCATTAGCATACTTGGGGGCTAGTGTTAGCCTCATGCCCCTCTCCATGTTCCGGAGGTTGAATACCGGCACGGATTTGAAGCCTACCGACATGCGGATTCAACTAGCAGACGGTCGGATTACAAGGCCGGTTGGGATCGCAGAGGACATCCCACTCCAAGTTCCGGGAGGCATATGTTTGCCATGTGATTTTGTGATAATGGACATCAAGGAGGAGGGCGATACATCGCTCATACTTGGACGCCCATTCCTTGCCACCGCCGGTGTCATCGTCGATGTGCGGGAGGGGACTCTTACCTTGAACGTCGGCAACATCGAAGTGGAGCTCCATATACCGAAGGCAATGAAGCACATGCCGTATCATGAGGAGCTAGATTACATGGACCTCCTCGACGAGGTCATCGAAGAGGCGATCCCCCACTCCATCGGCGCACCCCACGAAGACGGCTTCGAAGAAGGCCAAGATTTGGCCGAGGAAGAGAAGATGGAGCACTCCCCCGATATCTCCATGGCGATTGATGATGGCGACGCTGATGTCGCAAGAATACGGGAGCTCTGCAAGCTCTCGAAGTTGAGGACTCCGAAGAAAGCTCCACCGATACGACGATCGGTGTCACCGGCAAAGTCGAAGACTGGAACAAGCTCTAGCTTGGGGGAGCCACCCCCCAACATTTCCCGTGACGAAGGGGCACTGAGGAAGACCACACACCACCATGATCCAAATCCGAGCGGTCTTCCCGGCAAATTCGACGGGTGCATCTCATATGCACCCAACATCCCGCGCTAAATTGAAAATTTAAAGGGGTCGAACTCAAGACCTTAAACGAGCGCTTGTCGGGAGGCAACCCGACGGTTATCGAATTATTTCTATTTTAGTTTTTATTTTTGTTTTAGACTTTATTAGTGTTTTTGAGTCGTTCGCCCGAAAAATTGTAACAACGTGTACTATTTTCTTTGACAGGAGGAGGAGGAGGAAAGGATATCTATCATATGGAGGATGACCGAGGCGAAGAAGAGCGCTCCAGGAATGCGCTCGAGGCTTAGGAGGAGGAAGAAACCACCTGGAGGAAGAAAAACAGAGAGTAGAGCCAAAACGGAGCCCCGAAGCAGGAAACAGAGCCTCACTCGGCCGAGTACCATAGTCACTCGGCCGAGCAAAGAAAGCCGTCCGCCCGAGTGGCGCACCAACGAGGGAAGTCTGCTGTACCCAACTCTCTGTCTTTTTTGTGATTTCAGTATAAACTGCCACTCGGCCGAGTATATTTCTTCACTCAGCCGAGTGAAACTGATACCCTCTTAGGGCAAGTGCTGCCGAGTAGCTTGTGCCACTCGGCCGAATGGACTTTCTCCACTCGGCCGAGTGTGACAAAGACACTCAGCCGAGTCGTAAGTGGCGGGGAGAAATTTAAAACTCATTTTTCGTTACGTCACTCGGCCGAGCAACATAGTCACTCGGCCGAGTCGTAACTACCCCTATATAATTAGCAGCGGGCTTGGCACAAATTCCAACGCTGCTATTCCCAAATTTCCGCCCGAGTCCCCGTGACCCTTCGTCTCCTCGCCCACGACAGCCCCTCCCTCGCCTGATTCAGCTCGCCGCCGGCACCACTCGCCGCGCCATCGCCGGCGACAACTCGCCTGACCGCCGCCGACCTCCGGCGACACTCCCCACAGCCGGCCGAGCTCCGGTGATCCCCCATTTAGCGCAAAATTCGTTTTTCTCCTCATTTTTGACGATCCGTAGACCCGTAGCGCCCAAAAATCAAATTAAATTGTTTATCTATCTATTATACCCCCTCTCCCCCATGTATTTTGAATATTACCCGCTGATATCGTTGTTTGATTTGCAGGCTATCTTGGGGGAGCTTAGGGGAGCTTTCGGACGTGCTATTGGCTTCGTGGAGGCGGCGTCTTCGCACTTGTCTGCTGTTTTGCTCTCGCGGTGTGTTCAGGTACCTTCGTTCCATTTTTTAGCACACCGCATTTTTCATTAGTTGGGTGAGCACTCGGGGCACACATGCCGCCATGTACACGGCCACGCACTCGGGGAGCTTCCGCCAAGCTGAAGCGATCGGATGAGCCCGGCCCCTCCTACGCTAGGGAGGACTCCCCTCCACCTTCACCACCTCACCCCACACAGCCACTTACAGCCGACCCCATCCACCCGCAGCCACTTCCAGCCGATCCCATTCACGCACAGCCACCACCGGCTCCAGCCGTCGGGCCGCTGGGAATCACGTTCAGAGACGACGCACAGCGCGTCTGATTTGAGCGTATCGCCCAGTGCCTGATAGTACCCTCCAGGTTCGCTCATTTAGCAGACCTAGACCATCTGGGGGTACTTGAGGGGATGCTCACGTTGTACGACAACGTGGGTTGGCGAGATTTTCTGTCTGTGTCGATGGACACCTACGTCCGTCCGACACTAGAGGTACTTAGCTCGATCGCCCGGACCGATGAGGGATGCTCCTTTAGACTCATGGATCGAGAGTGTCGGATCACTCTCGATATGCTTAGAGCATTCTTTCAGTGGCCCGCAGTCCCTGCGCCCGACCGAGCCTACGCCCCCACACACATCCCTCCACCATCTTTCGATTCCCACGCCTTTTGGGCCAGGATCACGGGTTTACCACACGCCTTTGACCCTAGTAGGGCCAAGGCCTCAGCCATAGTCCACCACTTCCTCCGCATAGCACATCGCCTTATGGCGACCACCTTTCTAGCGAGGTACGAGCCTGGGACGATGTCTACGCCTGAGCTCTATATGCTCTACGCGATGACTCGCCCCAGTGTTCTGGATAGGGATGGTGTTGCGATGGTCCCCGCCGTTGAGATTGACGTCGCTAGCTAGTTTTTGGATCGCATCATAGTATTAGTGGGTGCTCGCTCCCCGATATGTTGCGGCGGCCTGATCACCTTGCTAGCCCTGATGACCGGCGAGGACCTTCCGACCGACCTGCGTCGACCTTCGGGCCCCACTTCACTTTCGATAGACGTCATGGCCCGGATGAAGATGCTTCGTCCCCACGATCAACGGCACTGGGTATGGTTGCACGGTCCCTTCGGTGCTGACTACATGATCCTCCCGAGCCCCGCTCGGACACACATAGGACCGGCACACGAGGACTGGCTTCCGACGATGGATCTCCTGATCCCCGCCGCCTACGTGCTTGAGGCCGAGGAGGCTGAGTAGGCACCCCCTACACCTGTTGACCCTGTGATCCCTCAGCCTGAGCCTGCACTTTCTGCCGCTCCCGACACCACTGTCCACACGTCTGCCGGTGTCGGGAGTACACTTGCTGAGTCGTCCTCCACTTCCACCATGTCTACCACCACCCCCACCACTGCTGTGCCCCTGTCGGTTGAGCCCCTCACATCTTTGCTACCCGAGCGTCCACCCACCATACTAGAGAGCGACGAGTCTTCCTTCCCTGATGTTGTACGGTCCCTATCTAGCTTGTTGTCTGCTGGGGTATCACCTTTTGGTCCATTCACTTCCTCCCCAGTGGTCGACCCTTCTGTCTCCACCGTAGCTGTCATATCCGAGAGCGTCGTGACGTCTGTCCTCACACCTGTGTAACCGACCTCTCTTGCTGCCTCGTCACCGATTTTATCTTCCACTTCCGCTGCTACTGCTTCCACCTCACACCAGCCTGCGTCCCAGCCTCGCACTGAGGCTAGGCATCCACTAGTGAGCACAGCCCCCTTTCCACACATGCTTGCTGGCCCGATTGTTTACACCGCCCGTGTCCGACAGCCCCGACCTGCTCAGCCTAGACCTGTCCGTCCCTCCGCTCCACCACCCCTTGACGCCTTAGTTCAGAGCATTCGTGCTCTTGAGGGGGCGGTGAGTGGACTCAGGGGTGATTTTAGGGCTTTGTCTGCCACAGTCACCGCCATGCAGCACCGCGTTGAGCTACTTCCCGGCATTCACTTTTGCCTGACCCAGATTCTCGAGCGACTGCCATGACCACCACCACCCACCCAGCAGACTGTTACCCAGCCACCACCACCACCACCTCCACCTCCGCCTCAGGACGGAGATGGCACAGCACCACCAGCTTAGGCACACCCTTGATGCCATTGATATTTTTTGCCGTCATGCTGCCCATTCTCTGCTTGGTCCTGATGATTTTTGCCCACCCCTCCTCCCCTCACTATTTTTGTCCCCGTTTTGATCATATCATTCTATATCCTTTTTCGGGAGTGAGGGAGAGTATTTTTGGTGACACACACATATCTGCATCACTCTTATCCTTGCATGCATCACATACGCATCATATTTTCATTTTGTTATTTTTATTTCTTTTTATCATGCATACACCCACCCCCCACCCATTACACTTCTCTCAGTATGCCACGCTTCGCACATTGAGGACACTGTGCACTTTAGCTTGGGGGAGTGAGTTCTCACGCTTTCCGCTTTTATCACCTTTATTTTTAGTTTTTCCACGTTTTTTCCACTTTTGCACCCATTTTTCATCACTTTTTCATTTTTTTACCATGCATCACATTTTTCTTATTTTCTTTGTGTGCTGCATTATAAATAGTTTTTATTTTCTTTTGTCTTTATTTCTTTCATCTTCTGCTAGAGATGACTTTTCTGTGATGATGATGACGTGGTGTTAGCTTTTCTCTAAATGCATGCTATATTTGTCGTGTCATAGCTTTTTATTTCTGATATCATATGCTATGTTCTGCTTAGCATATAGAAATAGTAACCCACTCTTTATTGCTATATGAAAATGGATGAAATTCTATTATTGGCTAATGTTTGATGATTCATATGTATGCTATCGTAGAAAACACACTAAGATTCACGCATTGATTGCTTATATCTGGAGTACTACTTTCTTTTCTCATATCACTTCTTATTGCATGCTTGGTACGCTTCACTTCGGGTTGATTGAATTATTGCTAGCAATGATAAATCTGTACTAGTTTACTTTTTGAGATTAAACTGAGTAGATTATATTACCCTGCTGAAGTTGTCATGCACGTCCTATAGAGTGAACCGAGAGATACATTTATTTCTTTCTCCACATATCTTGAACATTATTTCTCTATTTTGAATTCATTGGTGAATCTTCCCATAGCAATTCTATTATTGGCATTCCCCCGTTATTAAATCTCATGCTCCAAATTCCCCAAAACCCAAAGAAAAATACTTGTATATCCTTCTCTTTGATTTGGGATCATTTGTGTATATATGTATTGAAAAAAAGAGAAAAAGAAAAAGAAAAAGAAAAAGATTTGAGAATAAGAGAAGAAAAGAGAAAAGAAGTTCGAAAACGATCCCATCTCATATCATTTCTCTCTTTCTTCCCTCTTTTGCTTTTATTTTTGTTTTCTTTGACTTTTGGAGCTTCATAAGAAACGGGGATGTAAATATTGTTTTGTATATGCCACCACGCTTATAGATAAGCTTGGGGGAGAGAATCCAATGATGTGTGAGAGAGTGACTACCTGACGGTGCATGTCAACATAGGCTAAGTAATATTTTATACTCGGTGAGATTGCTAAAGTTTCACGAAATCCAGAAATCTACGCTTAGCATTCATTTCATGAAAACCACACTTTTTCTATTCTTACTACGCTATCGTTTGATATCTCTTATACTCCTTATAGAAAGCATTCAATTGAAAAGTGTGTGATCTACGATATTGTATACCGCTTTAGATGCTTCAGACGGTGTTAATCTTAGAATTATTCCATTTTTCATGCTATATTGATATTCTTCGGTTTTCTATTTCAAATGCACAATTATACTATGATATAAAAATAAAAGTCTTTGACATGTGTTTTGTATTCGATGCATGCTATATGAGTAAGCAAACCCCACGTCCTGAGAAAAATGATCTAGCAACTTCCCTCTTCGTTTTCTACTTTGTTTTTCATTTTTCATTTTCCATTTCTCCATCGTTTTCTTTATCTTTATCCACCAGGTTCGCTTTTTACTCATCTTCCTCGAGGACGAGTAAGAGGTAAGCTTGGGGGATTTTGATCACTCCGTATTTTACACCTTTTTTCTGCATGTTTGCATGCCATTTAGATCGCTCAAATCGTGTTTTTCACGTTTATTCGACAATATTGCGATGCTTTTCATGATTTGTTGTTTTTGTCGTATTTCAGGAGATTTGGAGCGATTTGGAGCGATTCTGAGATGCACCCACTCCGGAGTGTCACTGACGACTCTCTTGAGGGGTGTTCTGCGATTGGAGAGGAGTGGAAGAAGAAAGAGCGTCGTAGGAGCGACGAGGAGGCAAAAATACGAAGAATGGGCATTTTCAGCATGCCACTCGGCCGAGTGAAGGAGTCACTCGGCCGAGAATAGACAGCCCGCTCGGCCGGCCAGATCGGACACGCAACAGAGCTAATATCAGCATGCACTCGGCCGAGCATCGCCAGACCACTCGGCTAAGCACCGAGTCATCCCTCGCCCGAGTGGAGCCAAGACGACGGCAACCAAAAATGTTGAATTCTCTGGAATCCGTCAGTCAGCCCCAAAGACCGACTTGTCGAGTGACAAACGCCGTCCGCCCAAGTGAAGAACGCCCATCGGCCGAGTGAAGAAAAGTCACTCGGCCGAGTGACTCCCGAGGAGACGACCCCCAAGACCCCCAACTCTCTGGAATCCGTCAGGGTCTCTCACTCGGCCGAGTGACAATTGTCACTCGGCCGAGTGATCCGTGCTGCCTGTAGCGTAAATTGCGATTTTGAGGCTGCGCAGGGGCAGTTTCGTCACAGTTTTTTGGGCGATTTTGGGGGGTATTTAACCCCAGTTTTTAACATAGTTTAGAGAGCTTTTTCAGAACTTTTGCAGCCCCTTTTTAGATTACTTTTTAGGAATTAGATTTAGCTTTTAGGGAGGAGAGAAAAGTGTTAATTTGTTGGATGCTATTTTGTTCTTCATTGGTTTGTCTCTCTCCCTATCAAAAACTCCATTTTTATTGATATATTGAATATTGCTATGAATTCTATTGATTTTATTTGTGGCTTTCTATTGAATTTCATTATGAATTGTGAGTAGTTTTATCGTCTTAGTGCATAGGGATGAACCCTACGAACCCTATTTCTAATTTGTGATGAATTGGTGAAATTATTGCTAGAATTGATTAGGGTTAGTTTGGGATTGAATCAATACGAATAGCTAGGGATTCATACCGATTGGGATTTGCAAGAGATTGGATCCCAACTCGATAGGAAGCCCTAGAAATTCGAATTGGGTTGCAATTGAATTTCTCCGGAATCGGTTTGCAAGAGATTGGACCGAAACTAGGGTTTTTGATTTTAATTCTATACCAATACCCGTTTGCAAGAGATTGGACGGATAGGAACTATCCCAACCTAGGTCGTAGCTCGAGTTTGCACGAGAGTGGGCTCGAGATGCGATTGAACGATGATGTTGTTCTTCACGCTAGTTTGCCTAGGTTAGGGTTTGCAAGAGATTGGACCCTACCCTAGGTTTGCTATAGACCAGCAATAGCGCGAGAGCGTGAGCTTGGTTCTACATTTAGTTGCAACTAGTTCACCCGAATTTCAAGTCTAGCAATTGTGAAACCTACGAATCACAATGATGAGATACGACAAGTAGCGGGGATTCCCTACCCCTAGGCGTCTTTATTAATTTGATATTTTCTTTCGTATAATTGAACGACTGTGACCGCATTACTGCGAATATTTCTCGACCATTCTTATAGCCAGGTTGACTGAAGAAGGCACTATTATTAGGCCTCCATGTGTTCGATTCCCGCTCGCCGCTACACCGTGCGCTTGTGGTAAGACTACAGTGTCGCCGTCCCGGGACGTGTATCCGGGGCGCGATCAACATCCTCTGGCCACGTGCCCTTGGCGTCTACGCACTTATTTTGTAGAGGCGCCAGAATACACTTATTAGCTTCTTCTGCTAACCCGTTGGCTTGGGGATGAGCTACAAAAGCAAAGTGTAACCCAATCTTCCATTCAGAACAAAACTCTTTAAAGCCAGCACTATCGAACGGAATTCCATTGTCTGTGACGATGGAAAGAGGGACGCTGAATTGACAGATGATCGACTTCCAAACAAAACTTTTGAGGCTTTTCCAAGTAATATGGGCCAGAGGTTCAGCTTCGATTGACTTGGTGAAGTAGTCTATGGCCACAATCAAGAACTTTCATTGCCTGCTCACTGGAGTGAAAGGCCCGAGAATATACAATCCCCATTAAGCAAACGAAACAGGGCTAATAAAAGGGACTAGGTCAGGTGGAGGGGCGGAGCTATGTTGTGCAAACTTTTGGCACGTTGAACATTTCCGCACATACCCGGCCACCATCTCGACCATAGTCAGCCAATAATTGCCATGTTTCAAAGCTTTCAAGGCTAGTATTCTCCCCCCATAATGGTTCCCACAGAAGCCTTCATGGATCTCTCATATTACATAATCGGGTTCCTGTAGATTTAAACATTTGAGGTAAGGCAATGCATCATACCTGGAGCAGCGACTCTAATAGAGCGAGCCTCATGTAGAACATACCGAAGAGCCGTTCTCTCTAGTTTCAGAGCTTCAATTGGGTCGATTGGTGTCTCGCCTTTGCTGAGCTACTTTATTATGGGGTCCATCCATGTTAGCTCTTGATCGATGCTCAATAGCTCTTCCTCGTGCATGCTAGGGTATAGGAGGTTCTCCATATACACAACTTGTCCCAACTCTTCTGGTGATGAGGAGGTGATCTTTGACAGAGCGTCAGCTCGGAGGTTCCTCGAC